>OU744735.1:17388546-18035446 GCA_916613615.1 Steromphala cineraria | reverse complement strand
CTATACTGAGTCTGAAAGGCCTAGTAGAGAGTCGCATCAGCCCACGTATCGAATTGACCAATCAGAACTCATCTTACCAAGCCACAATAGTTTGCCCTCGCACGTATACATAACGTTTAACGTTGGCGGGTCATAGGTAGCAGAAAGGTCTGCTGACGCCAACCCCTACTAGACCTTTTTAGACTCAGTATAGGAGTGAAACGGATAATATTTAGGCTAGGTTTACTTAGACCGACTAGGTTTTTAAGCGATGTCATTGGCTGACTTATATTTCTGACAGTGCTCAATATATCTATATAAACTTGGGTTCTATCCCAGGATATAAAAGTGTAGCAGCAACATTAAGGTTTACCCCGAAATAGGATGAGACCAAAAATGCAGTACAAACAACTATCAGATAACGTAAAATTGGTATGAGAAATAAGGTTTACGGAAATATGTGAGTTTTCGAACATTTTTCAGAATATAAAATGTACCATTAATATATAAAGATTTCAGAGTCATCGATTGTGTTTTGCTGAGGTCATGTAACGCCTATTCATTTAAACGATAATTCAAAACCTTGTCAATTGATAATGGTACTCTGATAATTGAAGAAATATATAGGTCAATATTTCACCTTAAAATATCCTAGGTATCCGTCTTTATTTGCGTCCAGGTAGACCAGATCAAACTTCTGACCTTCAAATGCTAGCTGGTCAAGCGTCTCTGCTGCAGGACCTTGAATACCAGTACAGTGTTCAGGAGCGGTAGCATGTTTTTGAAAATTTATATATATATAGGTAAACAACTTGAGATTGTTTCATTTTATAGATATCTTGGCATTGTTTTCACCCCTAGACTATCCTGGACTAAGGCTCAACATTGTCTACTCTCACAGGGTAATAAGGCACTCATGTCTGTTTATTCCTTTCAAAGAAATTTTGGTACTTTGTCAGCTCAGGATCTTTTCAAATTATTTGATGCTATCATTTTACCTATTCTGTGTTATGGGTCAGAAGTTTGGGGATTATCATATTGTAAGATTATTGAAAGCCTTCAGATTAAAATTTGTAGGCGGTTTCTTAGGGTTGGCAGAAATGTAAGTAGTAGTATGGTTTTGGGTGAATGTGGTAGGCTTCCATTACAGTTTAACTATATGTTTAAAGCTATCAAGTATTGGTGTAGGTTAATCCAGTTAGGTTCACACAGATTACCCTTCCAGAGTTATAGCATGATGAAATCTCTTGATGATTCAGAGAGGATTACCTGGGCTACACATGTAAAAAAAATATTATTTAGATTCGGTTATGGGTTTGTATGGGTTTCACAGGATGTTGGAGATAGTAAGGTATTCATGGAACATTTTAAACTAAGACTTTCTGATAATCTTAAACAATCATGGTCTACTTCTATACAAAACTTCTCAGATTCTTTTGCTTATAAGGGTTTTAAGTCACTACTAAATGTTGAAGGCTATCTTTCTATGCCATTTTCTCCATTTTTGAAATCTCTATTAGCAAAGTTTAGGTGCAGCAATTTTGGTTTAGGTATAGAGGTAGGAAGGTATAAAAATACACAAATGCCTGATAGACTATGCAAGTACTGTAAAGTAAATAACATTAATTGTATAGAAAATGAAATGCACATTCTTTTTTATTGTAAATTATATAAGGATGCCAGAACTAAGTTTATTACCCCATTATTGTCAAATATTATCAATTTACACACTTTTGTGAATATCATTAATAGCAATAACCATGAAACTATCAAAAATGTCTGTAATTTCTTGCACCAAGTACATAAGATTAGAAAAAACAATGAAATCATAAATATGTTATATCAAATTGCGCATCAAACAAATTGTACAAATTTACTGTATTATGGGCCGTTGGCCTTAACATATTGAATAAATATGTCTGTCTGTCTGTCTGTCTATATATATAGCATGCTTGTTTAATTACACCTCTCTATCCATTAAGTGATTGATTAGACAACACAAATCGTCAATGCTGACTGACTCAAACTGCACCCTGTAATTAGTGCTTGGGGCAATCATAACGTGATTGACAACACATGACTGATTTCTTACCTGTCAATCTAAGCACACAAGAAAGTGTTGATTATATGAATAGGAATTTTGTTCTGTTCCTGTATAAATATGTGCAACCTCTCATTTGTAATTATTCTTGACAAGACCCACAAAATCGTCGAAATGAATTCATCGTATTACAGAAGATTGATCCAGTCTGAACCATCTGATGTTTACTATTTCTTAAATACAACCTTTCTTTACGTCAGACACCAACTCTCTTTTCTAAATTATATATATCTTTATATGGCTAAATTTTCCCTCATAAGATAAAAAATATCATGCCCGATTAATTCTTTTCTGAGGATCCAACACATCATTAATTAACCAAATCATCTCTACTTTTAATATAAATTATAAAGCATCAAGCGAAAACAAATTGCGGACATTAATGTGTGAAGACTTTTTGTTGATTTGAGGTCTAGGCAACTGTCCACTGGTCATTCATTTAAAATTAACTGATATTGCAATATTTTGCAATTGGTTACTTTTCATCTAATTTTCGTGAATTTTTAGCTCATCTGGCCTGTAAGGCCCGATGGGCTTATGGCATGGCATGGTGTCCGGCGTCCGTCCGTAAACTCTGGGAATTTCGACTTCTTCTCTGTGACCCATGATAAGGGCCACAGGGGCTACGCCCTAAAAACCTATTTTCATCTTCTTCTCCAGAACCATGAGGCCTAGAAAGCTGAAACTTTGTGTACAGGCTCCTTGAATAGTGAGGATTATAAATTGTAGCTTTGGTGGCCCTGTGACCCCTAATAAGGGCCACAGGGGCCACGCCCTAAAAACCTATTTTCATCTTCTTCTTCAGAACAACGAGGCCTAGAAAGCTGAAACGTTGTTTGCAGACTCCTTGGCTAGTGAGGATTAAAAATTGTAGCTTTGGTGGCCCTGTGACCCCTTATAAGGGCCACAGGGGCCACGCCCTAAAAACCTATTTTCATCTTCTTCTCCAGAAGCATAAGGCCTAGAAAGCTAAAAATTTGTGTACAGACTCCTTGAATTGTAGCTTTGGTGACCCTGTTGCCCCTAATAAAGGCAACAGGAACGTCCTTCAAATCTATTTTCATCTTCTTTTCCTGAAGTATAAGGCTTATAAAACTGTAACTTGTCGCCTATATACGTAATTTTATGTTTGGTGACCCTGTGGCCTCTACAAAGGGGGAATCACATTGGCTGCACTCTACAGCATAATTGATAATGAAGCCTGATGAGCTACAGAGCCAATGGCTCTATTTTTTACTTGACAAAACCCTTTCCCTTTAAAGGGACAGTAGTGCAATTTATTTTGAAAATCTTGTATTTTAAAACTTTCCCTTATAATTGTATGTTAATGCTAAATGCATTATTTTGAAATCTCAATACACCAACCAATCATCCATAGTCAGAGGACAAAGAATGAAGATTCACCTAAAATCCATTGGCGGCCATTTTGTGTGAACACCTTTAATTCATTTTGTGTAAGAAAAAGGAATCGCATGTCTAAACTTTACATCATATATTTGAATTATTACTGCTTCATTTAGTTAAAATACATTCATTCAATTGGAGCCATATTAATTTTCCTTTTCCCCCTAAAAACGTGCTACTGTCCCTTTAAGGTGAAACGAGTTACTCACTGAATAGTATTTACATATAGAGAACAATGTCGAGGAATATCCGCTTAACAATCATCCCTTTATAGAATTGGTTAAACAAAAGACATTTGAATAGTGTCAGTCGATCTTTTCAGAGCAAAACGAAAACAATGCTTTTTAATGTCTAATGCACTGCACAATAACATGAAAAATCCTTTGTGTTTATGTATTGCAGAACTTTGGTAGAAAAGAAAAAGGAAAAGCATGAGCAAACCTTCTCTGATATCTATCTTCTTCCCGAAAGTAGATTGGTCAAAGTACCCACGGGCTGTTTCTACCAGATATGGCTCGAACTCGCACGTGACCACTTTACCGTCTACCGGAAGTACCTCTGCTACCGCCATGGCGGCGTATCCGGTAAACATTCCAATCTCCAGGAATCTTTTAGCTCGCTGCATCCTAGCCAGGAATTGGAGGACTTGGCCTGATGTGAAACACACAATCATCATTAAAATCGGATTCCACGGATACTAAAATACTCGAACTCGAGTCAAATTTCCTGAGCTTTAGGATGAACTCGGGTTTTTTATATTTTTTGTCAGTGATGTTGATGATAAAAATGATCATGTCAAGACAATGATGTCAAACTTTACTGTGTAAGTTAATGAATAACTCGACATATATTTGTGTTATATCTAGGCTGACCAACAATTGTCATGATGATCTTAAGAGTAATCGATTCCAAGTCTCGAACATGTGGAAGCCCTTCACCATCGATGCTACAATATCCAGATATCTATCAGCACCAAACCTTGTATCACTTTCTATTTCGCCAAATAATAAATTACCCTATTCACAAAGATTTGCTGTACACCGATGATAGACCACATGGTTTCAATTATGGTTTGCGATTTTTTGCTTCAGTCTTTTTGCATAATGACATTTCATAAATTGTAATAAGGCATGCCTTGTCTTGCACAACACGAATGACATGCGGTCAGCGATAAGGGTACTTTATGATATATGAAATACGTTTATGTAGTAGAATTACCGATAATTGTGAAAGCATGCTATGTAAGATAATTTCAAGCAAAACATGTTATATGAATATGTATCTAAAATTTCACAAGGAATAATAACCAATTTTGTTTGAAATTCAGGATTGAAAAAGTTAAATTTAGTTGAGTTACTCTTGTAAATACTCATAACATAATGTTTCATATAAGGCATCTGCTCGTTGAAGTATTTCTCTTTGAACCTTACAATCTATCAGGGATTGAAAGAACATGTCAATTCTCTGTCAACATTCAATTAAAAAAAACTACTTTAAATATCGTTTTGACGTTGTCAACAGTTCAGATTAATACTTTAAAGTCCGATGTTTCAATCATGCTGTCAAACTAATTTTGAAACTTTCTGCACACTTATAAGACAAATACTCCCACATACTGATAATGCAGAGGAATATATGGATGACAACTTCTTTGTTCATTGTATGCGACGTTTCGACACAGATTCTTGTGTCGTTCTCAAGCAGAGGAAGAGTAACGTTGTAGGCACATACATGTATATAAATAAGTAAAAAGTACAATACACAGTACCAATACAGTAATGAAAAAAGTAAATGTAATTCAACATAGATAAGTGGTAAGAGCCAGTAATGTACAATGCAGGAGATGTTTACATTAATTGATATAGGCCAGTGATGTACATAGGTGACGGGATGTAGTAACCATGATCATGGCTAATTGATGGCTGAATCATTTTGAACAAAGAAGTAGTCATCCATATATTCCACTGCATTATTGTCACTCCAACTTCTAAAATGCCTCTCAAAGAAACTTCCATAAATACCTTGTCCGGACCCACTCATAAAGAAGTTGTTGAATAGCGTGGAAACTTTGCCTTGTTCGTGAAGCTTCTTCCAGGGTGTGGCACACGTCTTCTCGGCGATCATCCGGGCATTTGGTGTGTCTTTGAGCGTGTGTTTGTGACAGTATTCTGACCTTGCCACAACAATATCCAATGTTTGCTCTAAAGACTCTCTCAATTCATCTGGGACATCCGGCTTCTTGGCTCTGGAGCACACATTGGCCAAAAGTTTCACTCCAGGATCTAGAGATGTCTGTTTTCCTGCCGACATGTTTAAATCTGCAAAACAATCGAGTCGAGGAATTAATGGACACCCCTGAACCCATCCTGCTACATCAGCGTATATGTCTCCGCTAATGCTACAACCTATCCCCTGATATCCTCCTATAGTCTTCTGTCGTATCGCTGACGGGTTGTTGCTCAGCGCTATTTATAGCCTGTCTGTTTTCAGTCAAACTATTTCGAACTCCATACACTGTTGTCTAGTGATGTTGCACGTGGAAATCTAAGAGTGTGCGATTTGGAGCTTAGCGGGAGACTGCAGTGAGATCAGATTTATTATCTAATAGCACTCATATTGGTAAATTTGAATCACGAGGTGAGCACGCGGAACGAAGCCAAGAAACTAGTGTGCTGCTATCGTTTAAAGGGCATCATTTGATTGGCTTGCTATATATAGCAATACGACAGAAGACTGGAGGAGGATATCAGGGGATAGGTTGTAGCATTATATAGACATATACACTGATGTAGCAGGATGCCCTGAACCAACATTCTCTCCCCACAGAGGCAGCTCAGTCATACCATATCATTATCAAAAAAGTAACATGGAATTTTAAGCATATGTCATGAAATAATATCTCTTCAATAATAGCAGCAAAACGACCGTGACTATTAAAACAAACAAGTATTTGTCACAAAGGCGACAAGATCCCCCGCCGCAAATTGATGTTAACAACAAGAAGCGGGACGGACGTACGGAGCTGAATACTATGTCCCCCGTGAAGGTTAATGGGTTCATGAGATATGGCGCTAACAACATTTTCAAAACTGGTCAAAGTCAGGTCTGCGTATTTCCCAGATGAAGACTGGTACCAAGTTTGAAGATTCTAGGTTGAGCAGTTCATTAGATATCGGGGTAACAACATTTTCAAATCTGGTCAAAGTCTAGCCGTGACCTTGAAAATGAGGTCAAGGTCACCAAAAACGTTTCAGGTCTGCGTATTCCCAAGATGAAGACTGGTACCAAGTTTGAAGATTCTAGGTTGAGCGGTTCATTGGATATCCCACTAACAACATTTTCAAAACTGGTCAAAGTCTTACTGAGACCTTGAAAATGAGGTCAAGGTCACCGAAAACTTTTCAGGTCTGCGTTTTCCCCAGATGAAGACTGGTACCAAGTTTGAAGATTCTAGGTTGAGCGATTCATTAGATATCCGACTAACAACATTTTCAAAACTGGTAAAAGTCTCGCCGTGACCTTGAAAATGCGGTCAAGGTCACCGAAAACTTTTCAGGTCTGCGTATTCCCAAGATGAAGACTGGTACCAAGTTTGAAGATTCTAGGTTGTGCGGTTCATTAGATATCGCGCTAACAACATTTTCAAAACTGGTCAAAGTCTCGCCGTGACCTTGAAAATGAGGTCAAGGTCACCGAAAACTTTTCAGGTCTGCATATTCCCAAGATGAAGACTGGTACCAAGTTTGAAGATTCTAGGTTGAGCGGTTCATTTGATATCCCACTAACAACATTTTCAAAACTGGTCAAAGTCTCGCCGTGACCTTGAAAATGCGGTCATGGTCACAAAAAAATCTTTTCAGGTCTGCGTATTCCCAAGATGAAGACTGGTACCAAGTTTGAAGATTCTAGGTTGAGCGGTTCATTAGATATCGCGCTAACAACATTTTCAAAACTGATAATCTCGCCGTGACCTTGAAAATGCGGTCACGGTCACCAAAAACTTTTCAGGTCTGCGTATTCCCAAGATGAAGACTGGTACCAAGTTTGAAGATTCTAGGTTGAGCGGTTCATTAGATATCCCACTAACAACATTTTCAAAACTGGTCAAAGTCTCGCCGTGACCTTGAAAATGCGGTCATGGTCACCAAAATCTTTTCAGGTCTGCGTATTACCAAGATGAAGACTGGTACCAAGTTTGAAGATTCTAGGTTGTGCGGTTCATTAGATATCGCGCTATTAACATTTTCAAAACTGGTCAAAGTCTCGCCGTGACCTTGAAATTGAGGTCAAGGTCACCGAAAACTTTTCAGATCTGCGTATTCCAAAGATAAAGACTGGTACCAAGTTTGAAGATTCTAGGTTGAGCAGTTCATTAGATATCCCACTAACAACATTTTCAAAACTGGTCAAAGTCTCGCCGTGACCTTGAAAATGCGGTCATCGTCACAAAAAAATATTTTCAGGTCTGCGTATTCCAAAGATGAAGACTGGTACCAAGTTTGAAGATTCTAGGTTGAGCGGTTCATTAGATATCGCGCTAACAACATTTTCAAAACTGGTCAAAGTCTCGCTGTGACCTTGAAAATGAGGTCAAGGTCGACAAAAACTTTTCAGATCTGCGTATTCCCAAGATAAAGACTGGTACCAAGTTTGAAGATTCTAGGTTGAGCAGTTCATTAGATATCGCGCTAACAACATTTTCAAAACTGGTCAAAGTCTAGCCTCGACCTTGAAAATGAGGTCAAGGTCACCGAAAACTTTTCAGGTCTGCGTATTCCCCAGATGAAGACTGGTACCCAGTTTGAAGATTCTAGGTTGAGGGGTTCATTAGATATCCCACTAACAACATTTTCAAAACTGGTCAAAGTCTCGCCGTGACCTTGAAAATGCGGTCAAGGTCACCAAGGTACCAAGTTTAAAGATTCTAGATTGAGCGGTTCATTAGATATCGCGCTATCAACATTTTCAAAACTGGTCAAAGTCTCGCCGTGACCTTGAAATTGAGGTCAAGGTCACCGAAAACTTTTCAGATCTGCGTATTCCCAAGATAAAGACTGGTACCAAGTTTGAAGATTCTAGGTTGAGCAGTTCATTAGATATCCCACTAACAACATTTTCAAAACTGTTCAAAGTCTCGCCGTGACCTTGAAAATGCGGTCATGGTCACACAAAAATCTTTTCAGGTCTGCGTATTCCAAAGCTGAAGACTGGTACCAAGTTTGAAGATTCTAGGTTGAGCGGTTCATTAGATATTGCGCTAACAACATTTTCAAAACTGGTCAAAGTCTAGCCTCGACCTTGAAAATGAGGTCAAGGTCACCGAAAACTTTTCAGGTCTGCGTATTCCCCAGATGAAGACTGGTGCCCAGTTTGAAGATTCTAGGTTGAGGGGTTCATTAGATATCCCACTAACAACATTTTCAAAACTGGTCAAAGTCTCGCCGTGACCTTGAAAATGCGGTCAAGGTCACCAAGGTACCAAGTTTAAAGATTCTAGATTGAGCGGTTCATTAGATATCGCGCTAACACCATTTTCAAAACTGGTCAAAGTCTTACTGTGACTTTGAAAATGAGGTCAAGGTCACCGAAAACTTTTCAGGTCTGCGTATTCCCCAGTTGAAGACTGGTACCAAGTTTGAAGATTCTAGGTTGAGCGGTTCATTAGATATCGCGCTAACAAGAAGCGGGACGGACGTACGTCCGGACGTACGGACGGACGTACAGACGTACGTACGGACGTACGGAGCTGAATACTATATCCCCCGTTTCGCGCTAAACGCGCGGCGGGGGATAATAAAATCAAACAGGATGTACATGTACACCATAAACTATTATGCAAAAACAGATCACCATCATCAATCACGATATAAATAACTCTGAACCATAACTCTGTAATTAACCATCATCAAAACATTGCATTCCGGTCAAAAGTAACTTTAACGTTATACTTCGTATGTATTCCTTCTTTCTTTGTCAAATAAAGAAAATTCTGTATATGCCTTTGTGTCTTTTTATATGGCATATCCATCAGCAAGCAAGATTATAAAAAAAAGAACAAAAACAGTTCTTGTATCGAAGTTAAGGAAGACACAGAGATAGAACTCAACCTTTCATTCCTAATTAGATTGATATGTAAAGGTCATTGTCTTAGTTGTATAGGACAAAACTGCAGGGCAAAAAAATTCAAGCTCTCATAGGAATATGACCGACGGATTAGAGTAAAACCGACCAATGCATCGACAGTACAAGGAGTCCGTGTGTCCGATTCGGTCAAGTGTCAATCGCATTTATCCATAACTAATAATTCGAATGATGCCGGTTCGTATTACACATGACTGTCGCTAAATGATGCGGTTGATCTTGTCGTATCACAATGGACAGAAGGCTCTGAAACTCAATATGAAGGACTATAATTCACCCAAACAAATTAAAACTGTTTGTGAGGAAGGATGAGGATTGATGTAATTGATGACCTTGCATATTATGTATATGCCCATCAAAGCTGAGTCTACACCTAATAAAAGGCAACCAAAGGTAAAAATGAAAGATTTACCTGCTTATTTGGAACTGCTTGCTACATAGAGCTTGATACTCTGCTATCTATAAGTGTGGTGACGTGATAACTATAACCATAGGTAAGCTTTTGATAGCAAAACCAAGTAGGTACTTATAACAGTACTTCATCTACTCAACCGAGATTCCCAAAATTACGCTTCAAATCTCTTGGAAAGTGCAGATAAAAAATTATAGATAGTTACATAACTAATATGAAATAAGATGACCAATAGGAACTTAAAATGACGTGTTTAGTCCAAAAACATATTTCTTGTTTATACAACTTTTAGTATTACAAAAAGTCCATTACATCTTTTTAGAATCGCGGATGCATTATAAACTCGAGATGTCACTAAAAACTGATAAGATAAGCACGCATGATGGGCAATTTCCACAAGGGCGAAGTTTACCTCGTTGACTAGTTTATATCAATGCATATATATCTATTAACAAGTATACGTAGAAATATAGCCTTGCGTCTGTGAGATTAACTAGTTTCAATATAATGGCAATGAAGTAAACAAAAAGAAATCATTAATCAAGAAATACCACTTCTTTTCAGAGTAAAGCCGGTTTTTTTTCAATTTTCACTTCATGCACGATCGAAAAGCTGTCTGAATTGAAGGAACGTGAAATTAGGAATATTCAGGATATTTTCAAAAGAGTTAATTGTGCATGTACCTATTGTCAATTTCGACGCTAACTCACTCAAAATAGGATGTATTTATTGTCTAAGCGCATGTCCAATGCAACTTGATGAAAATGACAACAATAGCCTTGCATTTTACATACTTTAATCGTGCTGTGTATGTTCTTCATGCTTTTCCTTTTGGGCGGAAAGATTGAGATTCTGACTAAGAAAGAAATTCATTTATCTCTCCAACCATGGATAGCAGTTCGAGTATTGGTAACTGAATTAGCAAAGTAATGTTCAAATACCTCAAAACTGTCAAAAAGTATCATTTTCAAAGTGAAGAAGTTTAAGACAGAACACCGCGTCAGTACAGGAACACCATACCTTCATTGCGCAATGTATCTTGTAGCTGCAGTTAACCTCATTTAATCATTCTCTCCCCACAGAGGCAACTCAGTCATACCCCAGTTAGCCTCTGTTCCATGACGCCGAAATCCTGGGGTTCCGGCAGATCGCCCTAGCGGCAAAAAGTTGTAAGTTGAGATATCTCCCTTATTTGCAGCCAATGAAAACACCTTTTGGATGTCCACGACTTCGGGAATACTCAACGGTCGCTCAGTGACTTTTAAAAGAATCATGCCTTTAGGTTTCTTTTTCATTAACAGTGTGAGTCTCAGAGAGGGAAACTATTTCAAATCAGATATGTATAGCATAGGGTTTTTCATTAGAAACATATTGTTTTATAATTGTGTTAATTGTTCTTCGTTTTATGATTAATTTTATTTTAGTAATTCACCAAATAAAACCCAATGCGAAGGTAAAAAGCGATTGTTTTATAGAAGAAAGAGTTATCTCCCTTTGATGCGGATCCACACGGGAATAGCCGAACTTTTTGCGAATGACCACTTTTGAAACGGCGTCGCTGATTGCACAACTAACTTCGACTGCCTCCAATCGGATTTCTACCTTTCTATCCCGTATGTTAGCCGTAATAGAACAGAGGCTAATTCAGGTATGACTGAGTTGCCTCTGTGGGGAGAGAATGCATTTAATAAGCTTTGAAAATTTTATTGATACTTAGGTTGACGTCGAGTTTCATATTCAAACTAGATATAAAGTAAATAAATGCACATGCCTAAAGTTTCTTCCCAAAAGGTCACTGAAAATAACAACCGTTTTTATAAAGTGCTGGTTTTCTGAAAGTATCAACTTCGTAAAACAATACCATTTATATGATCAGTCATCTTCCTACGCAGAGCCTAAAAGGCCAGTTTTAAAACTGTCATTTTATGCCTTGCTGCATAACCTTAAATTTTCTGTGCTTGCTCTCTAGTCTGTAGGGGCACTATAGCAGCACAGAAAAGTAAAGTCTCTGCAGCAAGGCATAAAATGACAGTTTGGAAACTGGCCCTTTAGGCTCTGCATAGGAAGATGATGATCAGTACGTTCGACGTTGATTAAACTATCTAACTATTCAATCGTCAAATCAACCAAAAGACAGGTTATTCAGATATTTCAACACCATAACATGTCATTGTTAATTTACAATTGCGTCACAACCATTTATGTTGTTCTATATTACCTAACATAGGGATAGCGCATTGATTAGCGCGTTTGGCTTCGGATCTGGAGGTCCGTCCTTCGAATCCCGCCAGGAGCTCGGCAACTTTGTCTGCATTAGAGAACTGTTCTACACACAGTAAGGTTTTGGTGCAATGCTACACTGAATAATAGTGCAGTTCCACCCATGGCTGCTAGTTCCAGCCGATGCTCGCATGTTTCACCGCAATACATAGCCACAATATTATATGTTTCTCCCTGAAATAATACTAGCAGCCGCGATATAAGTGATATTCTCTTGAAAGCGGCCATAACTCACATCAACTCACCTCACACGCATTTACATAACAACTTCATTATTGATTATGTCAGTCTAGTTCCGAGGCACGAAAGTTTTAAAATTTCCTTTCTATCGAGAATCGAACTTGTTATTTCGATAGGTCCTCTCCACGGAGTCCTTGTGTAGAAGATTTCATACCTCTGTA
The DNA here is from genome assembly GCA_916613615.1 of Steromphala cineraria. Lineage (NCBI taxonomy): Eukaryota > Metazoa > Mollusca > Gastropoda > Trochida > Trochidae > Steromphala > Steromphala cineraria. The sequence continues at coordinate 18,022,728 of OU744735.1, read as the reverse complement.
TTATAACCTCCTGTGAACAAGTCGACATTATACGTCCTTATTACACGTAGCCTATACTGTTTATATCATCTATCAAACTCGCTCAAACAGTATATACAAATTCATAAAATGATTTTCAAACGTTTATTCTGAATAAAATTTTATAAAGTCGGAAAAATGCAGATTATCTTTTAAGAATTGATCTCAAATTTGAAAAAAAGGATTAAATGTAACGAAAAGAAAACTGAAATTGAACTCTCAAGTCTTATTATAGACTTGCCGAGACTTTCATTTTATTTTAGGGTCTGGCTGACAGACTTAGCCTTTCACAAATGACGTCTATAAGAAACAACATCCTATCCTATCTCATCACCCTTATCTTAAAGGGGCAGTAGCACGTTTTTCGGGGGAATATAAGGTGAAGTCAGGAAAATGAAAATTAATGGTTCCAATTGAAAGACAATGTATTTAAACTAAATGGTGCAGTAATAATTCAAATATGTAATGTAAAATTTAGCCATGCAATTAATTTTTTACACTAAATGAATTTAAGGTGTTCACAAAAAATGGCCGTCAATGGATTTTAGGTGATTCTCCATACATTGTACTTTGTTCTCTGACTATGGACAGACAAACAGACAGACAGATAGTTTATTAAAGTCTCACTTTGTTTATACAATAAAATATATCATAAAACAGATATACATTCAGATAAAACATAGCATAAAATATACACAAACCACTCCTAATGGAGTTATGAGAGACTAAAATGGATGATTGGCCTGTGTAATGTAATTTTGGAAACTATCAAAATAATACATTTAGCGTTCATGTACAATTATCAGTGAAAAATTTAAAATATAAAATTATCAAAAAACGTGCTACTGCCCCTTTAAAACTTCTTTTCTTTGTTGTAAACATTACGTCATTCCAAAAGTATAGGTAATCGTTAAATCTCATAATATAAATCCCGCATACTTATACATGCATGTACATGTATAATGTATATAATCCCATCGACCCCTGGTCACGTGGGTCATGTAAGGGTGTTTCTGTAAGATTGCTTCTCGTAATAAACAAAAACACATAGAAATAAACAATAAAATTGTATACCCATACTTGATGACAAAAGTCTATGACGACGTCTACCCACGGACAGGATTCGAACTCCGGACTTTGCAGCACAGAACACGCCTCTCCACTTGCTACCCTCACAACATTTGAGGCCTCACTTCAACTGCAGTTCATTTCTGATTTGAAAAACATTTTCATTCGAATAGCTCAGAATAAGCTTTTATAGTAACCCTTAGTAGTAAATTACTAGCAAGTGAAACCTGTTCACTACAGGTGTGACACAGAAGTTGTTTGTTTACTCACCCATCAGTTGTTGTCCATGAATGAGTTGTTGGCTAACGTACCACGCATAATATAACATGGCGTCACCACACATGAGTGCACAAGATAACAACGCATTATGCAAAATACACATGAATCACCCGGTAGGAGCGGTGAACGCGCCACGCGAGAGAGGAGCACGTTTTATATTTCAGGTGTAGGAAAATTGTCAATATCTTCATATTTATGTAACGACCTTGACCTTGGGGAACCTAGCGGTTATTGTAGGTCAGGCTTATGTTACACAACCTAGAATTGCTCTTGGGGAATTAGCTTCGGGATCGTCACAACTCCTTAAATAAACCAGAGAGAAGCGTCAGTTACAAGCGAGTCTTTTAATATCTAAACATGTGAATCATACAAATACATACAATAATATCAAATGATTGAGAATGCATAATGATTGGAAATATAAGGACAATATTGATATACGTAATATGCATTGATAAAGCATAAATGTCATACATAAAAATGTTACAACTGTATGTGAACAAAGATATACCGTCGGTAATGTGTTCTAATATACAGTAAAGGGATGAAATAGATCTGATATATCACCTCGCGATTAGTATCTCAACAATCAAATATAATACCATTGGAAATATAAGACTGGAAACCTAGGGAGTGATGTATGAATGATTGATATATTTACAATTGTTAAACCTGCATGTGAACTAAAATGTGCCGGAGGCAATGTGTTCCAAATACAGTAATGATATGAAATGTCTTGAGTTGTTATCACTACGTGACTAGTATTTCTACAATCAAATATAATACCATTGGAAATATAAGACTGGAAACCTAGGGAGTGATGTATGAATGATTGATATATTTACAATTGTTAAACCTGCATGTGAACTAAAATGTGCCGGAGGCAATGTGTTCCAAATACAGTAATGATATGAAATGTCTTGAGTTGTTATCACTACGTGACTAGTATTTCTACAATCAAATATAATACCATTGGAAATATAAGATTGGAAACCTAGGGAGTGATGTATGAACGATTGATATATACAGTGCTACAATTATGCATGGCTATAATGTACCGAAGGTAATGCGTCCTACTGCATAACGTGAATTTATAGTGCAAATATGTAACTTTGAAATATACAAATATCTAATGCATATAGTTTGATATATAGAAAAGGTATGTTGCGTAGAATAAATATACTGAAGGCAATGTATTAAAAACACAATATGATTTCATGAAACACTTGAAATCTAATCACAATATAACGATATTCCTACAGTAAATATTGTGCGGCATTTGCACATGTATGTATACAGGTGAATGATTACGTTGAAATATAATGGAATAAAACAAACATATACACAGACAATATATTCATTACACTTTTGTGCTATACATCTGACGTGTACTGTAACGAGGCAGTACTTATTTACCAATACAATATTAATGGTCATCACTAACAAATATGTCACTTGGCTCACCTGAACGTTACTGCAAGTCCTATGTGAATACTTGTAAAATATCACAAGATAGAAAGAAATATTCTAAGTATCAAATGCTATTCTAATGTAACATCTAATAAAAGTACAACATAACTAATGAACAAAACGTGAGCTTACCTTAAATAAACCAGAGAGAAGCGTCAGTTACAAGCGAGTCTTTTAATATGACGGTTCAAAGATTAGGGGAGTATATATACCTGAGACCGTCTCAGACAGCGCAATTAATAATTGAGACTGACACTTCCTTGTCTATTGACCAATACAGTGACTCTTTTGTAATCAACTTAATTGACATATGGATAGCTCAGTTTATTTAGACTTTCTTCACGCAATATTTTGTATATTTTTGTCAATATATTTTCAATATATTGACAAAAATATACAAAATATTGCGTGAATTTAGATCTACGATATTTAGAAGCCAGATTGTCACCAAAATTCAGGCTGTAAAATAGTAGACATTTATGCGTAATACCACCAAATATCGCCAATTTGATGTCTCTAGCGATCGTTTACGACCCTTACGATTTCACCGATCTATTGCTATTCCTCAAGCTTTAAGACGTTCATATATGATCTGTTATGTTTGTTTCCTTTTGATTGAGAATAAAGAGCACGAATGACACGATTGCTACGATTGGAGATAATGGTAACTTATGCCTCGTTTACACTAGACCACGATTAGGCCACGATGGCCACGATTCAATATCTTTTTTTAAATCGCAACTCGACTTATGAAGCGTAGGGTAGCGCAGATAGAAATCGTGGTGATCGCAACGGATCTCAATGATCGTGAGGCATCTCTATAATCGTGTCAAAATATTAAACATGTTAATATTTTGCCACGATCATGCCGATTTTTTTAGTGATCGTTTCAGAAAGTGGTAGAGCGTTATCATCGGGACAGAGTGCATTAGAGCGTAGTAGAGCGCACAAAAGCGCAATGGAGCGTATCGAGATGATCGTAAGACATCGTGTAAGATGTTACTTCAAATGTCCCCACGATTCTAACAACCTGTATTGCGCTCTATTTCGATTGTTTTACGATCTCCTGCGTTGCGTCACGTTGTCTACATTATAGGCCTGTTTGCAGCGGTTTTAGCAAGATGTACTACGAATACCGTTCACGCTCTATACCACGCTATACCTCGCTCTGTTACGCTCTGTCACGATCTATAACGCTCTCAAGTTTTGCACTCCGTTCTGTTGCGTTGGGATTTTCCCTATAAATTGTCTCACGCTGCCAAGCGACAACCATTGTGATCTAACTGTCATTAGCATAACAAGTATCATCATTCAAGACACATCATGGCACCCAAAAAAGCAAAGGGCAAGGGAAAGGGCTCCGAAATTGCCATCGCTTCCCGAAAGCATGAGAACGATGCATCTTCTAACCCAGACACCATAGAGAGGAGAGTTACCAATTCAGACAATTCTCCATGTTGAACTCGCTGAATGAAGTGACATAATATATACATAACATGTACTTCTTATACCAATAAAAATAATCGTGCTCTTAATTGTCACACAAAAGGCAACAAAAGGCAACAGATCGTTGTGAACGTATCAAAGCGCGAGAAATCGCAACAGATCGTATGATGGAATCTAATGATCGCAAACGGTCGCTTTAGATCGTCAAGCGTTCGTAACACATCTTCTCTGAAGCGCTACACGTCGGATATTAACTCGTACTAATGCGTACTAGGTTGTATTGCAACGTATCAAAACGTAACAGAACGTTCAAAAACGAAAACAATAAATAAAAAGTCGCACGATCATAAAGATCTACTGCGATAATTGGTTCGTATCAGATCGGTATAATCGTGGCCTAATCGTGGTCTAGTGTAAACGAGGCATTAGACATATTCTCTTTTCTTTAAGTGGGTGCAAAAGGGAATATAGACACTTGTGATTTACAGTGTCTACCACATGTACAAGTTCGCATATTTGACGGTGTTTCATAGACTAACTTGTTATGTTGTTATTGCACAGATAATGTATTTAACATGGGTAACTTTTATCTTAATTGAAATTAAAGAGACACAGAGTATGTTGATAGGATCACATAACGCAAATTTTGAATCGATGTTATTACATCGGGAACCACTAACTGTTACTGAAAATAACAAGTTAAAGGTCAATTAGTACATAAGAGCGAAAATACGGCCATTCAAAGTCGGAATTTTGATCGAAAACCGGACAATGTGGCTCGAGTGGCGCGCGCAAATTCGCCAAACGTAATATTGAAACATTATCATAAGCTGACAGGAAGATATATTCGATTCGATAGTGTTTATTAGGTATTGTAACTAATAGGTAGATTAATGGGATGCATAATTTCGAATATTAAACTTATTTGAGATGTTTTCTTGATTTTTCCATATAATCAAGCAGATGCATTTTAGAGATATTATTCACAAATGGATATATTTGTAAGTCCAGTGATGAGATATGAACTTCAATCAGCATTTTAGATATTTTGTAGCTTATCAAAACCAAATAAAATTTTAAGAAAGATACTCTGTGTCACTTTAAGCTAGTTTGAAATCTTTAAATTTGTGACCTTGAGATTTCAGGACCTATGTGAAAATGTAGGTTTGTAACAGATGTATACTGTGAACTGACGTGTTGATTATTTATTATACATCAATGAACATTCGTTGATAAATGTTTTAATAACAGACGCTGTCAATTCAACTAGAATTCATCGCACAAAACCTATTAATGCAACGTTAAATAATATGCTGTTCTATGGAAATTACGTAAATATATTATATTTTTGTCACAACATAAGATAAGAATCTATATTTTTGATTATGTGTTGTTAACTTGATGACTTAAGAGAAGATAGTGTTACACTTCGGACAGTTGGACCACAATGAATGTTTCTGGCAGCGTGATGCAATTTTATGCATCTTGGGTCCTCAAGGCCAAAAGAATACGGTGAATATTCGCAACAGAATGTCCACAACGTGACGCCACGCAGGGGATCGTAAAACAATCGTAATAGAGCTCAGTAGATGTTGACACTAGACCACGATTAGGCTACGAGGGTCACGATTCAAATTTGTTTTGGAAATCTTGTCATTCGTGCTCCTTGTTATCAATCAAAAGGCAACAAAGCGTAACAGATCATTTATGAACGTCTGAAAGCGTGAAAAATCGCAATAGATCGAAAAGTGAAATCGTAAGGGTTGTAAGAGATCGCGAAACAATTCGTAAATGATCAGACATCAAATCGTAGCAGTGAGTGATACATCCGATCAGAGCGTATGGAAACGTAGCAGAACGGCCAATACGGAAAACATTAAAAAAATTGTGACACAATCACAAAGATCCACGGCGATATTTGCTTCGCGTTAGGTCGGTATAATCGTTACCCAATCGTGGTCTAGTGTAAACGTAGCAATCGCTTTACACAATGCCATCCTTGCTGTCTTCGGGTAATCGGAAATTGGGTACTAATTAAAATGAAATGGGTTAATAAAAGTGTGTGATGTGACCTTTTAACGACATATATAGAGATTATTAGCCGAAGAAGTGTGTAACACATATTTGCTCGAGTTTCGTAAAAGTCCTATGAAACACCTCCGAGTGTAATAATTTCATTAAAACCAATTCATTTCCATGTTAATCACCCTAGAAATATACAAGAAAAGGACCGCTTCCATTGCGACGACCGGTTACAGTGACGACATGAACAATGGTTTCATTACGTCATGGGCGAAAAAATACAAGAACTCGCGCTACAACAATCGTTGCTAGGCAAAAGTATTATGTGCACATGTGCTCATATAGGAAATATGTCACTACTTATTTTCAACCATATCAGTAATAAATGACTATATGTGTCAGGTTATACCGGTAATAGCGCAGAACAGAAGAGAGTATTTTATTCACGTGTCACCAGCTGTACATTATACATAACACCTCGATCCAATCCGGTAAAAATCCGGTACTACATCAATTAATTATGTAGATATTTATATTGCGCTTTTAATCTAATGTACATGTATTATTAAAGCAATAGATGCATCATTACATGTAGCTACATACATGTCGATCCGTACATGTACATCTTGTTTTCAGGTTCCATGTGTATTAGAGCTTGTTGGAATGTGGATGAAATGGGACGCCAAGGGACAAAACCCAGTATGAGACCCACATCGCAAATACTGTGTCTACACCGGTATTCGAACTTGGCTAGCATGCTTATCTCAAAGGTAGTTCTGTTACTAGACGTATTGCAGACAGATTCTCAGTTCAAGACAACAGGGTATTGATGTTTTGGTTAAACTTTTGTTTTATCATATGATGAATAGCTAGTGACAAGTATTTGGTTGAAATAATGACCGCTGACTGAATGAAAATATTAGCGATCACAGCTATTCACGAGGTCGAGGTCATTATTTTACATACATCACATGGTTGATACTGCTTTGCATTTAAACAAAAGTAGAATAACAACCATATATTAAAGTATTTATATAGTTGCTGTTACGACGTTAAAGAACATTCCACATAAAAACATTGCTTAATTTTCATTTGCACACTATGCGAATTTTACGTTTAAATTGAGCATGTCCTGGCGCAGTTGTCATCCGGATAAATCTGAGCAAGTAACCAACTGTTTTAAGATGTTTCTTCTTCAATTAAACACCAAAACTCTAAATTAAACTGAAATTAAATAATTTGAAATTTTTGATAAAAAACGTCACAGAAATTGTGGCGTATGCTGATGTTTGATATTCATATGTTTAAGCCACTATTCAGCTCTTTATTAAAGAGACAGTTCTATCGGGGGTATTTTTGTGGAAAAGAAACTCTTTTTGTGCTCATATCTACATTTTGTTAATAACATTTTTCAACTTGGTCGTGTAATAATTATGTACTAATAGCATTATATGAATAAACTTAAATATCCTCTTGAATTTCATTTCAACAATATACACACCCTGTAATACGCACCGTTGGGAGAGAGATTGTTACTGGGATTCCGGATTGTTATAGGACGGTTACGGATTGTCATGGGAATTTTCACTTTTGGTAAGAATTTAATTTGGTTAAAAAAGTGTTAATTGTATACTTTTTGGGGTCGGAATATTGCGATATTTGGTTACCATGATTAAATGAATGTATCCAAAGACCACTTAAGCTATCATTAGTTTGTATTTTCATTTCATTTAGCTAATTCGTTGATGACATCGAAAACTTTAATATCTAAGACTGATTAAAACTCTTAGATAAACTAAATTGGACGATGTAATGTATTAAAACTTCAATTTTTCAAAACTTCATTCAATTGACATTTACAATTCCATATTCGATGAATGAAAAGGGTTATTTTAATTGTTTATAATTGATGTTTATTCAGACGGGTGTTATGTTATTGTCAATGATTGTTACTGGGCTATGTTTACAGATGTTACGGATTGTGAATAAGTACGATACGGATTGTAAAAAAAACGAAATCAACAAAAAAATGTTTTTTATGCAAAATGTAATAATATTTTGACAATAACTGGTTTCAGTTCCATCAAAAATCAAACATAATGGATACAGTGGATCTTTTGATCTCGAAGGGTCGGGTGTTGACACGTCCATGTAAGTGTGTATAGGGCACAACAAGAATCTGTTTCGCACACACTGCAATAACGTATTCTGTAGACGCGATAAATTAGATGACCATATTAAAGGGATGCATAATGAAACGTGTTAAAAATGTGGAAAAGCTTTCGCTTTGGCGCCAAGACAAAAAAATGACTTTATTTATACCCATATTTTACCTTTCATAACTATGCAAATATTCTTATTTTCGTCACGTTTTGTTTAGCTTATAACTACAACACTTCTGGTTTCTGATAATAAATTGAATTGTCAAGGTTCCCATAGTTATTAGAAATTCGTATATAGTAATCATGTAAGTCTTTTTATAAAAACTTCGAAAATATAGGTCCATGACACATAAAAACATATTTTGTCCTTCTTTGAATACTGAGCTTTGATTTTTATTATTTGTTTAGTTTTCATAAGGGTGCCTGTGAGCTGCATGGCACTTTTAAAAAAACATTTTTGTATGGCAATGGCTTATTATAGGTGTTTGACATATAACAATTGTGTGTCTTTTCGCATGGGACACTTTGCCCTAAACTACGGGGCAAAGTGCACCGTGCCTTTGTCGAAATACATTTTCGTTAATATCTCTTTATGCAGGCATGGTAAGTTAAAAAGCATTTGTCATACAATAGTTTATCTGATGAGAATTAGAGACATGCTGCAAGTTGCATTCTGAACATGTTAATATGCCCAGAAAACAGTTTATATGTTAGGGGGCGCTCTTTGTCCTGGTCTCCCCTAGTTATATCGCCAGTTCTGTCGATATGTCCTAAATCTTAAACTTGCAAAGCAGACCTCTCAAACATTAAAGACATAGCTGATGTGTGGAAAGATGTGCCTTTTGGAATTTCAACTTCTTTTGATGTACATTCTAACGTTTTTACTAAGAATTGTGTTTCTTGTTACATATATAACATCTTAATTCTGAAATATTTGGAACCAGTGGGGTATATTATCTTCTGATGACGCTAGTTAATTTTGGCATATGGCAGCAGTTTTGTGCTCAAATGTCTTGTGATGTTGCATTCATATTGCACTTAACTTGTTCGACTTTGCAGCAGTGGCATGCTGGAGCTTATTAAATAGTTTTCGCGATCAAGGTTTTGATCAAAGAAAAATTCTTATCAAAGTAATCATCCTTTGTTTCACATCTGTGGCATTTTTCTGCAAAAAACGATTTAATTTGAACTCGTTGTTTAGAATACACCAGAATACTATGCTGTTATTTGCCAAACATCCCTTCATAATCCGTAGCAAAAATGTGCTTGCTCAGTAGTAATCCGGAAAAGCATCATGTAACAATCCGTTGTAATAAAATTGTACCCCTCTCTCGGGAAAATTTCAATAACTTTTTTGTCAAGGGCATTATTTCACATTTGTTCGACCTATCATTTAAAACAATCATTTATGTAAACACGGAATTACTTTTTTTTGTGTAAACATCGTTCAATTAAAAAAACAAGGACGCTTTATGATGTCAAGGTAGTTATTTTGGACCAATATTCAGGACGCCAACAGTGTTTACTTTGCTCAATGTAGATTTCTATGCGTAATGAATGAACAAATCTATAGACATATTATGTTAGAACCTACGAACAGTGTCAATTGGGATTAAACATGAATTCTTACTACTGTAGCGATCATTAAATATGCCATGCATGGCACAACAGTTCCCATGACAATCCGTAACCGTCCCATAACAATCCGGAATCCCAGTAACAATCTCTCTCCCAACGGTGCGTATTACAGGGTGTGATATAGTACCCGATAGAACTGTCCCTGTTTTACTGTCAAACGTTGTGGCTGCACGGACGTTGTCAATTTCAAAATTGTGATGCACGGATTTTAACTAAATGTCATGTTGCACGTGCTGTACACAATCGAAAGCACATGGTTTGTATGTGGTGAGGAAAATGAAATGGTATCACGTTTTGTCCAATTTATATCCGTGTTTTAAGTTCTTTTCAGGAGGAAGTAAAAGTGAGTTGCATCTTAAAGTATATATATTACTTATCTACGAATATTCTGTTGTTACAGAGGGTTTACACGTTATAAAAGGAGCTGCAAATTCATGCATTTTGCTGTTGGAGAAATCTTTCGTATTGTAAATATTATTCTGAATATCATTTGGTTAAGTAAATAGCAATGCCAATGGTTACATAATAGGTACCAGGGTGCTTAGCAGTTTTACAACTCTAACGTTGTAATAAATCTTGCATGTTCTTTCTTGAAATTAATCACATTATTCGACATTTATCATGAAATCACAATCATATCCCAAAAATTATTTAAAAGTCAGATTCAAAATATTTTGAAATAGTTTTGCAATTTAATGTCAAATCATTTAAATCTTATGAGTCCTTTAAGATCGAATTTTGGACAATGAATATTTATTGAGCTTGGGTTGTCGAAGTCTTCAAAGTGCTGCTATTTGGGTTGTCGAAGACTTCAAAGTGATGCTATTTGGGTTGTCGAAGACTTCAAAGTGATGCTATTTGGGTTGTCGAAGACTTCAAAGTGCTGCTATTTAGGTTGTCGAAGACTTCAAAGTGATGCTATTTGGGTTGTCGAAGACTTCAAAGTGCTGCTATTTGGGTTGTCGAAGACTTCAAAGTGCTGCTATTTAGGTTGTCGAAGACTTCAAAGTGATGCTATTTGGGTTGTCGAAGACTTCAAAGTGCTGCTATTTAGGTTGTCGAAGACTTCAAAGTGCTACTATTTGGGTTGTCGAAACTTATTGCAAATATAATAATCGCAAATTGTTAACAATGTTTTATTAATCATCGATGGTAACGTTGTTACTCCCCCTTTCTCCTTATAATTGATACACCGTCTGAAATGGACAGCATAACCTGAAAAGAAACAAGGTTCTCGTTTACCCAAAAAATAATTCAAGTGTTGATAGACTAAGCCTAGCCTAAGGTTTGGATTATCATGCGTCATATTATTGTATTCACCGTTAATTAGACGCATCTTGTAGATTGACAAACCGCTACTTACAAAGCAAACAACAATACAGGTTCAGTGTTTTCTTTCTGTCAACAAATGTATAATGTATTTTTATTACCTTTGGTAAACATTAGGATGGTAAGTTAATTTGCGTTGACTGATTGACGCAACGACATAATCGTAAAGTATGACCTCAATATGATAGCAGTTGCAATGACAGAGATTCATTGGCAATTTTTGACGAGATAATTCAGCGAGTAATAAATGAATTACTAAACAAATTCCCGTTTAATAACATTTTTGTGAAAATCGTAAATGGTTAGGGTATCAAACTCGCTTTCGCCCCTTTATATACAAAACTACTTCTTTGTTTCACAACAATGTTCTTAAAAGGAAACCTCGTATAATTTTCTGTATCTATCAAATAATCATTTTATTGAATTCACGCACCTGTTCAACCCTGTCATCTGCAGACACAGCCTCGTTAAAGACGTCCATGAGAGATCCAGGTTCAGTGTAGGCGTCTCCAGCGGTAAACGTGTTGTCCACCATCAGAGTTCCTCCTTCAGCCAACAGGTGCTTGTCAAGAAGACTCTGGAATATTGGGAAGATTTGAGGTTTCACCATGACTATTCCCCATTACGACTTTCTTTTGCAAAGATAGAGCATCTCACTAAAGTGTCTTCCGCTATCAAACATGTCATATTGAAGAATTCAAAATAATCGAGGCTTGTCAAGGAGGACTCGAGAGTAAGATTCTGTTTATGATCCAAAATCAATGTTTATTTTTGTAAAATGTACATATCTCAACATTCTGAACTACACTTAGACTCACCCTGCAGTGATTTAATTTGCATTGCGCTAGATGTTATTGATGATGCGAAAGAGCTTTCATCTTTGTCATGCATATATCAAGGAAGGACATGATAAAATACTACTGTCAAGATGGTGTATCCAAGGAGATATAGATTTGGAACAGAATTTTGTGTAATAAACTTTACTGTGCATCTTTTAGATATTTGATGTCGTTTACCTGCGTTCAACATGCACCCTCTCGGGTAAATCGTTTTTAATTAATTTTGAAAGGTCGTAAAAAGAAACGCTGCTGTTCCTTTAGAAAATGAAATTTCATTTTAGGATATGACATCTGAAATTCTTGAAGATATTTCCTTTAACATAAATAAATTCTGTTTGTTTCAAGGACAATTTGATTGATATTGGTCAAAACAACGTGTTATCTGATCATTGAATTTGTTCAGATTTACCTTAAAGTATCCCAGATAGCCGTCTTTATTGGAGTCCATATACACAAGGTCAAACTTCTGACCCTCAGATGCCAACTGGTCAAGTGTCTGTACTGCGGGACCTGGCAACGCAAGATGTAGGTACACCTATATAAGCAATGGTTATCAATTATTATGTCTTCGACGATATTCCACTACAGAATAATCTTAAAAGGGCAGTAGCACGTTTAGGGGTAATATAAGGTGATGTCAGGAAAATGAAAATTAATGGTTCCAATTGAAAGACAATGTATTTAAACTAAATGGAGCAGTAATAATTCAAATATATCACGTAAAGTTTAGCTATGCAATTCTTTTTTCTTACACAAAATGAATTGAAGGTGTTCACACAAAATGGCCGCCAATGGATTTTATGTGAATCTTCATACTTTGTTTAATGAGATTTTTGTCACTGTCAAATTAATACATTTAGCATTAACTTACAATTATCAGTGAAAATTTTAAAATATAAAATTATCAAAAAACGTGCTACTGCCCCTTTAACATGTATTCTGTTAGATTTTGTCAAAATGACTGAAGTAAGTTAAGTAATGTTGTACAAATCATGTTGGTGACGATTTTCTTTATTTTATTTTTCACAACGTTTCTTTGGAACATCTTGTCAGTTTTTCAACAATCTACAGATTGGACAAGGACTTTCAAAGTCGCATTCATAAATTAGAGAAGTTGACTCTCAATAGAACTTGTATTCCCTCATCCTCCCAACCTGTACATTAACTCTCAAGAGGCATCCCGATTTTTTTAAACACTTTTTATATCTAAGAAACAATTCTTAAAGGAAACGCAATGTAAGGATTTCAACGGTAAATCGTTTACTAATTTACACGAAAGCCCTATATTTCCTTGCATGCTGCAGATCGTGATAAGTCTGACTATCGACTAATGGCCATTGCTTCATATTCAAAGTCTTGTAATAACAATATGTCTTTTTGATTTTCAATATTTGTGTTATTTGCTTATAAGCAGAGTTAATGTCACCATTTTAAATTAAAGACTATCTAAAATGCAAGTTGGAGGTCCACTTAGCATTATTGATTAAATTGTGAAACGCTCATTTTATTGAAAATTAGTTAAGCATAATAGATTTTATCATAAACCTGCAATAAATCCTCTGCTCAGTCTGAACAAAAAATCAAAGAAATGGCAATTAATGCAGAAAGGTGAAATGAGTTTGCCAGATCGCAAAACTTTGTCTCAAAAGGTGAATCATACCTTGTCTTATGTCTATTTTCCTCCCTAAAGGAGTTTCGTCAAAGGTCTTGCGGGCTGTTTTAGCCAAATATGGCTCAAGCTCACACGTGACCACTTTACCGTCTACCGGAAGTACCTCTGCTACCGCCATGGCGGCGTATCCGGTGAACATTCCAATCTCCAGAAATCTTTTAGCTCGCTGCATCCTTGCCAGGAACTGCAGAAGTTGCGCTTTAACGAAAACTTATTGCTTGAATTGGCAAATTTAGCAATCTAGTTAAAACTAGTTGTAATGTTAACGTCCCCTATGTCTTCCAGTACATATAATAACGGACTTTCGGGACATATACTATTACAACTAGTTTTGACTTGACATCATGTATCATCTGAATTAAAATTCTATCGAGTATATGATACAATGTAGTGTCGTTGAATACAGGCTTAATAAAACCTTATCGGTGTTGAAATTTTGAAACTTGACGTCATAAAACAATAATTTATGACGAAACGAATTTACTTTTGACGTCACATTGCTATCAAGTAATGAACATGGATGGAACCCCTTTAGCATCATTAAAATGATGATTAATAGAATAGAGTTGGTACAATCTGTCAAATCTTGGCAAAATTGTGTTTATCTCATCTTGTTAATTAGAAAACTGTAAAATAAACGTTCCCCCTCTTTCATTGATATTAACACGGTATTCGTTTGCAACGTTTAGATTAAATGTTTCAAATTTTCCAAACACAAATTCTTCATAGAAACAGTTTGCCACTTGATATAAACTGAGGTACAAATGAAAGTATAAACCATGTTTGGTTTTAATATATATATAAAATTTCAACTTTGAGAATCTATTCATTGCTACATCGAACAAACTGGCAGATTTGGTAAACAATGAGTTGGATCAATTATTGTTCTTAGATGAGTGATTTAATTAAACACTGTTTTGGATATCGTAGCCTATGTACGGAATTTGCTTATCTATATGATGTTATCATCCGCAAATCATTCTTGTATTCTGATGATGACACGCATTTGAATAAGTTTTTGACTTGTTTGCGTGTCCTATTTCATGTATCATCAACATGTATAAATATGTTTAAAGGGACCATTTGAGCGGGTTATTTTTGTGGAAACGAAATTCAGCAGGATTTCCTGTTTACAAATACATACGATTTTTACATGACAATTTCACATTTCAAATATGTTTGTGGTGTTAATATTTCAGTTGTTCAAGATTTAACGATTTGACAAAGAATAAAGTGTATCGCTCAAAAATGAAAAACATCGTGAAATGAAGCCAATCATCAAAGCAACGATCGTGGAATGCATTTCTACGGCAAAATGCTGTCGTAACTGATAACTTTAAATATGTAGTATTTGTAACTATGCCCCTCTTCCATCAATCAAGTAGTTATTCTTAATTTGGTTAATGAATTAGCATATACAGCACATTTGTTTTCTCGCAATGCTAACATTTCAAAATGGCGGATGTAAGCCGATCGATTGGTGCCTTTAAGCCATACATGAACTATCGGGAGACGTGATGCATTTGATTGAGACAATATCACAAAAACATATATGTAAAAAGGGTTGAAAGAATTTATGGTGTCTGGTAATTGCTTTGTTGAACATCTTTCTTTTAATCTTTGCATGTGTAAACTACGAAATGAACACTCAATATGATCGCCACCATCATATTTGTTTGTCAATGAGTGAAGAAAGAGGCACAATTCTTGATTTTAAGATAGCATATATCTTATAAATGCACGTGATAAACAGTAGTGTTTTTATCAAAACCAATTTAAAGTGTTCTTTGAATGATGATTAAACATCTGTGTCAATCAGATTGACGGTACGAACAATAAACCTTATATAATAATATAATAATATATAATATAATATTGGTGATTAAAAATTACCATAAACTACCGGGCAAAAGAAAGGTTTCACCGACTTCACTTGACTAATCACATATGTGAGATTTTTCATGATCAATTTATAAACACAAATCATTTTCCATGAATTGAAAAGAAAATGCATTATAATGTCGATACTCTCTCCGCATTACACAAATAAAGCGTCAAGGGGCCAAATGGAAATTACACAAATAAGAGTTCATTGAAAACTTGATTGAAGAATCCATTATGGGCACAGTAGTCAGGTAACACGTTATCAGTATCGAGTGTGACCACCCTGGGCATCCATGCACGCCAAAACACGCCTCCTCATTGACGTCGTCAATCGGCCGGATAACGTCTACAGGAATCCTGTTCCATAAGTTCAATAGAGTCTGTTCCAGTTCTTGTCGGTTCGCTGGGGGTGGTACTTTTTGTCTCAACTGACGATCAAGATGATCCCAGAGATGTTCAATGGGATTCATGTCTGGTGAATAAGGTGCCCAGGGCAATACGTAGACGTTAACGTTGTTCAGGTAGTCTTGAACAATTCGAGCGGTGTGAGGCCTTGCGTTGTCTTGTTGCAATAGTAAATCTCTTGGCTGCTGTTGAATAAAGGGTACCACAACAGGTCTCAGCACTTCATCAATGTATCGTTGAGCATTCAGGTTTCCTCGAATAATAACCATCCGTGTTGTAATCTGGCCACAAATGCGCCCCATACCATGACGCCCCCACCTCCAAAAGGATGGACTTCTCTAATGCAGTTTGGCGCCAGTCGTTCTCCCCTTCGTCGAAAAACTCGAGTTCGGCCATCGTTCCTGAAAAGACAGAATCGACTTTCGTCTGTAAAGAGCACTCTCGCCCAGTCACGTCGCTGCCACCGACGTACAGTTCGTGCCCATTGCAGTCTGCGTTGACGGCGTAGACGGGTCAAGGCCATTCCACGGAAGGGTCGGTAGGCTCGTATACCAGCCATACGAAGTCGTCGAAGGACTGTTCGTCTGCTGATGCCATACCCTAGTGCTGTTGCCGCCGTTGACGTCGCCGTCACAAATCGGTTTCGCAAGTGAATCTGACGGATGTAGCGGTCATCGGCCGGTGTTGTCACTCTCGGTCTTCCCGATCTGGGCCGGTCGTGAGTCTGTCCTGTCTGCTGGTGACGAATTATCAACCAACTGATGGTGATCTAGGAGCAGTTGAAGGTTCTGGCTATCTGACGTTGTGACGCTCCCATAGTGGCCATGCCGATCGCTCTGTCTCGTTGCGCTGGTGTAAGTCTGGGCATATTCTTGGTGTTTTTTTGCTTACTGAATGCCTGCTCTGTCAAACGTCGTTATTTATGCCACGACCATGCACTTGCATTTTGCTCAATTTCTCAAAATCACGTTTTGCACGTTTCAAACAAGGCATGATTTTGAAAGCTGCGTTCGGACATAGAGTTGTGGTTGTGGTAATGCTGCATTTGGGCTAATGTTTTTGGCAGGAGTTCAAACCTGTACCAGCTTTTTGACATTTAATACAACTATTCTAAAAGTGAAACCTTTCTTTTGCCCGGTAGTTTATAATAAAATCAACTGAGGTGGGTCTTTTCTTTTATACCTGAATATAAGTATATAATTACTTACCCTGACCAGGTGAACTGATAAACAAATCATCAAACAGTTGTGTAACCTTCCCTGTTTCGTGAAGCTCGTTCCAAGGCATTCCAAAAGTCCTGTCTGCGATGATCTGGGCTTGTGGAGAAACAGGGAACGTGTGTTTGTGCAAGTATTTGATCTTAGTTTCCATGATATCCAATGTGCGGTCAATGGACTCCTTCACATCGATAGGGACATCAGACCTTTTGGCTCTCAAACTGAGCTCTTGCAAACTTCGTAGACCAGGGTCCTTCACACTTTCGTACAGGGGCATAACTGAATATGCTGCAAACAGATAGTCGTTGTCTTGGCATGATGCTGTTTATACGGAGAAGAACATGGATCAGAACTTTCATTACCATGTTCATAAATCCAACAGAATGTAAGAAAACAAATCTTTTTTACAATTACGAAATGTAACCAGGATTGACGTGTCAATACTTAGGTCTTCAAGACTTCCGCTTTGACCTTCACACAGTGTTTTGACCTTCACTTAACCTTCGTAAAATGACAAACTTTCACATGATGTTCAATATTTAAGGATTTGCAGAAAATCTGTTATGGCGGCCAATGTTAGCTGTGACGTTATTCTTCAGAGAATATTAATCCTAGAAGCAGACAAAAATTGGGTTTAATTATCTGTTAATAATTGTCACCGTTTTTGATATACAGAGGTTTGAAAGGTCTAATGTAAAATTGACTGTTTCAGACCCCCGTGTGATGTAATGAAGAATAACACTTTAACTATTGACATTTTACTAATAAGGTACATCAGAAATAATCTTGATTTTCCGCATACAAAGACGTACGTTTTGTTAAAATAACTTATTTAGTTCGGGAGTAATGAAATTTGGAACTTAATTGAAAATACTGAAAATTTAAGATTTTAAGACCCCTTCTTCAAGTTGATCCTTATAGCTCCTCAACTATCAACTTTTTCATGTTAAAGTAATACATGGAAAACGTTGTGCTTGGAACGGGGCGTTTGTAGGTATAGTCAATTTTAAGATATCATACTTACTTTAAAAACTGTGGATCTTTGAAATGTGCCAAAAATGAGGATTTTCGAAAAATCGCAATATTCAAGTACTGGTCATGCACAACATTTTTTTTGTCATGCCTTTTGTTATTTTTTCATTTTACTTACTACATGTGCATTGCAAAACATTACTACTATTTGTTATATCTGAAATAGTTTTGGAACTAAAATTCTCAAAGTAAAATATCCCTCGAAAAATGTTAAAATCGACAAAAAACGTAAAACAAATGTTTATAGCCACATATTTCCTTTAATATCAACTTTTTTCATAATAATGATGGGTAGTGAGTTTGTTTAACAATCATTGTAAAACAGAATGCATTAAACATCATACGAATGTCAAAATTCAATTGTACTGCCGGTGGTGTTCCGATTGTGATCCCAGAGGCGTCACGAAGGATACTCAGACAATATACGAAGTCTACGCGAAGGTCACGATGATAACACGAAGTTTACACGAAACGCAACATTTTTATTGAAAATGACACTTCATGGTCACACGAATGTTAAAAGAAGTCTATATGACGTCGCGCAAGCTTCGTGTGACATTCGAATTTCGTATGGCAACACAATCGTTACTCGAAGGCAAGCCGAACAAGCTATAATGTTTACACAGAAGTAGTGTTTTCTCCAAATTATTAACCGTCTAGGGTGTAAATTTACTTCAAACCCATATACCCTCCTATCTGGTAATTAGGACTATATAATCGGACAGAGCCTCATGTTAAGACGGAAAAGATTCAACTATATATAGAAGAATTCTATACATTTCAAATTGTCCTCATTATATTCGGAAATATATATAGTGAGCGGAGGGTTCGAGGTTATTATCCAATAAGACAAACCTCCTTCAAACCAAAATAAAAATGGCCAATAACATCTAAGAAATACTCTGTACTTGAACTTTGTGAAACGGATTCGCTTTGATGGATGTGACTGCACCAATATGCGGAATGTTATATGCAAAAATGTGTGATCCGAAATATAACATTGTTAAATTTTCAATACGAATCGAAACCTTATATATCTTCAATAGATCACCACTGGTAAATATTATGTGATTTTAATTATTTTATTCATACTTGATATGTGTTGTAAAAATACAGAAACTGATCAGGACTTACTATAGATTATCCATTGTGACGTCTACATGTATCTTTTCAAAGTAGAAAAATATCATAATAAATAACATATGACCGTTCACACTTTTCCTTTCCTTTCAAATCACCTAATAAAATTATCCACCGTCTAATGGCCGCTTTAGAAAATATATTTTCATAATATTGCACTAAACTCACAAACATTTAGCAATATGTAGGCACTCGATTGTAGAAAATATTTTGTTTGTTTACTGAAAATATAAACAATTTCATATTTGTCACCATCGGAAATAATAGTCAGTGTAGACAGACAGACAGATTGTTTACTTGCGTCTCACCATAATTATGTACATTAAAAACAATAATTCATAAAAATATATAGGTTAAATTATAAATGAACATATGCCACTCCAATGGAGTTATGAGAGACGATTAAAATATATTACGGGACAATAAAAGAAATATACATGTTATTAAAACGACACTTGCGACTTTAAAACATGAATAAACACATATAGTATAAAGCAGTATAAACACACATAATACACGAATATTAAAACTATTTATATAACATTTGCTGGCGTTTTAAAAGTATGTTAAAGCAGTTTTTTGCACATATTTTTATAAGATCTTTGGAGCATAAAAAAACAGAGTGTAAGAGTCATCATTGTAAGATTTAGCAAACAACAGACCATCAGATCATATCATGTCTAGCCACAACGGCGTCAATTAAACAAGGCGGTCTTATCAAGATGAGGCCTTGTTGCGTCATTTGATAGGATTTGGAAATATACAATACTACATGTTTATACAATAATAATTGACTTCAATAAACTGTTATCGAGCCGTCGGATATCTAAGCTATCGGAATAAAAAAAATTAGTGTCTTTTTTTGTGAACATTTGTATGTTAAATGGATGATTAAAAATGTGTCATTACACGTTGAAAAATGATCATTAGGTGAAAGTACGTCACTTCCGATACGTCATAGAAGGTAGACACGCTGGGGACACGCTTCAGTGACTAAATATTCTGTTCGCCGGGGCTAATTAGGCAGTGTATTTTAAAAGCTGTATTTAGACAGGTTACCGTCCGATTTCGAAAACTCAAAGTTGAATCTAATTCAAATTGCAAGCCCCTTCTTATGAATCCCGAAAGTGGCCATTGACCATTTCAGTCCACCTTTAATTGGCCACATACAGACAGACAGTTTGTTTATTACAGTCTCACCTCATTACAGTAGCAGTTTATATACAGTGTAAAGCGAAATAAAACTGCAACGAGCCACTAAACAAAGAGTTACGGGAGACTATCAAAACAGGGCAAAAAACATAAAATATACTCTGTAAAAATATACAGGCTTATGCGAAAGGGGCAAAATGTGGGTCATAGGCTATATACAGTTACAGAGCCATCTTTTAAAAAAAGTTAAAATATATATAAAAGTACGAGTTCAGATACATATGCATAGCTAAAACGTATAAGTTTTAAAAACACAAACTTAGCTAAAACATATAAGTTTTAAAACGATACATGTAATCTCTCGGTTTGATACGATCAATTTGCCTCGGCTGCGTCTCGCCGTCTCAACCGTATCGCAGCTCGAAGAATATTGACCTTCAGTCTAAATGCCCCTCAGCCTGTAATAGAGCCTTTTGATATTCTTTAGAATTTGCTTTGATTTGCCCCCTTGTAGTCGAATATATCATAAGTTATAAGTTATAGACGCGGGGAGTGGGGATATATTAGCCTCTAGCTTGGTGTTAATCGACACCAAGAGAGAGGTTGATATATCCCTAAGTATCCTGCGTCTGAATGGTAAAACGAATTTATTTTACAAAATGTTTAAACAAAACGCATAAAATATGAAATTAAAGGGAACAAAGAAAACTGTGCAAGCGCTTAGACTATGGTTTGTTCACAGCTACATATCGGTTGATCGGAACCAGCCTAGATAGTTCTAGTTACAATTGCCTGCACTGAACACACTACAGCTCAGCTAAGGGGGACAACTAGTGTGAGTATAACTAACAATAGCCAAAGTGTCGACTCGGAGGAGAGATGTCTTTTAAGAGAATACTACAAAGTTAGATTCATAGGTTTTCACATGGAAAACTACAACTTTGACTCATATTTTTATAAAAGACAAGTTTGCTAAGTGAACTTATATCTATATAATAATATCATCATCTCTTCATAACTTTACAGAGTTACACATTTCTTTGTAAACAGTTTCAGAAATACAACATACACATTGAAAAGTATTAATAAAACAATTTCATAGAAAGGGGTACAGCTTAGATATTAGATTTCATCAGTTAAAGAATTCCAGTGAATTTTCTTGTGTCTGTTCTCTCTGGTGCCTTGACTGGAATGACTACGTGTCACACACGTTGTCCATACCAACTTTGTTTTACTTCACATTATTTCTTGGCACAAACATTTATCATTAACTTACTTTAGAAAAACAAGGTTTGAATGCACTATAAACAAAAGATAATAAGGATCAGGTTTCAGATCTAAAGATAAGAGATACGGAAATGTACGTGAATTGCCGAGGTTCACACACCTCTTCACAAATATCTCAAGAATAATTCACGGTAATGCTTATCTCAGAAAAAATGTGAAAATCAATCATTTGGTCACAAATAACATCCAGCATATTCAACTGGCCGCCGCGGTCTAATGGATAAGTCAGTGGATTTGAAGCCAAAAAGTCACAGGTTCGAACCCATGTTTGGAGTGCAAAAATTGTAAATGTCTTCTCTTAGTAAATAACCATTTCGGTTAGTGTATGCAAATTTTGAACTTGAACAATTTCGGAAATCAAAATATCAAGTGTTTCACTGTCAGGTGTTCATCGCAATACCGGGTATTTATCATGAACAGCCGCTTTGTCTGATGAACACCTCGGCACATGCAATTCACACGAGTTGGTATGAAAAATGCATACTCGAACAAAACAAGGGAGCTAGTGCGTAAGATCAGTAAGAGCACGAAGCGGCCGTAAAATATAAAGTCCTGTCTGAAGGAGGCAAGAGATTTTTAGTGGATAGCCCTGAATAGTTAGTTTCAGTGTTACTTAAAAAATACACTTACAAACATATTCATAACATAGATTATAAAAGTGAGCCCACCTGGAGTGGACAAAATTAATGTTAAGTTTGATTTGGGTGTGTGAGATAAACTAACAGACTAGAGAAAGTACAAACTTCAATTGAATTTATCATATGTAATATTTTCAATTACACATATTTCGAGTTTTTGATATCGTATCCTCAAACAGATAAGAGTTTAATCATCGTTCAAGATATACTTAAAATTTGAATTATTCATTTTACAAAAAAAGTAAATTTTATGTTTATAAATTGTTGAAAAATTAACACTAACCGTCATCTACCAAGAAGACATATTCTATGTGAAATCGAATAAACTTGCCTATTTGCACATATTGACAACATTTTAACCATGACATTGATCGTGATGGTGAAAGTTGTCTTACCCCTGTCTTCATTCAACAAAGATACTTAAACAAAACATTAACCAGTCTCTAATTGTTTCATTCAAACTAATTAATGTACAAACTACGAGTTAATGTTAACGTGTCATAACTTAATACATCACATCTCTCTTAGATGTTGGGTATGTAATTTCTTTTGTCTGGCGGTTTTCAGTTACAGAGTAGAACTCGGATATAACGAACTCCAAGGGACCACAGAATTTAGTTCGCTATATCCGGTGTTCGCTATACGCATATAATTTTAATGATATTATATAGGGACAGGACTTGAAAATTTGTTCGCTATATCCGAGTGTTCGCTATATCCGAGTGTTCGCTATATCCGTGTTCTACTGTATTCACGTTATACATGTAGAAACATACTTACATCCTCGATAATCCAGGGCTTACGTTCCGATAAATCTACACTACAAGTCCTTGAAAACTTAACGTGGGTTTATCTTTAACCCAATTACATACAGTAGAACACGGATATAACGAACTCAAGGGACCAAAGAATTTAGTTCGCTATACACATATAATTTTAATGATAATATATAGGGACGGGACTTGAAAATTTGTTCACTATATCCGATTGTTCGCTATATCCGAGTTCGCTATATCCGTGTTCTACTGTACTTACAACATAAAGCATAATGGTGAACTCCCACAGAGGGGTTTTAATGTTAGCTATAGGTTTGTGTTTGGTATGACCATCTAGATAGACTGTTTCACTGTTACCACACGTAACTTCTGTAAAAACATACTTATAACATGACGCATTAACATTAGCTACCACAGAGAGGCTGTAATGTTAAGTTAGGTTTCGGTGTTGTTATTACCATACATACTTTTTAGTGTTACTTACAAAATACTCATAACATTAAGCATAATAAAGAGTTTTATATTTTATTTTTTGGTTGAATTAACCATTTAAGGTAATATTGCTGGATAACACAGAAGGAAATTGTATAAGAATAAACATAAGTCTAATAAAACACATAACACAATCAATCAATTTAAATTCCATTCAAATTTGACTATATTAAGTATTAAATGCTAACATTTATTGCTTATAAGTTGTACTTACGCTATCATTGGCGCTCCCGAAATTTTTTATTCCCCTATCTCACAAAAACACTAGCACATATTATTCATACTAATTCAGAAATGCGCCCATTGTAACGAATTACAAGATGCATGACTGCTGTCAACCTATTACATCGAGTTTTGTTATAATTTACACGCTCTCATTCGACGAAGGAATATATATTGTATTGATATAATTGAATCTCACCATCAAGACGGTATGGGTGAGTTTGTTAGCTGCATGTATGGCAATTGCTGACCCCGAGGGTTCGAGGATATACCCAAGTGCGAGTGGGCTGACCACCAAATAGTAAGACGACTCAGTAGTCAGATAACCATAATTTCAGACGCTAAAAAGGTAGACGATTTAATAGCATGACGACAATAAAGTCGGACGACCAATATAGCATGACGACACAGTAGTCAGACGACCCGATAGAATGGCGATCCAATATGACGACCCGATAGAATGGCGATCCAATATGACGACCCGATAGAATGGCGATTCATTAGGATGACGACCCGATAGGATGACGATTCAATAGGATGACGACCCGATAGCATGACGATTCAATAGGATGACGACCCGATAGCATGACGATTCAATAGGATGACGACCCGATAGCATGACGATTCAATAGGATGACGACCCGATAGCATGACGATTCAATAGGATAACGACCCGATAGCATGACGATCCAATATGACGACCCGATAGCATAACGATTCAATAGGATGACGACCCGATAGCATGA
Source organism: Steromphala cineraria (assembly GCA_916613615.1). Lineage (NCBI taxonomy): Eukaryota > Metazoa > Mollusca > Gastropoda > Trochida > Trochidae > Steromphala > Steromphala cineraria. The sequence goes on along the minus strand of OU744735.1, from coordinate 17,997,794 downwards.
CGATTCAATAGGATGACGACCCGATAGCATGACGATTCAATAGCATGACGACCCGCTAGCATGACGATCCAATAGGATGACGACCCGATAGCATGACGATTCAATAGGATGACGACCCGATAGCATGACGATTCAATAGCATGACGACCCGATAGCATAACGATTCAATAGGATGACGACCCGATAGCATGATGATTCAATAGCATGACGACCCGATAGCATGATGATTCAATAGCATGACGACCCGATAGCATGACGATTCAATAGCATGACGACCCGATAGCATGACGATTCAATAGGATGACGACCCGATAGCATGAAGATCCAATAGGAAGACGACCCGATAGCATGATGATTCAATAGCATGACGACCCGATAGCATGATGATTCAATAGCATGACGACCCGCTAGCATGACGATCCAATAGGATGACGACCCGCTAGCATGACGATCCAATAGGATGACGACCCGATAGCATGACGATTCAATAGGATGACGACCCGATAGCATGAAGATCCAATAGGATGACGACCCGATAGCATGACGATTCAATAGGATGACGACCCGATAGCATGAAGATCCAATAGGATGACGACCCGATAGCATGACGATTCAATAGCATGACGACCCGATAGCATGACGATTCAATAGGATGACGACCCGATAGCATGAAGATCCAATAGGAAGACGACCCGATAGCATGATGATTCAATAGCATGACGACCCGATAGCATGACGATTCAATAGGGTGACGACCCGATAGCATGACGATTCAATAGGATGACGACCCGATAGCATGACGATTCAATAGGATGACGACCCGATAGCATGACGATTCAATAGGATGACGACCAAAAAGCATAAGAACCAAATATACACATGACCCAGTAGTCGGACGACTTCTTAATACGTCATAGAAGGTTGACACGCTGGGGACACGCTTCATGATCACTGACCACAGTTTCTGTTCGTCTGGGCTAATGAGGCAGTGTATTTTACATGCCGTATTGAGACAGGTTACTTTCCGATTTCGAAAATTCAAAGTTGAATCTAATTCAAATTGCAAGCCCCTTCTTATGAATCCCGAATGTGGCCATTGACCATTTCAGTCCGCCTTTAAAGGGGCAGTAGCACGTTTTTTGATAATTTTATATTTTAAAATTGTGACTGCTTATTGTATGTTGATGCTAAATAGTGATAGTGTCACAAATTTCACAACACAAACCAATTATCCATATTCAGAGGAGAAAGAATGAAGATTCCCCTAAACTCCACTGGCGGCCATTTTGTGTGAACACCTTTAATTCATTTTGACTAAGAAAAATGAATTTTCATGGGTAAACTTTACATTATATATTTGAATTATTTACTGCTCCATTTAGGTTAAATGCATTGTCTTACAATTGGAACGTGCTACTGCCCCTTTAATTAGCCATATACATGTAATCTCTCGTTTCGATACGATCAACTTGTCTCGGCTTAGTTTCGCCGTCTCCACCGTATTACAGCTCGAAGAATATTGACCTTCGTCTTATAGGTCTAAATGGCCCTTAGCCTCTGATAGTATCTTTTGATATTCTTTGCTTTGATTTGCACCTTTGTAGTCGAATACATCATACGTTATACCATTCAGACGCGGGGGAGGTGGGGATATATTAGCCTGGTGTTATGCGACACCAAGTGAGAGGTTGATATATCCCCGGCACGCCTGCGTCTGAATAGTATATCGAATTTATTCTACAGAATGTTTAAACAAAATTCATATAATATGAAATTAAAAGGAATAAGAAAAACTGCGCAAGCGCTTAGACTATAGTTTGTTCACAGATACATATCGTTTGATCAAAAGTGTTCGAGGTAACACACATTGTGCATTTCAAGACGCTCAATCTGCACGCTTTTGCTGGCTTTTTGTGGCGGGGTATAAATTATCCATCAACCCACTCAAGAGGGTGATATCAGTATTTATCCAGGGTCACGTGGATCAAAGATCGAGATTCTTCATGAGGTATGATAATATGTCTTCAGTATAATATGCAATTCTAAAGAATATGCCACAGGAACGTTAGTGAAAGAAAACAATTACAGAATAAACTTTATTCACATATAACCTTTGAATTATTTCATATCACATGTCCATCACATGTTTCAATTCATGCCGTTTCCTTGAAACATGCAACCATTAAATTCCATTACAAAAATCTCAAGCGCTATCCCGCTGTTAAAGTAATATGATTCAGCAAATGGCACTCAGTAACAATGTTCATAATCTTCGAGGAAGTCAGTTGTCTGAAGGTTAGCACATGCATTTGGAATGGTCCCTTTTGAAATAATTCAAAAGAAAGCCAACTTCGGTATTAGCACAAATTTAACTGTCCAGCTAGTTTTCATGCGTAGTTCCTGAATTATCAAAAGTGTAATATTAAGAATACAAACAGTCTAATTTCTGGAAAAAATACTATAGATTGCAAATGGATACATGTATATACAAGGTAACTGTAGTTATACCCCACTTCCGGTCTCGTTGCTATGGTGTCCATTGTTCTAACTGTAGGTATATTGACCAGTATACTTCAACTTTTCTAGTACACCTATTCTTTATTGCACACCAAAATTTTGTCAGGTTAGAGATTTTCAACTTTGGCAAATCATCGGAGTTGTAAAATTTAGAATTTTTGATCTGTTAACGACCAAAGAGGGAACCAGGGGCCTTGATGTTGCGACGCAACGCCTCTATCAACTGAGCTACTGAGGCTTGATACAAGTGGCGGTACTTTTTGTTGTGTCATGTCTAGGTTGATGTAGTTTCCTATATAAGCCTATGTATATAGGTACTAGTTTGTACCAAGTTTTAATGTAATGAAGTCAGTTTATGATTTTTAAAACGTAATAAGAAGAGTATTGTTAATATTTTTTTGATCTAGTTAGGTAAAGAGGGGCATCCTCGATGATCCAGCGCTTTTTGTTCCGATCCGATAACGCTTTTTGTTCCGATCCGATAAATCTACACACTTGTGCTGTGTAGATTTATCGGATCGGAACAAAAAGCGCTGGATCATCGAGGATGAAAGAGGGGTGGATAGCTCTTTTTCCTTAAATATAACTCGACCGGAGTGGGGTATAAGTAAGATATACCCACCCTTCCCTCGGTGCATCACTCAATATACCTCCTGTTTGAGTCGTGGATCTTCGGCTCCGCTACGCTACGCCTCGGAGACCCACGATTCAAACAGGATGTATTTTGAGCGATACACCTCGGGAAGTGTGGGTATATCTATGACATATTAGGCGATAAGCTGTAGGTATCACAACACATTTGTTGGCATGATGTCACTTCTAAATGATCAATTAATGAAACTCATAAATTTGAATGGGTTTCAATAAAATTACAACCCAGCTGTGTGCATTATGTAGAAAACCTCAAACATCTGTATCTATAATAATTATATGTGAATTCTGTCCACATAGCAGATATTATTCATGAAAATCATGTGATGTGCAGACACCTGTTGCTTAATGTGCTCTATATCTACCGTGTCATATTACATATATGTTGAACAGGATACAATTTGAACACCGGACTCGTACAGTCCACAGGTGATGAACTTTTAAGATATTGTTGCGGGTTTTCATAAAGTAAACCAATCTAAATAAATTTAGATCAACAGATATTATATTTTGTCATACTGTTGTATGACCTACTATAAAACCTGTTGATTTAAATTTATTTAGAGTGAAAGTTAACTGGCTTTCACGAAAGCAAATGTTGACAATTGATGAGAACATCTTAATAAATCAATATGCAAAGACATTCGTAAATGTTTGGTTAAAGGGGCAGTAGCACGCTTTTTGAAAATTTTATATTTTTAATTTTTCACTGATAATTGCACGTGAATGCTAAATGCGATAATTATGATAGTGTCAAACATCTCATTACACAAACCAATCATCCATAGTCATCCATATACATTGTCTTTCAATTTGAACCATTTATTTTCTTTTCCTGACATCACCTTATATTACCCCTTTAAGCTATGCAAAGAAATTTCCTCTTTTATATCAATGACGTAGTATCATTCGTTTCTCACTAATGAATTATATCAATCCAATGTGATGTCATACCTTTTATCATTGCAGGACATCGTTCAAAATCTACTAAGGATGATATTTGAAAATTGACACAAATCGCTGCTTTTCCTATAATCTTCAATTTTCATGTTGCTTGTTTTGATAATATTTGATATACATGTAATTACTTTAATGATGGTTCGTTTATGTTTTAGTTTTTGCTATGTTATGATAATTTCAATACCTATATGAAACATTATGCCAAATAACGAAAACGGCAAACACACAAATACGTTGTGGATATTAAGAATTGCTAACAATACAATTGATGAATATAAGTATTGATTCTGTGTTTGGACTTTTGTTCTGAATGAATTTTACAGTTATATGTGTGATATATATGTTTTACGCATCGTTGTTGAAAAGATGAACACAATATTTTAGCTATGTATGCACATAACTTAACAAACAATGAATTATTTATTTACCCATTTCACGCTATAATGAATATTTTGAAGCGCATTATAATGCAGTAGTTCAATCTGTAAAGCTCTAGTGACATGTGATAAGCAACTCACATGACTATGTCACGTGACAAACTTTCTCGTCAAAGGTCATGACATACATGTGAGAATACTGTCTATAACTGATGTAAGTATTTATTTTGATATCTGACTGTATATCACCACGGGAGGGATGTTATGGGTTATATGGTTTCTATAAGAAGATTGAAAATTGTATAAATTGTATCCCTATTTTACACGTAGTGTTAATGTAAACACATCTATGGTCATCCCTTGAAACTCTGTCATATAGCTTATCTTCGAACAACTCCTACATGTTGTTAGTAAGCGTAGCTATCTGCAGTACGTATGACAAACTGCTGTAACGATTATGTGGCAATCTAATCGTTTACAAATTCTTGAAATAATGAATTATGTGTATGAATTTATAGTTTATCTTTGACCCGATCGTAAGTATCACATACTTACATGTATAATATAATTTTCCAAAGAAACGTTTCTGCGTTTATTTTGTAGCGATACATGTATGAAGTTTCGAAAATGAAAAATGAAAATGGATTTGTTTCATTGTTGTATCTATTCTATTTTATTGTCAAAAAGTGCAACACGTCTTTTCTATAATACAGGTCTCGATTTCTTTCTTAAATCGTTATTTTCTTCATCGATTTCGTTCATACTTTGGAAATATGTTAATAATCATATACAATTTTCATAAATGCAAATATTAAGATTATTTCTTAATATTGGTATAAGATCAAGTCACAAATTCCGACCAATAGGAGATAAGTTGTTAAGGTCATCTTTAATAAGATGCTATTCTAGCTATCAATAAAATCAAATGTTTATTCATGACCAATATACATTAGATTCAAACGAGCACGTCAATACGCGCTATTTTCAATAACATTATTATTTAAACAAAGATATGGTACAAACAATAATAGGATTCAAACATTTAAAAAAAAAGTAATTTGGTTTTGTTTTATGCATGAACTTGTCTTTTTCACCTCTATTTCAAGCAACTCATATAAGGAAAGTATACAAATATTTTGAAATGATAAACACTCTCTTTTTCTTTCAATCTTTTATCAGTATAATCTTAAAATTTGAATTTAATAATTTATAACAAACTATTCAAGCTATGTTTAGTTACTTTTCAAATGTTCTCAAATGTTTTCAAATCTATCTAGTCTTAAATACAACTTTTTATCTTCGACCATGTGTGTCTGGATATAAAACGTGGAAGATTCCTGTGTCACCAACAAGGTTCTACTAACTGGGGTTATGCTTATTTCTTCACTGCTGACCGCCCCTATATAGGACTGACGCGTACATGTTTGGATATTCACAGCTCTGGATCCGCCATTGCATGGGTTGACTCTCCTACAAGTCAAATATCTTATTCAGTGTCACGTGATACATTGTAAGTTTCAAACAACACATAAAGGTCATACAACCCGGCTATAAGCCCTATGAGAAACATGAAAAGTATTCATACATGTGGAGCACGGTGGTGTAGTGGTTAGCGTGCTGGCCTGTCACGACGAAGGCCCGGGTTCGAATCCCTGGGCTTAACACTGTGTTGTGTCTTTGGGCAAGGCACCTCATCCACGTTGCACTCAGTTCACCCAGCTGTATAAATGGGTACCTGAACATGGGGAAAGTACGGACCTATATGGTCGCGCGAGGCGCTTAGTAGCTTGACTCGAAAGTACAATTCCTTCAGGGTAATAATATACATTGTACAGCCACTGTATCGCCGTTTAGCAGTCATGGACTTGATACCAGGCGTTAAAATTATTATTATTATTATTAAAAATAATGTATATTACAATACAAACATATACAAATATTAAAAGAGATTTAGGTGATATTTAGGTAATATTGGGACTGATGGCATGTTTACAAACCACATAGCTATTACTAATTAAACAACATCCTCATTTCAATATTCCTTAATTACCAATCTTAGTGGAACGAATGTTCAATGTAATAAGAAAGTGATTGCGGATATCATGATCACTAGGACCACACTGCATATTCTAGTTTTCGGTTCAAATTTACTATGGGATTCAAACGGCCATTCACGAGCACTGACTGTCGCAAAGGCTTATCCGCTCAGCCACCAAGACACGACGCTTTTTTTATCGTATCAATAAATATCGTTCATTGACACCATTTACAACTGTAACATATAAAACACCAGTAACTCGATCCCGGAATGTCTTTTTAATAATTCTGACAAACCTTTCTCACTGTTTGTCATGTGATAAGACTGTTATTTACAATTCAATATAATGGGAATATTACAAATTCCCTATGTGTCATATTTTGTTTGGTTATTTTTCACAGTGAATAACATTCACTCAGAATACGTAGAAAGCCGTAGAAATAAAGCTCTTTAATAGTTCAACTTTAATATTCGTATATTTCAACCATAAGGGATTTGTTCTGTTATATTTCAATATCACGATCCCCGTTTTATTTTTGTTTAATTCGGTATTACTAAAAACGTCCAAGTAGAAAATAATGATAATGATATGATAAGGAAAATAGATATAACAATGTTTTGGGAACAAAATTTTCAACTTGGAATTATACTACATAAACTTTCTGGAAGACTTATTCACTAAATGCATTTCTAAGTTGCTGTTTCAAAACAATATATTTCATGATTTCTTTTTATGATTTTATATCAACTTATTACGCTTATTCCCATTTCTATGTTTTATATCAAAAATAGCTTATTCGCGAAACACTTCTTACATGTCTGTATCATGTAAAGAAGATTGTGTCATTCTAGTTGTATTGTTTGCTCCCCTTCGGCGGTTATATCACTTCTTTTTTTCAATAGGTTTTAAAGGGGCAGTAGCACGTTTTAAGATAACATAACGTTATGTCAGGAAAATGAAAGGAAAGTTCAAATTTTAAGAGAATGTATTCAAATAAAATAAAGCAGTAATAAATCACTTATATAATGTAAAATGTAGCCATGCGATTCCTTTTCTTACACAAAATGAAATACAGGCGTTCACACAAAAATGGCCGCCAATGGGCTTTATTTGAACCTTATAATTTCATTTCTGACTATGGATGATTCGTTTGTATAATGAGAGTTTTGACACTATAAAAATAATACATTTAGAATTAACATACAGTTATCAGTAAAAATATGAAAACATAAAATTTTCAAAAAAGGTGCTACTACCCCTTTTAACTCGTTTACCTTTAACACACATAAGTTTTTGCCTTTGTTTCAGTTGAATGTTTTAGATTTTGTTTTAGATATCTGTTTTTTTATTTTCCCCTACAAAAATATATCAATTTTGTTATAAGATGTAAGTAGTCCAATTTAGCTCTAACATCATCAGCAGGAGGACATTGTAAGTAGTTAAAATATCGAATTCTTATCTGGACATTATAAACCTGCAAAATATCACTATACGTTTATAAATATATTGCATATAAACACATTTAGTTGAAAGCATTGCAGGAGTGTTCCTCGGGAATATAAGCCAAATTATAACCCGATTGTCTCGGGTTATGACAATAACCTATGCTCGGGCTAAGCCCTCGAGGGTTATTTTCCATCTACCCGCAGTACCGGGTTATTGTTTACTGCTTACCAATCAACTCAATATCTTAACCAGGTGCGAGTACTGGGGTTTTGTTTGGTTGGGGTGCGCTCTTTGAATACTGAATTATATACATGTGTAGTATGTTTTTACAGGACAGTTTTGCTTAATGACTTGTTTCAGAAGGCAAAATGGGATGTATAAGGAACTTAAGGTATGAAATCTACTCTCAACAATTCCATATTTGGAAATCTCTTGGGAAGGGCGCGAACCTGGCACCAACTTTCTTTCAAAGTTGTTTTATATAACATTAAAGGGGCAGTAGCACGTTTTTGAAAATTTTATATCTCAAAATTTTCAAAGATAATTGTAAGTGAATGCTAAATGTATTATTTTGACAGTGTCAAAAATCTCATTTCACAAGCCAATCATCCATAATAAGAGGGCAAGGTATGAAGATTCACATGAAATTCATTGGCGGCCATTTTGTGCGAACACCTTTAATTCATTTTGTGTAAGAAAATGATTTGCATGGCTAAACTTTACGTTATATATTTGAATTATTCCTGCTCCATTTAGTTTAAATACATTGTCTTTCATTTGGAACCATTAATTTTCATTTTCCTGACATCACCTTATATTCCCCCTAAAAACGTGCTACTGCCTCTTTAAAACGTATGTGTCCTGCATAACAATTCGATCAAGTATAATTCAAGCAATCCAAGTGATTGTTGTGGTTTGTTACTATGAACATGTTTAGTGACATAACTACAAGGCATATCAAGTTTTAATTGAAAAAGGTCGATTTTATAATACATCACGTGGAAAAAGAATATCACGTCGATGTTTAGAGATTGCTCTGTACAATATTTTTGAAATTAGATATCTACATATATTATATACATATTAGAAATATATTCCTTGTGCCTTTGCTAATGAGTCCCTTAACACTACATAAAATATTCCTCACAGAGAACATGTTTAGGCCGATTGTTTATTTGACACCACTATGAGATAATAAACCTTGTCAACACCTGCTCCTATTTCAATCATCTTTTCTATTAATACAATTTGAACAATAGGTTTGTTAATTTATCCCGCTAGCAATATTTTGTTTTCTTAAAAATAATACATATTGATTACATAAGCACAAGCACAATGACAGATATGAAACATTATCATTTATATATCTTTCCAGATGGTTAACTAGCGTTACCGTGTCATATTACATTCAAGAAGTTCCATGATCTATCGTTGTTCAAGGATTGCTTTTATGTATGAAATTACTTAGCATGTTATAAATGCTGAGAAAAGAGGGTATTGCTCCAGTAATGCTAAGATCAACCTTAGCCTATATCAAAGATTGACGACTGATCAAATGGTAGAGATTGTATTGATCGTACAGATCACTTTCTGTAAGTCATATTTCCTTTTGAAAGAGTCATTTGAATATTCCTCATTTTGTGAATCATATTTAAGAAATAAGTTCGTTATGAACTTTGTAAGTTGGTATGGATATATAAGATCTTTATTCTGTTTTAAAGACAAAAAATAAATGCCGTAAAGCAAGGTCTTCACAACGTAGCCTATACAGAATCTACAAATTATGTTCCTATAAATCTAATATTCATTCTTCAGATTTACCATTTCTAGAACAAAAGAAGTTTATATTTTTCAGAATAACCATTTCTAGAAAAAAAGAAGTTTTCAATCTTCAGAATTTCCATTTCTAGAAATAAAGAAGTTTTTAATCTTCAGAATTACAATTTCTAGAACAAAAGAAGTTTTTATTCTTCGGAATTACCATTTCTAGTAAGCGATTGCAAGAAGGTAACGGTGTCTGTGGTTTCTCTTTCCAGAAAAACGATGGCAGGTGCTCGGTTTAACTTCAAGCCGAACTTTGATGCAAAGTATGGACCGATGAGACTTAACCCTGCTTATGTCAAGCTCCAGGAAGTGGTCGAGCTCGCCAAAGAGAAGAAAGTTCCAGAAGATGTTCGAGCTGAAATTGAAAATGCCATAGGAATGATGGAATGTAAGGAACTGTATCTGAGTAGGAATTGTTCTAACGAGAGCGACACCTTGCGGGAAATCAGACTCTTCACTATGGATAAGGATTGGGGAAAATCTCAAGAAGAGGGTGACATTGGCCGCAAATTGGGAGCTAGAATGATGACAGGGCAAATTGAAGGTGAGACCATCTTCCTACGCAAAGTCTAAAGCGCCAGTTTCCGAACTGTCAGCTTTATGCCTTGCTGCCGACCCTTGAATTTTGTGTGGTGATATCAGCGCCCCTACAGGCGAGTGTTCGTAACCTCCCGTTACTTTCTGATTGGACTATTGCTTTCTCTCATAGAAGCACAGAAACTCAAGGGTCGGCATCAAGGCATAAAACTGACAGTTCGGTGACTGGGTTTTTAGGCTTTGCGTAGGAAGATGAGGTGAGACTGGCATAGTGTTTTATACTTCGAACATGTTATTTCGAAAACGTTGCATTTTGACATTTGTTCAGTTATATCTGATGGTTTAATGATGAAATTTAATACGAGACAACGAATACGAGAACCACGATGCAAACATGCAAATGATGTAATATTTCGGATGTAAGTTGCTTCCGATTTGGAAGATGAAGAAAGGGAAATTGAAGGAAAAAGCAAAGAGCACAACATTTAAGATCAAAACCTTCAAAACATCGTCAGTAACTCTCAAAATGAAGATCCGTATTTTATGAATATTTTATCATTTATTACCTGACATCTTAGAGGAAAGAACAAGTTTTTTTAAAACCTTTGGACATGAATATGTCTGTATTTATTTGTTTATGTGTAATGTATAAACATGTACATCAGGCTTTTTCTATTCTCTTCTCTAAGAGGTAGCTTAAGTCAGGCAGTCCAGATTTCAGTTATGATCTCTGCTGGGTGAAAATAATTTCTTCCAGCAGTTGGCTTTGTCACCAATATGCCTTCTATAAATGTTTATAAAAATCTGTTTTAAATAACCGTATTTACAAGATCCAACATTGTATCTAACAGGAGAGTTCCTGAAGTTTCTGGTCAGTATGCAGCAGGCGAAGCGAGTCCTGGACATAGGGATGTTCACGGGATACAGCGCCCTCTCCATGGCAGAGGCTCTCCCGCCAGATGGCGTGGTGATCACGTGCGACATGGAACAGTACCTGTTCGAGGTGAACCGGAAGAAGTTTGACGAATCCCCACATGGCGCGAAAATTGACATCAGAATCGGTAAGTTCAATTTAAAGGGGGCAGTAGAACGTTTTTAGGGGGAATATAAGGTGATGTCAGGAAAATGAAAAAATGGTTCCAATTGAAAGACGATGTATTTAAACTAAATGAAGCAGTAATAAATCAAACATAAAATGTAAATTTAGGCCTGCGATTTCTTTTTCTTACACAAACTGAATTAAAGATATTCACACAAAAATGGCCGCCAGTGGACTTTATGTGAATCTTTATGATTTGTTCTTTGAGTATTGATGATCGGTTAGTAATCTCATATCATGAACATAGGCAATTTTCATGGCATGAATTTCGCTGTAAATCCATATGATATGTACGTTCCACATGTTTCTTTTTTTTCAGGTGACGCTAAGAATACGATGTTGAGTTTAGCAGATGAGGGTCAGAGGTTCGACTTTATCTTTGTCGACGCAAGTAAAGAAGACTACATCAAATATTACGATGTAAGATGTATAGAGCATTTTTTTAAACATCACAATTCATGGTACTGCCATTGGCTAGTGTGGACAGTCTACAATCTAGGTTATTGTTATGCATACAAACGAATCATTGATTGTACATTCCCCCTCAATCGAGTTAACCTTGAACGTGATATACATGTAATATCCATTCGAAGATTCCATAACGTATAAAGCTAAAAGTTGGATGACAACCTTCTCCTATGTTTGTTAATCGATTCCTTTTATAGTTTTAAGGGGTATCAGCAAGTTTTGAGGTAAATGATTTCACAAAACCAAAAACATTTTACCAATTATAAGTTAGCGGTTTTATGTTAGAAGAAGTTATAAAACAAATATATTATGTTAGGTTAGCTTTGCTTATTCATTTACCAATCGCAAATGGTTAAAAGGTGTTCATACAACAATTGCATACAACGGTTTTCGCTAAATTGCTTTTAAGACTAAGGATACTCGGGTTTAGTAATGAAATATTTGAACCTCTAGAGATAACATCTGTGGCATAAACTAACATTATTGGGGACATTTTGTAAAAAAAAAAGTTTTCACTAACACGTGGTTTAATAGATTTTTTATGACAACAAAATATACATGTATGTTACCAATTACAAAGAAAGTTTTTATATTATAAGTAGAAGTTCAAAGATGAATAGATTATGTTAGGTTAGCTTTGCAAATTCATTTTCACATCGCAAGTGATTTAAAATGTGTTCACACAAAATTTGCAACAACGGTTTTCGCGTTGTATTCACAACTTTGGATTATCGAGATAACCTTCTGAAGAAAATATATATATGAGATAAAACTGACTAACATTAAAGGGAACAATTTTTGAAATAGAAACTTTCCCCAAACCACGCTGAGTATGCTAACTTTAATTTTAAAAGAATCTTTCGGGTTATCTTTCTCGAATCACTGACACATTGACACAATGACCTGTGACCTTGTTGCTTTTCCAGATCATCATGGATCAAGCTTTGTTGGCACACAATGGAACAATCGTGTTCGACAATGCACTGCGTATCGGCAAAGCCTACCTGACTGAAGGGGACCCGTCTGATGCCTTGAACAAACACGTAGAGAAAGATCCGCGGGTCAGAAGAGTAAGTATGGGCGCAAGGGGGTTAATCTGACAATTGTCTTTGATACGAATGTGCCAATTTGATAAACAGCATATTTTATATTTTGGATCGTATTATCTGCATTTTTGTAGTGTAGTTCATCTGGCTATACCTTGATTTTTGTTTAAATGGGCGTGTTGGTTAAAATCCCGCAAGATTAAGGACCCGGGAAAAAAATCAAGAATTTGTGCTTTCGCAGAATGTGTGATCCCAAATATAACAATTACAACGTTGCAACTTTTCACTTTTTTCCATCAGAGTTTTTTTCGTTCATATCTCTTAGCATTCTCTCCTTACATAGGCAGATCAAGTCATGTAATGTTGATACAGCCTCTGTTATATTACGCCGAGTTTGTGGGATAGAATGGGAGATGCCTGATTGGAGGCAATCATTTTTGCTACAATATCATTATAGCAAAAGCATTGTGATATGAACCACCCTTTCCATCCGAGAAGCTTTGTCATTTGCTAAGGAAATTCAAATGGATTGTGGTGCAATTTTTGTCCGCAAGGGGAAACATTTCATGACTTGATCGGCCTCTGTGATCTCTTTGAAACTGCCTATATGTCTTGTCACCGTTTGCCTAGTATTGGTCACCGGCTTGTTTCTCATGCATGTAACTATACACAATAAATATGACACAGTTGCTCAAGGGTCCTCTCAAGTCTCAATCGGACACTGCTGATAATGATCGATTTGAATTTCTTTCTTTGACTTGTTGTTTACAGCGTTTAGGGGGTTAACAATTACAAACTGTGACACGATCTTATAGTAACTGATACACAGAATGGGAAATATACTATTCGCAGGAAAACAGTCTTGTTTATATAAATATATATTAAAGTGGTTTAAGCAAGCAATTAAGCAAGTTTAAATAAACATGAGATTGTCTTTGTACCCAATTACTGTGACACAATGTTACTTGTACAGTAATAAATCGTATGCTCTTTTAAATATGTCAATTCGCGAAGGTAAAAATATTTTATGAACGCATCAATTGAATAGTAAACAAATCTTTTCAGATTAACGTCTCAACTAAATCCAAAATAAATATCATATATCTGCTAGTTCGGTATACAGCTGTAAGGGGGGAAAAACACAATTACAATTTTCTTATTGAACTTAATTTTTAACACTTTGAATCTAAATATTTACCGTTATGTTGGCACGTGTTTGTCTTAGAAAGGTTTTTTTGATGTACAGTCTAAGAAAACCTATGCTCAAAAATACTCGCTATACTCCCATACTGAGTCTAGCGAGATACAGTAGAGGGTCGCTTCAGTCGACCTTCTGGTGAGCTATGACTCTCCAACGTTATACGTGTGAAAGCAGGACTATTGCGGCTGACGCGAGCCCTTACTACACCTAGCTAGACTGAATATTGGAGTTTAGCGAGTGTTATTGAGGCTAGGTTTACTGAGGATGTTTTGAACTGAAGTATCCTGGTTTATTTCTTTGACAGGTGTTGGTGCCTTTAAGAGATGGGTTGTTAATGGTACGGAGAGCAGAGGAAGTCGATTCCTGATTGGTCATTGAACTCGTCACGTGATCCAATTTCATATTCGATATTACACTTACTCTGTGGGAGATGCAAACGGTACATATACTCAAGAAACTTGATATCATCGAATGTTAATTGCACTTAATAAATATATTTATTTAGCCTTGTTTTTTTAAAAAATGGTTGACGATCGCCCTTGACGAGCGTAGTTTAGTACTCGCTACCAACATGTACAGCTGGGTAGTCTTCGTGGTATTGTTTTTTCTATGCTCATATCCACAACTTCTGTTGATTAAGAATAATGTATTTCACTTGAAATTAATGATTTATGTTCCCAGTTTACGTAGACTCAAGTTGCTATTTCAATGTGTACATGTAGGCCTACTTGCAGATTGTAAACAAAGCAGGAGTATTAACGACACAATATGTAACATCGTATCATTCCTTGCTCACGTTAATAGAACTTCCATTGACAACAAATGTAGACTATGATTAAGCGCCAAATAATATTGCTAAAAAATATAAACGTAGTCACCGTCTACACTATATCAAAATATTTTGTCCCGTTCAATAATGTACGAAATTATCTAAGCTTGCTGTACAAAAAGACACTTATGTAATTGTTGTTTCGTTGCTCTCGTTGATATTTTTAAACTGTTAGTCAGACGTGTAACATAACTGCTAACAATCAAAAAGAAAAAGACAATTTGTATTCCAAAGTTAGTCTTATCTGCACTAGAAAAGAGTGCCCAGTGGATGAAAAGGATTTGTATTCTCCGGGCCAAGTACATGAAACTGGACAATACGTATCTTCGGTTACCCAGGTTGAACATTGAGATGCTCTTCACTACATCACCCCTTGGCCCTTTTCATCAGGACTTAAATTATAGGCTCTTGTTATGTTGGTAACTTTGAGTCTAAAAAGGGTGGCGGCCCTTGATTCTCCTAAGGAGCTTGAGTTTGAGAAAGGGAAGGTCGAGATCGATCATACGGCTTGTTGACCCGGTCAAAGGCGAAATGGTCGAGGAGGGGTCGGGGGGTAGAAGCAGATCTAGACTGTCCTCTCCTGCCACGGACGGATTCACGCTATCTTGTTTTGCTAGAAGCTAACTATTGGTTTAGATAACGATTAGTCTGAGCTTCCTGAGATGCGATGGCTTGAGCGCAGTGCCTGCTCGAAACAAACATTTGAAAATTTTAAGGCAAGCTTCCTTTCATGGTGGGCTGTGAACACGAGAAAGCACACGGGATAAACAGCCGACGGGGTAATAATAGCATCTGTACATCAAGCCCTGTGTAACCGAGGAAGGAGTTTTCCTGCAGCTATCTTCTCTGAATCCATTCCCTTCCAACCTGACCGTCCCTATCTTTAAACAATCGTCAGTCCAAACGGGGTCATATCTCTAAACTAAAGCAATGTATGATATAAGTAAACCATTGTCAATGAGACCTCCTATCAGTCACAACGGAATCTTATGATCGTTGGTGTGCAGGCGACAACTTGACCTTTCTGTCGAGGATCAAGACCAAATGTATCCGGTCGTCAATACAGCGATGTGGAGCGCCACAAATCTGTTATCTTTAAGTAATGAAATACACAATTGCATAATAACTATTTATCATAATTCAGCATCGGTTCAAATAATATATGACAAACGTACGTACAAACGGCTGTGACTATTACTTTTTGGTACTATAAAACGTCCAATACGGTCTTACAGCATGGTGGATATAACGGTTGCGGGATTGAAAACGAAATATCTCTTTGGTAAATTAATGTTAATAGATAGTTGAATTCATTAATCACAATTCAAAGTACGATTTCACATCAACACATCAAATACAGAGGAGCCTACCTTTCAATGCCCTTCTAGAGGGTCCTTTTGAGGAGGAGGACCTTTAGAAAATGGTTTCGAGGACGACCTTAATTTTTGTGTGACTCGTCCTCACGGCCGAATGTGCCCCGCCTGTAATGACCGAACGTACCCCACACACCACGTTTATTCTTTTTTCTATGCTGCGAAAATACACAGCCCTCCTACCAAAATAACTTGTTTGTTTCATATACTTCTCGGCATGTTGGTCTATGCTCACTTAAAGGAATATTCCAGTACGATTTCAACTTAATTCTAGCAAAAGTTTGAGTTATAAAAAGACATTCTCACAAATTATTAAATTTTTCTGTCAACGAGATAAGTATTTACAGAATTTTAAACCTTCGTCTTTGAGCGATGACGGAGGTCGCCATTTTATTTAAAAATGTGACGTCATCGACACACCACAAGAAATCGATGCAAGGAGCTTACATTATAAACTCCGTACATCTTTGTGCAGTGGAGTTTCCATGATTTGACTAGAACTGCTGAATGTGTGCGCTGCGCACTTTGTTAACGTAAAACATCGTTGTGCCTACAGAACGACCCAGTCGTCGGATAGATCATTCAACAAGCAACTACGACTAATATGCGGTTTTGTCTAGTATTATTAACGATATGAATTATAACCAAAAAAAACCCACAGAAAATAAATAAATAAATAAATGTTTTTAAAAACGATCAAGAGAATTATATCTTGTCGTGTTCTTTGTATATTTTTCTGATTAAAACATGGTATGTTTACCTGAAAGATGTTGACGTACTCTATAACTACTCCTTTTTATATAAAATTTACACTTTCAAAGTAGAAAACGTTTCCTTGAATTTTGATACATCAAACGTGCATATCAATGATTTATCTGTTATATACATAGGCCTATTATCAATCACTAAGACCTTTGCATAGCTTTTTTTTTTATATCTTTCCAAAAATAAGAAATTATAATGTTTAATATTTTATTTTCACAGAGTTACTACGATAGGTTTTCTTTAAAAAATTGGCACTCTTTCACATTCAATCTGTGGATTTTCAAAAACCCTCTAGTCAGTTTGAAAAGGGAAAAACATTTTTTGTTATGAACGTGTTAGAATCATTGTATTATTTAAAAATAAATATAAAAGGGAATATTCAATGTAAAAAATGCACAAATAACGTAAATCTAGTATTTTGTTAAATAATTTGAAGGTTTAATTAAGAGACATACGTTGTGATAATTTGTGCATTGTTATCATTAAAATCATATCCTTCTGTGAATATAAAAAATCATAGTTGTAAGTTAAATAATTTTATTTACTAAAAGATATAATAATGAGAAAACTGTTCCTCCAAACAAATATGGATTATTCAGCTACATCATAGCAACTTAGATAAAAAAAACACTCGATGATATAAAGAAACTTTGTGAGTATATTTTGTATTACTTGCTGATGAGTTGATAGATCTTTAATATTATTCAAAACACCTTTCCTTCCTGATTGTTTTAGTATAGGCCTACTAATGATATCTTATAATTCCATTTTAATTTCGTTACGTATTGTTTAGCAGAAATACCTTTGGAAAATAATCAACATGGTTTGATATGTGAACATAATAAGGAATCATAATCATTAACAATCATTCCGATAATATTTCATACAGCATGTGCGCCTCAGTGATTCGTAATCAAAATTGGTTTCGTTTCGGCGACAACTAAATAAATAGAAAAATATTTTCATCCTCACACAAGCCAAGATTTATGTATTAAAAACGAGAAGTCAATGCCAACATAGAAAATGCCATCTTTCAAATTTATCAAACGTGTTTTGATTGATATAAACAATTTCATTTTGATTACGAACCATACCACCATCATCGCGGATTCGCTTTTTAGGATTCGCTTCGACAAGATCATGTCAATAAGGTCTTTTTTTCGAGTGATATAATCAATAAATATTTATTCTATGTTACGTTTAGTTTTTTTTGTAAATGCACTTAGTTAAGCAAAGTCATTTAACACTTTATTTCAACCTTATGTATGGTGTCTATAGCTTATAAAAATTCTAAAAAAATGACAGTGGTCAGTGTTCAAACCTTGTGACGTCCGCACATGGGAAATCTTTTCCAAACTGTACTGAAGTTTTGCAGCAGTCTGCTGGTCAGAAATATTTATTTATTGCTTTGGGCATCATAGAAGTAGAATATTCTGGACCCGGCATGTCTTTACTGAAGTCGTGACGGTTGTTACAGTCTCATATTTGACGGGCCGTCACCGCCCACCATTGAATCTAACGGCGTCTCCTAATTTCGTGGTGTGTCTTGACGTCATATTCCCGTTGTTTCTCGCTCTCGTTTACCCTTAGCAATATGGCGTCCCCCATCAATGCCGGTAAACTTGATTTTTCCCAACTTTGAATTTTTATTGCAGATTTGGTGATTTAGCTAAAATTTATTAGCCAAAGTTGAAGGATTTATCCATAAACATTGTTTTAAAAGGCTCTTTTTCATTTTTCATTGGAATATTCCTTTAAGAACATATTCCTAAAGACAGTCAACATTTGTCAAAAACAAAGTGAACTGAAGTCGAATAAGATACTCAGCTACATGAAAAACGGTTTTCCTTCCACAGTTTGTAAAGAACATGTTGGACTGTCGCCATTTCAAAGTCAATGTGGGAGTAAAGTCATGTTGTCTCTTAGAAATAACCATTTTAACTTAAAAGTGGCCACCGAAAAAAAAAATATTGAGAAAAGACGAACAAGCCCCGGGGACGTGCCTGCCCCGGTCTCCCCTATTCTCATAGTGACAATGACACATATATACGTGTTTCAACAGTTTGGTTAAAGTAAATAATGTTTGATAATGCCAATATCGGCAATGAACCTTTCAACAAGATCCTCTTGCAATCAAATTGAAACGAACTGTTCCGAGGGGTAAAAGTTACAAAGCATCAAAATGATGCATGTTCACATCTACTGTTAGAGGATTTTCTCGAACTGTTTAAGGTCACTCATCAGAGCTTGGCGCATGTTGTGGGACTTTTTAACAAAGGCCAAAACATTACCATAAGCTCTGAACAAATCAAAACTTTCAAACAGATCATGTTTGTAACCACTTTCCATGAGTATACTTCAGCATTTTGCAGTGTTCACATGTGAACAAGGCATTCCAATCTACCCTCAAATTGGTTTCGGTTGATGGAGAACCATTTCCTCCGTTTTTCATTTCACCGAAATCAGCTTTCAGTTCTCTACCGTTGACCTTAGCAGAAACTTCTTGTCTGTTCCTTGGACTCTTTGTTGAATCTTCCCCCAGCACCATTCCCAGATACACTCGCCAGTCAGTCAGTTTCCTCATCATCAACACATGCCTGACACGATCCCCGTCCTTGAAAACATCACTCAAGCGCTCTGCCTCTTTTATCAGACTTTTATGGATGTCTCCAACTTCTGCTGTTCCTTTCTTCATCAACACTAAATGTTCAAGGGCTGTAAGCAAACTGTCGTCGATAATGTTGCGCTGAAACGAAGCGGAGTGATTAAGCGCTTGACTGAACTGTCTCTCTGCTTCCGGGCGTCGACCTTGCGCCATGTACGCATGCGCAAGCGAAACGAATATATTCACGATACTTGTGTGACTTGGTGTACAGCGAATCAACACTTCTTTTGCTTGGTTCAAAGATCTCTCGGCCTCTTCTGGGCGACAACTGGAAGAAAAACGAGTGGAAACTGAAAATACTGTTACACCAAAATAAAGCAAAGTTCAACAAGTTTATGTTCTAAGACTGTCCAAATGTAGTCATTGCTTTGCGGCTGCAATTGAACAGGACTTTTACACGTGTTCGGTGTTGTTATTGCTTGCTGTATAGTATTTAGCTTGTACACCTTTCGCATCGGAACGCTTATCAATTATACTCCTTCTCAAATCAGCTGTGAATCATTACTTTAATCGACCTTGCATGATTACAAATCCTTCCCCAATCCAAAGACTCAACTATCGACGTAGTTGTATAATCTAGGATCAGTGTACTATAAGTGGAACACTTTTAACGTTCTAAGTATTCATAAATAATAGTCAAACCATGAGGATGACCACTTCTGAAGTTCTAACGAAGCCAAACAAAATAGAGTTTACTCCTCACCTGAAGAGATACGCATTACCCCTGTACCAGAGAGTAAGTGCAGTGTTGTAGTCCCACCAGCCCAACTTCCGCCGGATGTTGAGAGAACTCTCCAATAGAGGCAGAGCTTTCTCTGAAATATAACCCGCTAAAATAAGTAAAGTTACTCCTTGTTCATGAAAAAAATGTTTTATAATGTGACACCAAACTTAGGGAAATACATTACATTGTTGCCTTAAATCTTAACCTCTGGGATGCCCTTGGTTGTAACATCTCCTTATAAATATAAATGGTAGAGTAGATTCAGTTATTCGAAAAAAGAATTTCCGATCATGACATCAATGATACTGTTTTCAAAGTTAAAACAACATATTGGACCCGAAATAACATAGGTAGAAGTAAGCCCCTCAAAATGTTCCACATAATTAACGTATACTTATTGTATTTAACCTATTTCTCAATAAATTCTAGACCAGCTGAGAATCATACACAACTAGATTAGCGTTTGCGGGACACCGCAAAAGCAGAGCAGCCCCGAAACTTGGGGTTTCGCCTTACCCTGTTCCGCCTTCTACAAGCCTCAGCATATTGGGCATTTTCTTGTGACCTTGACTTTTGACACTCAAGGTCACGAAATCAATGAATACATTTCATTGAATATAACATTAATGTAACGAATTAAAGTGTTAAAAGTTAAAATAATCCATTTTCTCGATATATGTTGACCTTGCTGTGACCTTGACCTTTGACATTGAAAGTGAACATGTCATTGTATTTCCCCAGAGGTGTAAACACTTATACATGTTCATGAGTTCTGAAAAGCTTAATGGGATTAAGTTATATCCAAATTAGTTGCACATTGCAGTAACACAAATCTCATGGCCGTGACCTTTGACCTACACAATCAATGAACACTTTTCATATATATTCAGTATAACAATCATCTAATGATTAAAAGTGTTCATTGTTAAAATAAAGCATTTTCGCAAAACGATGCTAAAGTAGTGACCTTGACCTTGGACAGATTGTAGCGAAAACCTTTTCAATTTTTTTTACTCTTCCAAGGATGATACATACCAAGTAAGAGCTTCATAGCACACAAACTTTTCAAGTAATCGCGTTTACAAGGATTGTTTTAGTGATTTTATAGCTCGTGACCTTGACCTTTGACCTTGAAAGTGAACATGTCAAAATCGTTCCCCCGAGGTATAAGCAGTAAGTTATGAATACAAGTTCTGGAAAGCTTAGTAGAAAAATGTTATAGCCATAAGTATGAGCGCGGCGGACGCGGCGACGGTGGCTGAAACTGCACAAAAACTGAAAGCCCCGTCCTGGTCCTTAGACGGGGCTGCTATTAACTGATCTCACCTGTTTCCCCCCTCCAGAGGTACCTGGACGCTTGGTTATTTTGATTTGTACTGTATACAGATTTGTTTAATTTCAAGCATTTCTATAAGATTAGTCTTGTAAACAAGACTATTACAATTATGATATTCTGTTTTGCATGTAAAGTGCAAGAAAAGTAATTTGATTTTAATCATAATTTTTCAAACAAGGATAAAAATAGTTTTTTCAAATCAGTAATCTTTTGGAGTTTTAGATTGTCAAATAAAATTTCATGTTAATTCATCAATCCCAGTGAAGAAAAAACATTCATCAACAAAAGGAAAGGAATAGTGTATATTATGATTACATGTTCATATAAGTAAGTAAACTATACAGAGGCACTCTTCAGTCTATCATAGATATTCTCAGTGAATCTAGAATCTAGTTATAAATAATGACTTCTCAGCCTAGTACACACTAAAAAAATCTATAATTTGTGTGTAACAGAAAGGAAACAAATGCTGCATAAAATCCATGAATTTCAAACAATATTGTTTCAAGAATATAATATGTACATGTTTTGCACAAGTTACAAATGTTATACTATATAGGATTAAAATAAGACGGGGCTGCTAATAACTGATCTCACCTGTTTCCCCCCTCCAGAGGTACCTGGACGCTTGGTTATTCTGATTGGTCACCAGGTAAGATGGGAGGGTCGCCTCCAGCTTTCTTCTCTCGTTACCCGACACCTTGTAGGACACGATTGCCTTGTCGACGAGCCCCTCTGAAATACGATATTTGCCAATGAGATGATTTTATCCTAAGTTATGAAAGGATTGAAGCGTTCCAATAGTAATTTTCATCCTAAAAGAATACATTCTTATAAATATCAATTAATGTGCTCTTTCGAAAATGTAAGTATTCACTTTTGTTTATGTCTTTAAAAATTACGACATTATTACATAAATTATTATATACTTACCTACTTACATAAATGAAAATGCAAGTATTCACTTTTGTTTATGTCTTTAAAAATTACGACATTATTACATACATTATTATATACTTACCTACTTACATAATGTTGTAAGCAAAAACGTAACATCTGATCAATGACATCACAATTCACTAGCGCGCGCTTCCGGTTACAGTAGGCGTGTTAAAGGGGCACAATGCGCTCGCGGGTTAATTAATTATTTGTTGGAAAAGCTTAATTAGCCAAGCGTAACGAGGTCGGAAATCTCAATCAGCGTGACCACTACTCAGCGATGTTTGTTTTGCGCAGCGCCCTACTAGCGCGGTACTCAACCGGATACGAGATTGTTTATAAGTCCAAACAATATGGCCGAATAAAATCATCCTTATGTCCAATCAAACTTCAATACTAGGCATACCCAGTAACATCTGCAAACTTATTACGTACCAAAAATTAAAACATTCACTAATATATCTTCGTGAGTTTATCATGAGGTAATAGACACATTTTTGAGTTCAATATCACATGCCAAATATTAATGTGATTCAGAAATGTCACAAATATCACGATATCATAAATGTATGTTGAATCATATACAAAGTACATGTAAATGAACTTTTTAATTAAAATCTTTGGGTTTTACAAATATGACTTTTTTCAGAGAACTTATTTCCTAGGCAAACTTAGGACTTTTTACCGGGACTTTTTTTACCGAACACCGATTATAACCTTTCATAAAGATTTTTTTTATGAATGTGCGTTGCTGTTGTTAAATTGAGTTAAGATTTAATCTTTGTCTAAATGTTTCAAATAGATCAAATATTTATCATCTTTCTTTAACAGGTATCATAAACAGTAATGTCTCCTTGGATTTCAGGCAGTGAAATAAACAGGACTATTTTTACTTGTTTAATTGTGAGGATAATAAAATACATCGCTGATATTTGTAATCACTGTAATCACACCCAATACATTGATAAAATATACATCTCGTTAGTACCACCTTATCTATCTCTGTAATTTTCTTTTATGACGACCGGACACCTGTCATTTTATACGTTGTGTATCTATAGCAATGAACGTGCGAAATGTCTAGTCGTATGACGTAAACAGTGACATAACTGTCCGGGCACTAACTAACTTGTCATCACAATAGGCGACAGATTGTCTGGCCTAGTGACCAACGAATTTGAACATAACAGTGACCGCCGACTGTCTTGGTATCTTACTGCAGACCGAATGTCTAGACTAGTGACTAACGTATTCGTACATGGCAGGGACCGCCAATTGTCCTGGCACCTTTCTGCAGACAAAATGTTAACCAATGATATTGAAGAATATAATCCGACCAATGAAAAGCAGAAAAAGAATGTAAATTTATTTCATAGGACTCCCCTTCATCACTATATGTTAAACCTTGATGGATCATGTATGATGTTAACAAATACAGTGGATCATATACATGGATGCTTCTAGCAGGTATGTTTTTATCGTGTTCAATACGAGTTAAGGAAATACCCCCCCCCCCCCCCCCCCCCTCATTCAATATTTCGTAAAAAAATATGATAAGATGAAAGAGAAGCAACCATACCTTTGTGTAGGTTTATTCGTAGAGGAAACGGGTTCGTAGATGGGATTTTTACAGGTTCGTAATGAAAAACAGTGTTTCGTATAGAGTGACAAATTGTGAAATAAGTTCATATAAGCAATAAATTATCATTGTAAATGATAGTATACAAATTCAAAGGAGAATAATTGTACATCCATGCAATGTATAAATACGATCGATGTTATGTCTTGTATAAATAAACTGAGTAGATACTTTGTAAATATAACATCAAACTATATAATATATATTTACAATATTAAATGAAAATTTAAAAACCTCCACGAAGCTTTTTTCCCTGAAAAAAATCGGTCATGAAGGGGATTCCCCTGTCAAAACTACGACCGCATCTCGCTGGGCCAGTGCCCAGTCTTCACCACGTGACCTTGCTACCCGCTAAATCAATTACGTAACGGTCTCATTAACGGTGGTCAATTCGCCTTGACCCGCAAGCGCATTGTGCCCCTTTAATAAAGACGTGATTCTAAAGCATATGCTTACATAGTAAATTGTAGTTTGAAGATTTTTCTAGCGATGGATATAATTGAAAGTTATTTTAAATAAAACGTTGTATCAGAAACATTAACATACTTAATGTCTCTTTAATACCCGATTGATTACCTCGTTCATATTTGAGACCCATGGTCTGTAGCAGTACTGCAAGTACGGGATGATGCGGCATGATCTTCTTCGCGCGAGGGATTGTAGACACCAGTAGATTTTGGGCCTCGTGGAATTTGCCTGCAGCACAGTACATGTTAATAAAAGTTCTTGGTGATAAAGACATTGGTAATATTTGCTTGATTGAAAGAGAAAGAGATTCTATAATAGGGGTCGCCAGATAGCATTTTCGACAACAAAGCATTGGCCTCAAACCAGTGCTAGACGAAATAATAATGTTAATTCATTTGAATGAAGAAAGAACTGAGGATTTACGTGTTTCAAAAATGACATCATTTGGATTACTGTTTACCAACGAATGAGATGACAAGAGGCGGGGTTCTTCTGGATTCAAACCTTGCGTCTAGTGCATCAGCAACAAGATTTGAGATATTCTTGGCATGTGGTTCCGCCTTGTGATTTTGGGCATAACATTATTAGCAGCCCCGACTTAGTCGGGGCTGCTATCAGTATTTGTGCAGTTTCCGCCGCCGCCGCCGCCGCCGCCGCCGCCGCGTCCGCCGCGCTCATACTAATGGCTATAACTTTTTTCTACTAAGCTTTCCAGAACTTGTATTTATAACTTACTGCTTATACCTCGGGGGAACGATTTTGACATGTTCACCTTCAAGGTCAAAGGTCAAGGTCACGAGCTATAAAATCACTAAAAAATTCCTTGTAAACGCGATAACTTGAAAAGTTTTTGTGCTATGAAGCTCTAACTTGATATATAACATCCTTGGAAGAGTAAAAAATTTTGAAAAGGTTTTCGCTACAATCTGTCCAAGGTCAAGGTCACAGCGAGGTCATTACTTTAGCATGGTTTTGCGAAAATGCTTTATTTTAACTATGAACACTTGTAATCAATAGATGATTGTTATACTCAATGAAAAGTGTTCATTGATTGTGTAACATTGAAGGTCAAAGGTCAAGGTCATGAGATTTGTGTTATTGCAATGTGCAACTAATTTGGATATAACTTGATCTCATTAAGCTTTTCAGAACTCATAAACATGTATAAGTGTCCATACCTCTGGGGACTTAGAATGACATGTTCTCTTTCAAGGTCAAAGGTCAAGGTCACGAGCAATAAAATCACTAAAAAATTTCTTGTAAACGCGATAACTTGAAAAGTTTTTGTGCTATGAAGCTCTAACTTGATATATAACATCCTTGGAAGAGTAAAAAATTTTGAAAAGGTTTTCGCTACAATCTGTCCAAGGTCAAGGTCACAGCAAGGTCATGACTTTAGCATGGTTTTGCGAAAATGCTTTATTTTAACTATGAACACTTTTAAGCAATAGATGATTGTTATACTCATTGAAAAGTGTTCATTGATTGTGTAACCATGAAGGTCAAAGGTCAAGGTCATGAGTTTTGTGTTATTACAATGTGGAACTAATATGGATATAACTTAATCCAATTCAGTTTTTCAGAACTTATAAAGATGTATAATTGTTTACACCTCTGGGGACTTACAATGACATGGTCACATTCAAGATCAAAGGTCAAGGTCACGAGCTATAAAATCACTTAAAAATTATTTGTAAACGCGATAACTTGAAAAGTTTTTGTGCTATGAAGTTTGAAATTTTGTATGTATTATCTCTTGAGAAGTACAAAATTTTGGAAAGGTTTTGGGTATGAAGTGTCAAAGGTCAAGGTCACAGCAAGGTCAACAAATATTGAGAAAATGGATTATTTTTACTTTTACCTCTTTAATTTGTTACATTAATGTTATATTCAATGAAATGTATTCATTGATTGCATGACCTTGAGTGTCAAAGGTCAAGGTCACAAGAAAATGCCCAATATGCTGAGGCTTGTAGAAGGCGGAACAGGGTAAGGCGAAAACCCCAAGTTGCGGGGCTGCTCTGTTTTTGCGGTGTCCCGCAAACACTAATCTAGTTTTGATATAGTTTCATCACCTACCGAGAAAGACGTTGGTAATAGCAAGGTGTGAGTTGATCTGTATTCTGTGAGGTTCAACCCTTGCTGCCAGTGCCTCAGGAACACGAGAAGAGATCTCTTTGGCATCTGTCAGTAGCCTAAATGGCAAGAAACAAACAAACGAGACTATAAGCGCTCCAAAAGTCACATTAATGTAGTTTTCTTAACGAAAGTAAATGTATTTTTGCTTGAGCAGTTTGAATTGACTGCAATGAGGAATGATTATAGAACGGTTAGCTGATGTATTTTGTAATCCCTTTGAAAAAAAATTTAACATAAATTATTCTATTGAATATATGTTACATGGATAGTAAAATTCATGTTACAATAAAATTGAAAACAATATACTATAAAGTAAGCATCGACTGTAAATCTGTTTGGAATAAGATAGCTTGCCTTTTTGCCTCCTCGTTGTTGCCCAGCCGGATGTTCATCCATCCGAGTCTGCGCATGAGAACAACCCGGAAATAGTTGTCCTTTTCTGTCATATGTGAGAGGGAATCTGTTACCATGGCAACCGCAGAGTCAAGTTCATCACCTGGAGTGAAATCAACCAAATTCCGTAAACATGAATGTTTTCAGGTGTCGTAGCATTCAAATCGACGTTCATCCAAAATCCAAATTACATTTTATTTTCACTTACATACAAGTAGGGTAACGCACTTTCGTATAATAATGCCCTGGTTATTTACATAAAGAATCTCTTACTTATTGACAAATGTCATTTACAAAGGTTTCTCAGTGAATCAAATTGTAAACCTCATGTTGCTGATTTGAAATATCAAGCATCAATGGTACCTCTTTGTTCTATAAGAGCTACAGCAAACAGACCCTGTAGGACAGCGTGGTCCCGATTGGTTCCGAACCTTGCCGAAGCTTCGACCATGGCTTTGTAGAATGGAATAGCTTTATCCGGACATACAGCAGACATGGATCCTTCTTCAAGCTCGATCAGCTGAAGATACATATCAAATCATGATTATTTCCAAGTCCCATTACTGTTAGCATGGATAAGATCAAAATAATTTTTTTATTGCAGAAGACGAGGACTTACGCTTCAGAATGGAATATGCTTTTTAGGTTTTAAAGCAGTGTTTGAAATAAGCATCCAAAACCTGCTTGTCAATAAGGACCCGCAGATAGGAAAAAGTGTGGGCTCAACTCCGAAACTGTCGGCATTCATTATCAGTACTGATTTGACTTATTCTAAAATAATAATATTCTTGTTATCAGTATGTTATAAATACACAACATTGTTATCAGGTTAGAGAGATACATGAAGTTATGGGGGTTTGGCAGGGAAATATGTCATACAGCAAGTATTGTTAGAAAGGAATAGTATAATATAAAAAGTGAGCCTTTAAGGACCTGCAGATACTGAAAAGTGTGGGCTCTTGTGAACAACTGTCGGTGTCGGGCCTAGGGGCCTACGCTTATTTCAAACACTGTTCGAAAGTCTTGTTGTATTTGATTTAAAGGTGTTTTTATAGAATAACAGATGATTATCTCCATGAAGTTTATCTTCTGCAATGCAATGAGCGTATAATCGATGAAAAATGCATCTTAATCAGGCTTTATTTGAAATGTCATAAGGGGCGACGGACAACGGTGAGATTAGATCAATCGTTTATAAAAGTTGATTAATAATATAGGCCATAATGCACATACGATTGTTAATTATTTCATTACCTGCATGTAAACGCCATAAGTGTCCTCCCCGTCCGTATGCACGGCTTGTGTGAGAGTTCTCTCAAGGCGTTGAAAGTTGTCCTGGGCAAACCCGAGTGCTCTCCCTTTGGTTCTCACTGAAATGTCCACCCTCAGCATCATCAGTACATAACCGAGGAAGTCCACTATAAGCTTCTTGTACGGGTCATTATCACGCATATGCCGGCTGTCATGGAGGATGAATTGTCTGATAAGAGGGTCAGTTTTAATCTGTCCTGAACACAGGTCAATATCAAGAATTGCGTGATCTCTGAGGGGTGCCAAAGTCATAACCTTGAACTCCGTCAAGGAGTTCTTTTGTACTTTCTTTGTTGCTTCAACTATTCCGAAGGTTCCATCAAGATGGCATAACATCCGTGTATCTGACTCTAGGTCTTCCGGTAGTCGCGACAATTGTCTCTTGATGGCTTCAGTAACGGATCCTTCGGGTGATTGGTATCTTGCAAAGAGGTCTAAAAGTCCGTTTGGAGTTTTCAGAATTTCAGCGATATCTTCTGGGGTAATGATCGTGCGGTTGGAGAGAATGATATGGCATACACGTAGAATAAAGGCTGGGCGGTGAAAGCATCGTCTCACAATCAAAAAGATCGGCTCGTATGTCTTGCAAAATGGAAGAATTGGTTGCAGCAGACGACAACATTCTGTTTCGCTCGGCAGGTCCAACTTGTAGATGACACTAAAATCTTGACGCACAAGATCCACCTTCACCCGAGATGTAACAATGACTACAACATTTGGACAGGCAGTTAACATATCGTTTAGAAATGTTGAAAACCTACGCAGTATTTGGTCTTGTGATATAATGTCCTCAAAGTTTGTAAACAATAGAACGACGCTGCAATACAATGAAGCCGAATTGAGCCTCTTTATCACATTGCTTCCTGTGTAAGGTGGAGGAAATCCAAGAGAGGATCCAATTGACGTCATCAGAGACTCAAATGACGTCATTCCGAGACAACGAACCGGAAGTTCACTATCAAAGCGATGTTTCCGAAGGTTTGTCATGATCTGAAAAATGGATGACATGACAATTTTATATACTGAATGTAATTAAAATTAAAAGGGTTAGTAGCACGTAGGGGGAAATTCATTTAGATTAAAATTCATAGTATCAATTGAAATACAAAATATCTAAACTAAAATAAGCAGTAATAAATCAACTTATGTTAAGTTCAGCCATGCTTTCCTCTTTCTTCGACAAAATGAATGAAAGGTCTTCACAATTTCTTCACAACTTTATGTGAATCTTTATTAGTTGTTCTCTGACAATTGATGATTGGTTTGTGTAATGAGATTTTTGACAGTATCAAACTAATACATTTAGCATTAAAGTACAATAATCAGTGAAATCTTGAAAACATTAAATTTTCGCAAAAAGTGCTACTGCCCCTTTAATCTTAAGTGCCAAGTATACACGTCATGGAACTTTGAAAAAAAAGATCCTATTATTCTATCAAAGTCGATAATATATACGCAATTCCATTTGTTGTTCAATTAAACACAAATAAGTATGTCAAATTAAAAAATATCGAAAAAGGTGTTATCTTTAGCGAGTCAATTATCTCATAACGCAGCCCGCGATAGTACGTAGTCGTATCATAAATTTCAGTGTGAATACTTTCAATCTAGGAAATGAATTCGCGAAAACTTGTTACATATCCCGTTCACTTTGCAACATTGTCTTGCAAGTTCTATTAAATATTTTCTTTTTAAGCGAGATCTCCCTGTTGATCTAAGAACCATGCGACTGCCCCTATAACATTCTCTCCCCACAGACGCAGATCAAGTCATGTTGATTTAGCCTCTGTTATATTACGCTGACTTTGTGGGATAGAATGGGAGATGCCTGATTGGAGGCAATCAAAGTTAGTTGTGCAATCAGCGACGCTGTTCTAAAATCATAGTTTTGGCTACTGAATCATGGCAAAAGCATTGTGATATGAACCCCCCTTTCCATGCGAGAAGCGTTGTCATTTGCTAAAGAAATTCAAATGGATCGTGCTGCGGGTTTTTCCGCCAGGGGAAACTGCCGGAACCCACGGATTTCGGCGTAATAGAACAGAGGCTAAGTCAACATGACTTGATCTGCCGCTGTTGGGAGAGAATGCCCCTATAATTAAACTCTAGAGCGTTACCTCTTGCGCAAAGTGAGCTTTTCCAAGAAACATCTCCCCATAGATGAGAAGCAGACGACAACTCTTATTCAGGAAATCTTTCACGAGTTCTTGTCGGCGCCACAGCCTTTCACTTCCGGGTGGTCGATATTCACACATCCGGGTCTCTTCGCTACTACTATCGAGCACTGAGTTTCGGGAAAGCTCGGAAAGGTTCGGTGCACCACACAAGATGTCAAGTGGGTCAAGCTGTGACAATTTTTTATCATGTTCCAAGAAACGGGGTGAACTTCCAGACGAGATTTCACGAGAATTACCACGTGACCAGATATTGACGAATACATCCGGCCGGTTTGAGTTCCGACTATAGATCCACGACGACATCTTCCTTTAAAAGAAAAAACATGTTGACATTTTAAAACACACACTTAAAACATATTTTCAGTATTTCTGTAAACAGTTTCAGTTTCATAACGTGTCCCTTATTCCGGATGCATTGCAAGAGTAGTGATCATTTAACATGATTTATGAATAGTTTCTCATAGTTTCTCAGCGTCTTATAAGAGCGAATTCTTCGACACAATTTTAATCAGAATGTAAAAGTAGTTGTATTTTATCTCTAGCAATTCTAAAATGTTAAATATTGGAACCACACCAAATTATCGCTATATTTCATACAAAGTAAAGGGTAAATGTAACACATCCCGTATTTGCATTCATTTTGCATTGCTAACATGTATGGATTTAGAGGTGGACTAGAATGTGGTTACGTGGCATCAGTCAGAGGAGATATAACGACGTTAATGTCTACGTTTCTATAACATGTACTGATCACCATTCTAGAGACCCCGTGTGACTTTAAAGAGACACTCATTATCTGATTGAAGTTATATGATTGAAGTGATCATATCTGATCACTGGTGTTGCAAATCCTAATATCCTATACCTTTCGAATGCTTGATTTTATAAACAAAATAGAATGAACATCTAAAATACGTGTGATTATGGAAAGTATGCATCTAGTTAACCTACCTAAGTAACAATACCTAATAAACACTATCGAATCGAATAATTCTTCCTGTCAAGTATTGATAATGTTTCAGAATTACGTTTGGCGAATTAGCGAGCGCCACTCTTGACACATTGTCCGGTTTTCGATCAAAATCCCGACGTTGAGTGGCCGTATTTTCGCTCAAATGTAGCGATTGACCTTAAACTTGTAATTTTCAGTAACAGTTATAGTGGTTCCCGATGTAATAACATCGATTTCAAAATTTGACATATGTGATCCTATCAACATACACAGTGTCACTTTAAGATGTATACACGCCGCTAATGACTGAAATACTGCCCAATCGGCGCTAAACAATAACTCACTCACTCACTTTAAGATTTTTAATTACTTATTCGATAACAATCCTTAAAGAGCACATCATCAATACGCCATCACGATGCTGTTTGAATAGTTTCTAGAAATATTGTATAATATATGTGAAAGATTTTCCAAACATGAATATAAATGATAATTCCGAGATGTATTGACGGCCAAATTCGCTTATTCTATTGTAAAATGGGTACATCAGGAAGTATTCATTGGTCGTAGTCTACAGTTGGTTTAAACATATTTGTTCACTGAACGTGGTGGGATTGGCAAACAACCACATCAGCGCTTATGTTAATGCCGCTCCCTGCAGCTATTCTACAGTTGCATGTCTCTTACAATGCCAAGAAAAGTTTGAAGTCCCCCGTGTATTATATTTATCTATGATACTTACTATAAACTGATACATATATATGATAGGCTATGTCACATTTGCTTCAAGTCGGTGGCGCCATCTACATCTGCCTTAGACTAACATTTAGTCTCAGAAGTATTTTTTTCAATATTTACAATATTTTTAAACAAATCATGTATTATAATAAAATGGAGCCAAGAAGAACTTCAGAAAGCTGAGCGATCTAGACTTGCTATACTTTTCTAGACTTGTTTGGTCATCAATCAATTATTTTTGCTTTAGGGTCTGGATGACAGACTACATCTGCCTGGTCCTCAGTTGTAAATGAACGCTTAAGATAACATCAATCTTGTATACAAAAGAGACAGCTGTTCTCTAAAGATGATATGCTAAGATGCGGAGCTGTACGATATTTACGACTCAATTGAATTTGGCCAAATTGGATTCTGTATTCAGATAAAACTAAATCGCTTGCCAATGATGTCAAGCTTAGTACATACAAATCAGTCTACTGAATATATGTGTGGTTTTGTTGCCAATAATATGGCTGTACTATAAGTTATACCATTCGGCGGTTTTTTGGGATATATCAGCCTCGAGCTTGCTGTTATGCGACATGAGGTAGGAGAAATGACTATGACTATGTGACCTCATGTCTGTAGAAAGCATGTCCCCTGTTCACATACATGTAATGATGGTGTAATAGCAACATTCCTTCTTAGAGAACTTCCTAAATGCATGCTCTTCAGAGAATGAATAATATTGTATTCAATCATGATGTAGAGCCAAAGTTTTGTCCCTAAATGAAAAAGCATGTCGCATAATTTCAGTGTTATTGAGCTATTGAAGCATGCATCCTTTTACCATTGTAACTGATTTAACAAGAAATGTCTGTGTAATTATAAATGAAATAATGGCAATCTATGTTTTATATATAGAAGATTTATGATTGTTGTCAAAATATAAAAGTGTATGAGATACTGCCTGAAAAGAATAGAGAAAGGAAAGTGTTATCATATAGGCAATCACTTCAAGCCAGAGAGTGTTATGTTAATGTTATATATATGCTGAACTAGTTTTGAGACAGTTCTATTAATACGGTACATGAATAATATCAATACACCAGGTGACCCCGCAAGCAACCTGAATGGTTGCTTAATACACACGAATAAACAGTGACAGTGAGAATGTTTTCATCGTTATATCAACGAAATGATCGTAATGACAAAAACGATTGATTAGTGACTAATAGGTATCAAACATTATACTTTGAAATATTTTTAAAAGTCGCAGGTGACATAAACAGCATGAAATAACAGACTGAGTGGATAGTCGTAATAAATATCGGAAGTAACTCCGCGGACGTCGTTTTGCCTCCTACATCGTTAAGTGATATCCGCTTAATACTAAGTAAAGTCTAACTGCGCATTACACATCTCTGAAATCAAAGTTCATTATATCATCGAGTGCATTGCGTCTCGCGTTATTTGCCTTGGCTCCAATTTTATCTGTTCTTGGTTGTTCTTGAGACTCATTTAATCAATCGCTCGTCTTAGCGGTAATAACGTTTTTACATTCTCGGCAAATACTCATATGTATTTTCATTTCTGTGACATTCAGAACGAAGCGCCAGCGGTATTTTCTGAACTTCCATAATAAGCCTTATATGTGAAGGGTCATTAAATACTGATAAAACCTCACGCCTCCGCTAGCCTATCATAAACACAGTTGACTCGGTGAATAGCGTGTAAACACAACCCTTATACGATTGATCATATTCTTTCTTCAATCATTGTTGTAGCTATATGTCAAATGTGACATAGTAAATTCCACAATGGCATAGCAATTCACAAAAATATATTGGGACGATTTCTGGTAGTTCATTATATATAGATATAATGACACAAAGGGTATGTTATATTGAATATATATTCTCTCGTCAAAAATATAATTATCCAATAGTTTACTTATTCTTCGAACTTCTCAGGCTCCTGATGAAATATTTGCATCTGAACTAAACTATTGTCATTTCAAAATGAAAAATCATATAAACATAATACATTTTTGTATAAAAAGTCTTGATTGCAGTTTTTGTCTCTCAACATGTGATTTATATCTCTCTATCTCTTAAGTCCTCCAGGGGTAAAACATTCAGTTATATTTTCATAATATTTCACAAACTATACAGCCTATATATTTGTGACCAAACCACAACAACACCTTATTCATACACTGCCAGTGTTTGCTGATCAATATCAGCTGTTGAGAAGTCTCCTACATCGACAGTAAACATTCTTGATGTTAAGAATATAATTGAGGCAATAACATTAACATCTAATTTACAACACTTAACAATAAACTGCTATTAAACTTTTGAAAAGATTGATTGACAATTATTTTTAGAACTAAAATTGCTGTTTAGTGGAACACTAATCTTTGCATTACTATAGATTCCACCACATCAACTCGGAATGATTTTAAATAATATTGAATTAAAACGATAGTATATTGTATATCAAAACGGAATTATTTTGAATAATATTGAATCATAACGTCAACTATAGCAAGTATCGTGTCATTTAAAAGAGCAGAAAACAGACAAAAGACCTACCTTCGTAGTTATTTCGTCATTCAGGCGTCGATGTGAGAGTATCTATAGCAGACGATAATTGAATAACAGCAGACGTAATTCCAACAGCAGACGACAGAACTTAAGTGACCTCGACCGCTGTGACTAATCTTCACGTGATCAGGACGAGTCTATTTTCTTCAGGGAAGCAAAGATGTAATAAATGAAACTGATTCTCAGCATAAGAATAATGCAGACAAATCAAACTATTTCAATTTCTGACACATACTTCACTGAAGTCCACTCCCATGTAAACCAGCCTTCAGACTGAGAATAGGCGAAGTATGCTAACTGTAAATGCTGCGACGTAGACACCACTCGATGAATTGAATCCTGTCACGTGACCAGTTAGGGAAATCCCCGCTACCGTCACTAAAAATAGAACAGTACTCAACCCTAAATCAATTTAATGCCGGCTGTTGACATCAACAGCTTTTATATCTACTGAAGACTTGCGTTTCTGTTGACCTACAAATACAGTTGGTGTAGTTTGATAAAATTCCTTACCCGATATTATCAACAAGAAACATAAACAAACATATTTACAATATATTCAATATATTATCTAAAAATTTGCTACATGTTAATTGATGTCGAATAGTCAATGTACGGAATAACGATCTGAAACGAAAACTGTTGAAGATAACTCGATCGATCGTCATTTCCGGGAAAAGAACCAATCAAAAAAAATCTTGTACATTGTGTTCAATAGTTGATATCCATAGAAGGTTCACGAACATACCTCTGTATTCATGTGGCAGTTGGGTAATCAAGGTAAACGTTAGACTTATATTTAGTCTCTTTTTTTTATAGTAAAAATCTTATTTTATTAAATTTTTAAAAGAAGCCTCAGACAAATGGAGAATTTCAGCTAGAGCAGCCCAGATCTTGACTTGCTTCCATGGAGTGAATTATATGCTCAAGCGTCTGTGTGTAAGATTAAGTAAAGGTCCCTGGTTTAACATATATTTTCGAGGAAGAAACAATGGTTAAAACATTTAAAGAACATGTCATGTTGCTCTGATGTGATAGTGGTTTATTGAATTACCCGGTAAGTTAAATTTACATTGAACCTCGTCGATTTGCACATACTCTTTCATCAAATTCAAATCATTGTAAACTGGACAAACTAGTCAGGGATGTTATAATTTTTATGATCAATTTTCAGCAGGAACTCAATGATAAAATATATTGATATTTGTATTTTCAAAATTGTTATATAAAGCTTATACTTCTGTAGAGTATTGTAGTACATAAGCTTCTTTTCACACTTTTCACAAGTGTCAAAATTCTCATTACACAAGCCAATCATCCATAGTCAGAGGACAAAGTATGAAGATTCACATAAAATTCATTGATGGCCATTTTGTGTGATCACCTTTAATTCCTAAATAAACAGAAAAAGGAATCGCATGGCTGAACCTTACATTATATATTGGAATTATTACTGCTTCATTTAGTTTCAATACATTGTCTTTCAATTGAAACCATTAATTTCCATTTTCCTTACATCACATTATACTTCCCCCTAAAAACGTGCTACTGCCCCTTTAAACGTATGACAGCAGAATAAAAAGAGAGGTGTCGTAAAACAGAAATGCATGCAGCATTTTCGTTTACTCGCAGCTAGTAATGAAAAACTTGGCTCCTCGAATTTTTGAATTTTTTTTTAGAAAAGGTACTTGGATGAATGAATACAACCTTACTTGATTATGTATTAACAAAAAAATGTTTGTTGCTACTTATTTACTTATGTATTATATCAACAACATCATGAACATTTTAAACTGCTAAAAAAACGCAAAGCAAATGTTTTCCCATGTGATTATAAGAAACAAATCATTAATAACGTATCTTTTAAAATAACCTAATCTAAAACGCATTTCCTTAAAGGGGCAGGAGCACGTTTCTATTGGGAATAAAAGGTGATGTCAGGAAAATTGAAATAAATGGTTGCATTTGAAAGACAATGTATTTTAACTGAATAATGCATTAATTAATCAAATGAATTTATATAAAGTTAAGTTCAACGATGCGATTTTGTTTTCTTACACAAAATTAATTAAAGGTGTTCACACATAATGGCCGGCAATGGACTTTATGTACATCTTTTTCCTCTGACTATGGATG
This sequence comes from Steromphala cineraria, assembly GCA_916613615.1. Taxonomy (NCBI): domain Eukaryota; kingdom Metazoa; phylum Mollusca; class Gastropoda; order Trochida; family Trochidae; genus Steromphala; species Steromphala cineraria. Next base: position 17,960,457 of record OU744735.1, on the reverse strand, counting down.
ATTTCTTCTTTGATAACGAGATTTTGACACTATCAAAACAATACATTTAGCATTAACGTACAATTTTCAGGTGAAAATTGAAAACATAAAATTTCAAAAAACGTGCTACTGCACCTTTAAGTCTGAAATGAAGTAGCTTTTAAATATTAAATGATATGACACAGATCATTTTTATGACTTTAAGTTTATTAAATATTCACATGAAATTTTGAAGAAATAATGACTGTGGATTGTGACCAACCAAGTTTAGTGCTGTTTATCAGTCCTGAGCGATGTCAACTAGAAGTGCTTAATCAATGAACTATGACCTGCCTAAGATAGACAAATATGCATGTATTAGTTTATACATTTAAACATGTATATATTTATGACTAATATTTTTTTCCCCGAGGCAATACCTAAGCGTGTTGAATACAATGGACAATGGAGTTGTAGAAACCTTGAAATAAGGGTCTATAGTGGGTCTATCCAGGGAATATAGTGGGTCTATCCAGGGTCTACATGTATAGTGGGTCTATCCAGGGATTATAGTGGGTCTATCCAGGGACTATAGTGGGTCTATCCAGAGACTATAGTGGGTCTATCCAGGGACTATAGTGGGTCTATCCAGGGATTATGGTGGGTCTATCCAGGGTCAATAGTGGGTCTATCCAGGGACTATAGTGGGTCTATCCAGGGGGGAAAATGGGGTTATCCAGAGTCTATAATGGGTTTATTCAGGGTCTATAGTGGGTCTATCCAGGGACTATAGTGGGTCTATCCAGGGACTATAGCGGGTCTCTCCAGGGAATATAGTGGGTCTATCCAGGGTCTATAATGGGTCTATCCAGGGAATATAGTGGGTCTATCCAGAGAATATAGTGGGTCTATCCAGGGACTATAGTGGGTCTATCCAGGGACTATAGTGGGTCTATCCAGGGTCTATAGTGGGTCTATCCAGGGAATATAGTGGGTCTATCCAGGGACTATAGTGGGTCTATCCCGGGACTATAGTGGGTCTATCCAGGGACTATAGTGGGTCTATCCAGGGAATAAAGTGGGTCTATCAAGGGACTATAGTGGGTCTATCCAGGGACTATAGTGGGTCTATCCAGGGTCTATAGTGGGTATATCCAGGGACTATAGTGGGTTATCCAGGGAATATAGTGGGTCTATCCAGGGTCTATAATGGGTCTATCAAGGGATTATAGTGGGTCTATCCAGGGTCTATAGTGAGTCTATCTAGGGACTATAGTGGGTCTATCCAGGGTCTATAGTGGGTCTATCCAGGGTCTATAGTGGGTCTATCTAGGGTCTATAGTGGGTCTATCCAGGGTCTATAGTGAGTCTATCCAGGGAATATAGTGGGTCTATCCAGGGACTATAGTAGGTCTATCCAGGGGCTATAGTGGGTCTATCAAGGGACTATAGTAGGTCTATCCAGGGAATATAGTGGGTCTATCAAGGGACTGTAGTAGGTCTATCCAGGGACTATAGTGGATCTATCCAGGGAATATACTGGGTCTATCCAGGGACTATAGTAGGTCTATCCAGGGACTATAGTGGGTCTATCCAGGGACTATAGTAGGTCTATCCAGGGACTATAGATGGTCTATCCAGGGACTATAGTGGGTCTATCCAGGGACTATAGTAGGTCTATCCAGGGACTATAGTGGGTCTATCCAGGGATTATAGTGGGTCTATCCAGGGACTATAGTGGGTCTATCCAGAGACTATAGTGGGTCTATCCAGGGACTATAGTGGGTCTATCCAGGGATTATGGTGGGTCTATCCAGGGTCAATAGTGGGTCTTTCAAGGGTCTATAGTGGGTCTATCCAGGGACTATAGTGGGTCTATCCAGTGTCTATAGAGGGTCTATCCAGGGACTATAGTGGGTCTATCCAGGGACTATAGTGGGTCTATCCATGGTCTATAGTGGGTCTATCCAGGGACTATAGTGGGTCTATCCAGGGACTATAGTGGGTCTATCCAGGGACTATAGTGGGTCTATCCAGGGACTATAGTGGGTCTATCCAGGGACTATAGTGGGTCTATCCAGGGACTATAGTGGGTCCATCCAGGGACTATAGTGGGTCCATCCAGGGACTATAGTGGGTCTATCCAGGGTCTATAGTGGGTCTATCCAGGGACTATAGTAGGTCTATCCAGGGACTATAGTGGGTCTATCCAGGGACTATAGTAGGTCTATCCAGGGTCTATAGTGGGTCTATCCAGGGTCTATAGTGGGTCTCTCCAGGGTCTATAATTGGTCTATCCAGGGACTATAGTGGGTCTATCCAGTGTCTATAGAGGGTCTATCCAGGGACTATAGTGGGTCTATCCAGGGACTATAGTGGGTCTATCCAGGGTCTATAGTGGGTCTATCCAGGGTCTATAGTGGGTCTATCCAGGGACTAAAGTGGGTCTATCCAGGGACTATAGTGGGTCTATCCAGGGACTATAGTGGGTCTATCCAGGGACTATAGTGGGTCTATCCAGGGACTATAGTGGGTCTATCCAGGAAATATTGTGTCAATAAAAATCAAATCTTAAACAGTGTTTCTTCTTTATCAAATATTGAGTATCTAATCTTAGACTGGAGTACGTTGGGTATTCATCAATGATATTCTTTAAAAAAATTAAGCTGCCGAAGTACCTAAATATGACAAATCATAATAAAGTTGTAGAAACTTCGCTTTGACATAAATTGTGTATGTTAATTTCAAAGGAATTTTAGCTTTACTTGGCAAAGAGAAGTCGTTTACATACATAACCTAATGATGAACTATTGCTACCATTTGCTTCATAAATACAAAACAAATACAATTCGTAGTTAGAAATTTGTCTCTCCTTTGTACCCTTTCATGTGGAGCTAAAGGCGATTTTTAATAATTGAATACATTTCATGAACTCTGTTGAGCGAAAACTTAATTATTTAGTTATTTTTTTTCAACGTCAGCAAAAAAGGAAAAAAAGAGTTTAAATTTAATGTGATCGTCTCAGACATGACATTGGTAAAGATTAAACTTTCAGTAACTTTTACTTTCATTTTGGTTAAAATTGTGTCGAATCCTTTCAATGGTGTACATGTACTGACAGACTGAATCTCTCATCAAATGCTTATAGATAAGATATTTAAAAAAATAATGTATAAATCATCAATTTAGATAGGAAAACAGATAATGAACAATGACCTTCAAGTTCCAAAGGATCGATCTACAGCTGCGTACCTAACGTTTGTTCATTTATCTGCGTATATATGTTAGTGCAAAAATCATGTAATTTGGAATGTTTTTGAGGCATCCAAGTATTGCAAAAACGAAACTAATAATATTGAAATTTAAGAACATAACTTAACATTCAGTTTGCGTTAACATATTCGTATGTCACACCTAAAAGATAACTGTAAGTAATTTGGCAGTGTATTGCAATGAGCAGGGGTCAAAATTCGAAAACACTATTTTGTATTTTTCTCTACAAAACCGTTCATTAGTTGTCAATAGCTTTAGAACTAAGTCATGTTTGTTTCTTTTGCGTTTACACACTGTAGTCCTAGTGATTTCTTTCCTACAAAGTTTATATGGAATATTTTAATGGAAATTGAATAAATCAAAATGAAACCAAATTTACATGATATTTGCACTAAGATACACAACCGAGCGAACAAACTTAAGATACGCAGCTGTATATATGCCGGAATATAAAATATAGCAGACAATAGAAATTCTACTTGGTTATTTGACTAGTATAACTAGGTATGCTACTAATTATTGGATCAAGAATAAGTTTGTGTGTGTAGGGCCCTTGCTTAATTATCATTAGAAATAACTGAAAGTCAACAAATCAACCCTAAGAAGCCGTAAGTAATTGTAAGCTGGCTATTATTATCGAAAGCAATCCCTCTGCCACGGGGGTAGTAAAGAATGTAAATACATGTATGTATACAGAAAATAGAAACTTTAAAAATATACACAAAAATCGCTTTCACAAGGAAACTATCAATTCTATTTTAGGAATGTCAAACAGAAACGTCGAGTTAAAAATCTGAGCATCTGCCACTGTGATCAGAGAGAGTTTACTTCAGTAAAAGGGCCACAGACCCATTGTACATCCGATTGTACACATATTGTATAATACATTAGCAACATAATACCCCACTAAACCCCAAAAGAAACTATCCATTTTTAGAATTCAAACATATTCTTAATTTACTTTAGCTAAAAGTTAAGTTTGATGAAAACAGGTCGCCAAAACGTAACATTTCAGTTGTTCATTTCAGAAATTGATTAGGTACGTGATTTTTATGACCTTTGTTGAAAACTGAGAAAACATGTTTTTCTTTGATCATTGTTTCGCACATTCATTATTGAAAGTGAGTTAGCAAGCGATCAATTCACATGTGAGCCAGGTCATATAAAAACACTTTTAAAATGCCTAGATTGACCCATGAACAGCGCGGCAGGGCCTTGGGTATGAAGGACATGGGTGCTTCAAATGTTCTTGTTGCAAGAACAGTCGGCTGTCATCGAAAAACCATAGAAAATTTGATGAAACGTTATAGGGACACGGTAACAACATTAGATAGATCGCGGACAGGTAGACCACGTGTGGCGTCACGTCGGAAAGACCGATAGTTAAGAACTCTCCATCTCCGAAATCGATTCCTGACAGTTGCAGAATCGGCGTCTACGGCTCTCGGAGGGTGCTTAGTGAATCAACTGTCAGTAGGAGGTTAAGAGCAGCAGGGTTTCGGGCCCGTCGACCTTATTGTGGCACAACGTTGACACGTCAACGTCGACATAACCGATTAATCTGGACAAGACGTGTACGAAGGTGGCAGCTTCGTGATTGGCAAAATGTTATGTTCACCGATGAAAATAGGTTTTGTTTATATAAGCATGATGGCAGAGCCCGCGTTATCGCCGTCAGGGTGAAAGAAACGCTCCAAATTGTGTTGCAGAGGTCCTCCAGTCAAGCTGAGGCAGCTGGAACAAGCCCTACAGGATGAATGGGGGAACCTCCGCAACGCCACCGTCAGACGTCTCACGACATCAATGAGACGTCGAGTGTTTTCCTGCATAACAGCTGAAGGTAGACATGCGAAGTATTGATGACTATAGATTCCGTTCCATAAATTCATTAACATATGATCAGAAACTGGAAATTAACATGTCACACCAGTGTTAATAAAACGTTTCCTGGCTGTAAGATAAACGAGTTATTGCAAAACAAATGAAGTTAGATGATGTGCAAATGATTCAGTATTAGATAAAATGTTGTTAGGATAGAAAACCGTTTCTTGTTATCTTCAATGAAGATTTGAATGAGTGGATAGTTTCTTTTGGGGTTTAGTGTTTAAACTAAACAAAAGAGTGATTGAGTTATTTTTTAACTCCGCAATGGAAATATAACAGCCTAACATTCAAAGCCAAATAAACTATACCCTTTTCAGCATTTTTGTGAAAACGAAAATCAAGGGGACTTTCGAGTTTATTCATATGATATTGTAAGATTGACGTGTAAAATAACCCAGTTGAAACATGTCCCATTCTCATACTTGCATGTGGTTCGTGATGAAATTTAGCTAATAAGAAAGAAAAAAATCACTCGGTAGAAAAATCTTTCGTCGAATGTTTGATATCATATTTACACGTTTTAATCAACGAAACCGCTTTCGATAACATCATCATTGTGTGTAGGGTTTACACCGCGTCTCAGTTACCGCAATTGGGTATCCACTTGGGCGGCAACTTGTGCCTGATTCAGAGAAAAAGAAAAGAAAAGAAAATCTAATCGTGCGCCACAAAGACGGCTTTCAAGCGTATATTTAGGAACCTGAAATTGTGAGATTGCCACACTTGATTGACCTCATGTCACCATGCCGGGGCTTACGTTTCGGTCATTTTGGTAAACTGTCTCATATTTAATGAATATTGGTCCGATCTTCTCAGGGTTGGTCGCAAAATATTACTAAAATTACCACGAATACAGTAAAAATACTTTTGAAAATATTACAGTTTGAATATGGGTCTTTAAAAATCCATTCAAGGAAGTTATGTCATTGTGTTAATACCAAGAAAATTTAATCCTTCTACATTCAGGTGTTTGTCTTGAGATCCAAGATGGTGTCACTGACGCTACTACAGAGTGGGCTACTAAACATATAGTTATGTTCTCTTCATTACATTATAATTCAAGACTTCTACATATATGAACATCCTCGATAATCCAGCGCTTTCATTCCGATAAATCTACACTACAAGCCCTGGAAAACTTTACGGGGTTTTACCTCAAATCCAATTACCTTAATAAGAAGTACATTGTTTTAATTTCTATTTTGTTTGTTCTTTAATCAGAATGATTACAAAATGTCTTTTTTTATTGGTTTTGATACTGTTCTTATGTCTATCATATCGAAAATCGTCTAACAGTCAAAACTGTCACTTTTCTACACGAGAGGGATGAAAAATCTATAGCAATCTTGACGTTTAAAGGTGTATTTTACAGATGGAATGTCTGCTATCTTTAATTGCACATATAATATAATTTATTGCTCGCGCAAAATGTTGTTGACAAATAAAATTTTAGAAAATTTCCTGGAAATAGTGTTTAAAACTTTTGTTCAGTTTGCAAGTATTGTATATAACAAAAATATCACAAAATAAAACTAAAGTTGGATAAACAATTTTTTATGGGGATTACAGCTGCATACCATAAGTTTGTTCACCTGCTTGTGATCTTAGTGCAAATATCATGTAATTTTGGTTTCGTTTTGACGTTCATAAAATAACTCCAGGACCACTTACAGAAGATCATCAATTGTCCATGTGTAAAATAACCATTCCCAAACCGTATTTCGGGATCGTCTTGTCACTGGTGCTAAATGTCGATATTTTGCATGGTTGAAAAGGCAGATGGGTCACATTTGTGAAATTCGGATTTTCTTAAATTTCGATTAAAATTATCAATGTAAACTTTGTAGGGAAAACATCAGCACAGTTACGTTGCATATCTAAAATCTAAGATCTAAAGCTGTGGATCATTTATGAAGGATTTTGTAGAGCAAAATAGAAATCAGTGTTTCTGAATATGTCGACTTATGCCATCATTATTGGTTTCGTTTACACAATGATATGATGTCTCGAAGACGATACAAATAATATGATATTTGCACTAGAATACGAAGGCAAGTGAACAAACTTAAGATACGCGGCTGTATATCTATCTGAAAATCAAAACGCAGTTGACTTGTGCTCTTTAAACAAGACGCCTTATGTAGTTACTGCATAAGCAGTTTCTCTGTGCATTATTCATCATGTTTATCTGAATAACCTAGAAACCTGTACGACAAGTATCCCAAACAGAGGCTGGATTAAAGCGGATACATTCTGATGTTTCGGCGATGAATACCGGAGTCGTTCTTGTATTTGTGATATCAACGAATATGTGCTGTGGGTATTATTATTATTATTATTAAATATATTTCTAGTATTGTCCCCGAAAAGATAAAAGGCGCCGCCCACCCTTTATTCCGCAATAAATTATAGCTTTTGAGTGACGTCAGGAAACAATGGCCCATGCCGCCAATAACAATTGGCTATGACGTCACTAGGTGTGGCCCTGATCGAGGATATTCACTTAGCGCCCAAACGGGATTTACAAAATATGTTTATATTTGGAGTAGGAATATCATAAACGAGTAAAAATTGACATACTAGAAAAGTAATAAAGTAGCCATAACCATCATGTGTTTTGCAATAAAGTATAGTTTTGCCCTGAACTATTATAACGTCAAACCAATCGGCCTTCGGCCTCATGCTTTAACTATAATATATATGTTTAGTCATCCTCCAAGGTACAGGAGAGTTAGGTAACTAGTAGGTTTATGATACATTAATTATTATGTTACATATAGGCAATAGAAAGTTCAAGTCATGTAGCAGACACACATATTTACAACTTGGAAAATTTCAGTTACGTTCCCCGTGAGTATTCAAGACGTGATTGGACAGTTAGGCAGTACAGTAGAGTCCGACCTATAGAACTGTCTGCACATGGAGTGAAGGAACGTCACTGATACCTCCGCAATGTCTCTTTTTCTCTGGAGTTGAGGTCAAAGGTTGATCTACAGGACAGTATACACAGGACAAGGTTTTGATCTGACATGCTGTGTAGATGGGCGCTGAAATCTATTGGGCCAATGTTAGCAAAAGCGGACCAAAGCTTGTCTCTGGAGTCTGTTAGATGGTCGCATGTAGTCACAATGTGGACCAGTGGATCCGTATAGAAGAGGCTACATCTGTCACACAGTGTGTCGTCGAGATGTGTAATTTTGGACACTGAGCACATCTTTATAAAGAAGCGAGCTGCTTTTCTTGTTGATGGGTTTGAGTGTGAGAGAGTCCAGGCTGGATACACAGTAAGAGTATGGTGGATTTTTGCGAAAAGGGAAAGTTCACTATCGTTTGATATCCTGTTATGCCATGCTCTGGTATGGTAAGCTCTCACCGCATTCTTGACGACACTCTTCCAGGAACAATAAGATGGGAATTTTCCAGTGTTGACATATTGGTCCGCATGGTGCTTGAGAGAGTACTTTTGTAAGAGTCTGTAGAGGTCTGGAACGAATCATTTTGCATCTTTTGAGACGTTATGATGATACTGGATCATTCTCGACGTGAGCATTTTATTAGGGAGAAGCTGCTTGTTAATCGTAGCAAGTTTGCCAAAGAAAAACAGTTTCTTGGTGTCTATTTCAGCTTCCGGAGGTAGTAGTCCAAAGAGTCCTAGGCAAACGTCAGTTGTTGATCGTTTTGGGAAGTCTTGGATACGTTTCACAACGTGTCTGTAGGCTCTTTCAAGGAGCTTGTTCTCGGTGTCAGATAGTGAACACCACAGCTCACAACCATGTAATGTCTTTGGAATTGACACAGATTTCACTAATCTAAGGCACGTTAGGGGGCTTACAAATTGTGCATTGAAACCGCTCGCTGAGAGGATATATGCTGATGCACACAGTTTAGTGCAAGCATTAAAAGTTCTCTCCACTGTGTTCAAGTTGCTTGTGAGGGTAACACCAACATGTTTTATTGTATGTGTTGTCGGCAACTTGTTGTCATACAGGCAGGGGTGGACAAAGAGAGTAGGTTTATTGCTTTTGTGTCTAAATGTTATGATTTGACTCTAAAAGGCAGCGAATGTGAATATCCAGTTTTTACTGTAGTCTTCAGCTATTTTAACTAGACATCTGAGACCACTCATAGATTGGCCAGCAAGTGCGATATCATCAGCCTGGGTTGGGCAACATGCGTTGCAGTTGAGGATACTTGCACCTCTGTTGGAAGCAGTAAGTTCTGTGAGTAGCTGGTCAATGAACAGAAGATAGAGCCTTGCAGATAGTACCCCTCATTGGCGGATTCCTAGGTAGAGGTAGAATGATCTTGATTCCTGACCGCTTATCCTTACACAGCTACTCATCTTAGAGTAGAGTCTATGCATTAGGATCCAGAGCTTGCCTTTAACACCCTTTTCGAATAGCTTTAATTTAAGACCATTGTGCCAAACGGTATCAAATGCCTTTGCTGAATCAAGAAAGGCTACGTGCAGATCTGATTTCATTTCATGATAACAACGAATGGCTTCTTGGAGATTGAAAGAAGCGTGGAGTGCAGACAGGCTTGGTTAATACGCCATCTGTTGGCAGTTAGGAAATGATTTTGAGATTTCCAAGGCAGGTAAGTATGGTAGAAGAGCCATTTCAAATAGTTTTTCAATCACAGGTAGGAGAGATATGGCTCTATATAATGCAGGTTCTTTCCTGTTCTTGTTACCACCTTTATATATTGGTATAATAACACTTGTTTTCTAAGCTAGAGGGACATGTCCTGTATTGATAACTAAGTTAAAGAGATTACACAGATGCATAAGCACTTGTCCCCCATACTTCAAATGTTCATATACGAGGTTATCCTGGCCGCCTGCTTTATTGTTCTTCAACGATGCACACAGCTTGGTGACATTTTCCAGTTTTACAAGAGCATCACTTGGGGTTATCTTATGTCTACAGTGTTCTTAAAGGCATTGTTGAAGTGAGATTTATCTTCATCTTGAAAAAGGTTTTAAAAGTATTGTGCGCAAGCTTCTAACACTTTAGGGGGTTCAATAATTACTTCTCCATTTAATGAGATAGGTTGTATTGTGTCTTTTCTGTTTTTGGATTTAAACCGTTTCGTCAGTTTCCAGAAAAGTCTGTCATCAATCTCGGACATATCATTTTTTTCTTTGAACTGCTGAGACGTGAATTCATTTTCAGCATGTTTAAGTTCTCGCCTGAATGCATCTTTTGCAAATTTGTATTCACGGAATATGTTTGATGGTTTGTTCCCCTTGGCTGACCTTCAGATATCCATATAGATCTGTAATGGCTCAATATCTTATGATGATTGTCGACGATTTTGTTGCAGTATGGTTTCAGTGATGAGTTGTACACTTTGCGAGGAAGAGTGTTATCGCTTGCACTCAGCAATGCATTGTCCATGATATACCTCGATGTCTTTTTCTGAGGCTAGATATGTGGGGCATTCAACTGACCAAAGGGTATGCGACACCGCATAGGTGTAATCAGTTATAGTGCCCATCTGTGCTGCTTTATCCCATGCGACTCTGGGTTTTATTGGAATATATAGGTCAGAGCTGTTTTTCACTTCACAGTCGACATTTATTGATCATAGGACGGAATGGTGGTCCGAGACATTGAAGCAGTGATCTGATATGATCTCAGACGTCTTTACATCAGACATGATTGCAGCAGGAATAAGAATATGATCAATCATTGTCTTGGGTCCTCCTTCGTATGCCCAGAAAGTCCAGTCAGGTCCTTGGCATATGCTTTGTACATTGACTGATATCATATTCATTCTCTTGAGTGTTTCATGTTAACTTTTTATTCTCGCATCCATGGCCGGGTTGCGTCTTGGGCCTACTATTTTGCAATTTAAATCGCCAATAAATATAACATTTCCAAAGTTTTCATAAGCTTCGTATAGTTCTTCAAGTCTTTCTAAGCTGAAATTGAATTGCTCATTATGCTTTGATGAATCTGGAAGATACACACAGAACATGTATATTGGTCTTTTTGACGATAGGTGAAGTTCAATTCCCACAATGTAATCTTCATCCACATCAACAGGATGAACATAAGGAACAAGGTGTTTAGAGACCATAAGAGCGACTCCAGCTCTAGGTGGTTGATTATGTACTTCCCGTCCATGTCCGAAACATTTTGCATAAGCTGTGTAGTTCTGTGATATATCATTTAGTAGCGATAAGTTGTGGGAATGAAGTTTATGTTCAGTCAAGCCGCAGATATCAATACTATGTTCAGATAATACATGAGAGAGGTATGGGATACTACTGTTGATACCCCTGCAATTCCATGTTGGTATTTCATTTGGCTTCCATATGTGACAAACAGCTTTGAGAAATATATTTATCCTATAATCATCATTCACTGGTTTGTGACCAGATAGGTTCTAAGCGGTCCATCAAAAGTACATTCAAAACGGCTTTCATTACCATTGGTAGCTGGTTATGTTATAAATGATCCGTATTAAACTTGCATTCTGATTACATTCTAGACTTTGCAGTTTCTTTGTGGGACGCTGCGCTCTACAAACCCTGCAAACAGAGTGAATCAATACCAAACTGGGATGCTAGTAATGCTGTTGATGGGATCATTGATTACTCCCATAGCTGTACTCACACATTGAGGGAAGACAACCCTTGGTGGGAGGTGGATCTTCAAGGAACTTACTCTGTACATTCAGTCTTGTTGAGAAACAGAGCAATACTAGGTGACATTGTTTCAACAAGAAATTAATTGAAACTGTATGATAAAAAAACTAAGAACATAAAACATCCTGTGTCATTCAACCTTTAATCCGAATTGGTCTGATTTTCTGATAGGGGTCTAGACAAGAAGGTCAATTGAGACCGTATTTGTTTTTTTAAAGCTTAGATTTTTTGGTATTTTGAAAAAATTAACACACCAAAGGTATTTACATCGAGGACGTTACACAACTACACTCTTCCAAAAAGAAACGTAAACATGTTTTTGAGAACTTTCAATCCAACAACAAGAATATTATATAACTTTCATTTAACTTATCATAACATTAATGGCATTTGTTTATTTACTGTTCAACGCAAAGAGGACAGTTTTAATCCATAAAGCTTTGCGGGAGACAGAATGTTTTCAGTTCCGTCGGTGGTTCCGTAGTTCCATAGTTCCGTTGTTCCTTGGTTCCTTCGTTCCTTCGTTCCGTAATACCGTAATCCCGTAATGCTTTCAATCGTTTCCGGACCATATCTCAAAAACCATTCAATATTTATCTACGAAACTTGGTATGTTGTTAGATCTAGTGATGCACTTTTCTTATTTCTAATGGTTTCCGTGGAAACAGTTTGAACTTATTGCATATAAGGGGTAGGGTCTGTTTCCGGGCCATATCTCAAAAACTGTTTAATATATTTTTACGAAACTTGGTACATTTGTTAGTGGTTATATCTAGTGCTATTTTGGTTATTGTGAAAAAAATCTGGTTTCCATGGAAACAGTTTGAACTTAGTGCATATAGGGGGCAGAGTCATCTTCTGAATAAATGTTTGGACGGGGGACATCACAGTGCATCACATGCACATGTTTCTAGTTTCAGTATCATTTTATCGTTGTGAATATTTCATTTGTTTTTTATTCAAATGTCATGCAAATCTCAGAATGCATGTTATTGTTATTATTAGTGAAAAGTCTGAAATTGTTCAAAAGCCCTTAAAACATTTGTCTTTAAGAAACGTTAAAACGTTATTCAATTGATAAGTTTACCAATATTTAATCCCATTTCTCCTTTGGGGTAATTTCAGGCAAAACAACTTCGTTTTATTATACCCCCGACCAACGGTCCGGGGTATCTAGTAATACCAACGATTCCGTGTTTGTGCGTGTTCTGTCTGTCTGTCCGAGGACATTTTTTGTCCGACCTATTACGGGAAAACTATTTATCCGATTAATTTTAAATTTTGCACATGTCTTCTACCCTACTAGGAGGGGTGCAGTGCGAAATTGCAACAAATTTCATTGATATTTCAATTTTTTACAAATTTCCATTTTGAACATATAGTCATTTTCCAATATCAGATTTGTCCAACCTATTACGGGAAAAACTTTTCGTCTGATTCTTTTCACATTTTGCATGTGTCTTCTCCCCTACTAGGAGCGGTGCAGTGTCAAATCAAAACTAAAATTGATACGTGTTTTTGTGTGGTTTTTTTTACAAAGTTTTTTTTTTTTATAAGTCATTTTTCTCAATTCCTCTTTGAGGGTCAAATGCTGTGCAAGAGATGACTTCATTGAAAGTAAAAAATAATTCAGTTAGTCAGGGATGCACGGTCGGGGGTATTAGTGAGCCACGCTCACTTTTTTGCTTATTATCTTATTCGTTTCAATCACTGCTGTATTTGGAGGAATGTATTATTATGTAATTCTTTATAACAATTTTGTTTTGATCATGAATTAAAAAAATGAAATAGAAAAAAATGTCTTTAAATGGTAATTAAATGATTCAAGGATATAAAGAATAGTCACTTCATCAAATTGTAACTGTTAGCGTATCGTCATTGTAGGACAACGACTTAGCAACTTTACCATATGGGTAAGACGAGATGGCGCAAGGCAGGGGACCAAGTGCACTTACCATAATGGAGCGATCGCTGTTAAATCATACAAAGTTCTGCCCTGTGACTACCTCATGTCAGGAAGATTTGTGAAGATAACAAAGGAAACGAAACACTTGACCCTTTGCGAAGTTCAAGTTCTTGTTATTGAAAGATCTGGTACGTAACGTAATTATATAGATTAGATTAGATTAGAAAGTTTTACAAGACATAATAGGCACTATATATGTAATGTCTGTATGTATGAAGTGTATGAGTGAACTCTTAGATTCATACAAAAAAGGAAGTATTCTTTCCCCTATCTCAACTTTTAACAGATGGCGTTTGTGTATTTGTTTGTTCTTTCTATCTGCATTATCAAAATATGTATAATGTAATGGAGAATTCTCCATCTTAATCCATGAATGACTTCGCGAAACAAAATAATTTCACACTTTACATATGTTTCCAATATTTTACTTACAAAACAATAGCATTGTCATTGCCCACTCATCGATTATTAGACGCAACCTTAGTCTACGCTACAAATGGGTTCATCCGTGCACGTGTATCGTATTTCCCCACGTGTACTCTCCGCTTGACCCGTCATGGCCTAGTTGATAATATAGCTGTGTTACCCATCGGAGGGTTGCACGTACGAAACAAGACTCAGGTTATCTAAAAAGGTTATTTTCACATTTGAGAGATTTTAGAGGTGTCAGTCTTTGGGTAAAGGCTATATTACAAAAAAGTATAAACACTTGACATCCCCCATGGCCGGAATAGTCAAAGAGCAGTGGTTTCTTAGAAAACAATCCATGGCCACAGTAAACACAATAGAGTGACGTCATCACCATGGATTAAGTTAAGTTAAATGATCTAAAAATTGTATTGTGTGTTCCTGTGTATTCCTGTTTACAATTTGAGTAGGGATGGAACAAGATCTTTTTAAGTTAACGTTTCTCTTCATCAAAAATTACTTCAACTTCTTACTAATTTCTTCAAGGTCTGCTATTTAAACAAACCAACAAGATCATAAAGGGAGAACCTGAGAGAGAGATGGCATGTTCCAGGCCCCTCACATGTGCTGTATACTGCCAGAGAACCCCGAGCTGTCTGGCTTTTCAGCTCCGGCTCCACACACACATTGGGACAAACGATGAGTGGAGCTTCTACGTTACTCTTGCAAAGAAAGTTGAATGCGGTTGGTTGCTATCATTCTCTCCCCACAGAGGCAGCTCAGTCATACCCGAGTTAGCCTCTGTTCTATTACGCCAAGATTCCAGGTTTCCGGCAGATGCCCTAGCGGCAAAAAATTGTAACTTAAGAAATCTGCCTTCTTTGCAGCCAATGAAAACACCTTTTGGATATCCATAACTCGGACAATTCTTAACGGTCGTGTAATGACATGGAAAATATCATGCCTTTATCTTTATTTTTCATTAGCAGTGTGAGAGGGAAAATATTTGAAAAATAAGATATGGATAGGGTTTTTCATTGGATGGAATCTGTTTTATAATTGTGTAAATTATTATTTGCCTTACGATAGATTTTATTTTACTAATTAACCAAATAAAAGCTAATGAGAAGGTAAAAAGCGATGTTTTGTCAAATGAAGAGTTATCTCCCTTGGATGTTAAGTTTCAACGATAGCCTTGCCAAAGTATACGGGAATGGCCGAGGTTTTGCCACAATGACCACTTTTAAAACGGCGTCGCTGATTGCACAACTAACTTTGATTGCCTCCAATCATATTTCTACCTTTCTATCCCATGTATTAGCCGTAATAGAACAGAGGCTAACTCGGGTATGACTGAGCTGCCTCTTTGGGGAGAGAATGGGTTGCTATATGAAATACCAAAATACTAAGGACCTCCTTTCACAAAGCAACAGTCATTAAGGTTTATCTTTACTCCCATACTTTAACACAGCACTAATGCTACCTTAAGGACGTACGATCAACTTAAGGCTTTGTGAAAGCCAATTACCAGTCCTGAGAATGACCGATCCTTTAATGCTTTTTAGATGAAAACGTGAAGAAAGTAAACTTTTTGAATACATTTCAACTCTTTTTGCTTACATTCTTTCCCCATAAAGATAGCTCGGGTCATATATCTTACGCTTAACTCGGTTTTGATTAGAACTTTTTCTGAACTTGAAAGATAGATGCATGAATCGATGGAATCACAGTTAGCTGTACAAAGGGCGATGCTGTTTCAAAAGTATTGATTATAGAAGCTTCAATCACTTCCGTTTGTTTCGCTTTCATTGTTGTTTCTTTGCTCTTTGTGACATCTACTCGTTCAATACAAACAAAAAAATGCACTAGAATGACGATCTATATATGTATTGAGCGAAACACCTCGGGAAGTGTGGGTATATTTCTCACTTATCAGAAGGGCTTGTAATGGTTTGAGCTGACTGGTACAGCGGGACAGTTACAGGACATGATTGTCATTTGTATGTAGCAATTTTAGATGATTGTTATCGTTATTTGACTTATATGCATGAGCATAAATGAAAGATACTTGGTGGCAAAAACGTGTTTAACAGTTTCTGATTAAAAGAGCTCATAAAATCATTAACTATATAAAATATCATAATGGTTGTTCGCTAGCTAGTGTATCTTAGTGCAAACATTAAGTAATGTGGAATAAATTTGGACGTTTATTAATACATTTGGCAAACCGGACACAGGGTCACCCACTCGTCATGTGTAAAGTAACCCTAACTTTACTTATTGTGATAAATTTGGTTTCAGGTGCCAAATTTCGGATTTTGTTCTATATAATAGAAAGACGGGTCATGTTCTCTGGTTTTCTGTACCTAAATTCTTTGTAGAAGCGGATAATTTAAGTTTGAGTAAAGTAATGATATTAACCTTGTGATATTTTGGTAAATCGTTTGTTCTTGCTTTCTCCTTTAGGACTATTTTGAAAATAAGGGTATTAAGTATGTTCAATTGTTTTTTCCATACCATTGCATTTTCTTTACAAATCCTAATCCTTTGTCAACACTAGCGTATTCAAATAAAAGTATGAACCGAATGGATCTCAAAACTCTACGAGCTCGTACATCATTGTTAGACTGTTGTAAACTGATGCTCCTCTGTTGTAAAAGGGACAGTAGCACGTTTTTATGGGGAAATTAGATGATGTTTGGAAAATGAAAATTGCAATTGAAAGACAATGTGTTTAAACTAAATAAAGCCGTAATAAATCAACCATATAATGTAATGTTCAGCCATGCGATTCCCTTTTATTAATAAAATGAAGTAAAGGTGTTCACACAAAAATGGCTACCAATGAATTTTATGTGAATCTTCATAATTTGTTCTCTGACTTCAGATGATAAGTTTGTGAAATGATATTTTTGACACTATCAAAAAATACAATTAGCAGTAACTTTCAATTATCAGGGAAAAACTAAATATAAAACTAAAAACTAAAACAAAATATCTGAGAAATAAAATCAAGAAGTTTAAACTTGGCTGTTCCCTTATAAATTCAGACTTACAGCTTTAAATTTACAAAAAACGTTTTTGATTGGAAAAGAACTTAAATGAAACATTATGCAGCGTTAGCAAATGTTCAGTTCAAGCAACATGAAAACCTTAAAAGGGCGATCTTATACATATTATCTATGATTTATAAGTTATAAACCTTCTCAAAACCTCCAAAGGGTGCAGGTTCAAGTTATCAAAGTCTCTTGATAAATAGAGTAGTGAATATCAAATTGGTTTTTGAAATAATATCATAGAGTGCCCAAAGTTCGTGATCCGGAGCTGCAATAAATGAGCATATCGCTTCAATACACCAATGAGCATATCGCTTCAATACACCAATGAGCATATCGCTTCAATACACCAGTGAGTATATCGCTTCAATACACCAAAGAGCATATCGCTTCAATACACCAATGAGCATATCGCTTCAATACACCAATGAGCATATCGCTTCAATACACCAGTGAGTATATCGCTTCAATACACCAATGAGCATATCGCTTCAATACACCAGTGAGCATATCGCTTCAATACACCAATGAGTATATATCTCCAATAGATAATGGGTATATCGCTCCAATACACCAAAGAGTATGTCGCTTACAACACACCAAAGAGTATGTTGCTTCAATACATAAATGCGTATATATCTCCAATATACCAATGCGTATATTGCTGCAATACACCAATGAGAATGTCGCTTCATTTCACCAATGAGTATGTCGCTTCAATACACTAAAGAGTTTTTCGCTTCAATATATCAAAGAGTTTGTTGCTTCCATACACCAAAGAACATGTCGCTTCAATAAACATATAAGTATGTCGATTCAATGAGTATGTTTCTTCAAAACACCAATGATTATGTCATTGCAATACACAAATGAGTATGTCACTTCAATACACCAAAGAGAATGTCGCTTTTATACACCAATGAGTATGTTGATTTAATACACCAATGAGTATATCGTTTCAATACACCAAAGAGCATGTTGCTTCAATACACCAAAGAGCATGTCGCTTCAATACACCAAAGAGTATGTCAGTTCAATACACATAAGAGCATGTCCCTTCAATACACCAATGAGTATGAGCTGTTTGAGTGGCTTTCTAGAAGTTGATTATATAAGGAAGACAAGAATAATCATATGGACGAACGACTACTTTATTTGACAGTAGCGACGTTTTGATTTGGATTCTTATACCGTTTTCTTCATAACACCAAAGCGTATGTCCCTTAAAACACCAATGAGTATGTCGCTTTAATACACCAAAGAGCATGTCGCTTTAATACACCAAAGAGCATGTCGCTTCAATACACCAAATAGTATATCGCTTTCATACACCAACGAGTATATCGCTTCAATACACCAACGAGTATGTCGCTTTAATACACCAAACAGCATGTCGCTTCAATACACCAATGAGTATGAGCTGTATGAATGGCATGCTAGAAGTTGATGGTATAAGAAAGACAAGAGTAATTATATGGATGAACAACTGCTTTATTTGACAGTAGCGACATTTTTGTATGGATTCTTATACCGTTTTCTTCATTACACCAAAGAGTATGTCCCTTAAAACACCAACGAGTATGTCGCTTCATTACACCAATGAGTATATCGCTTCAATACACAAATGAGTACGTTGCTTCAATACACCAATGATTATGTCGCTTAAATGCATGTGCCAATATAAGTAAAATGCTTCAAAAAATGCACGCCAGTTCAGCAAATTAAAACAGAATAGCAGCATTTTTAAAAAAACTGACAGGATCAAGATCGTGACCTTCTTATGATGATGTTTTCATAACGACTTATTAAAATCAAATAAAATGTTATAATTTCAGATTTAAAGATATTCCTTTTAAATCGAAGCCATTTTGTTTCCTTAATGTTAATTGCACCTTGTAATCTTTCAATTCAATCAAATGTTAATGAGATATTTCAATAAAGCATTTGTTTCATACCATTATTGATAAATACACTTTTGAATGAATCATCAATGGCTGTCAAGTGAATAAACGACCTTAAGATGAAATATTATTTGGATTTTAAATGTTTTATAAAATCAGTACTCTTGAAATATAACTGTTGAATTTGGAGATATTTATGTCAGATACACATTATTTCGCCATATTCCAATGACTTATAAGAAAAAGAAGATGAGAGCAAGTTTCAACGTCAATAATTATTATGGAGAATATTTTGAAAAGATAAGCAATTTTAGGAAGAAATTTGAAAATTGAATTTTATAATGGACAAAATGCATTAACTTTGAATTTTGGACCAATAACCAAAAACTTTTGCAAGATAATGCACAAACTTGGGGTACAATAAAAAAAAGCTCAACTCTATAGGTATACTTTGTATCGTATCAATTAAATGCATTCAAACAGCAGTATACAGGAAGTTAACGAACAAAACATCTAACAAAATATACGATAAAACCTAAGGATGAGGATCAAGGATATAAAATATTATGACAAGGGTTGTTCTTCAGAGTTACTCCTAGATTCATGAATGTCCTGAAAATCTTAAGTATTTGGTAAAGAAGAACAAAGTGTTATGTATCATTATGCTGCAATGCTACACAACTTTACATTGGTTAAACGCTGCTTGAGAGCAGGGTGAGATGAGTGTTGTACGGGTGGTCAATCGCAAAGGAATGTCTCTGGAAAATGCAATTGTTCCCTCATATTATCTTGGCAAGAGCTTGGCTAAGTGTCATGGTAATACGAATTGAGACTATCAAGGTCAATGGTACTTGGAACGTTCATGAAAGTTCTCTTGAGTTTATCATTTCAAAATCGTTGTAGGCATATGACCATGGCAAGAAGCAAACTTCTTATCCTCATGCTTTACCAATCGTCATGGTTGATATTCAACCTTTTGCAGTGTTCACACGTGAACATCACATTCCAGTCCAACGTCAGATTGGTTCCAGTTGATTGTCTCGCATAAACTACGCCTCCTCTTGAGTCATCCCTTTGACGACTTGTTGCATTTTTCTCCAACACAATCACGAGGTACACTCGCCACTCTCTCAGCTTTCTTTGCATGAGCAAATACTTTGTAAGGTCCCCGTCCTTAGAAACATCACTCAAGCGCTGTGCCTCTTGAATCAGACTTTTGTGGATGTCTTCAAATTCATCTGTTCCTCTCTTCATCAACACCAGATGCTCAAGAGTTGTCAGTAAACTATTGTCGTTGATGTTGAGCTGAAATACAGATGAGTGAGACAGTGCTTGCTGAAACTGATTCACTGCTTCAAGGCGTCGACCCTGCACCATGTGCGCATGCGCAAGGGCAACTCTGATGTTCACGAAAGTCGTATGACTTGGTGTACAGCGAATCAACACTTCTATGGCCTGGTTCAAGGATCCCTCGGCCTCATCCGGGCGACAACTGGAACATAGACAGATTAAACCATAATCAAGTATGCAACAGGGATCTCAAAAAGTTAAATTAAAGCATATATTTCTTCATTCCCTCCCTATGGAGGCAGATCAATTCTGTCACCTTGTTTTTTTAACAAGACAACACTGTTTAGTTACAGGCATTGTGGTTTTGAGACTCAATAGTGTATTAGGAGCTGCTTCTAGACATTTAGTCCCTGAAAAAAGGAGTTCTTTACTAATCCTATTACTTTTATTTTGTTTTTAAAGAAATAAAAAGGAGCCCTGAACTATACTTAATTCCTAAAGCTGAGGCATCTAGACTTGCCAATATTTTCTAGACTTAAGAAGGCTCCTTAAATTTGTTTTGCTTTAGGGTCTGGAAAACAGACTAAACTCCTTCTTACCTGAATAGGTAAGCATTGCCTTGGTGCCACAGAACCAGAGCAGTGTTGTAGTCATACCAGCCAAGCTTCCGTCGAATGCTGAGAGCATCCTCTAACAAAGGGAGAGCTGTCTCTGGAAATATATAATATCTTAAACACATGTTCCCTATATTTGTGATATTAAGTTAGGTAGAACCTCTTATTAGAGAGTGACCTCACTAATACAACACTATAATGGAATTCTATATTGATCTTGACGATTTCAATTTATTTTATTTGTTTATAAAACTCTTCTCATGGTAGCTCTTTTAGTCTGAGAAGTATTTTCTTTCCATATTGAAAATATTTTTAAACATAATATATCAAAATGCAGCCCAGAAAACGCTTTAACTTCAAACCTAAAGCTGAGCGATCTAGACTTGCTATAATCTTCTAGACTGGGTTGGTCATCATTTAAATATTTCTGCTTTAGGGTCTGGATGGCAGGCTAATCTCATGGTATAAATGGTCAATGACCACAATCATATAACTACTTCAGCATTCTAAATGCACCCCAATGAACATGTTTCCTGTTAAATATCCTACAGTAACCACAATCAACTCATAATCATTTGAAACATTTTACATGGACCACAATCAACACACGCTTAATTTAGGATCGTATGTTTATCGCTTTCAAATTAGAAATCTTACAAACAGCAACCTTAGCTTACTGATAAGCATCGCAGCAGATTAACACATTCCCAGTTAATAATCGAACGTAAAGAACAATCTACACGCACCTAAGTAAGCATCTATTAAGTACAACAATAAACACGTGCCTACCTTTGCATATCACATGTACAACAATCGATTACTTATGAATTTTAGATGTACCACAATCAACACGTGCCTTCATAAATATCTTTCAATATCAACATTTAACACATGCCCCTTAATCATCTTGAGTGTAACAACACGAAAAACAACACTTGCCTTGTTCAACAACTTACATGTACATGTATAACTATATACTAAGGCATCTTAATAGTCTGTCAGCCAGACACTAAAATAAAATAAAAGCCTTAGCAAGTCTATAATAAGGCTTGAGAGCTCAATTTTCTGAAAATGAAGAAATAACAGTCTCCTTTTCATTTTATTTATTCATTTTTTTCAAATTTCAGTTTTCAAAGTTTTATTTCAGAGTCTAATTGTTAGGCTGGCATCTTACATGTAACACTGCTTACATAATCAAAAGTTCCGACCTCACCTGTTTCGCCCCTCCACAGGTGCATTGACGCCAAGTTGGAGTGATTTGTGACCAGGTAAGATGGCATTGTCTCCACAAACTTTCTCCTTGCGTTACCGGACACTTGATAAGCAGTGATCGCTTTGTCTTTCAAACCCTCTGAAATAATGTATTTACAAAACATAGCCTTTTTTCTGTTTTGGTTAGATTGAAAAAAATAATGCCATAGTTCCCCTGTACACATATTATTTATCTGACCAATGAACGGGGACACTTGATAAGCAATGTTCGCTTTGTCTACCAAACCCTCTGAAATATATTACAAAACAAACGTTTTCACTGTTGACGTTTGATTGAAAAACATTAATACCACAGTTCCACACATTATTTATCAGACCAATGAACGGGGACACTTGATAAGCAATGATCACTTTGTCTACCAAACCCTCTGAAATATATTTACAAAACAAACGTTTTCACTGTTTGGGTAAGATTGAAAAAAAATAATGCCACAGTTCCACACATTATTTATCAGACCAATGAACGATAAGAGAGATTCTGCCATTATCAACACTGTTTAATCTCATTTAGAAACTGCTTACCATAAATTCACTAAACAAGTAAAGAAGTGAGCAAAGCTCACATAACCCCGCTCCCCACTTTGTTAAAAAAAATTCAAATAGTAACACTGATTAATATTGGTTAAATGTGTCTGATTGTAGAGTATACAGTAAGTTAAACTCATTGTGTAAGTCTGCTTTCAACTGAAACCCGAATATAAAATTCATAAATAGGTTTTACAATTAAAGGGTACATCTAGGGATAAAGGTTGATCTTTGTTTCAAATTTGAGGTAGTTATACATTATCATGAATATTCTACGAGATGTAGGCCTACTGAGAACAAAATTATTTTTGTCAAGTCACTTTGTAAGTCATGTTTTCCAAAGAAACCGCAGAAAAGAAAATCCATATATCCATAACTCTCACAAGGCACATCCAGCAACCATGATTGACATATGTAGCAAATTTGAAGCTGAGATGTATATTTCAGGAAATATGTTTGGGACAAAGTAATTTATCATAGAATCACTTTTTAGTCATTTATCCATGGAAACTGCAAAAAATGAAAATAATTTGTTGGTTTAACCTTCAAAAGGCACATCTAGGAATCATGGTTGATAAGTATATGAAGTTTGGTGAAGCTAGCATGAATAGTTTGGGAGATATGCTCCGGACAAAGGGCTTGGTCACAGAGTCACTGTTTTGGTCATGTTTCCATGGAAACCGCAAAAAAATAAAAATAATTTGTTGGTCTAACCCTCAAAAGGTACATCTAGGGATCATGGTTGATAAGTGTATGAAGTTTGGTGAAGCTAGCATGAATAGTTTGGGAGATATGCTCCGGACAAGCTTTTGTGACGGACGGACGGACAGACGGACGGACAGAATGAGCGCTATATACCCCCGCTTACGCTGTAAGGCGGGGTATAATTATTATTCAATTGATTACCTCGTTCAAATTTGAGTCCCATGGTTTGTAGCATCACCGCTATTACAGGATGTTCGGGCATTAAGTGACTGGCGTGTGGGATCGTTGACGTCAGTATCCTGTCGGCATCGGTGAACTTGCCTGTTGACAATGCATATTCATGGAAGTGAAACGATAAATTTGAGTCGACTTAAGTAAATGACGTGTTGTACAGATTCATGCTGGGAAAGTGACATTACATTTTAAACGAATATTTAAATATAACTATAAACATTGTACAAATAGTTTTTCAATTATAAGTAGTTTGCTTTTGTTCTATCCCTTTTGAAAGATTTTACCAATGTTTAAGAGGACGCTGTTATACCGTAGTCATCACTAACACATGTTTGTTAGAAGATTGGTTAAGATATAACTGTTTAATAAATCTACAAAGTTATTACACATAGTTAAAATCTACCATGAATTTGATGAATACAAGATTCTGTTTGATTCTACTGAAAAATCAAATGTGACCAATTATTGATTGAACTATTCTGATTTTGAGGCCGCTTCACCGCGCATTGACAAACCCGACTGACAATTCCAGAGCTGTTAATCTACTATTTACTGAGATTATTATTCCTAAAAGGTTATTCTAACATGACACTGCCTTCAGATTGGTTCCTTAAAAACGTTTTGGAGTAATTATTTCGCCGATAATCACCTCTAAATATTTACGACCTCTTCACATTCCTCCGCGCAAGAAAACACAAAAACACTTGGTTTATCTCCTAAATTACATTGCGTGACTTCATATACGCTAAGAATAACGTCACAATGTTACAGCGACGAATTAATAAATAAGATACTAAAATAATAAGATAAGTAACAAAAAATTATGAAAATTGTGAATGGTACGTTTTTGTATTCACAAATGTAACTAGCTTTCGCTAGTTAAATACCATATCATTCACTCGTTTGATAAAAAACGGGACGTCGTTTAGTATTCTCTATCTAATATTTAATGACACCTATGCTTGATATGAGATGTTCAGCTTATGCAAAAAAAAAGGTGTAATAAACACTTGTACAACATGGGAATATTGACAAAAGAAAAATACTTACAAACAATAATAGAACGATTTCTAAACTATATTTTCAGGTATATAAGATAGAAATTTTACAGAGTAGACATTTAATGAACTGAAAGCCTTACATCATGGTTAACCATAACGTTACATTCAAAACCATTATTTACTTATATAGCTAAATCAGATTGAAACTGTGTTAATTTAAGTTTGACAATTTTGTGAACATTTGTTTAAACCAATTATTGTTTACCAACAAACCGGCAAAGTTTTTTTTATATCCAAACATATAACTTCATATTCGAATTAAAAATTAAATTATATTCAGTCATCACTAAAATCTGGATAGAAATCATTCGTTTCATTTATAACTTACCAAGGAAGACGTTTGTAATTGCAAGATGCGAGTTGATCTGGATTCTGTGCGGTTCAATTCTTGCTTCAAGAAGCGGAGAAACACGAAATGAGAGCTTCATGGCTGATGTCAGTAGCCTGTCAAACATTTATTGGGCATACAAATATAAGGCAGCAACAACACATGTGCACACGTGCAATTTTCCCGAGATTGTTATAAAGACTCATAAAATAACTCGACGAATCAAAGTATAATACCTGTGAAAGCACATGTGCACATTCTGGTACATTACTCGTTATAATCAAATTATATATAAACGAAAATATCATTGTAAACGTTCTATTGTGTTGACGTTGTTCTGTTGATAACTTTAATGCTGATTCATAAAACTCATTATGATATTACAATGAAATTAAATAAATGAAATATCATTGTAAACTTTTCATTGTGTTGACGTTGTTCCGGTAATAATTTAAATGCTGATTCATATAACTCATCATGATGAACTTGTACAAATAAATTCAAATGTGATCTTGCCTTTTTGCTTCTTTGTTGTTTCCTAACCGGATGTGCATCCACCCGAGTCTGCGCAATAGCGCAACACGCCAATAATAGTCATCAGATGGGAGCTCCGCGAGAGAACTTGCTACCATTTCTATTGCAGGTTTAAGTTCATCACCTAGAATTATTTCAAATATTCGAAAATCCAACATCCAAATAAATGAGAATAAAAACTTAATGAATATAAAAACAGAATAATTAAATGAAATTTTACCATGAGTACATATTCACGTTGTGGGTTATTTTATACCACGTCTTATCATTTCATAGTCTTTTATTCTTATTCATCAGTATTCTTATTATTTTGATCCTATATTCAACGTCACTCATTAAGGGGATGATACACACCTTCTGTAATCCCCAAAATAGGCGTCCTCTGAATACAATCGAGTTAACATCCATGTCAGGTATATCATAATATTGACCAATGAGGCTTTTTTACCAGATATTTGCCAATCATGTCGTAGGTTTAAAAAAAGAAAACATTGAATAAAGGAGAAAATAAGAATTATATATTTTTGACCCATGGCCAGTTTACCTTTTTTCTCTATTATCATAATTAGATACAACATATAGCATCATGGGTACCTCTTTTCTCAATAAGCCTAACAACCGACAAAACATAAAGCAACATTTTTATTTCTTTTTTCTATTTGAGAAACAAACGACAAAAAAGAGCATCATTTAAACTCTTTTTTCTATAAGCTTAATTTTATCATGTTTCTAGTGAAAAATAAAAGCATAATTTTGACTTTTTTTCTCTATTATCGTGACAAAAGACAACATATAGCCGCATGGTAACCTCTTTTCTCATAAAACAATTTACAAAATATTGTTTATAATATGTAAGTTAAACATAACCGTTACCTCTTTTCACTATAAGCATATTAAAGGTCACAATATAGCAAATTGTTACTTCTTTTCTCGGTTAGCGAGACAAAGGATTTAATAAAGCATAACTGTTACCTCTTTTCTCTACTAGCATATAAAACGACGAAATATGGAATCCGTTTACTACCTTTTCTCTTTAACACTCGAAAAAGTAAAGCATAATCGTTATTTTTTTACTCTATTAGTATATCAAAAAACAAAATATAGCACCTTTTTACACCTTTTGTCTATCATCTTAATAAAGGACAAAAAGAGCATCATTTTACCTCTTTTCTCTATCATCTTAATAAAGGACAAAAAGAGCATAATTTTACCTCTTTTCTCTATCATCTTAATAAAGGACAAAAAGAGCATCATTTTACCTCTTTTCTCTATCATCTTAATAAACGACAAAAACAGCATCATTTTACCTCTTTTCTCTATCATCTTAATAAAGGACATAAAGAGCATCATTTTACCTCTTTTCTCTATCAGCATAACAGCAAAGAGGCCTTGCAGGATTGCCCTTTCACGAATGGTGCCGAACTTTACTGCAGCTTCAACCATGGCTTTATAGAATTGAACTCCTTTCTCAGGGCAAACGGCAGACAGGGACCCTTCCTCAATCTCTACAAACTTGAATTGAAGTAAAAGATGATAACCCAAATATATACGATTTAAGGCGTACAGGATTAGATGAAAATATTAACGAACCTTTTATATGGCCAATTGTAAAGCAGTTCGATAATTAAAAATATTCAAACCTTTATGGAAAACGTTGAAAAACAGGGAAGCCATTGGCAAAGAACAGTAGTCAATAGTCATTTGCGGTATTGAACCCACTGTCTTAGATGATTCGCTCATGTACAGTTTAAACTTTATATGATATTCATAGGTGAACGTACCTTGAAACTATGAAATATACTTAATTTCAGGAACGTATACATAAATTCATGTCGAACACTGGCTTTGTAGTCCATCAGTCATGGTCCATTGAAGATAAGGTTTTGTTTTGTTTGTTTATGAACCAAATTATGAACCAAAATTTACTTTGAAACAAAATTGTGACATTCTGCGAAGTGCATTAGATTCAATTCATGTTTGTCAATTTGGCACTGTGCCCGCGGAGATAAAATATCTTAGCATTCTTGATAAAGAAGAAACTATGTGAACATTTGATCCTATTTGAAGGTCAGAACCAACTGAATTTATTTGAGTTTCTTCAGCTGCTTACCATAAGTTTGTTTTTAACTGTGAATGTTTAACTTTGTTACATAATCATTTTGGGAAAATTTGAATTGGTCACCTTTTCTTAACAGAATGCTAATGGTTTTTATCTATTTGTACATTAGTCGTTTCTACACTACATACATAGAGAACAGAAATGTGGCATGTCAGATAAAACCTATGGCATTCTCCAAGAGTCGGGTCAATATTTAAAAAAAATACATATTTCTTGTTGCTGCAAAACGATTTTCAATTAATAAATTTTCAAGCAAACTTTGGGTCAAAGTAGTCGATATTGGTCAAAATGATTTGTATACATAACGAATTTACAATAAAAATTTCGAAATAATAATGATGCGAAAAATGTGAGGGTTTTTTTTCTTCAATTTTAGACCCCAGTGTTGCATAAATCCTTTCCAAGATGTGCCCCCAGTAATATAAGCATCATCTTTCAGTATATATATATTTGATTGGAAAGGGACATTTCTTCATCTACTTTAAAAATCATATCTTTAAGATAAATACTGATTACATGCCTTGAAATTTAGCTAATACTGATGTCCTAAGCACCTCAGCACCTCTTAAGCCTAAATCTTGATTTATCAAACGATTGGTTCAATTATTACCTTCATATAATCTCCATAAGACTCTTCTCCACTGGTGTGTAAAGCCTTTGTTATTGTTCTCTCCAGGCACTGATAGTCCTGCCAAAACCCGAGTGCTCTCCCTTTGGTTCTCACTGAAATGTCCAATTTCACCTTCACCAGTAAAAAGCCAAGATAATCAGCCATACCCAACTTGTACGGGTCATTATCACGAACATGTCCAAGAAAAAACTGTTTGATAAGAGGTTCTATCCTCATCTGTCCGGTGCGCGAGTCAATATCAAGGACAGCATAGTCTTTGAGAGGTAATAAAGTTAGAACCTTGCACTCAGCCACCGTTTTGCTGTGTAACGTCCTGGTTGCTTCAGCCATTCCGAAGGAGCCGTCGAGAAAACACAACTTCTGGATATCTGATTTGAGTTCTGCTGGCAGCTGCGACAAGTGTCGCTTTATAGCTTTTGATAAGGAACCTTCAGGCAAGGGGAATCTTGATAAGAGTTCTTGTATGCCAGCTGGTTGTTCAAGTATTTCGGCAACTTCTTCTGGAAGAAGTATTCTGTCGTTTGATAGAATAATCTGGCATACACGAAGAATTAAAGTTGGACGGTAAAAACATCGTCTCACAATGACAAAGATTGGCTCGTATGTCTTGCAATATTGAAGAATTGGTTGAAGCAGTTGACAACATTCTGCTTCGCTTGGAAGGTCCAACTTATAGATTACACTAAAATCTTCATGCGTTAGATTCACATTCTCTCGAGACGTCACAATGACTGCGATTTTTGGACAGGAAGTTAACATATCGTTTAGAAATATTGAAAACCTACGAAATATTTCATCTTGTGATTTAATATCCTCAAAGTTTGTAAACAAAAGAACGGACACGAAATTCGAATTTGTGAGCCTCGTCATCACATTGCATTCTGTGCAGTGTGGAGGAAATCCAAGAGAGGACACAATTGACGTCATCAGGGACTCAAATGACGTCACTCCGAGGCATCGGACTGGACGTCCGCTGTAAAAGCCGTGATGCCGCAGGTCTCTTATGATCTAAAAAGAATCCATATTTTACCATGATAATAAGAAAATCGGGAATGTTTTGGTAAACGTAATTTTCGACACATAATTAGAAGCATAGATTTAATTTGACGTTAACTTAAGTATATTCAAATCACAGATTTTTTTTTATCTTTTAATGCAATAGTTTATTTAATGGCGCAATCTCTAAGTGACGTCGAGAACAGCTTATATTAAGAGCTCGGCTTGCTATTACGCTCTAGTGCACTATTTAAACAGGTGGACAGGTGTAATCAGAGCTCATCGACTGCTCAATTGACAGTCATTCAGTTTTTGTGCAGTTTCCGCCGCCGCCGCGCTCATACTAATGGCTATAACTTTTTTCTACTAAGCTTTCCAGAACTTGTATTCATAACTTCCTGCTTATACCTCGGGGGGAAATGTTCACTTTCAAGGTCAAAAGTCAAGGTCAAGAGCTATAAAATCACTAAAAAAGTCCTTGTAAACGCGATAACTTGAAAAGTTTTTGTGCAATGAAGCTCTAACTTGGTATGTATCATCCTTGGAAAAGTAAACAATTTTGAAAAGGTTTTCGCTACAATCTGTCCAAGGTCAAGGTCACAGCAAGGTCACTACTTTAGCATGGTTTTGCGAAAATGCTTTATTTTAAAAATGAACACTTTTAATCATTAGATGATTGTTATACTCAATGAAAAGTGTTCATTGATTGTGTAACCTTGAAGGTCAAAGGTCAAGGTCATGAGATTTGTGTTATTGCAATGTGCAACTAATTTGGATATAACCTTAATCTCATTATAAGTATAAGTGTTTACACCTCTGGGGAATTACAATGACATGTTCACTTTCAAGGTCAAAGGTCAAGGTCACAGCAAGGTCAACATATATTGAGAAAATGGATTATTTTAACTTTTAACACTTTAATTCGTTACATTAATGTTATATTTAATGAAATGTATTCATTGATTGCGTGACCTTGAAAGTCAAAAGTCAAGGTCACAAGAAAATGCCCAATATGCTGAGGCTTGTAGAAGGCGGAACAGGGTAAGGCAAAAACCCAAGTTTCGGGGCTGCTCTGCCGTTGCGGTGTCCCGCAAACGCTAGTCTAGTTGGTTACTAAACATCGAAACATGGAAATTCCATCGAAAAAATTTCGGATTGGAATGCATTTAGATTTAACTGCGATTGTTGAGCTCTCTAGACTGGTTACCAATTCAACAACTCAAGGATGTGTCATTAAGACATGTTAGACTTTATCCCCACATTCCCATTAATGAAAAGCTTCCATGCAGAATTAATGTAAAGATGAGACTGCTGACAGGTGACGTAATTTAACGTTTGATTCTTTCATCAAACATGGCCGATTTGGAAGTGCTCCTCATACATGTACCTTGTACTAAAATAGCACACTGTATTACTTAAAATACATTATTTACATCTGCGTTCTGCCTCGGATGAGAAGGTCCATGCATGGTTCAAAGGTCGCCAGGGGCTTGGGAACTTTGTCTGCAGTAGAGAACTGTTCTACACGCAGTCAGGTTTGGGTGCAATACTACACTGAATTTCAGCGCACCACCCATTGTTCGTTAGTTCCAACCGATGCTCGCAAGTCTCACCGCAATGCTAAGCCACAATGGTGTTGCGGGCTGTCTTCCTGCAATATTACTAAACTAGTGTCCAAAAGAAACGATACCATTGTCGTCCAAAGCAAATTTATATTTAAGTGTGTCTAACAGGCATATGTCTTCAGGAAAAGATACTATTGATTTTGTGTTTCTTCAAACGCACATGGGGTGCATAAATCGAAATTTCAAATTGTTTTATGCACAGAAATTTTGTTATTTTACTTTAAAGTCGATGAAGTGTGGAATTTAGCTAAGAAAACAATAGTGTCGATAATGCACTTTATTTGACATAAATTCGTTGACGCGTCATTGCTCTTAAAAAGGGACCCGCCGTCCCCAACACAAATGGCCTTCGGCCCGTGCTGAGAAGCCTGCTCATTATTGAGCTGAGCTACGCTTTACCGCTGAGATGGGGAGAAGAGAGCGGTTTAGGGTTCGCTTTTCTTTAGGGGAATCCCCTCGTTAATCATGCGCGCTGATTGGTTAATAATACATCCACTACTTTTGACATATATTGTATTGGGCGAGACTGTAATAAATAATATCTCTCTCTATATATATATAAATAACGTTTTAGTTTCGTAAGAGTATTTTAATTTTAATATCCAAACGAATGCGCTTGCCAAGACATTGTAAGTTTTCAAGTTTCGCTAATGACTGGAGTATTGACAAAGCGTCATGAAACTTACTCAGTGAAACAATGCTAAGGATTTTCTAATTCTGATAAAAAAAAAATTTTAATTATGCTATTTTCATACAATCTCAATTGATGTCTGAATCACATGACAACGGTAAAGTGTTTTTAAAAGGAAATTGTATACAAACACTATTGTCTGTATATCATGAACGCCTTCTAGCTTGCTTATTTAGAGTCCTCTTTGTTTAAATCACCACAAAATGTTATATATCTGTTTATATCGGAGTGGTATAACCATTAAAAAAACCGCTCCAAAAACAAGATAAGGAACATGTCATGGTTTATTTACAAAATATGTGTATTTGGCTATTGTTTGTTTAATAATTTCAAATTAGGAAATAAACATGTTTCAATTTAGTTAAATTTATAAAACACTTAATTTTATCAACAAATTGTGATACAAATGTTTTTGAAAAGTTTGTTTAAAAAGTTATCAAATTGAAGAATAATTTCTGTCTAGTGTAAAATATGAAGATAATCAATCATTAAACAAACAAAAATTCTAAAAAAATACCATTCAACTTCATTGGATAGTTTATACTAAGAAAGGACACGGGAATTTTCTATTAAGCTACGTATACTATTTGCTACAAATGATTGGCGAAACCTGCGTCTATACGGTAGTGAAGAGTAACAGTGTGGGTTAAATCATTTTTCAATTAATTTGGTTTCATCTAGCTGATGCCGTAGACAACTTCAAAATGAGGCATACCAAATAATTAACATTTGAAAACCTACATGTAAACATTTAAACGGATCCCTTAGCTTTTGAATTTTCACAATTTCTTGTGTTTGTGTTCAGATTTATGAATCGTGAATAAGAGTGGATACTCAAATAAGCGTTGTACAGCCCGTTCGCCAATTGTTTGTGTTTATTGTTTTAAAAAAAAACAATGTTTAAACCAATCACTTTATAAAAACGTTGCTGCTCATAATAACTGCCGAGACATCTAATAGATAGGAAAGGTAAGAGGTTTGGAAATTGAAACAATTTTGTCATCTATTCATTTTGTTTTGTGATTTTTCATGGTTAAATGGTTTAAACATATTTTTATTTCAAAAAGAAAACGGGATTGGCAAACAAGCAAATAATGCTTATGTTAATGCCGCTCCCTAACAAAATACAGTTAAATCAAAGTGACGTACACATGGACAGGTCATTACACATACAATGCACGAAGACAATATTGAAACTCTGATTTTGAAAACTAAAGCAATGTAAGATTTAGGCACACAATTTTAGTAACATGGTATAAAAATAAGGATAAAGATAGTCAAGCAAGGCAAGATCTCAAATTAAATTTTTTGATCGTTTTATGTGAAATCTGAAAATCTCTTTGATATAACGATATAATGATGTACTGACTTCAGTATTTCTGCATTTACATGTTTTGATGAGCCTGGATGTCCATAGAAAATTGAAGATAAGTTAAACCCTTTTTTGAAGAAGAATGTATCGGCTCTTATGTCACTGAAGTTGGGACAAGTAAAAAAGAAATGAAGAGCATCTTCAGTGTGATACCCGCAATTACATTCAGAGCTATTTGAAATGAATCTATGGAACTTATCTCGGTTTAGATCGCTACACCCAAGCCGAAGACGTGAGTGGATAATTTGGCAGTATCTAGACCCATCGAAGATGTCGAAATAAAAATTTGTGTTATTTTGTTCTTTAAGTTTGTTCTTGAATTCCCCTATAGTATTAGCATTTTTCATGGTTAAATAACATCGTTTTGAATATGTGTGATACACTGAACAGCCTGAAATAACACTTGATATAACGGGGAACTGTCATTTGATGTTGTGTATTATGGAGCCGGATGTAACAGATAACAGGTGTGAGACGTCAGTTTATTGACGTCCAGTGACTCTAGTCATGTGTCGTAACAGGTCATATAACTGCCGGGGGTCACTGTTTGATGGCGCCATCCTGTCTGGTTGAGTGGACAATGGATACACATACAAGACATATACAAGACAATTGCCGCCAATTAAACGTTATTTCAATCCCCGACAGAATGTCTAGCTTTCAAAACCAAATGAGGCTGTAGAACATTATATCTGACTAATGAAAACCAGTAGGTGAACGTTTCATCGTCCGCAACAAATTTCCATTATTGATAACTTCTTATATGGTTCTTATTTACGATCTACAGAATACAAAATTAAATAGAAAAAAATATCTCAACTTTACAAGCTGCAGCGAATATTGGATGTGGTAACAACGTGGTGTTCTAAATGGCGTCTGAATGTTAATCAAGAGAAAACGAAGATAATCTATCGCCTACGATGTGGAAGCCTCCCCTTATACGTAGAGACAGGACGACACTGCAGACCCCCCACCCCATTAGAGAGTAGAATTTGTCGATTTTGTCAAAATGTTGAAACAGAAGTTCATTTTATTTCAGAATGCCACTTTTACAATGATCAAAGAAGCAATTTTAATTTAGATTGTTATAATGCAACGGGGCCTTAGGACCTATTTATCGGAAAACAGCCCAAAACGCATTAAATGTATCAGTACAACAATAAGGAATATGTTTTTTAGAAGGCAATTATTTTTATAGGGGAGACCAGGGCAAAGCGCGCCCCCTAACATATAAGCGTGTTTTCTCGGCACATCAACATGTTTAGAATGCAACTTGCAGCATGTCTCTAATTCTCGTCAGATAAACTATTGTATGACAAATGCTTTGTAACCTACCACGCCTGCATAAAGAGATATAAACGAAAATGTATTTCGACAAAGGCGGTGCACTTTGCCCCGTAGTTTGGGGCAAAGCGCCCATTGGAAAATGTATTATGTCAAATACCTATAATAAGCCATTACCATCCACAACTGATTTTGAAAGTGCCATGCAGCTTACAGGCACCCTTTAAAAACTTTAACAAATAATAAAAACCAAGGTTCAGTATGCAAAGAATGAACAAATACTTTCATGTGTCGTGGACCTAGATTTTGGCAGTTCTTAACCAAACACTTACATGATTACTATATACGAATTATTAATAACTTTATGAGTCTTCACAATTTAACTCATTAAATATCAGAAAACAATAAAAGTATGAAAGAAATAAAGAAATTGATTGGTTTAAAAGACAAAGTTCATAGTTTACAAACATCTAATCTCTGCTTGACTACTATATTTTTAATTGTTTAGGGATAAAACATAATTTATAATAAATATCAAAACTAAGGCTAAATTATCAAATAAAATATACGTGTTTTTAAATTAAATAAAAATCCTATGATATAATTTTGATACTTCATTTATAATATCACTTTTTTTAAATACAGGAAAATTATAGAATGAAAATTACAATTCTATTTTACGATATTTGCTTAAGAAAAATAATAAATATCTCTGACACTTATGTGTTGACCATAAAACAACATTTGAGATCACTCGGGGCAAAGCGCTCCCCCCGGCTCACTTTGCCCCTTTGAGGGTAGCATTCGATATGTGCATCATAGAAAATAATTTAAGCAATGAATTACAAAACTGCTAATTCAATGAAAAGGTGATATATTTTTGTTTAATTGATACACTAGAGTTCAATGTTGCGTTTTGTGTTTCTATGAAATATGTGGATTCGGACAGATTCTTTCCTTAAAGAAAAATGACGTTTTTAAAACTTTTTGCAATGGTAAATCTACAACTCACGATAACGATGCAAACGTGGATCACAACCTTTCTTAACGCTTGCATTCATCGGTTGATAATGACAAACCACGCCATTTGTCGATCGTTAAGGAGAAATAAGGCTTGGTCACTTTGCCCCGACGGCGCGCTTTGCCCCTAACTCTTACATGTATTTACTTATTTATCTATTTTTTTTTTAATTTTAAGCCTGTATTATCGCTACTTTTACATACCTATATTTACGAATATATTGTACACTGTTTTATCTTGTAAAGTGTCTCATAAGCCAAAAATTGGCTGGTTGTTAAATATATATTATGTCTTTTAATCATGCTTTTTACAATGTATATTTAACTTGTGACACTATAATAAACTATATCTGTTTGTGTGTGTTATCGATAACGTATTGGTGACAAATAACCAAATCGTAATCGATGCTTTTTCAAATTACATGACTGTCCCTCATTTAGATAATGATTATCTAAACTTCGGTATATGTGCGATGACTGCGCACCCGAAGGAGACATCTATTTTGCTGGACTACCCTTCATTATCCTCACATTATCGTGAATATTATCATATTTTGGAAACTACGTATAACTGATATTTCTTACGCAGTTTGAAACAGCACACTGTTTAATAAACGAATTGGTATATAATAGATTACATTTATTTTTAAAAATAATAATGTTAATTATTAATTATATGTCAAAGAATATGTTCTTGCGGTTGCATGTCTATTGTTACAGGACATTTGAAAGACAACACATTTTTATTTTATTTGTTTTATATTTTAGTAATTGAAATGGAAATTAATTATAAATTTCCAATTGAAAACAGTTATTCAATACAAGAAAATGTGTTGTAATGATGATTTAATAATGTTATGACATATGCAAAAGCTATTCTATTCAGAATTTGTAGATGCATTAATTTGTTACCAAAACAACTCACTGTCACAGTGAGATAACTCAATCAATCATGATATATTAAAGCCGCATTATAGCGGTTTAAACAATGTATTTGATTAAACAAACAATTCAATCAGAGAAACCGAAGAGTTTACGTTAACCGGTTCTCTGTCACAGTCAAGCTCCATACAGCGATGAATAATCAACACTGCTGCGGAGCTTAGGAGAGACTCGGCGCACGGTAGCGGGCTACTAATTAATAAATGTGATGCATCACATTTACGTGGACGCAGACTCGTTTCAAAACAAGCAAAAGTGTCCAATTTCTCTCTGCTATCTCGCCTGGTTAAGGAGATTCCAGATCCATGGTTTTTTTAAATGCGTTTTTCTCGCCAACATGATATGATAATGCTTCAAGATTTTGCATAGAAGTAAGTTGATTACAGTCTTGCGATTTGTATGGTATCGTTTCTTTTGGACACTAGTTTAGTAGCAGCGATATAAGCGAAATACTCATGAAAGCAGCGCTTAACTCCAGATTACCTCACCTCACCTTATTTACATCATTTAAACGAACGTCTGGACAACCACAACTAGGACCCATTCTCACTTCAGATTATTTGGGTGCTATATTGTATTTCACCCTATAATTTTGATTAAGTTTTTTGTTTAAAAACGTGATTGATAAATGAGAAGTACTTTGTTTGAAAATTCTATCGTTTTTCATTTTGTTATCAGAATAATCACAAAATGTGTCAAAGTTTATTTTGGACGGCAGATACAATTATATTTTCTCTGTACATTGTAAACACCTTAACATCTGTGATTTCGTGCGGTATTATTTATAGACTTCTGAATAAAAACCAGAGTAATAGTTAATGACAAAATATCAATATTGTTGAACAATACCTGTTGTGCAAAATGAGCTTTTCCAAGGAAGATCCCCCCATAGATTAGCAGCAATCGACATCTTTTATTCACAATCTCTTTCACAAATTCCCTTCGGTGCTTCAGTCTTTCGTTCCCTGGAGGTCTAAAGTCACACATACGGGTCTCGTTAGCATCAATCCCGAGCTCTGCATCTCGGGAGGGATCGGAAAAGTCCGGAGCACGACGCAATATGTCAAGTGGGTCAGGTTGTGACATTTTTCGTTATGCACTAGTAAGGTATGAGAATGAGTATGCGGTTATTTGTTGGCAATAGTTTCAGTTGATAGATCCAAGTCATCTTCCTTTAAATGAAAAGAGTATATTAATCAAGTGTTCTATTTCGATTTTCACCACTCAAACATGTTCATGACCTACGTTTTATTTCAGACATAGGATATAATGGTTTTTATAACTTGTTAGGGCAATAAAATGCATGTGATGTTAAATAAAACAACCGATATACTTTAAATCTGCGCCCCCTAACATATAAGCGTGTTTTCTCGGCACATCAACATGTTTAGAATGCAACTTGCAGCATGTCTCTAATTCTCGTCAGATAAACTATTGTATGACAAATGCTTTGTAACCTACCACGCCTGCATAAAGAGATATAAACGAAAATGTATTTCGACAAAGGCGGTGCACTTTGCCCCGTAGTTTGGGGCAAAGCGCCCATTGGAAAATGTATTATGTCAAATACCTATAATAAGCCATTACCATCCACAACTGATTTTGAAAGTGCCATGCAGCTTACAGGCACCCTTTAAAAACTTTAACAAATAATAAAAACCAAGGTTCAGTATGCAAAGAATGAACAAATACTTTCATGTGTCGTGGACCTAGATTTTGGCAGTTCTTAACCAAACACTTACATGATTACTATATACGAATTATTAATAACTTTATGAGTCTTCACAATTTAACTCATTAAATATCAGAAAACAATAAAAGTATGAAAGAAATAAAGAAATTGATTGGTTTAAAAGACAAAGTTCATAGTTTACAAACATCTAATCTCTGCTTGACTACTATATTTTTAATTGTTTAGGGATAAAACATAATTTATAATAAATATCAAAACTAAGGCTAAATTATCAAATAAAATATACGTGTTTTTAAATTAAATAAAAATCCTATGATATAATTTTGATACTTCATTTATAATATCACTTTTTTTAAATACAGGAAAATTATAGAATGAAAATTACAATTCTATTTTACGATATTTGCTTAAGAAAAATAATAAATATCTCTGACACTTATGTGTTGACCATAAAACAACATTTGAGATCACTCGGGGCAAAGCGCTCCCCCCGGCTCACTTTGCCCCTTTGAGGGTAGCATTCGATATGTGCATCATAGAAAATAATTTAAGCAATGAATTACAAAACTGCTAATTCAATGAAAAGGTGATATATTTTTGTTTAATTGATACACTAGAGTTCAATGTTGCGTTTTGTGTTTCTATGAAATATGTGGATTCGGACAGATTCTTTCCTTAAAGAAAAATGACGTTTTTAAAACTTTTTGCAATGGTAAATCTACAACTCACGATAACGATGCAAACGTGGATCACAACCTTTCTTAACGCTTGCATTCATCGGTTGATAATGACAAACCACGCCATTTGTCGATCGTTAAGGAGAAATAAGGCTTGGTCACTTTGCCCCGACGGCGCGCTTTGCCCCTAACTCTTACATGTATTTACTTATTTATCTTTTTTTTTTTTAATTTTAAGCCTGTATTATCGCTACTTTTACATACCTATATTTACGAATATATTGTACACTGTTTTATCTTGTAAAGTGTCTCATAAGCCAAAAATTGGCTGGTTGTTAAATATATATTATGTCTTTTAATCATGCTTTTTACAATGTATATTTAACTTGTGACACTATAATAAACTATATCTGTTTGTGTGTGTTATCGATAACGTATTGGTGACAAATAACCAAATCGTAATCGATGCTTTTTCAAATTACATGACTGTCCCTCATTTAGATAATGATTATCTAAACTTCGGTATATGTGCGATGACTGCGCACCCGAAGGAGACATCTATTTTGCTGGACTACCCTTCATTATCCTCACATTATCGTGAATATTATCATATTTTGGAAACTACGTATAACTGATATTTCTTACGCAGTTTGAAACAGCACACTGTTTAATAAACGAATTGGTATATAATAGATTACATTTATTTTTAAAAATAATAATGTTAATTATTAATTATATGTCAAAGAATATGTTCTTGCGGTTGCATGTCTATTGTTACAGGACATTTGAAAGACAACACATTTTTATTTTATTTGTTTTATATTTTAGTAATTGAAATGGAAATTAATTATAAATTTCCAATTGAAAACAGTTATTCAATACAAGAAAATGTGTTGTAATGATGATTTAATAATGTTATGACATATGCAAAAGCTATTCTATTCAGAATTTGTAGATGCATTAATTTGTTACCAAAACAACTCACTGTCACAGTGAGATAACTCAATCAATCATGATATATTAAAGCCGCATTATAGCGGTTTAAACAATGTATTTGATTAAACAAACAATTCAATCAGAGAAACCGAAGAGTTTACGTTAACCGGTTCTCTGTCACAGTCAAGCTCCATACAGCGATGAATAATCAACACTGCTGCGGAGCTTAGGAGAGACTCGGCGCACGGTAGCGGGCTACTAATTAATAAATGTGATGCATCACATTTACGTGGACGCAGACTCGTTTCAAAACAAGCAAAAGTGTCCAATTTCTCTCTGCTATCTCGCCTGGTTAAGGAGATTCCAGATCCATGGTTTTTTTAAATGCGTTTTTCTCGCCAACATGATATGATAATGCTTCAAGATTTTGCATAGAAGTAAGTTGACTACAGTCTTGCGATTTGTATGGTATCGTTTCTTTTGGACACTAGTTTAGTAGCAGCGATATAAGCGAAATACTCATGAAAGCAGCGCTTAACTCCAGATTACCTCACCTCACCTTATTTACATCATTTAAACGAACGTCTGGACAACCACAACTAGGACCCATTCTCACTTCAGATTATTTGGGTGCTATATTGTATTTCACCCTATAATTTTGATTAAGTTTTTTGTTTAAAAACGTGATTGATAAATGAGAAGTACTTTGTTTGAAAATTCTATCGTTTTTCATTTTGTTATCAGAATAATCACAAAATGTGTCAAAGTTTATTTTGGACGGCAGATACAATTATATTTTCTCTGTACATTGTAAACACCTTAACATCTGTGATTTCGTGCGGTATTATTTATAGACTTCTGAATAAAAACCAGAGTAATAGTTAATGACAAAATATCAATATTGTTGAACAATACCTGTTGTGCAAAATGAGCTTTTCCAAGGAAGATCCCCCCATAGATTAGCAGCAATCGACATCTTTTATTCACAATCTCTTTCACAAATTCCCTTCGGTGCTTCAGTCTTTCGTTCCCTGGAGGTCTAAAGTCACACATACGGGTCTCGTTAGCATCAATCCCGAGCTCTGCATCTCGGGAGGGATCGGAAAAGTCCGGAGCACGACGCAATATGTCAAGTGGGTCAGGTTGTGACATTTTTCGTTATGCACTAGTAAGGTATGAGAATGAGTATGCGGTTATTTGTTGGCAATAGTTTCAGTTGATAGATCCAAGTCATCTTCCTTTAAATGAAAAGAGTATATTAATCAAGTGTTCTATTTCGATTTTCACCACTCAAACATGTTCATGACCTACGTTTTATTTCAGACATAGGATATAATGGTTTTTATAACTTGTTAGGGCAATAAAATGCATGTGATGTTAAATAAAACAACCGATATACTTTAAATCTGACCCCCCCCCCCCCCCCCCCCCCCCACTCATCGAGCTGAGACCCCCGAAATTTTGTACACATTGAATGACATCACCCCCGCCTCCCTCACAGGACATAACGCATCACTTGCTTGTCAACGAGTTTAGATATAGCATAATTGACAATAACATTAGACATCACTTGCTTGACAGCGTCATTAAACATAAATGCTTGACAAAGACATTCGACATCGCTTGCTTGACGACGATAATGTACATAACTTGCTTGACAAAGTCATAAGATATTATTTGCTTGACAATGTCATTAAACATCACTTGCTTTACAACGACATTAGACATCCCTTTCTTAACACTATATTAGAGTTCATTTGCTGGACAACGACAAAAGACATCACTTGCTTGACAACGTCATTAAACATAATTGCTTGACATAGACATTCGACATCACTTGCTTGACAACGTCATTAAACATAATTGCTTGACATAGACATTCGACATCACTTGCTTGACAACGTCATTAAACATAATTGCTTGACATAAACATTCGACATCACTTGCTGGACAACGATATTGGACATCACTTGCTTGACATAGTCATTAGACAAAATTTGCTGGACAACGACAAAAGACATCACTTGCTTGACAACGTCATTAAACATAATTGCTTGACATAGACATTCGACATCACTTGCTTAACAACGTCATTAAACATAATTGCTTGACATAGACATTCGACATCACTTGCTGGACAACGATATTGGACATCACTTGCTTGACATAGTCATTAGACAAAATTTGCTGGACAACGACAAAAAACATCACTTGCTTAACACTACATTAAAGATAATTTGCTTGACAACGACATTAGATATCACTTGCCTGACAATGACATTAGACATCACTTGCTTGACAACGAGATTAAAGATACATTGCTTGAATAAAGAAGTTGTTCATCCATGAAGATGGTTCATATTGGTTTTAATGAGTCAAGAGAAATATAAATATGTAGCATCCAAGGTGTGTTTGAAGAGATATGAACATAAATCTACTATGCCAAATGTTTAAAATTGTGTGGATTCCTTTTCAAAACAATGCGCATATCCAAAATAATCAACATTGCCTTTCCATACCAGCTGAAACTTATTTCTTACTCTCTTGAAAATGTGTAACTTTAGTCTATCACCCAGACCCTAAAGCAAAAATATTTAATTGATGACCAACCAAGTCTAGAAAAGTCTCGATTGCTCAGTTGAAGTGAAAGCATCTTCTGGGCTCCATTTTTTATAATACATAATTTGTTTAAAACTATTTTCAATAAATAAAAACAATGCTTCTGAGACTAAATGTTAGTCTAGTATAACGTGTCTTTTGCCCCTCGTTGTTTGGACACTACGAGATATAAACACCTTAAAGTACAGTCTCAAATTATAATTTTACTTCACTGCATCGAAAAACTTTTACAGTTTTGACAGTACCTGTCTCTGGTATAGTGTATATCTTAACATCATATAGAAAAATATGAAACAGAAATAATCAATAATAATGTCTCTTACCACTCTGTGTACCGAGGTTGAATAATTGAGTCGTATAGCGAAATTTGTCAAAATTAAACATATAGTTAATACAGTTATAGCTTGATAGAATAAGCAACTAAATGTATGTCCCTGCATCAAAACTGAAAGGTAACAGATAAGTAAACGACACTAGCACCTTTTTAAAAGGCCTTAAATGTAGTATTTTTTAATTAAATTTTATATTCAAAAGATTTTACTGATAATGTTACGTTTATGCTAAATGTATTATTTTCATTAAGTCAAAATTCTCATTACACAAACCTATCATTTATAGTCAGAGAACAAATGATTCGGATTCACATAAAGTCCATTGGCAGCCATTTTCGTGTGAACACCATTAATCCTTGTATGTAAGTAGCTGGGTATGTATGTAAGTATGTAGGTATGTAGCTTGGTATGTATGTATGTATGTGTGTGTGTGTGTGTGGGTGCGTGTACTAGGTGTGTATGTGCACAGGAATGCGTGTGGACAGCATTTGTAGTGTATGAATGAATACGTTGGTTGATGTATGTGGATATACGAGTTGGGTGTGTCTGTTTATGTATGTTGTTTGGAGGTGGGGAGTGGATGTATATAACGATGTTTGTGTGGATGTAATATTTTTTATGTATATATAGTGTGTGTACATGTATGGGTGCTATTAAATGTGAGATAGGTGTATATAAGTATGGTAGGTGTGGTCACTGCTTTTATTTATAATCGAATTTTATACATGTCATATTTTTTATGGTGTCATTTCGGCCCTGTGAGGCCCGGTGTTTTTTTGGTACATCATTTTTGTGAACCAATGACTGTAAATCTGTAGCACATGACACATTAATAAACTATATTATTATTATTATTATATTAATTCATTTTATAAGATAAAGGAATTTCATGGCTGAACTTTACATAACATATT
Source organism: Steromphala cineraria (assembly GCA_916613615.1). Lineage (NCBI taxonomy): Eukaryota > Metazoa > Mollusca > Gastropoda > Trochida > Trochidae > Steromphala > Steromphala cineraria. The sequence continues at coordinate 17,916,939 of OU744735.1, read as the reverse complement.
GGATTTATTACTGCTTCATTTAAATGTAAGTACATTATCTTTCAGTTTGAACCATTTATTTTTATTTTCCTGACATCACCTCATATTGCCCCTAAAAGTGCTACTGTCCCTTTGGGGGTATACTTGTTCACATTTTCCCTGTTTAACTTCAGATCACGTCAAATATATCAAATGACGAGGAAAAAGAGTATATTTATTCAACTCGACTACCCGTGGTCGAAGGAAAGGGTATTACGTTGCAGGCCAACACTTTGAATTTGAACACCTGTTACTCAACGTACCCACATTTACGTAATTTACGTAACTTCATTTTAGCGTGGTACTCCTTTAATTAATTACAAAAAGTTTGTCTTCCAATTGGTTAAAAAAAATTCTTTTCGTATGAACATTATTTCACTATGATTGGCCCATATGACTTTTTTTTAAAGGCTTATTTTCAAATTATAAGGAATGTTTCGTTCATTTCCTGTTTAGTAACATTATAGTTATAACACAAAACGTAAGCAGTTATTCCCAATTCTTAACCATGTCTGTTGTTGCTGGAAATATATATACCTCAAGCCTCCTCATTAGAATATCATAACCATTCACAGCTTCTCTAATAGCGCAGCAGAACGCTTAACAATTCGCCGACTAAACATACAACACAAAGAAATGCATTATATTGGATATGAATGCCTGCGTCATGACTATTCATATACTTCACAATATGTCTATTTGACTTACATAGGCCAGGAATATCGATCGATACTAGAATAACAGTATTATCAATACATCTGTGGCATACATGGTAGCATTTGGTCCTGTGCATAACTCAGTTCGACCGCTGTAAGATTAGTTCAGCAACATCGGGCGCGGCTCACCGGATGGATAGCTTACCCTAAGGCTGCATGAGCTGAGAGTTTTATCGGCTATATGTCAGCCCGGGTTAGACCAGGGTAATGGAGCATAGAGCTCCATAAAGTGTGGAGATTTGGCGCTATTCAAAAGTTGTCCATTATAAGTAGTAGTATTATATGAATGAAACAATTCATCGTTTAATATTGTACATGTAATTGAATAAGGAGTATATTTGCCAGTGAAAAGGAAAAATGTATTCAATCAATTTCTATCCATTTCAAAACAGTGAAATATTAGTATCGCTTTCAGTTGACTGTTTTGAATTAAAAACGATTGCCAAATCATATCACAAAATCACGAAACATATCATGTAACCTCTCAATATACAACTTTGTATAACCGGTAAGGTCGGAACAGTCTTGTGCTATTCGACATAAGTTCACAGATAAATACTTGTATGTAAGAGACATTGACGTAAGTTTTAGTTAAAAGTATTTTCTCAAAAAAAACATAAAGAAAGTTTAGAAATGAATAGATGAAAAGATACGGTTAACGCCTAAATGAGCACAGTTTTTATGTATCTACAGGATTAGGTTTCTTTTGTTTTAGGACACCTGAGTCGGTCTTTTATTGCGTCATACACTCAATTTACATCTCGTAGTTGTAAAGACACTCGTTCTTCCAGTCAGAATTTAGAATAGCACAACATCCTTCATATGTAAATTTATTTTAAATCATCATCTTTTAACATGGTATTGTTTTTTCAAATTATACATATATATCAAAAACTGTTATTGAATATCAATGATAGTCTTTTTGGATTTTCCTAAGTATTGTTATTCAAATGAAAACAATCTTAATGATAATTAAATATGTATATACTGGTGTATAGGACAATGGACACCTACTTAAAATGAAATTAATATTTTAACAAAATTATTTTTGCAGTTGCAATAACAAAATCAGTAAAGAAAGAAAATATTTAGAGGAGCACTTCATTAATAATTTCTTGTAATTTTTCATTATGTAAAAACTTCCTACTCTTCAGTCACGAGGTTTCATCTCGTATGACACGTCACTAACAAACACATGTTTTCGATCGATATTGCCAGCTAACACGTGTTGAATATTTCCTGTAGTCCGGTACATGAATACTTTTTATGGATACATTATTTTGCATTTACCTTATCATTCCTCTCTATGTTTTCATTAAAATGCAACATTAAGACTAAAGTTATTTATTTTACAAGATTTGTTTTGAAAAGACATCGATGCTTCCTTTGTAAACATCGACTTGCTTGACTGGCTCGGCTGCGCGAATTGCGCGAAAATTAATCATAAACCCCCGCGAGCTATAAGGATTTTACAGTGTTACCTTAGAACTGAGGAACTCACAATCTATATTGTAAAGACGTGATTTTTTAAAAAGATGTTTTATCAATTAAATTCATATAAATGTTTATATGTAATAATACTCACAATTTCAAATATTCTTGCCTAATAAGAATACCTTCAAAGGCAAATCTTCACCCAGGAGTCAATATGAGAGTAGCAAAAGCAGACGACATATCCACTCAACTAAGTTCAGCGGCAGACGCGAGAAATCACTCAAGCATAGTCAGTTCTAAGTCTTCAGTCGATTAGGACAAGTTGAACCGACAAGACGGGGAGAAGCTATTGAAACTCAAAGTAGAGCATTCATATTCATCACACAAGTCCAATGTATTCTAATGTCGAAGCACAATTCTCTGAATTCACAAATCAATTCGTGCTTAGCTAGAGAAAACTGATCAATCGCCAGCTGAACAGGTTTTGCAGTCAGGACGACTCGCTTGCTGTGGACGCCTGTCACGTGATCAGTTAGAAAATAGGGGGAACCCCCTATCCATAGAGTCGCTTACTGATCGCATTTCTAGTTTCAGGGTAACAAAATCAATTCGACTGATCGATACTGTGATTTAAGCTGTTAATTGGCTATCATTACATTGGAACATTCCAAATCAAGACAGAAGGTGTGGTTAGACTCTTATATGATGATTTGATGTTGAAATTGAAGGGATGTTTTGACTACCTTTTACCTATTTACGTTTGTATTTATCATTGTTTTCACAGCCCACATTTTACCATACATGAGTGTCTGAGTTATTGTTTTCGCCGCTTGGGCAATATTTCGGCCATTAGCGGCGTTACCATAAATGAACATTGATTGATCCTCTGTAAGTAGATCCTTCAGAAGTAGTAAGAACCTTGTTGGGTATACCTAATACATCATCCGTTTACGCCGACGTTCTGCCTGCAGAGGAAGAAACTGTGCTTGTACTATTTATGAATCATCGCATTTTTGTTCGTTTTTGGTTTCGTTTTTATACTTTATCAAAATCTTAACATTTTTTATCATCTTTTTTTATAAATCTTAACAACTTTTGTTTATCGTCATATGGTTTTTGTTTCTAAATAAACCAGATTTCAGTTAACTTTACTCCAACTGGCAATTTTGACCCGACCTTCACTACGGTTTCTTAACTTAAAGGAGCCATGCTTTTAATATCAAATGTAGTGATGCGTGGAACAACGCGAATATAAGATTACTTCAAATGTAAAAAACTTTATAAGTTAACTTAGCCTCTTCCACTGGCTATTGCTCGCTCAGATTCGACTAATCGGCACGAAGTTTATTGCCTTGTAAAGAAAATGAAAATACTTTGACTCACGCCCTATCAAAACGTCTCGAAGACTGTAAAGTTTTGAAGTGAATCTTTCAGGTTCTAATTTATAATTGTTTTCTCATAATGTCTCAATCTTTTGTTACCTTAAATTCAAACAATAAAGGGGCAGTAGCACGTTTTAGTGGAAAAACAACATGAAAATAAATGGTTCATATTGAAAGACAATGTATTTAAACTAATGAAGCAGTAATAAATCAAATATCTAAGTAAAGTTCAGCCATGCGATTCTTTTTTCTTACACAAAATTATTTAAAGGTGTTCACACAAAAATGGCCGCCAAAGGATTTAATGTGAATCTTTATATTTTGGTGATTGGTTTGTGTAATGAGATTTTTGTCACTATCAAAATAATACATTTAACATTAACATACAATTATCAGCATAAAAAAATAAAATATTAAATTTAAAAAAACCCCGTGCTACTGCCCCTTTAAACATGCAAGATCGTCAATCCCTTCTATTAATGTAAACCATTTTGTGTATGGAAGTCAAACCATTCTGTTGTCAGGCTAATGTTTCGTCTTGAATTGTTCAGGTGAAATCTTAATGGTTAAGGTTGTATGTCAATTTTGTGGGTGGTTATTTTCAATCAAAGATTTACGCCCTTAATGTAACATTATTGTTTTATTATTAAAAGCTTAACGAAAAACTGACATAAAGACACGTTATTTTATACCCAATTCGCGAACTTCAGACTCTGGATCACAGAATTAAATTTTTATTCAATGTTATTCTCTTCATAGTTTCGTTACGTAATTAACTGAACCAAACAATTATGTCATCTTACAATATCCTTTACGGCTAGATGATTGATGCTCTTGTGATGGAGAAAATGTCACATCATTTCCCTTTATTAGACTGAATATTTATTCATTCAAAATCTTTAGGAATAAAAAATGACTATCACAAGGAACCTTCAAGATTCACAATGGAATTTCAGAGACTTCTGATTTTTGTCTCTTGAAGAATATTAAGTTGGGGAACAGTATCGATATTTTATCTTTTCAATAAGTATTCGACAGAATTACATTCACGGATGGTCTGGTATATTTACTATAGAGTAATTTGAGTCTCGAGATACCGCATTTTCTCAAGCGCATTGTAATAAACTGTAATTGATACCCTCTGTGTATTAGATACATAAAAAAAGTTTTTCAATGGTAGGTGGATAATAAATGTCAAGACTGAGAGTTTACACCTTTTCGAGAAGAAATCATAACATTGCATAATATGTTGAAATCGATATAACGCTTGCTTGTACTGTCATCTGTTGTTGTGTTTTAAAATGGCATAGCTTTTGCAATGAATCATTTGTGTGCAAGGTTTATTTCAGAGGCTTCAAATGTATCTATGACGTCCACAGGAACCTTTATCGTACTCATAGCTACTCCTGATCGTGAGTGAAGAATAGCATGTTGACTCACAGTCAGTCGAATTGGTTATCTATTTTTAAAATACACGTCATGTAGGAGATGTGAGATTTCATATAAAGATTTGAATTTTTTGTAACATTTTTGTCTCAATTGAAAATGGTCGTATTAGAACCGTTTTCCAATAACAGTTTTTTTCTATTAAAACATGACTTTATCAGAAAATAGGATTTTTTAAATAGAAAATGTACTTGTAGGTTTTCAATAGCTTTTGTGTTCCACTGGAACTTCTGAGCACACAATAAACTGACTCGAAACTACCCCTGCTGTGTTTCCCCTTGTTGCGATGTCACATGTGATGATGTTAGTCGAACGTTTTCCTTTGGAAATATGCGCTGATGTCTAAGTAACAATAATTTGTCTTATTTCACCTGAGGTGCTAATTAAGTTTTATAACAATGATTAGATTTCAAATTGCGTTTCTATTGCCGTTGAGTGTATCAACTTTGGTCTACTTGTGCTGACATTTGGATGAAATTCCAACTTCATGCTTGAAAGGAACAATAAAATGTTAATTTTGCATTGCCATAGCCTCTAAAGTTCATTTCATTGTCAATCCACTGGATCAGATGGCAATATCATCAGTATGTATACTCACAAAAAAATAAGCAACAAGTGAAATTTGAAACAAAATAATTTTGTTCATTTTGCATGTTTTAAGGAAGATTGTGTCCATCCAATGTCATCAATTATCTGAATAAGGGATATTTATCCTATAAGATTTCTCTGCCTACATTATTTCCCTATGTATGGCTACCTTTATATGATAAACTTATTTTCCTAAACATTAACTGTGTTGCTTATTTTTTTGTGAGGATTATATTATGACTCTGATGTATGCTAGGTATCATTTTTTAAATATTGGACATCTTTTAAAGAACTTTGAAGTGGTCATCCACACACATTTTTAACATTCCCTTCAAACGGACAGTTAAATTGAATGTCATACAACTAAATATAACACAGGGTACATTTACTTAGAATTCAATATTATTTTGTGAATAGCCATATTCTCTATCAGATAGTTCTAATTTATTTTAAGACAATGAAGCATATTTTTTATTTTTCACATTTTCACATTTTCCATAAAATTTTAAGCTTATGCCAATTATGTTATGTAACAAGGATGAAGATTATCAATTCTCAGGCAGGCTATTTGCAGTCATAGGAAACGGTATCCCATTTCAATGAATATTTACATAGCAATTATGGCTAACATCTTTTTTATCATCAAAGTTGATCAAGACATTATCATGACAACTCACAATGTTATGCTTTATAAGTACTCCATTTATATTTCAAATAATTGTTTTGTTTAAATGTTTTTAAATGTCGTTAGAACGATATATTTGCCTTCGGTTGTCGCATATGGCAGTAGAGTATCTTTAATCTTTAGGAAGATATATGTCCTCTGTTGTATTAATCTTTTTTTTTTAATAGTGTTGTTATAACACGACGCGTAAGCAGGTTATGAAATACGTATTATTAACTCTACCTAAATACATTACACCTCACGCCTCTTTGTGTATGCTATAAATATTTACAGCTCCTTGAATGACGCAACGACTAACTTGAAAACAACAGATCTAACATAAGAAATATTCCATGGTGACAAAAACGTGTAACCTGAGAAAACCTCAATCGCAAATCGTTCTGTATGACTGAATAGTAAATACGAAGTTCGCGTTAAATTGGATGCCAATACCTGCCTCTCAGTCCTGCTTAATCGACAGAATATCGTAAAATCGTTAATAGCAAAATCGATATTCCATCACGAGCTGTTGAGTTGGATAATATTGGGTTTATATTGTATACAGGCAACACATGTATCATGCACACAATTTTCTTTTTTAATGTTTTTGAATTTCAAGATTTCAACAATAGTTCTTACAATCAAAACATTAAATACTACAAATTATTTGAACGGTTTTAGATAATCTTTCGATATGTTTAAGATAAGTTCAGATATTGTTTGTTATAATGCACATGTACAATGTATGTCCGTAGGAATATATGTTATTTTGTAAACAAATATTAGTTTCTTCATGTTCATGACAGTTTCTGTATTTTTATAACCATTGTTGTTCAAACGTAAACAATCAACCTATAATATCATGTATTTTATACAGAGCAATGAAAAGTAGTATTATACAGTGAAATAAATTACATATCATAAGAAAAGCAAAAGAATGTAATACTTGTTTGAAATTGAGGATATAACATTCTAAATGCACGAACGTGGTTTGTGGTATATGAATAATGAAATTACTGAAGCATACAATTCTTTGATTTGTTGGTGTTAATAAGGGACAGTAGCACGTTTTCTCTAAATTGTATATTTTCAATTTTTCACTGATAATTGTACGTTAATGTTAAATGAATTTGTTTGATAGTGTCAAAAATCTCATAATATAAACCAATCATCCATAGTAAGAGCACAAATTATAGTACGTTTTTGATTAAACGTCATTATTTTTACTTACCGTAGACAAGTGACCTTAGCCTGTTAGCCATATAACATGTAATCGACTCAATCCCACTGATGTAATGAAACATCATTACCCAGAACAATCAGAGTTATCCGCCCGTCACTAGCCCACTAGGTGGCGTGACCTGTCATCCAATTAGATTCATTCACATTACCTAGGAGTCCCAATTAACGACGGATACGTAAGAGGGGAGGCGGGCGGGAGTGACGACGGTCACTTGTCTACGGTAAGTAAAAATAATGACGTTTAATCAAAAACGTACTATTATTTAGTTACTAACCTCCGACAAGTGACCTTAGCCTGATACCACTGTAGGTGGCGGGTAGCATTCGTCGCGTTCAGCGATAACTCTCAAGATTGATCTGAGGATCGGCGACCCAGCGAGCGACCGTTCTAAATGGGCCATTGTCTGACTCCTCGAGGTCGACGACCCCTAATTAAAACACCACAAAACACTATAAACTGTTAAAATAAAAGAATTTTATTTCAAAGTGTAAGATGTCCACCTCGACGAGTGAGGCGTCATCATCGTGGATGGTTGCGCCCCCTACCCGGGGGAGCCCCCGTGGTCCGCTGCTGTGCAAATACCTGCACCCCTAGACGGGCTACGCCCTCCAGGTCCTCCGTGGAGACATCGCGCAGATAGTGGTTGGCGAACACCAAGCCCGACTTCCAGAAGCAGCCGGCCATGATGTCCGCCACTGACAGATTGCTGTGAAGGGCCATAGTCGCCGATATGGCCCTGATCTCGTGTGGGTTGGTCCGCGCCGGCGCCGGCAGCCCGGCCGCCTTGTAGGCGTCCACCACCGCAGACCTGAGGTAGACCCCCAACTGCCTCTGGTCAATCTCCTTTGAGCTCGTCTGGGAGTGGGGCAAAAAGAGCCTGCGCCTCCCCTGTCTCAGTGTCCGCGTCTTCTCCACATAGACGCGTAGAGCGCGCACGGGACAGAGGAGACGTTCCCGCTCGTCCGTCGGCTCGATAGCCGGGGAGATTGAGGGCAGTGTGAAGGTCCTCCCACGTTCGTCAGCTCCTTGGTTCTTGCACAGGAAGTCTGGCGCCAGTCCCAAGGTCGCTGACCCTCCATCTCTCACCTCAAACCTGAGCAAATCAGCTTGCAGAGCATGCAACTCTGATATCCTAGCCGCTGACCCCATTGCCACTAAGAAACACGTCTTAATGGTCAGACGCAGCAGCGTCGTGTCCGTCAGCGGCTCGTAGTGCTCAGATTTGAGGTGATTCAACACTATTGCCAGATCCCATTCTGGCGGTCTCAGTTTGTGGCGGCCATCCACGTTTCTGTATGTCCTAATGAGCTCCTTTAGGACCGAGATATCCAATCCCGGATCCTTCTTGCGAAGGACGGACATAATGGCCGCGAGGTTCGTGTTGATGGAGGAGGCCTTAAGCCCCCTCACTGTGCGTAGGTGGACCAGGTAATCCGCGACCTGGGGCACCGTTATCGTGCGCACATCGAACCCCTTCCCTTCGCAAAAGGTCATAAAAGAAGCCCATTGAAAGTCATACAGCTTACGCGTGGATGACCGCTGCGAGGTTGCCACCGCGCTGGCTACCGCCTCCGAAAATCCTGCGCTCCTCATCCCGTCTTGGAGACAACCCAAGCGTGCAGATGAAGAACCTGCGGGTTCTCGTGCACCCGTTTGCTCGGGTTGCTCCTGAGAAGGTCCCACCTGGTCGGTAAGGGAACCGGCTCCTGAGCGCAGAGCCTCCGAAGGGGGACGTACCAGGGCCTCGCCGGCCACATCGGTGCGACCAGGAGCAGACGTAGCACTCTCGTCTCCTGGATTTTTGCTACCACCCGAGTCAGAATGGCAGGGGGGGGAAAAGCGTAAGCGTCCATCCCCTCCCATCCTAACGCGAGCGCGTCTAATCCCCATGCCAGGGGGTCGGGTACGGGGTACACGTATACCGGCAGCTGGTGATTGAGCCGTGTCGCGAAGAGGTCGACATGCGGCCTCCCGAACTGGAGACAGATCGCCTCGAACACTCGAGGGTGCAACATCAACTCCGTAGAAGGAGGTTTGTCCGGGCGAGAGAGAGCGTCCGCAAGGACGTTCTTTGCTCCCGGGATGTGCACCGCTCTGATTGAGATGTTGAGATTGTCTACCAGTTGAAACAGCTCCATCACCAGCTGTAAGAGTGATCCTGCTTTGGTCGATCCTTGCTTGTTGATCGACCAAGCTGCCGTCGAGCTGTCCGTGTGAACGCACAACACCTGGCTCGCGAGAGGAACCCGTCTCGTCTCAGGTTGGTGACTCCCGCCGGTATACGAAACCCGCGCTCCAAGATCTGACAGACGTACTCGTCCAAGTCCAACTGTCTCCAGTTGGCGACAAACATTGACAGGCGGCCTCCCACTGGCCCGTCCTGTACCGACACTACTGCCGGCGGCAGGCGAGGAGGCTCCCAGAAGTCACCGCTTCTTGGGAGTACCTCCATAGCCGCGTCCTTTGCCACGCTGTGACTTGTTGGGTGTCCTTTTGGGCGAGGGGCCGGCGTTAAAGTCGCTGCGACTCCTGCCTGGCCGGCCCCCCTCCCGAAAGGAAACCCCCCCGGTCTTAGAGCCGGAGGGGGATTGCGCCGCGCCACCCTTGCGCTTCTTCGGCGTTGTTACCGCCGAGGAGACCCTGCCGCCTCCCGCTGCCAGGCGGTTGGTCAGCTCCTGTTGCTGGGTCTCCTGGCGGTGTCGCAGAGCTTCTGCCACCTGTCCGTCGAAGAGCGTCGGCGACGCTCCCCGAGCATTCCTAAGACGGGTGCGCATCTCCGCCGGGAGATTGGTGCGAATTCCCTCAACATTGATCTGACGGACGCAAGGACATCGTCCTTAAACGCATTGTGGTCGAAGGGAGGAGGCGTGGGCGCCTTGGAACGCTTCTTAGCCTTCTTCACCTTCTTCCGACGCCCCCCGCGCCGTGGGGAGGCGTCTGTGAATGAGGTGTGCCCATCGGGAGACGAACCCCGCGGGGGGGAAGCGTCGGGCACACGTTCAAGACCCAGAGGGTCACGTAGAGACTGGTCCGAGCGCACGGACCCCACGTCCGACGCCAGGGAGGACGGGAAGTCAAACTCGCCGGCGTCCTCGGTGATGATGAGGTCCGAGCGCTCAGGCGACCCTCGCGCGGTGCCTGTGGCGAAAGACGCACCCGGGGTGGGGCGTCTGGCCTTCCTGGAGCGCTGTTGCGACTCACTCTTCTGGATGGAAGAGCGGTAACGCTTGTGCTGCTCCCAGGTGAGGTCGGCGCACTCGACGCACCGATTATCCTCCGGGCAGGTATTCCTGCACAGGCGACAGACCACGTGAGGGTCGTAGCTTGCCGACTTCCGCGCTCCGCAGCGCCCGCAGAACCCCGCGTACGGGGATGCGGTGTCGCAAGGGATTAAGTCCATGCCGCTCAAGCCTGCGACACAGACGAGACAGCAACTAGGCAAGGGGAGGGCGTCTGCCGCGCCTCGATCCAACAGTCACAAGCGACCAGCCAACACTTGAGCGTCTAGCGCTAAACCACTCAGACACGCAAGCGAGCACTCAGCTGTCCTGTGAACCTGTACGACTGGCACGCACCCGGCCCAACGTGTCAGTCGACTCTCCGCTCAGCCGCTTCCCTCGGCGGGAAACTCCCCTGAGACCAAGAGCGATAGACACAAAGGCGAGGCGGGGGCCCGATCGCACAAGCACACGTCCAACCAAACGCTCAAGCAAGCGCACGTCCAACTGGCAAGCGCCCGAAGCACCAAGCGCGACAAGTGCAAGCGACTGTCCAATCCAGGCGACAGCAAGCGCCGATCCACCAAGCGCGTGAACCTGTCCAACTCTAGCGCTAGAGGAGCGCGAGTCACCCGCGACGAGACACCAAGCGAAGGCGCCTGTCCAATCCTAGCGCTAGCAAGCGCAAGAGACACCAAGCGCAAGCGCCTGTCCAATCTCTGCGCCAGCAAACGCACGAGACACTAAGCGCGTGGGTAGCGCAAGCGTCAGTCCCACCCCACCGGCAAGAAGCGCCTCGCCCCAGGCGAAGCGTGCGCGACAAGGAGATAGAGAGAGCGACGGCCCGTCGCTCGCCTAGCACGTGCAGCACGAGCGAATCGACAGCACGTGCTACAGCCTGCCACTAAGTTGACACCACGCTGTGTCAACTAAAAACTCTCAATACACAGTATTCCACCACGGGGGCTGAATACCCTGCAAAGAGACAGATAGACAGACCAAAAGGGAAAAGGAACAAGAATAAAGTAAGTCAACAAACAACAAAACACGTTAAATAGCTCAATACAATCGGGAGAGATACAGAAACACGTCTGCACAATACCGACTCTGTAATGTGAATGAATCTAATTGGATGACAGGTCACGCCACCTAGTGGGCTAGTGACGGGCGGATAACTCTGATTGTTCTGGGTAATGATGTTTCATTACATCAGTGGGATTGAGTCGATTACATGTTATATGGCTAACAGGCTAAGGTCACTTGTCGGAGGTTAGTAACTAAATAATAAATATTTACATAAAGTCCATTGGCGGCTATTTTTGTGTGATCACCTTAAATTAATTTTGTAGAAGGAAAGAAAATGCATGGCTGAACTCAAAATTATTGATTTGATTTATTACTATTTCATTTAGTTAAAATACATTGTCATTCAATTGAAACCATTTATTTTCATTTTCACAACAAATGATGATCACCTTATATTCCCCCTAAAAGTGCTACTGTCCCTTCAAATTACGAGTATTTATAATATCAGAAATCTGCAATCATATTTCAAGAAAATACTTTTTGAGCAAGTTGGATGTAGACATCCCCATGTTCGCTATATGAATTCCCTTAGCATTTTGTTTGGTTCTCCATTTCATTAAAAAACCTTTCCTTGTAATAGGAAATAATTGTTTTCCTTATCGTGAACACCCTAGGCTTTATTTACGTAAGGTAGTTATTTTTCAATTCTATGAAAAGATTTGTTAAAACCAACCATTTTCATGTTTTTGTTAAAACTATGTTATAATGCAAAACGTTAGTATTTAACTCTGGGTTTCTACAAGTGACAAATACAAACCCAGCTCTGTAACAACAAGGCACTAACAGTTCTTTGAATAAGGTAACAAAGCACACAATATGACTCGTTGAATTGAAATGCTGAACTAAACAGATGTCAAAACGATTATTTCACGCCGAGAAAAGTATCAATCGGATCGATTGCAACTCGTTTTTCGACTCAATATGAAACCACGTAGTCTTACAATTAGACTCTGAAATGATTTTTTTCAATAAAACTGAAATTTGGAAAAAAATAATTAATATAATGAAAAGGAGACTGAGCTCTCAGGCCTTATTATAGACTTGCTTAGGCTTTTATTTTATTTAATGGTCTGGCTGACGGACTAGAAACCACGGTGAAGGGTGTTAAATTTGATTTCAATTCACGCGTAATTACTGTTTATGTGCAGCCTGCAAACTCGATAGTTTCTTTAATAGCAATATCAGTTTCATCTCTGGCACGTACATTTCAATACATAATTCACCAAAACATTAATGATTTCCTATACTAAGAAGAGACATGAACTCAAATTAGAAGCACAAATAGTGAGAAATGGAAAACTGTGTCCATTTCTGTATTGAATTCAAAATTCTTTTACAAAATACAGCAAAATATGATCTTACATGTATCTCTCACTTCGACAGATTTGACAATCCAGTGGGTTCTTACATTATTTGTCATGAAAGGGTTGGTTTCGGATGTGTAGATGTGCAACGTTGATAACTCTTACCAGAGAAGGAAGTTTAGTCTTCTCAACAGCCTCAGTCTTGAAATGAACAACGACAAGAGATAGTTTACGCCTGAACGAGCACTCATGCTATTGAATTTTTACAGGTCTGGTGTCTTTTGTATCATGAAAGCCTACGAGTGCCCGTTATTGTGTCATGCACGCACTTGTATCTGTATGTTTTAGATTGTTACACTCGTGTGAACAGTCAGAAATTAGAATAACATAAAATCAAATTTCTTTGTAAATTGTGTTCAATGCGTTAAAATTGTTATTCATTATATATGTCAACAAGACTTGTATTTACAAACATAGACATTTTCGTTTTAATATTTTCATGATTGGACGTTTTTCTTCACTATGTCAGAAAGACATGTTTGCAATCAATTGATTATTTGATTTTCTTGTTCATTACCTTTCACCTGAGTCTCCAGAGACTGATTCATTCATGAATAAATTCACCATCTTTTCGCTAACAACCATTTTAATTAGGCTATTTATGCCCCTTGGTACCTAATGAATGAAAAATGACTACGTTTGCATCTGTATATCTACAAAGTTGGAGAATTGTGATGTTAGAATTGATAATCTTTATTGAATGCTATTATAAAATCAGTGTGCCATAGTTTCCAACAGATTTCTTTGTTGCATAAATTGAAATTTGAAAATATTTCATGTTAAAAGGAAGTATAGAGTCTTTAGGTACAATTTAAAACCTTGAAAACCCTTTTTGAAATTACAAATACATTATTGAAAGAAAGGCTTCATTAACGGCAGCATTTTCCCCGAAACAAACACGTCAATATCAAAGATTTTCGTCCATAATGGAAATTTCCAGTCCCGAACCGAAGCAAATGCTGCGTTTTCAGCCGTTAATGAAGCCTTTCCTTCAATAATGCACTGTTCTCCTTCTATTTCTATGCATTTCCTTCAATACATTAGGGGGCTGTTCTATTTTCACTTCTTGTATGATAAAATTAACAAACGCGGATCTGGAACACGAAAAGACTCGAACACTAAATATTAACACGTGATAGGATGTGTTTATTTTACAAAAAGGTTTTAACACTAAGGAATCTGTGTATAGGATATAAAAAAACAACTAAAACAATCTAAGCAACACTTGTATGTTGTCTTTTAAATACCTATAAAGACGTTATATATCAACGCATCTAGCTATCTATTTATCAAATAAACACTATCGTCCTGACATGTTGCCATCTAATATTAAAGGCGATGCCATTGTTGTATTTACTCTGATTAGAGAAACAAAGCAACAGGTTATAAAAGACTTCTCAATGGTAATTCTATTTCTTCGGAAGTGATAACGCCGTTAGTAAATAGCTTGCCAAATACATTTTCCTAAAAAATATGATGAAAACTTTAGAAATTGCAAGATTGTATTTTGAATAAAATGATAATCAGCAGCCCCGTTTTTCAATTTAAAAACTTTCAAAATTGCTGCAAATAATAAATAGTATTTGAGTGTTCATTGGATTCTTTTAAAGTAGTTTATAAACCCGAGTATTGAGGCTATTTTTCTGTCGTATTGGCTAAGCTAAAAAAACAATGATTTTGAAACACTTCAATGTAATTCAAGCGATAAAAAAGTAGATTTCTTATATTCCCGACTTTGCATCTCTAACGCAGTGAATGCTTGGTACTCTCCCATGATGGAGGTCCCCAAAATAAACTACCGTGCAAAAAAAAAGTTTTACAAGCATTAATGCGAAATTAACAAGTACCAAAAAACATTTTATTATGGTCCAACAGAAAGCGGATTAATGCATTGATGCCAAAGATGCCCATTCGAGATAATGATGAACTCTTTTTTTGTTATTCTGACTGAACAAAAATGACCATATCGTGTCTTTTTCTTTGAGAAGCTAAGATGCTTTTCACTTACTAATTTTGGTTTATAACACAAGTTTGACGATGAATTCCATGTATCGTAATTGTCATGATTCGTGCCAGTCTATTAAACTCCATTAGCACTTTAAAACATTTATTTCATGTTGGTTCAAAATGAGTGTTATACTTTCTTTTGCACGTTAGTCTAGGTCCTCGCATCTGTTTGTAATCAAAGTCAATGCATGCTTTCCAGGTGAATTCCATTGTTAAGCAATTGATACTAGCGTGAGTTGTACACTGAATACATAATAGAGCAAAACACAAAACATTGAAAATTGTAAAAATGTTGAAAACATAGAAAAAGGACAAAATTTGACAAAATAATAAGTTTCTGCAACTGGTTGAACAAATTTTGAATTCAGAAAAAAATACTAAATTCAAAACATAGAAATTGTCAAGTATTAAAAAGATGAAGTCATTAAATTCCAGTAGAATTCCATTGTTTAGTAATTGATACTAGCGTAAGTTATATCTTGCGGGAAGTCGGTCTGAATACATAATAGAACGAAAAACAAAACATTGAAAATAGTAAAAATGTTGAAACATAGTACTGTTTCTGCAACTGGTTGAACCAATTCTGAATTAAGGAAACAATTCTTATTGGAAATCTCAATACTTTTACAAACTTTTATTCACAAACATGAAAAATTGTCATTGTGATATTTTCATAACAGAACAACTTTCTTAAATTGTGTCCGAAAAAAACCCGTTACAAGTGAAGATACTTGATTCACTGCTGATTGATAAGGCTTTAACAGTTACATTTCTTGTCCAAAGATTATTTATCTCTTTTGATAATTTTTAACATTTTGCTGTCATCTTTGAAGAGATTAATACTAGCTTGAGTTATACGTCGCGGGAAGTCGGACTAAATACAAAATAGAACGAAAAGCAAAAACATAGGAAAATTGATAAAATGTTGAAAACATAAAAAAAGGACTTGTGCAAAATTTAGGATAGTAGACGTGTGCAAAAATAGTGAAAAAAATAATTCTGAATAGGTCGGTAATTATGTCTTTTGAAGGACAGAATCGACGGTATGTTCTTATCATATATTAAAGAACAAATTTGTATTTGTTTATTTTACTATGGTTACGAAATGAGTGCCTTGATATTAGTATTTCCGAGCGAAAGCAAGGGCTCTACTGAAATATAGGCATTAGTGACGTAAACATAGTATGTCATAAGCACGAATATGATATATTGTTTATAACTGTCACAGTCTCTGCGAAATTAAAGACTCAAAGTCTACTTGCAAGCATAGGCAGTAAGCCGCTCATTGAGCCTCAAAGCATTATTAATGATGTTACCTCACATTGAAAATATTCCATCGAGAGCTGTGTATGAAAATTATGAGGACCCCGAAAGAACTGTCCTCGTAAGAAATAAATCTGAATACTCATATACTTAATCAAATTTACCATTCTTTTCCTACAAAGGTAGACCATTTCATTAAGTGTTTGCTAATCTTTTTGTAGGAGATATGACTGGAGCTCAACTACCGGGAGAGTGCAATTTGATGGGTCCTATACCTTCGAATGAAAAACATCTACTTTGTAGAATATAAATATATGATTAACAAGAAAAGTTCAGGATAAAATCTCTGGGTGAGGGAGTGCCGCTAGCTCTTAAGCCAACAATCCCAAAGGACTTGTCAAGAGAAACTCATCTCTAA
The DNA here is from genome assembly GCA_916613615.1 of Steromphala cineraria. NCBI lineage: Eukaryota > Metazoa > Mollusca > Gastropoda > Trochida > Trochidae > Steromphala > Steromphala cineraria. Next base: position 17,900,092 of record OU744735.1, on the reverse strand, counting down.
AATGTTCATGGGATCGCTATTTCCTCGCCGCTTCCAGTAGTTGAATCAGTTCTTGCTCTTCAACATGTCTCTCCCGAAGATAATCAAGCGGCGTCTTACCATCTTCGTCAGTTTTCTCCACCGCCTTTGGCCTTTTGTTCAGGACCAACTCAATACATGCCTTATCGACTCTATGGTCCGCTGTGGTACCAGGAGCTCCGCAGAGGTAGTGTAGTGGTGTCCTTCCTCTACAATCGGCAATGCTGACATCGGCTTGTTTGGTAACCAGGACATCTACAGCTGTTGTGTTGTTAGACATGGCCGCCACTGTTACCATTGTCCTTCCCTCATCATCCACGGTATTGATGTGTTGTTTTCTCCTGATCTGTAACGAAATAGGTTTGATTATAATGCATTGATTATTTATAATATACTCAATAGTTAAGCGTATAACTTAGGGCACTGTTTCTTAATTTAGCTTCTAAAGACCCGAGACAATCAAGAAATGTACCCCGTGACAAACTGGAAAACAGACTAAATCCAATTCAATTTTTTATCTTATTAACGTAGCAGGATTATTGCTAAAGTGTTATAAATTCACATGTCGAGTTTTTATTGAAGTATAAGTACTACTAGTTGTAGTTACTAATATAAGTTTATAAAACATGCTATTTTAAGGGATCGATAGATTATCTTCTTTAATGATGTTTTAATTTATTTTACAAAATATATAATGACTTTACAAGTTGTCAACAGTCTTAACAATGGGTGTAGTAATTCATATGTTAGATGTCGATAAACGTAAGGCATGAACGGACCTTAATTACTTCATAAAAGTTAAGGGTAAATAGCAAAAACAAGTATAAATATCGAAAAGAATTACCTTCTTGAGACCACTGTAGACATTGTGAGTAACAATTGCTTCACAAATCAATTTGTTAAAGCAGAGTCGTTCCCCAAAGACCATGTAGTTTTTGCTCTTTATTTGCGACACGAAACGCTTTCCCAGTGCTTCCAGTACAGACGGCAATGGGTTTAGACAGATAAACTTGGAATCTGTATCAAGAACAGTGATGTTCATATATTTTAGAATGTCCTCAAGGCTTGCAAATTTGGCAACATAAAGAGAGTCTTCGCTGGCAACAGTGCTAAGAACACTCTTGTAAATGGAGTCGGTTGTGAAGTGACAAATTCCATCACTATCCCTCCAGATGTAGCTGCCTTCTTCTGCCGAGGCAGCAACCAGCATTTTCTGTCTTTCTGTGTCATCTTCAATAGTGTCAATGTCAAACTTCTCATTTTTTAACATATTTTTGAAGAGTTGTCTGCATCCGGTTGATTTGTACAGAACTTTGGTTGTCTCATTCAAGAATGTCAGAGGATAGTTGAAGAACTCAACAATATCTATGTTCTTTCCCTCAGCCCTCAACTCGGTGTATACCTTGCAGCAGTACGGAAAGCCATGAGTTGTCTTCAGTTTGACAACTTCTTCTATAAGTTCAGGATCTACATCAACTGAGCGTTTCCGTAAGTGATGATTTAGAATGTCCATGCGTTCATTATCATCATGAATTGCTTGCAAATCTATAAGTCGATCTTCTTCCAATATCTTAGCTCCATATCGTTCAAGAAACCTTTGCGCGTCTTGGATAACATTTTTTCTGCTTGTCAAAACGATTCGATCGTATTTTCCAGGCTCTTCATTCTGATCATGATTTTCTAGAACTGATCTAAGAACTGGGATCCATCTTTGAATTGAAGATTCATCTGAAGTGAAAGCTCCAAAAATATCATCCAGAAGTATCATTCTATCCTTGTCTTTCCACGTTATATGTCTGTAGTCGTCTGGAGAGTCTAGTTTGAAAACAACCATGTCGTTTTGAAAGTGTTCGAGTACCATGCACCCAAGGGTTGTTTTACCATCTCCAGGGTTGCCAGTGATGGTTATCCACTTACAACCGCCTTCAAATTTACTGACAATTTTGGTTAAACTTTTTATTTTCACCATGTCCTTTGTTCTCCATTTTATTTCATCTTTACATTTCCGTTCTATAAGGAAGTAAATGAAAAAAAGGTTACATTATAACTGTTCATGAATCGATAGGCACAGTAAACCATAACTGATATCAATTACACATAAAGGTATCAAATAAATAGCATTAATGCAAAAAACAATCTTAAACTTTTACAGTTCAATTTTTTCATGCTGATAAATTTACCACCATAACATGTGCAAAGTTTGAATTGAATACAATGGGTCATGGATAGTCATTGATGTCTAATGGGTAGAACATACACATACCCAGGATCTGTGCTTTGGTCTTATCTGCAAAAAAGTTCATACAACATTATAAAAGTATTAATCAATATATTATTTAACCTTCTTTAATTGTCAATGAAAAAAACAAATACTAGTGATTATGATTTTATAAAGGAAGCTTTTAACGAAACTTTAAAGTAGGACAGCATTATACCTATTTAAGGCCTTCTGGAATTATTTGTTTAAATATTATGTAATCATGACATCTTGAATGCTTAAATGGATCTCAAAATAGACATCATAGTAACACTTAATTCATCTACTGTTTGATCTAGATGGCAATTGAATTCCACCTGGATGAGCTAATGAAGAACAAAATGAAGCTTGAGATAACAAAAGGTCAAAAGCAACGTTTCCTGAGTCCATAACGTGTCAGTATCGTGTATGTGAGTCTCTCGCACATATTGCAGCTTAATGTCGTCTTCTCTTGTCATGTTGCCAAATGTTCTGCTGCTGTGGGACACGGTTCCATTTCTTCACGACTGCTCTTCCGGGTTCCTGTTTCGTGCTTTGTTGAACCATATGGTTTCATTCTCTCCCCACAGAGGCAGATCAAGTCATGTTGATTTAGCCTCTGTTCTATTACGCCGAGTTTGTGGGTTAGAGGGGGAGGCAATCAAAATTAGTTGTGCAATCAGCGACGCTGTTCTTAAATCATCATTTGGCTTCTGAAACAAGGCAAAGGCATTGTGATATGAACCACCCTTTCCATGCGAGAAGCATTGTCATTTGATAAAGAAATTCATATGTATTGAGATGAAAGTTTTTTCCGCCAGGGGAAACTGCCGGAACCCACGGATTTCGGCGTAATAGAACAGAGGCTAAATCAAGATGACTTGATGTGCCTCTGGGGGGAAAGAATGTATGGTTTAGGAATGCTTTTTGGAGAAGGTTCCATAATATCCACTGTATAAAGATCCAATTAAGGAGTAAACCACTCAATCCGTTTGTTCAAGTGTTTCAATTCAGGGGTACTATTCCGCCACCCTTGCAGATGGACATATTCGTACATAAGGAATATGATATATCCCTGATAGTTCCAGTTTGAGGTGAACATATAGAATCACACCAAGTGTTTTCTGATTTCAAATATATCAACAAGTTGATAAAAGTAACAAATATCCCAGGCTTGACGAGGATATTTTACGTTATAAACGAGTGTTGATATGCTTGATATCAGAAGACACGAGGGTGAAATTCTATTTATCATCTAAAATCCTTTTTCAGGTCAATTCCATGCATAGCTGCACACTGCATAGCCCTATAACTCCTAAACAAGTGATGTCATAGCATCGTTACGTGATTGTGTTTATGACGTCATATCTGTGGTATATTTAGACGTGATCTCAATTAACCTCGATAATAATCGAGTTGTACCCCTTGAAATTGAATTGTTCACTTCAACACCCCCCCCCCCCCCCCCCCCCCCCGATAACTCGAAGTTCTGTTATATTTTGGCCGTGGTAAACACCACAATTGGCGATAATATGACGAGTTCTTCGCCAAGAAAGGAAAGGGAAAAACTGCTCTGGTATGTTTTGAAAATATGTACTAATGAACGTTTGTGGTTGCGAGTCGATGTTTGCGAATTGTGACCGGATTCTGATCACTACAGCGTATTGGGCGCCTGGCGTTGTACATGTGTAACTGACTTTAGGACTGATTCTCACTCGACAACGGCAGGTCTCATTCGTTTACTCGATGTATTTGACTCGTCTAAGGAACCGTGGTCAACGTACATGTATGTTCTACTTGCTGAACTGTTCTTCATCGCAAATAATGTTTCAACTGAAAACAAAGTACCGTCTTTTCTCAGTTAATTGGGTATTGAAAAGAATTTGTGTTCACCTGAAAAGGCCTTCTGATCTTAGTCTTGACAGAAGTTTAGGAATTTTGAATGAATATTAAGACCTTAGACCTACGGAAATAGGAAAACGGTTTGTTTTTTCTAAACGTTATCAACATGAAAGCGAGTCTGTTGCTGATGATGTTGCTCGTCTGAGAAAATTGTCAATACATTGTGGATTTGATAATAATTTGACAACTGCCCTGAGAGATCAATTTGTATATGGTTTGAGGAATGAGACAGAACAACAGAGAATGTTTTAAGATAGCAAGTTGACATTTCAAGTAGCTGTAACGACCGCAAAGTTAGATGAAACAGCATCTAGGGATATGTCTGAATTACAAGGCAAGAATACAGATTCACATGCAGCTAGTGTAAACCGACTTCAGGGAAAGAGACATTTCCACAAGCGACCAGCAGCAAGTCACACAAGTAACTGCTACAGGTGTGAGAAAGGTCCATATTCCCATGGTGATTGCAAGTTTAAATTGCTGTATGTCATAAAGGCAAGAAAGTAGGTCATATCAGCCCCGCATGTCACGTTAAGCCATCTTCACATACCTAAAAAGGCAGAGAAAAATTTGTTCAGCACATTCAGTTATTTCTTATGATGATTACAAGGATGTATTTGCCCATGTGAAATTGGAAGACACCCCAGCTCGTATGAAGACATACATGGGTGAGAAGTTGATACCTAAATGTGTTCTGAAAGTGGATGTAAAGTACAAGTCACAGAACAAGAAACTTGATCTCTATGTTGTGCCAGTGGGACAGCAGATTCTTTTTGGGCGAGAATGGTTCTCCAACCTACAACTGGAACTGGTCTACCGGAACAGCTAATCTCTGACAATGGGACACAATTTGTCAGTGCTGAGTTCAGAGAATTTCTGAAAGTGCACCGTACCACCCAACAACAAATGGACTAGCCGAACGATTTGTTTCTTACATTCAAGAAAGCTCTTCCTGCAATGAAGGAGAAGAAAGGGGACGTTCAGACAAAACTGTCAATATTCCTGTTGACATATAGGAATACACCCCACTGCACTACAAATAAATATCAAGCTATACTGATGAACAGGAACTTGCGGACACGTCTTGATCTGGTGAAACTAAGTGTGAGACACACTGTTGAAATCAGACAGGCGACACAAGTTTTAGGGACTGGAGTACTTCGAGAGTTTGAGGTCGGCAAAGCTGTTGCAGCTACAGAGTACAGGAACGACCACAGGTGGGTACCTGGTACGGATGCGCGGTATTATCGATATATCGGTATATTGCAATACAGGAACAACGTGATACGAATCGGTACATCCTTTTGAAAATATCCATTATATCGAAAATTTTAAAACAAGCTTTATCCATCTAGAAATGCAAAAAAACACAAACAGATTGCCAGATTGACAGAACGTTTTTTTACAACGTGTGAAGTTGTGTTGTTAAAATAGCTCAAATATGTATACTGATCCAAAACAGTGATTGAAAACACATCTCTTTCCAAAACGGCTCATAGCTGAGCAATGATGATCGTTCTTAACGCTCATATTTCGACAAGATAGCATGCACATTCTTGAATTAAAGAAGTGCCAATATATTGCAATACGTATTGCAATACGCTTCTCTTTATATCAATATATTGCAATACAGAAATGAGGACGATACCTATCCTTAGTACCTGGTGTTGTAACGGCCAGGAAAGGTCCGCTGTCTTATGAAGTTGAAGTTGGTCCTACAACGGAGAAGACAAGTTGACAAAATCAGGAATTCAAACATGTCACAAAAGTCGGAGGTTTCATCTAGTGAAAATACCTCAGAGGTTGTCATGACAACTCAAAGTGAGAACACCCCAGCTAAGCGATTCACAGAGGAGGTCAAGCTATATCTCCACAAAAACAACCAGAGGTTCGACATTCCAGTCGAATCCGTGGAGCTCCAAAGAGTGTTGACCTGTGAAACTATTAACATTAAAGTTCATGTTAACATTTAAAGGTTTAATGTTAGTGGTATATTTCAACCTTCAGTATGGTCACATGACAACCCCGTGACGTGATCTTCAATTAACCTCTATCGTATTATCAATGAATAATTGAGTTGTACCCCGTGTAATGAAATTGTTCACATCCGCCCGCCATAAATCCAAGTTGTGCAAAAACACCACAATGTCATTGTGACGTCGTTATGTTAATGACGTCATTACCGATGTCATGTATTTTCTGATTGCAGGGCATTGTTCAAAATCTATTGTCAAAACGATATCTCCTAGGAGCTCTTTGATCTTCTACAAGCGATATCACTTGTGGAAGAGAGTTTTAGATAATAAATCGAAGATCTCAACACCTTGTCACCAATACTACTATTGTCATGAACATGCAGATCAGTTATACCTTCCAAACGTTTTTGCTCTCCACAGCTTGACTTGAAATTTATCCATAACTGTCATGTTCAGCATTGTTACCATCTGACAAACGGTGCCTTGTCTTCTCAAAACTTGCGCCCGTCTATTCATAAAGTTGAGACAATATTCAGGCCTCCAGTCATTCGCAGTCCAATCAACATGCTTAAAAGCTCTAGCCCACACTTGAAAGGTTCAGTGGATTCAAACACAGTCGTCTTGCATGTTAACCGTTCCCAATCAGTTGTCTACACACAGTTTTTGTGGAAAATGTCGACCCTCTATGTAGCAATGGTGTCTTAATGAAAGACCGTGTAGACGTTGCATGCAAGTATCGTTACGTTTTTATCCTCCCGGCATATAGTGCGGGGGGATATAGTCGTTGGCTCCGTCTGTCCATCCGTCCGTCCGTCCGTCTGTGATCACATTGTTTCCGGAGCAGAACTTGAAAACAGTTACAGCTAGCTCAATGAAACTTGATATATTGACTCATCATCGCATGTAGTTGTGCTTTTGGGGTTTTCAACTTTCTGGAATTTTTTATTTCTGCGGTTTCCATAGAAACGCAACTTAGAAATGTGTTTCCGAAGCAGAACTTGAACACAGTTGGCCTAGCTTAAGGAGAGATGGGACGTAGCATTTTCGACTTCTGCGCATGACAGTTTTAACGTATTTCGCGTTGTTAGAAATTTTACGTCTATGTTTAAAAAACTAAATTTATGCATTTTAAAATAATGTATCTAAGTATTTATAGCATGAAATGTCAGTTTACTGTTATTACATTCATACATCAGCGTTTGGTTTGCATTTTTGAGAGTTTTACGGCACCCGATCGGTTTACGGCAATGTTTGTAAACAACGATCAGCTGATTTCGTAATGAGTTGGGACAATGCTCGATCATCGCGATTTGGGCAATTTTGTAGCCTTTCGAAGTTCAAAAGATCCCAGGTTGTCTCCAAAGCTTTGTCTGTGTGTCAAAGGGAAACTTTGCACGTTTCTTTGCCCTGGCTGATTGACCACGACTATCATCATGCGGTAGAAGTACCAAATCAGAAAGTGCCCGCACCCGTCTCAGTTTCACTCGGACATGTTATACGTGAAGAGGTGGACGATCCGGCTGACATTCCCGACACCGATTCTACAACTTTGTTTCCTCTCCCACGAGTAAATTCAAGACTGGACAGAAGGAAGAAGAGTAGCTGACCTGCAAGTTCTTGCCTGTCAACTTGACCACTATGTCCAGTGCAGTTCTCGTCTCAGGTAAATTTCTTTTATGATAAATACTGTCACATAAAAAACGATCCACATTTTTCTAAAAAGTGCAATTGGTTGATTATTCGTAAAGTTTTAACTTGATTACAAATTATTTTTATTTATCAAATCTCAAAATTCACCACTATTTTGAAAATTCAAAGTTGTTTTTCATAACTTGATGAAAATGATATATGAAATTAAAAAAACAAGATATTTGTATGACGTCTTGTCATTAGCTGTTTATTTCAATTCAAACTTTTGATGAAAAGTGTCATAAGCAATATTTAAAAATATTTTTGATGAAGTAATTGGATTTCATTATTCTCATTCAAAAATTTGTAGCATTTTAGAAAGTTGAAGCATAAAAATACTTATATTCTATTAGACCATGAGCGATTTGTTTTTCTTCATACTTGATAACATTAGGGAAATTATAAGATTAGAAGAAAAATAATGTCTCTTTTGTTTCTCAATTTCTATTTTGCAACTAGGATAAATTAATTCACAAATAAATTAATTGATGAAAGACTAGTTACCTTGTCTTGAATACCACTTTCATTGTAAGATAAATCCCCATTAAAACATTATCTGGGATGTTATCTACTCAAAGTCACCAGGACAGCTGAGAAAATTATGAGATACTGTAATTCCTCCAATAAGCGCCGGGTCTCCAATAAGCACCCAGGTCCAAACCATTGAATTATGTCCCTTAGTAATATTGTTACAGATATTCATTGTAAAATACTGTTTAACACAAACTTCAATTTTCTATGAAAGAAAAGTGCCAGACCAGACCTCCAATAAGCACCGGGGGTAAAGAGGCCCAGGCGCTCATTTGAGGAAATACAGTATTCTCTTAAATCTATCAGATAGATTGACTTTGTCTATTGTTTCCACAGACACTGATGCCCACATCACCCAGATTGCCATCTTACCCCACAAACCAAAAACTAAATATAAACAAGCCTGAGATGTGACTGGTCTTACTTTTGATGGTCAACAGATGTTCAAGCATTATAAACCTTGTTTGAAATCATTCTTGGGATTCTTGAAAACATTTCTTGAAAAGATTCAACAAATTTAGTTTATGTGGCCATAATGCAAAAACCTTTATTCTAGGGTATTTGTCAATTCAATTAATGTGATAAGTTCAATGATTATGCACCAACTGTAGTTGGTTTTATTGACACACTGCCATTGTTCAAAGAAATGTTTATAGAAAAATCTTGTTACAAACAGGATTTTCACAGATTGTCACACATTTGCAGGTCACAAGACCAAAAGGGCCCAATTGTACATAATTCTGAGTCTTTATTATTGTACAAACACATTACTGCAAATATTGCAATTTCTCATAAAAAAAAGCCTTGGTAGAGGATGTTCAATTTGGAATCAAATATCATTAGCCGAGTATATGTATTATCTATTTAGTAATAAAGAAACTAAAACATCATTGAATCAACATACAGGTACTAGAAAAGTAACAGAAAGACCCAACCATCATGTAATTTATAATTAAGTACAAAATTTGCTTTGATATTATAACTGTAACTGCCAAGACCAATGGAGTTTAGTAAATTTGTTTCAAATAAGTTTATGTGAATGAAATATAAATTTAAAAAATTACATTGCATAATTCAATTGTGGTCTCTAAATTTTTAAAAGAGAAAGTAAATACATTGAATGAGGATTATGAGCACATCTTTGTGAGTTAGATATTTGTTTACTTTATCTGATGGACAAAAAATTCTATAATGGAGAAATCTTCCAAAAACAAGCTAGCAGAATATTATTGCCTTTTTGCTAAGATTAGGTCTAAAAGATACCTGCTAATATTATACAATTATTGACTTCAGTTGAGGTGAATCCAATGGTTTATTGACCTCGGAACAGTTATGTTCACCGAGGCGAAAGCCGAGGTGAACATAAGTTTCCGAGGTCAATAAACCATTGGATTCACCGATAACTGAAGTCAACAACTGTTTTATTATATGATTTATGAAAGTTTCAGTTATTTTGAAAACTATTCAATTATTTTTTTTTTTTCGGAAGCAACTCTTTACCGCGCTCCTCGTAGTGGCGATCTATTTTTAACTCCAGGTCATTGGATTGTTATGTTGACCTCGCGTGACGTTTCCCGCGGTCAACATAAGGTTTGATCATTGTCGGTGACCACCTTCCTCGACCAATCAGAAGACAGATCAATCGTCCATCATATAATAATATATATTGTTTACTATGTATCAGTCCATAGATTTGATGAATGATGTTAGATCTTACTACCTACAGATGCAATTACTAGAAATTTCACATCACAATTATTATTTACTACTGTTTGATGATTTACTATGAAAACATTGAATTCTTAGAAGTTATTGTCTTGAAAGATATTTTGTTATTTAAGAATCTGAAATTTAAAAAAATACCCCCCTTTGAATTTTAAACATTGGATTTTGTTCCCAAATCATAACAATTGTGACCTATTTGCCTGCTTTTGGAACCTGATAAAAAGAGTCAATGGATTTGACAAACTATTCATGTATCAGATATTGACTGTGTGATATAGCTATTTGAAAAAATTTCCTTTTCACTATGTGGATTATGGATATCATATTGTTTATTAGTTATGTGTGCTCTTATCATGTTTCCCTATCAATAGGTTAAATTGTGTATTGAATATAATGACTGAATCATTTGGTGCTAAATTTACAACAAATAAAGTCTTTTGACATCAATTTTTACTTTTGTTATCATTTGTTAGCAGCCAGAGAGTCTGATAGCCAGACCCAAAAATAAAATAAAAGCCTAAGCAAGTCTATTATAATACTTGAGCGCTCAATTTTAGGAAATGAAGAAATCACAGTCTCCTTTTCATTATTTTTACATGTGTGTTTTTTTTTTTGGGGGGGGGGGGGGGGGGGTGTTGCACGAAATTTCCTCTTTGAATCGTAATGATGTTGTCGATATTATCTGAAGAGTGATGCAGATTTAAATTAAATCGTTTTCTTGGAACTTTCGGACGGCACAAACATTTTTATAAAAATCAAGATGACTTGAGTTGTGAAGAATCTCCGATAGATAAATGTAACATGTTGATCAAATAATCTACATTATGAAAGAATTTCGGGTTGCAGGGCTGAATAGTGACTGCTTTACAATGTAGGGTTATCTGTCTATAATACGTAGTGTGTTCTGTAGCTACCTGCATAACTTTATTTCGTCCTGACCATAGAATGATGTATCTATTGCAAACCCGGAAGTGGGATCGTGGCTGATTTGTCTAGCCTCGAGCCAAACTTTGTTTCTAAAATTTGTTACAAATTTACTTATGCATCTCAAATGTTGATCAATTTAATATTAACTTATCAAAACGTGTTTCTTGTTGTTTTCAGTCTGTTTTCAAATATACTTTTATCATTTGATATGGTCCGCAAAGAGCCCGGCGCAAGCGCTACTCTGTGAAAACACGCCATGTGACGCGCTGCACTGTGCACGGTACTGTCCGGCGACGCGAAAAATCGAATTTAGGCTTTCATATAATGTACATTTCGCGTCATAACTTTTTAATTCGTTCGGTCACCCCTAATGAATTATATATTTTTGGAAAGAAGAAGCGATTTTCTTTCATGTCACAAAGTATGAGAAAATCGTAAAATGTGTGAATATACTTTATCAATACAATCGGTTAGAAAATGTTTTCGTAAATCGCAATTTTGATTTTCATACCATCATAACTTTTTTAAAAATATTATTTTTTTCCAAAAAAAGGCATTTACAATACTTTTTTTTTATTTAATCCCACATAATATGAAAAATTAAAGCAGTATTACAACTTTTTTTATCTAAAAAATAACTTCAAACAGTGATGCCATTTTTTGACATTTCTCCCGTGGCCACAAATTTCAATGGGCTGTAGCTCCGAAAATCGTTCGGTGACCCCCATTTTTTATTTCATATATGCATTCTACATATAAAAAATAACTAATGTACCAAAAATTAGAAAATTCTAAAATATTTGAGTTGTTCGTCCCATCTCTCCTTAATGAAACTTGGTATGTTGACTGATCATCGCATGTAGTTGTGCCTTTTGGGGTTTTCAACTTTCTTGTCTTCTCAAAACTTGCGCCCGTCTATTCATAAAGTTGAGACAATATTCAGGCCTCCAGTCATTCGCAGTCCAATCAACATGCTTAAAAGCTCTAGCCCACACTTGAAAGGTTCAGTGGATTCAAACACAGTCGTCTTGCATGTTAACCGTTCCCAATCAGTTGTCTACACACATTTTTTTATGGAAAATGTCGACCCTCTATGTAGCAATGGTGTCTTAATGAAAGACCGTGTAGACGTTGCATGCAAGTATCGTTACGTTTTTATCCTCCCGGCATATAGTGCGGGGGGATATAGTCGTTGGCTCCGTCTGTCCATCCGTCCGTCCGTCCGTCTGTGATCACATTGTTTCCGGAGCAGAACTTGAAAACAGTTACAGCTAGCTCAATGAAACTTGATATATTGACTCATCATCGCATGTAGTTGTGCTTTTGGGGTTTTCAACTTTCTGGAATTTTTTATTTCTGCGGTTTCCATAGAAACGCAACTTAGAAATGTGTTTCCGAAGCAGAACTTGAACACAGTTGGCCTAGCTTAATGAAACTTGGTATGTTGACTGATCATCGCATGTAGTTGTGCCTTTTGGGGTTTTCAACTTTCTGGATTTTCTTATTTTTCCAGTTTCCATGAAAACGCAACTCAGAATGGCGTGGCCAGAGCAGAATTTGAAAACTATCAGGGCTAATTCAATGAAACTGTTTACAAATGTGCCTTTTGGTGTTTTCAAATTGCAGAGAGTTTAAACTCAATGACATTCTTCATTCCAACATTACCAATACTTTTTAAACTGTGTCTCGCAAAGGAATAAAGATATTTTCATCAAACAGCATATTTAAGTGTACAGGATAGTTGTTTTCTTCTCTCTTCACATTAACATGAGGAACATGACAATGACATAACATAAGCATTTACCTATTAAAATGACCTAGCGGTGGTTTATCGTAGTCTTATGTTGGTTATTAAAAGTCAAACAAATCTAGCTGCATGTATGAATACAACGTTATTCATACAATCAGTATATCAAAATATATGCTTAAATTGACCATTTAACTTCAGTGGGGCCGGGGGGATAAGCCATCTCTTCTGATGGCTCTTGATTTTTAAATTTGAAGGTTCAGAAACGAAGCAGAATGATAACAAGAGAATTAGTGAGCAAGCTCACTTTTTATACCCCCGCTTCCCTAAGTGATTATAGAAACAAAGATACAACACTTTAAAAGTCAATGAAAATGCAGATATAGACTTCCTGATTGCATGTAAGCTATATAAGATCTTATGAAACTAACAATGTCTTTTTCAGACATTTATGATTCTTATATAGTCACTATTGTATTAATAAAATCTTCAATGTCCTTTCAATGTGACCGTATAATAAGAAAGAAGTTAACGATAACAAAATACTGAGAGTACATCAAATGGCTCATCTGAACAAACTAGATTAGCGTTTGCGGGACACTGCAAAAGCAGAGCAGCCCCGAAACTTGGGGTTTCACCTTACCCTGTTCTGCCTTTTACAGGCCTCACCAAATTGGGCATTTTCTCATGACCTTGACCTTTGACACTCAAGGTCACACAATCAATGAACACATTTCATTGAGTATAACATTACTGTAATGAAATAAGGTGTTAAAAGTGAATTTAATCCATTTTCTCCATATATGTTGACCTTGCCATGACCTTGACCTTCGACAGTTCATACCCAAAACTTTTTGAAAATTGTGTACTTCTCAAGAGAAGATATATACAAAATCTAAACTTCATAGCACAAAAACTTTTCAAGTTATCATGTTTACAAGGAATTGCAATAACTCATATCTCATGGCCTTGACCTTTGACCTTCAAGGTCACACAATCATTGAACACTTTTTATTGAGTAGAACAATCATGTATTGATAAAAAGTGTTCATACTTAAAATTAACCATTTTCGCTAAACCATGCTTAGTCATGACCTTGCTGTGATCTTGACCTTTGACGGATTGTAGCCGAAACCTTTTCAATTTTTTTTACTTTTCCAAGGATGATATATACCAAGTTAGAGCTTCATAGCACAAAAACTTTTCAAGTTATTGTGTCTACAAGGAATTCTTAGAGTGATAACATAGGTCGTGACCTTGACCTTTGACCTTGAAAGTGAACATGTCAAAATGGTTGCCCCGAGGTATAAGTAGTAAGTTATGAATAAGAGTTCTGGAAAGCTTAGTGGAAAAAAGTTATAGCTAGTAGTACGAGTGTGGCGGCGGCGGAGACAGCGGCGACGGCGGTGGAAACTTCACAAAAACTGACAAAAAATAATATCAGAGTAATTAAGAGCTGAACAAAGACTTTTACAAGAAAGAAAGCGAAATCTAAAAATAATTATGAGAGTGGTCTGACTGAAATATACAAAAGGCATATCTAGGGACCATAGCCGTTACATATATACTCGGACTCTCTATTCTAACATGACACGAAAACTAGTTTGAAAATACTGTGTTCTGATTGGTTACTCATAAACATTTTGGAGTAATTATTTCGCCGATAATCACCTCTAAATATTTACGACCGCTTCACATTCCTCCGCGCACGCGTATACAATCTGCACTCAGCGACTTTCTGTTTATAATAGACATGTTGGCGACGACACTTAAAATTTCAATATCAGAAACTTGTCGACAATTTGAAACACCTACAAATTTTAATCGAATAACCAGGTTTTTGGTTCCTGTTTAAAATGTTTCTTACTGTTTTGCGATGAAAATTAATCACAGTCCACAGATCTATAAACTAAATCAACGATCGCACAGCTCTCATACAGCGATTCGTCAAATGAACGGAAGCGACATTATTCTTCAATTTCGCTGAATGCTGTCACTGCCCCTACCTCTATTTTACAAGTAACCAAATTTCCTGTCACAGTCTCCCCAACCATGACACAAAATATAACTTCTTGGCAGCTTCCACTAACTTTGAAACAGTTCACCGACACGTAGTGAACAACTATTTTCAGAGTAACGTCCCTTGATTTGGTCAGTCCTTGTCGCTCTTGTAGGGGTGATGGGTCGACCCATGTATTTAGGTAAAAAATTCTAACTTTGACGACACTGAAGTCTGTTTTCTATTGATAATATGCTCACAGATTACAATTGAGTCTATTTAAACACGTTTTTTTTCTGTATGTAATGACATTTTAATTGGTAAGTGTTCTTTATGAAAGTGGACTGTACCATTGTTTTGCAAGGGAGAGGAACCGGTCTGCACCGGTTTGACCTAATCACATTGCTTTTGGCGCAAGTCAAAATAGTTCCACCTTTTTTTACTAATAAGTCATGTTAGAATGGTGATAAATCCATTCTGTTTTTTATTTTGGGGTTGTATGTCGTGCATTCTTTACCCCTAAATATCTCCTAATTATCGCGGGCTCTCTATTATCGCGGCACGTGAAAACATCGGAAATGCGGAAATACCGCGACCCCTATCGGCTGTTTACTTATGCAAATGATGTCAACAAGTTTCGCCGGCTCGGTAAAAAAGTTTTTTTCATCGTCATGTCTCTACTGATCGTAAGTATACTCATATATTCATGTTCATAAGATATCCTGGATCAGTTTGACCTACATAGCACCCCTACCACTGTTCAAATCATCGTAATAAAAAACTTACTTTTCTCAGGCTAATCAATCAAGTTGCAAAAGATCGTCTGCATATTTTGTTTTCTATAAATAGATCCGGAAGTGACCTTTTGCCCCGCATTTGCGCAGTAACTGAGTTCTTTATTAGGTCAACATTTAAGGCCAAAAAAATTATAATTCATGTTTCGGGCACCTGTTAAACTTATATTTGGTTTATTGTTGCAAAATATGTGTACCATTTCCTTTTTTTATTTCACAAGTAACTTAACATGAATTTATTCTTAGATATTTTTTATTTGTTTCCCATTTGTTAAAAAAATAAATGATAAATATTCCAAAAATTGATTAATTTTTTTTCTCAATTCACTAAAATACAAATATTCTTCATTATTATTCATATTTCGTAATGAAAATTTTAAATTGATATTTTTTCAAATATGTAAATACAATACCACAAAATAACCAATAAAAATGACATTTAAAAAAAAAGAATTTTTTTTTCAGGATCCTTTTGCTGGAAATGTAAATAGGACCTTATCATTTCAAAAAGTCACTGTCAGGAAGCAGTATCTATCATCCAGTCTTCTGAGTGCATTTGAGGCCACACAAGCTGGCGTGTCTGTTTATCGTGCAGCGAGACAGTATGGGGTTCCCGAGTCTACCCTCAGAGACAGGCCAAGAGGCAATATTGGCTTGAAAAGCACATCTGGCCCTGACAGGATCTTTTCCGATAAAGAAGAGGAGATTTTAGTTACTCATATTAAGTACATGGCAGGTATTGGATATGGATACTCAAAGTCTCAGGTTCAATATCTTGCTTCAGATTATGCCCGTTCTTTGGGCAGGAAGGTTGACACTACACCCTTAAGTGACTGCTGGTTTTACAGCTTCATGAAAAGATGGCCGACAGTTAAACTTTCAAAACCTCAAAAGTTGAGTTTGGTTAGGGCAGAGTCATCTTCAAGGGAGGTCCTTAACGGATACTATAAGGAATTGTCTACTATTTTGACAACTAATGACTTGAGAGACAAACCAGAGAGGATATACAACATCGACGAGACTGGCGTCAATACAGAACATAGTCCTAGCAAAGTCCTGTGTGGTGTTACCAATTCTCAACCTCAGGCAATCACCTCTCCCAGGTCATCCACAGTTACCATCATTGGAGGAGGGAACGCTGCTGGCAACTACATTCCCCCTTACTTTATTTTTCCAGGTAAGCGGTGGAATCCTGACTTCCTTATAGGAGCACCACCTGGGTCTGATGGGGAGATGTCCGACAGTGGATGGTCCAATAGGGACATATTCTACAATTACCTGACAAAGCACTTTGTGAAACATGCCAACATTTCAGATGAAGAAACCAAACCAACCCTCATTCTCTTTGATGGACATAAGTCTCATATCTCTCTGACATTGGTGGACTGGGCAAGGGCACACAACATCATTCTGTTTCTTCTACCACCCCACACTAGTCATTTAACTCAGCCCCTTGATGTTGCCGTCTTTGGGCCATTCAAATCAATGTACCATCGGACATGCCAATCTGTTCTACAGAGAAATCCAGGTATGAAGATAACAAAGTATGACGTTGCCAACATTTCATCTCTCCCCTACATGCGGTCAATGTGTGCTGAAAACCTATCTTCTGCTTTTCGCAAGACTGGTGTATACCCCTTCTGCAACTCAGTTGTTCTTGATTCCCAGGTTGCCCCTGCAACAGTCTACATAGAGGAAGAAAATGCACAATGACAAGATAAAGAAAATCAGGAAACACAGGAACAACAAAAATCTCAACCTACTGCCAAGTTCTGATGTGAACACCAAAGAGAACTTCTTTAGCAAAAGAACAATAGAGAAAGTTGTAAAGAAACGCAGGAAAAGGTTCCAACCTCCATTTCTTGGGAGTTTAATGAAAAGAAACAACATTGACATATTAAAATCACAAAACAAAACAAAGTCTGATAAACCAACTCCAAAACAAGTGAAGGCAACACCAAAGAAAATGAAAGCAACTCAAAAGAAACTAACAGCAACTCAAAAGAAACTTACAGCAACTCAAAACAATATGAAAACAAAATCAAAGAAAAAGAAAGTTGATCAAGTCATCCCTAGTCACTCAAGTCCACAACCAGGCCCTTCAGCTTATTATGTGGATAGTTCTGATGTCAGTGATTCCACTATTTCTGAAAATGAAGAGGAAAATTGTTGTGTTTGTGGGAAGTTTTCTCCGCCTCCACTGAAGGAATGTGTGAACTTAGTTATTGTCAAGTGGGCACAATGTGACAAATGTGCACACTGGACCCACCTCTCCTTCTGTACAACTGTCAGGGTTGTCAGACAGAGTGGAGAATTCCTGTGTCCTCACTGCCAATAGAGCAACTGTGAAAAAAAAGTGTAAATATGTTAACTGTTACTTTTTATTTTGACTTATGGCACAAACTATAAATCAAAAAACGAAACATGGATCTTGGAGTGATACATAAGACAGTGGAGATTCGTTTGAGGTAAGTTTTTGTTTTTGTGCTAAGCTAGGCGTGTCATATGTGCTAAAAATAGAACTACCGGGATAATAGAGAGTGCCGACTTTTTCCTGTGTAAACATGGCAGGCAAGTTCATAGCTCTCGCGATAAATGAATAATGGTATGAATATAAATTTCATGCATTATAATTAAAGAAGAAATCCTAGTTGAACATTTAACAACAATATTTTATGAATGCGAGTTTTGATACGATTTTCTGGAAGCGACAAACTTAACTACCGCGATTATAGAGGGCCCCATGATATATAGTTTTATCACATTGCAAGAAAAAGTATCAGAGTTATGAGCGGAACAAAAATGACTTCCTCAAAGAGTCACTTCTACAATTAAGAAGTTGAAAATCTAGAATAATGACCATGGCATCTGACCGAAATTAACAAAAGGTACATCTAAGGACTGTAGGGATTACATATATAAAGTTGCGCATATTTGAACATATAGTATTCAAGTTAAGAGCGGAACAAAAGGATTTCTTTTTAACAGTCACTTCTACAACAAAGAAGTCTAAATCTAAAAAAATAATGAGGGCATCTGACCGAAATATACAAAAGGCACATCTAGGGACCATAGTGATTACACACATGAAGTTTCGTGACATTTGAACAAATACTCCAAAAAGTATTCGAATTATGAGCGGAACAAAAAGTGTGACGGACGGACGGACGGATGCGCTGACCGCTTTATACCCCCGACTACTTCGTAGCGGGGGTATAAAAACACTAGCAACACCAGTAACACTAACAACATCAATAACAGTGCCAACATCCAAAATACTACCAATCAACTATCAATTACAATGTCAACATGAATAATAATAGTACGTTTTTCAGTAAACCTCATTATTTGTACTTACCCGTCGACGATTCACCGTAATCCCTAATTGCCTATCGATTATCTTCAGACCCAATAACACAGAAAAACAAACCAGAGTTACCTGCCCACGTCCACGCCACCTATGGTCATGTGACCAAGCCGTCATCCGAACTACTTGGAGCGGACGGACGCCTGAGCGAACCTACTTGCAGGCGGGGAGGCAAGGGCGGGAATTAAGATTGGTGAGTCCTCGACGGTAATGACGTTTACTCAAAAACATACTACTTTTTAAGGTTCTATACCGTCTCCGACTCACCGTAGCGCCGACTACCACAGCGAGGGCGGGCTATGAACCCAGCGCCAGGTGGTCAGGTAACCTCAATTAACGTTTAACTAAGGGCGGACTCCCGGTACTCCCACCACGGGAGAAAGCTCGAAGGTAGTGGTTGGCGAAGACCATGCCTGACTTCCAGAAACAGCTGGACATAATATCTGTCACCGCAATGTTGTTATGAAAAGCCATAAAAGTTGAAACCGCCCGTATCTCATGTGTGTTGCTGTGAGCCGGCGGCATTAATTCTTTGGCTTTGTATGTCTCAAGAATCGCTGACCGCAGATAGAACCCCCAAGTCCTGTCTATCAATCTACTTGGTACTCCGCTGGGAATGGGGCAGGAAAAGCCTCCTCCCTGTCAGAGTGAACACGTGTGATCCGGAGAGCTCGCACCGGGCAAAGAAATCTGCTTCCCTCGTCCATGCGGGAAGCTGCACCTGCCAGGGCAGAGATGTGAAACACCCTGCCCCTCTCATCTGACCCTTGGTTCTTGCAGACAAAGTCCGGAGCAAGGTCCAAGGAATCAATACTCCCATCCCTCGGTTTGAACCGCAGCAAGTCAGCCTAAAGGGCATGTAACTCAGAAATCCTGACAACCAGGAAAGCGGTCTTAACTGTCAGACGGAGAATGATGGTATCCGTTAGCGGCTCATAGATGTCAGAGCGTAGGTGCTCCAGGACAATAACCAAGTCCTATTCGGCGGGCTTGGGCTTGAGCCGCCCATCCACCTGATGGTACGTCTTGATAACTTCCTTAAGGACCAAAATATCCACTGAGCGATCCCGCTTGCGCAGGACAGACATGATTGCTGCCAAGTGGGTGTTAATGGAAGAAGCTTTAAGCCGCCTTCCTTCACGGAGATAAACTAAATATTTCGCCACTTGGGGGATAGTAGCCACTTGCAGGTCCCAGCCCTTGTCCACACAGAAGGACACAGTCACCTGTAGGTTGGCCACCACCTGCGTCAGAATGGCAGGGTAAGCGTCCCTTCCCTCCCAGTCTAACGACAGCGCGTGTAAGGCCCACGCCCCTTGGTCGGGGACTGACGACACGTAAACAGGAAGCTGAAGGTTCAGGTTCCCAAAGTGCTGACACACCTGAGCAAACGCACTGGGAAGCAGTTTCCCTTCCGTGGGGGGCGGCTTGAATAGAGCGTCAGCCAGAACGTACCCCCTGAATGTGTACTGCCCGTAGTAATATCTGCAGCCTGTCCAAGAGACAGAACAGGTCCAACGTCAGCTGGAGAATGCTGACTGCTGTGATTGAGCCTTGTCTGTTGATCGCCCAGGCGGCTGTCGAGCTAGCCGTGTGTACTAGGAGCTCTTGTCCCGACAGCTGGGCGGACCAGTGATTGATTGCCAGTTTGATGTTGTTTGTCCACCAGGCTAGATGGGGAATTAGATCTCTCGGAAGCGTGAAAACGTGTTTACGAAAACCTGGAGCGGCCTCAGTTGTAGACGCCCCCTCGCGGTGAGGTCCTGGGCCGAAGTGAGTAATCCTAAGATCTGCTGCCACTGCTAGAGCGGCAGTGGACCTCTGAGTTCTCGCCCCAAGAGATTGAATATCCTCCCCATCCTCTCCCGGGGACAGACGCTCGGAAGCGAGCGATGTCCAATATCGCACCCAGGAAGGTGAGAGAGGTGGACGACTGAAGATCCGACTTGGATCGGTTCAACAGCCACCCCAGTATCTCCAGCTGATGACAAAGTCCCGCTGCGCCCTGAGTACTGCAGGCGAGTGGTGATGTCCGAACCCGTCGTCCAGGTACATTGCGAACTGGACATCGTGTTGGTGTAGAAAGTGGATGATGGGTCGAGTTACCCTGGTGAACAGCCACGGAGCGGATGATATCCTGAACGGGAGCACGTCCCACTGAAAGTGGCGCCCCCCAGAACGAATCAGAGGTACTTGCAATGATCCCGAAAGATTGGGATATGCAAGTACGAGTCCTGTAGGTACAGGGATATCATCCAGTCCGAGGGCTTCAGTAACTGCATCACTGACGACACAGTCAAGAGACGAAAATATGCCGGCCGCACGAGGTAGGAGCGGTTGAACACTGACATGTCGTGAATGAGCCACCATTTTCCCGAATCTCTCTTGGGTTGAACAAAGACCGGGGAATAGAACCCTGGTGTGACTTTCTGGAGAAGGACTTCCTCCACCGCCTCCTTGGAGATGAGAATCTCCACCTGCTCCAGCATGAGAGTGAGCCGGTCCGTTGCCAGCAGGATCTCCACTGGGCTACAGGTAAGTGGTAGGAGAGACAAGACGGGGATCTGGAACCCCCGCTCCAGAGTCTGACACACGAAGGAGTCTAGTCCCAGCTGTCGTCAATTCGGTGCGAACTGCCCTAGGCGGCCGCCTACAGGGCCAGCCAAAGGAGTGATCAATGGCGAAGGAAGCAGTGGAGCGTGCCACGAGTCACTGCTTCCCCGGGGTGTTGGGCCCTTTGCCCAGCTTGACCAACTTCTTCTGTGGGGTACGTTTGTGGGAAGAGGGGCCGGAAAAGGTGTCTGTGTCACGACCATCTCGACCCCCAAACCGAAAGGACACACCATTTGTCTTCCTGGCATTTTTTTGCTGAGGCTGAGCTGACCTGAGCTCCCCCGCCAGTCTGTGAGTGAGATCCTGCTGTCGGAAAACGCTCCCGCAAAGAGCGTCCCGGCGGACCCCGATGCGTTCCTGAGGTTGCTTCGGATGTCCGTCCCAGAAACCTGTCTCTACGGAGGTTTGGTATCCCCGCCGAGATCCACCCCGCACTGAGCTTAACCTGTGCAAGTCCTCCCACCAAACTCGCGGTAGATAGTCCAGCAGATATGTGGGGAAATTGTGCTATTTGTGATACAAGCATGAAACTTGGTATATTGATAGAGCATTCTTTTATGAAGATTTTTAGATATAGGGACATTTCAATTTATTCCTAAAACAAAAATGGCGGCTTTTGTGAAGAGATAACATTATATAAGTCATAGTACTTGGAGAAGCACACCAAGGATTTTTGGGTTTATGGTGATAATTTAAGTAAAGACTACCAAAAACATTATTTGATCTTCATTTTTCATTAACAATAAAGATTTTCGAAATTTTTAATTATCTCTCGACAAGATTACACAGATAAAAAAAGACGAGAGTTACCTGTCCCTGGGCTAGCTTTGGTCACGTGACCAAGCCTCAGAGAAAGGTTAACAGACCCAACCTACCGGCAGGAGGGGAGGCAACGGAGGGAATTGAAGATTGGTGAGAAAAATGAATAATTACGTTTACTAAAAAACGTACTATTATTTAACGTACTATTACCAGCTTTGACTCGCTGAAGCCCAACAGCAGACTACAACAGCGGTGGAGGGCTGCGAGACCCAAGCAGGGAGGTAACCATCTCAACGGTCAAACTTATGGTAAAGGTGTCCGGGTCCCCGTTAATTTATAAAAGGGTGTAACAAGCCCCGAACAGCATGAAAAAGGGAAAAGCGATGCAAACTTTTTTAAAAAATGACACGTGAATGCGACCTAACGGTTATTATTATTATATGAACATTTATATAGCGAGCATATCCATCCACTCTTGGTTGCTCAAGGCGCTTACATTGCCCTGGTCAAAGGCATTCTTTCACTGTCCGATTAATTTTTCATTTCAACTCCCTGGGGAGTATTCAACCAGCATCCACACATGTGGCGCTCAAGTTAGGGACCATTCTATGCCTCACAGGGTACCCATTCACAGCTGGGTGAACTGAGACACATAGTCACAGCAGTTTGTCCAACACTGCTGAACGCTAATAACCGACAGCTCGGCGTATGCACATGTTCAAAGACATGTATCCACCATTCAGCCACTGACATGAATTCCTGGGATCTTTTAAGTGCGCAGTTTTTGTTGCGCTACACACCGGGGCACCAGGGTGACACTTGTAGAGTTGTAACAGAGGTGAACTCCTGGTTTTTACACCTTGGCCAGGTGGGATTCGAATCCATCTGGAGTAACAAGGCCTGAAATGTGTTGCTGAGCCAACACCTGAGTGATCATCCTTGCAATGCCCGTAAGGTTTTCCGTAGAAACGTCTCGAGGGTAGTGGTTGGCAAAGACCATGTATGACCAAAAACATCCCGACAGATGTCCGTCACAGCAATATTGATTTGAAACTCTATGGTGGCACAGACTGCACGGATCTCGTAAAAGTTTAATGAGCTGGTCGCGGTCAACGCACGGCTTTGTAAGTCTCGGGGATAGCAGACAGCAGATAGACACTGAAGGCTCTATCTCCCTAGTACTTTGCTGCGAATGAGGAAGGCCTCCTACTCCCCTGCCAGAGGGAATGCATGTGTTCCGAGTAGATACGGAGAACTGGAACAGGACATAGAAACTGCACTCTTTGTCCGTCGGGAATGACGATTACGCAAGGGCGTAAATGTGAAACACCCTACCTCACTTATCAGACTGCTAGTTCTTACACACAAAGTCCGGTGCAAGTTCCTTTGTGGCTCTTCCCTCATCCCTCACTTCAAACCGAAGCAAATCAGCCTGCAAAGCATTCAGCTCCCAAATCCATTGCCACCAATAAACTGTCTTTACTTTCAGGCGTAGGATGATCATCTCTAATAAGGGCTTGCAGACATCCGAGCTTAAGTGCTCAGTGACAATTACCAGATCACACTGACTCTGAGACCAGAACGTGTGTTCTATCCCAAGCTGCGCTTCCCATCACCTTTAGTGGGCGGAGTTGGACACCTCTGAAGACGTTCACCTCCTCTCTGAGGTCATGGCGAAGCGGGAACACAAGTCTGCACACCTTTTCCCTGACGTGAACGTTTAGAAAGACCTGAAATGGTCTCAACTGCAGCCGGCCCCTCCGAGTTACGTCCTGCACTTAGGTGAGCAGCCCGAGCAGCAAAGCTCCATGCGTTAGCGGGGGATTGAGCAGTGTCCAGAATAGCGCCCAGGAAGGTGAACGAGGTGGTTGGCTTAAGGTCTGACTTGGACAGATTAATCAGCAACCCCAGTCTCCTGAACAGAGTGATCAGCGATGGGTACCGAACCCATTGTCGAACGCCAAACGACACTGAGGTACTTGTGGTGGTCCCGAAAAAGGGAATGTGCAAGTATGAGTTCTCCAGGTCTAGGGCTCAAGCAACCGAGTGACTGATGACAAAAACAAGTGACAAAGATACGATGAAGGAGTGGTTAACTTCGACATATCGTTAATCAGCCGCTATTTTCTCTCTTGGGTTGAACCAACACAGGGGAGTAGAACCCCGACTTGAGGTTTGGGACCGGGATTTCCTCCACTCCCCCTGCCAGCCTGTTTGTCAAGTCCTGCTGTTGGACTGCTCATGTCGCTCGCAAAAGGGCTTCTTGAATGGCTCCGATGAAAAGCGTACCGACCGAACATGAGGAATACCTCAGGTTCCTACCGATCTCCTGGTGGAGATAGGACCATCCCCAAAAAACAAGTATTATTTTAACAAGGCTAGGTTTACTTAGACTGATAGCATATGCACAACAAGTAATTACATAATGCCTAAATTGTATTTTACACTAAACACACGTGATAGGGTTTTGAACTGGTTGGTATAATTCATTTATTAATTCATTTCATTAATTTGTAGCCGCCATTTAAATCTTTGAGGGAATCTGGAATGTCCTTATATTCAAATTTCACTCTAAGGGTAACCCCTAACTGTGTACCAAATTTCATGCTTGTATCATTAAAGGCACAATTGTATATAAATTCTTCACATATCTGCTTGACTATCAGCCCCGATGGCGGTCTCAAAGTCCTTCCCTGCCGCTTTGTATTTTGTGATATTGTAATATTGTGTGATTTGCCTCTTGATATATATAATATTTGGGATAAAACTTTACTTACTACAATAGTATATCATATTCTTAACTAACATAACAATAGCATTTGAAACATAATCATTTTTCCCTTTCACTCCAAATAATATCTGAGAAACTGTAAAACTAAGTTGTACATCAACAGTGTTGAGCCAAATTTTAATCCATATATTCCCCCCTTGCTACACTCCAAGAACATATGATAAATAGTTTCGTCAGCTGCTTTGCAGAAAGGAAATGTGGGGTATCAAACAAATTTTATTTTGTAACGGAAATGTTTTGTTGGGAGTATTCTGTGGATGATTCGGTACTGAAGCCATTTAGATCAGTGCTAGGGGTACATTTGTTGGCAATAGTGCTAAAACATTCCCAATCTGAATCAGTGTAGTGCGAACCAGTGACTTGTTCCCATTTATCATAGCAAGGGAGTTTAACAAAATGTGAGTCAAGTAACATACTTGTATCATACAGTTTCGGATGATCCAAAAGAGTATTTGTACATTTGATTATGAAAGGGTACACGGGATTGTGAAGCTTACAATGGGATAAAGTAACATCAATTGAGTTAGCATAATAAAGAACTGCACGTTTGATACCCTCATAATGGAGAAAGTTGATATCAAGAGAATATACAGTACACAATTCTTCCCTGGAGTAAAATTTTCCATTTTCATCCATTAAATCATTCACAAATATTATACCCTTCTTCACTCATTTTTTTTATAAAACGCTCTTAGTTCCAACCTTAATACAATCATTATTCCAAATACTTTGAGATAGTAGATCATACGTACTTTTTACATGTCGTTTATATTTACCCACTGCGTTGGCCCAGTCTTTAAAGACCTCTATCCAAAATGGATTTGAAATTGAAGATATTACTTTATTTACAATATATGTTTTGTCTAATATCCACAAAAGACTTTGATTGTGCAGTCTATGAATGAGTAAATCTTTCTAATTTGACGTTCTTCATTGTAATCTCTGTATCCATTTCAATTTTATAAGATAAACTAATCGGCAAAAGAAACTTATCACTCAATTAAAATTACTCTCATTAAATAACGAAAAGTGCTAAAAGGTTGAAATAAAGTCAGTATATTATATCAACCAGTCCCAAAAACATTGAAAAACAGAAAAAAGTATTTGTCATAATCCGTAGTGCGCTCAAAACATTTTAAATGAGAAGGGGTCAAAAACAAAAATTACAGACCATCAATTTGATATTTTTTTCAATCTAAAATCATGAATATTGGAAAGAAAACATCGGATCAGACTTAAATATGCTCAAAACAAGTGTAAGCACAACAAAATAACAATAATTAAACAAAACATAGAAGGATTGTGTGACGTCACCTAATGGCTCTTTCAGTATTCCTGTTTACCCTTAATCGTGGCTTGTTCATAGATTGGTGAGTCAGATTTGACTGAAGCATGTTTTGTGAAAGACTGAGTGTTCTTCAATCAGTGACAGGGCATAGGACCTTTAAATAGCTGTATATCTTTACAAAATAAGTCTATTCTTACCATTTAACATTTGCAATAAATCAAAGTTTAATGGTTAATGTAGGAACACTGAGGAATCGAAGAGCTCTGACTTCACTTGTCTTTGGTCTCCCAATACGAACGTCCAAAACGCAATGAACACTTATAGCATTTGACGTTCATGACGTCACTTAAAGAAAGTGTTGACGATGGTCAAATGCAAACGGGTATAAGTTTTCATATGGTAAATATACAATTGTGTTTGCTGTTTTGGGATTGTCCAATATATTGACATCTTATACCTATATTGAGAAAACAAATTATAAATAAAAATTAAGGAACTATGGCAATTTTTCAAAAGTTGGTATCCGTGGACAGTATTTGTCAACTTTCAAATGCTTCTCACAGTTTTGTGATCCGACTTTTGATTGGGTGTAGGTGTTCTTTCTACAGGGGTGATGATCGTGATCCATTATGAGCTCTTGTTTGACATTTGTGTCACGTGACTTGTCACCAATGGCAAAGTCACGTGATTTTCACCTTTTTTCATTTTCCCCCATAATGCATCAACATTTTTTCCTTACAAGTTAAAATACACAAATATAGGGATAATGTGCTTATTTTGGGATGGTTCCTGTGAATATTTAAATAAAATATTTGTCTATGTTTTCAGTTCAAAAGTGATAAGTTTCTTTTGCCGATGAGTTTATAATATCTTTGCTAATTGGAACTTGATGGCCTCCGTGTTCCGGACTAAGAACAACGGTGTCTCTTTTAACTTTGTCTGGTTTGTTTCTCCAAATAAATTTAAACCACTCTTTTTGGAATTTTTCAATAACAGCTTCAGGTGGGCGGGGTAGGGCAGAGAATAGGTGGTTTAACTTTGGCGGAAGTAAGGATTTAAGAACTGTGTTTCTTCTGTTAGGTGTAAGATTTCTTGCTAACCATATGCTCATCAAATGTTTTATTTGTAGAAACTTTTCATCGTAATGTATTTGACAAATGCTATCCATACCAATGCCAAAATTTATTCCCAAGAGTTTAAAATCACATTGTGACCAATCAAGGTTCCAATTTTTACATAATTTGAGACAAGATCGTTTTTTTTTAACCAACCCATAGTAGTCTAGTTTTTTTAACATTAACATTTAAACCAGAAAAACGTGCAAAGATTTGCAGAGGTTTCAAGACAGCATATAAACGTTTCTCTGACCCATCTAGTGTAAGAGACGTATCGTCAGCAAACTGAGACAATAGATATTCTATATTTCCAATGTTTATCCCTTTTATGTTAGCGTTATTTCTAATAAGAATGCCTAAAATGTCAACAGAGAGGATGAATAGATATGGCGCTACCGGATCGCCTTGGCGACAACCTCTTTCGATTTTAAAGGGTGACGATGGAAATCCATTTACCAAGACTCTTGATTCAATGTCGTTATAGAAAGTGGTAATCCAGTCGATAATGCTTTGACCAAAATTAAAGAATTTAAGGAGAGTACAAAGATAAGTTCTATCAATAGAGTCGAAGGACTTTTCAAAATCGATTAAAAGGAGTAATCCTGGAATTTGGAAAGATTCAATGTTAGGCCGTGAGCCGAAAATTGTAAGGACTCTATAAAATGGCAAGGGGTGCAAGTTTTTGGTGACTACATAAACTATATATCACATTAATCTGCAAGATGTGCTTGATTCAAAAATGCAATGTTTTCCCACAAATGTGTGTTTGCTATGAAATGCCATAGCGTTGAAATAAAGGTGTACCGTCAGATCTCTTGAATGATTGTTTGATCTCAACAAGTTCATATCAGATGTATAGTTGCACATTTCCTGATATGTTATAGTTAGAATATAATTAAACAGTCCTTTAGTCTCTTGGGAATAAAAGAAAACCCTTTATTAACAACTATTTTAGAAAGGTAATGTTAAACTTTTGTTCAAATGAAAATATTAATTCTTTCCTTGCAAATCCGAAAAATAACAAGTAGTATCGAAATGGTCCGTTTTTGGCCCCTATCTCAAAAACCATTTGTTATGTTTTAATGAAATTTGGTATGTGCCTTTGGCTATTTTGGTTATTTTGGTTATCATAGTGCATCACATGCACATATTTCTAGTTTCACAGGTTACTTATTTTTCAATATTTCTCTTCAATATTTTTGGGTAAATCATAATCTTCCTCTTCATATATATAATGCATTGTTCTGGTAGTACATGTGATGATTTCAAGATACATTTAGATGATTTAGGGAAAGAAAAAGACATTTGACCTTATTCTGCAGTCTAACAATTTAACTCTGAAATGAATTTTCTTTAATAAATCTAAAATTTGAAAAAAAAATGAAAAGGAGACTGAGTTTTCTTAAATTGAGCTCTCAAGTCTTATTAATTATAGACTTGCTTAGACTTTCATCTTATTTTAGGGTCCTCCTTACTGACTACTTATTTTGCAAGCCTCGGATATTTGTTACTTTTATCAACTTGTGTTGATATATTTGATATCAGAAGACACTTGGGTGAGATTCTCTATGTATCCCAATCAGGATATATTTATTCACTTCTTAGAATATTTAAAAAAACTATACATTTCCACAAAAAGTGCTCCGTATAAACTTGAAAAGAAATATTTTGTGCCCATGTTCAACTTGACAAAATTAACTTGAAAATGAAAATTAGAGCATGTCAAGGAATTGATACCTTTATAGAAATCTTTTTGTTTTTTGTTTTTTGTTTTATAATCATTGGAAACTGATGCTGAAATAGTGCATTTACAATAAGGATTAGTAAACTCTCACTTAAGTTACACTTTGCAACTAACATATTTCTGAATGAGCAGACGTTTTTAATAAACCAAAATAACAAATTTATTTAAATATAAACAGTCTTTTCCAGTTTTTCTCCTTTTGCGGAAATCACCATTTTCATATAAATGAGAAAACTATATGATTATAATGAAATATCATAAACAGTTGGGATATAAATTATAATATCCCGATCAGTGGGTGTACCCAAACTGACTTGTGGCACAAAATTTAGAGTTGAATTTAGATGCCATTTCCTTTGTTTTTCAATTTAGATAAGCCAAGACAATCATAAACTTATAAATTTTCGCCCACGATACATCGGATACGGGTAAAATAGGCTCATCTGGACAATGTAATATTTGACAGCAGAACTCTATCATGGGCGCCGCCATCTTTGTAAGGCTCGGGCTTGACGGTTCTTATGCCAAATGGTGCCTTCTGATTGGTCAAAATTCTGTCCATGTCAAGACCCATTAAAATACCATTTTTAAAGTAGCAAACAAACTTTCTTGGGAAAACATTGCATATTTAACAATGAAAAACATTATTTGAGCTAATCATAATGAGTTTTCCCCTTCAACAACAACTGGCACCACAATTTGACAAATTTCTACTTCGGCCCAAAGTCTATGTGTTCCATTATGTCGTAAACAAGTCTTATTATCTCCCCTATATATCTATCTTTCACAATACCCCTTTGATCATCAAGGATTATAGATGGAAGTATGTTTTTTATTCTATTTGCAATTGCTGCGGCTCAAATTTTATAAGAAGAATTAAGAAGCGAGATAGGACGCCAATTTGTTTGGTATTTCTGTGGTTTATTGCCCTTTAGGAATACACATGATTAAACCTTGCTCTTGTGAAATTGACAGTGTGCCTTTTTCATATCCTGTATTTTATGAGTTGAGTAAAAATATACCTAAATCTTTCCAAAAGAATTTTAAAAAATCAGGACCAGGGCTTTTTTCGTTCTTCATTCCTCTGAGTGCTTTTGTTAATTCGTTCAAAGTTAGTTTTCCTTCCAAATTTCTCTTTTAAATTTCGTTTAGTTTAGGAACTTTTACAAATTTCGTTAAGATCAATTTGAAGCACATCTTCTGATTGGTAAAGCTTTGTATAATAATTTCTAGTTTCGTTAATGATACTCCAATATCGGTAAATTTTGGATCCATCTGTTTTTTTCGATTTCTGTAAAAAATTTGTTAAGAAAATTTCTGGATTCTAGTGTCTAGTTTCAAAAGTATTTTGTAGGCTTTTCCCCCTTTTCAATCCATTTCGCTTTTGATCTTGTAAGCATTCCTTGTATTTTGTTGTTATTGATTTCATAAAAAAAGACACATATAATTACAAAACTGTCAACAACCCCAAAGCTAGAGAAAACGTTTAGAAATGATGGGTTATTTCGATCTCAAAGATGCATGGAGAGAAAATAATAATGATTCGACAAGGTATACTTGGCGATAACCTACTCCATTAAAACAAGCTCGGCTTGATTTCTTTCTCTTGTCACATAATTTATATTTGTCTGTGGAGAAATGTGACATTAATCAAACTATTGATTCCGATCACTCAGTTGTCGAGCTATCTTCAAAATCGTACGAACTTCCACGCAGGAAGGGGTTTTGGAAAATCAATAATTCATTATTATATGACAAAAAATATGTTGATATGATTAAAGAAACTATAAAATTTACGCTTAAAGGAAAATTCCAATGAAAAATGAAAAAGAGCCTTTTAAAACAATGTTTATCGATAAATCCTTCAACTTTGGCTAATACTTTTTAGTTTAATCACCAAATCTGCAATAAAAATTCAAAGTTGGGAAAAATCAAGTTTACCGGCATCGTTGGGGGACGCCATATTGCTATCTCGAACGGTAAACGAGAGCGAGAAACACCGGGAATATGACGTCAGCGACACACCACGATATTAGGAGACGCAATTAGACTCAATGTTGGGCGGTGACGGCCCGTCAAATGTGAGACTGTAACAACCGTCACGGTAAAGACATTCCGGGTCCAGAATATTCTACTTCTATGATGCCCAAAGCAATAAATAAATATTTCTGACCAGCAGACTGCTGCAAAACTTCAGTACAGTTTGGAAAAGATTTCCCATGTGCGGACGTCACAAGGTTTGAACACTGACCACTGTAATTTTTTTAGAATTTTTATAAGCTATAGACACCATATATAAGGTTGAAATAAAGTGTTAAATTACTTTGCTTAAATAAGTGCATTTGTAAAAAAAAACTAAACGTAACATAGAATAATTATTTATTGATTATATCACTCGAAAAAAAAAGACCTACTGACGTGATCTTGTCGAAGCGAATCCTAAAAAGCGAATCCGCGATGATGGTGGTATGGTTCGTAATCAAAATGAAATTGTTTATATCAATCAAAACATGTTTGATTAATTTGAAAGATGGCATTTTTCTATGTTGGCATGGACTTCACGTTTTTATTTCATAAATCTTGGCTTGTTTGAGGATGAAAATATTTTTCTATTTATTTAGTTGTCGCCGATACGAAACCTATTTTGATTACGAATCACTGAGGCACACATTCTGTATGAAATATTATCGGAATGGTTGTTAATGATTCCTTATTATGTTCACATAACATTCCATGTTGATATTTTTCCAAAGGTATTTCTGCTAAACAATACGTAAAGAAATTAACATGGAATTATGAGATATCATTAGTATACTAAAACGATCAGTAAGGAATGGTGGTTTGATTAACATTAAAGATCTGTCAACTCATCAGCAAGTAACATACAAAATATTATACTCACAAAATGATTCTAACACGTTCATAACAAAAATTATTTTTCCCTTTTCAAACTGACTAGAGGTTTTTTGAAATATGATTGAATGTGAAAGAGTGCCAGATTTTTAAAGAAAACCTATCGTAGTAACTCTGAGAAAATAAAATGTCATTAAAAAATATAATTTTTTATTTTTCGAAAGATATAAAAAAAAGATATGCAAAGGTCTTATTGATTGATAATAGGCCTATGTATATAACAGATAAATCATTGACATTCACGTTTGATGTATCAAAATTCAAGGAAACTTTGTCTACTTTGAAAGTGTAAATTTTATATAAAAAGGAGTAGTTATACAGTACGCCAACATATTTCAGGTAAACATACCATGTTTTAATCAGAAAAAATACAAAGAACACGACAAGATATAATTCTCTTGCTCGTTTTTAAAAAAACCATTTATTTATTTATTCATTTTCTGTTGTTTTGTTTAGATAATTCATATCGTTAATAATACTAGACAAAACCGCATATTAGTCGTAGTTGCTTGTTGAATAATCTGTCCGACGACTGCATGGGTCGTTCTGTACGCACAACGATGTTTTACGTTAACAAAGTGCGCAGCGCACACATTCAGCAATTCTAGTCAAATCATGGAAACTCCACTGCACAAAGATGTACGGAGTTTATAATGCAAGCTCCTTGCATCGATTTCTTGTGGTGTGTTGATGACGTCACTTTTAAAAATAAAATGGCGACCTACGTCATCGCTCAAAGACGAAGGTTTAAAATTCTGTAAATACTAAACTCGTTACTTGTTGACAGAAAATTTTTATAATTTGTGAGAATGTCTTTTATAACTCAAACATTTGCTAGAATTAAATCGAAATCGTACTGGAATTTTCCTTTAAGCATTAATTATGAAATTTATGAAAATATTACATACTCAATAGATGATTAATTACTATTCGAAACTATACTATTAATGATCAGGGGTAAGACAATTTACTACGCTTCAACCAAAAAGAAAATACAAAATATATTAGAAGTAGACCTTGAAAATGAACTACATGATTTAGAAATAAAACTAGATCAAGAACAAAACGAAAGTGATAAGGCTATCATTCCTGATAACGTCAATGACATCATGTCAAGACCCATTAAAATACCATTTTTAAAGTAGCAAACAAACTTTCTTGGGAAAACATTGCATATTTAACAATGAAAAACATTATTTGAGCTAATCATAATGAGTTTTCCCCTTCAACAACAACTGGCACCACAATTTGACAAATTTCTACTTCGGCCCAAAGTCTATGTGTTCCATTATGTCGTAAACAAGTCTTATTATCTCCCCTATATATCTATCTTTCACAATACCCCTTTGATCATCAAGGATTAAAGATGGAAGTATGTTTTTTATTCTATTTGCAATTGCTGCGGCTCAAATTTTATAAGAAGAATTAAGAAGCGAGATAGGACGCCAATTTGTTTGGTATTTCTGTGGTTTATTGCCCTTTAGGAATACACATGATTAAACCTTGCTCTTGTGAAATTGACAGTGTGCCTTTTTCATATCCGGTATTTTATGAGTTGAGTAAAAATATACCTAAATCTTTCCAAAAGAATTTTAAAAAATCAGGACCAGGGCTTTTTTCGTTCTTCATTCCTCTGAGTGCTTTTGTTAATTCGTTCAAAGTTAGTTTTCCTTCCAAATTTCTCTTTTAAATTTCGTTTAGTTTAGGAACTTTTACAAATTTCGTTAAGATCAATTTGAAGCACATCTTCTGATTGGTAAAGCTTTGTATAATAATTTCTAGTTTCGTTAATGATACTCCAATATCGGTAAATTTTGGATCCATCTGTTTTTTTCGATTTTAAAAAATTTGTTAAGAAAATTTCTGGATTCTAGTGTCTAGTTTCAAAAGTATTTTGTAGGCTTTTCCCCCTTTTCAATCCATTTCGCTTTTGATCTTGTAAGCATTCCTTGTATTTTGTTGTTATTGATTTCATAAAAAAAGACACATATAATTACAAAACTGTCAACAACCCCAAAGCTAGAGAAAACGTTTTAGAAATGATGGATTATTTCGATCTCAAAGATGCATGGAGAGAAAATAATAATGATTCGACAAGGTATACTTGGCGATAACCTACTCCATTAAAACAAGCTCGGCTTGATTTCTTTCTCTTGTCACATAATTTATATTTGTCTGTGGAGAAATGTGACATTAATCAAACATCAACTAAGGAAGTGGCGTATAAGTGGTTTTAATTCCTCTTTCAAACACCTCTGCTCACTTGTGACTTGAAGAAATGTCATTACCGTCAATAGAGGCCAAAAACGTCAAATAGACCCTTTTTCGCGGGAAATTTCACGCGACGGCTAGCTCATGAATATTCAGTGGAGGCAGAAAGACCGGAAGCTCCA
This sequence comes from Steromphala cineraria, assembly GCA_916613615.1. NCBI lineage: Eukaryota > Metazoa > Mollusca > Gastropoda > Trochida > Trochidae > Steromphala > Steromphala cineraria. Next base: position 17,865,562 of record OU744735.1, on the reverse strand, counting down.
TAGCTTTCCTCCAGTTGCCTCAACATTTCGAGCGCGTAGTTTTCAAAAATTAAAAGTAATTCAACCATACAAATATAATTATTTGCTAGTATTTATTGTAGTTTACTCATGTTTAAAGGAATATTTGACGTGACTGGTTTGTATTTTTTTTTTGACGGGGTCTATGTTGACATGTGACGACACCTTCGATGTTTGTTTACAAACAAACATCGAAGCATGCCGACATGTAGATGATCTTCTGCCGTAGAAATATATGAATTAAATGTTATATTTAACCCTGTATCGATCCCTGATTGATGTTTTGAAAATATAGATCTACTAAGCATTAACAGAGGTTCTCCGGTAGTCCAATATCAAAGTGACTCAAGACTCTCGAAGTTCCCATTGACTTGCATGTTATTAAGTGGTTAGAATATTTTTCATTAATTGATTTATGGCCAAATTGTTGCCAATATGTATTGATAACATTAGAAATCATCTCAGCTAGAAATACATAATTTTCATTTAATAAAGTGTTAAAAATAGAGCCATTGGCTCAGTAGCTCATCAGGCTTCATCATCAATAATGCTGTAGAGTGTGGCCAATGTGATTCCCCCTTTGTAGAGGCCACAGGGTCACCAATCATAAAATTAAGTATACAGGCGACAAGTTTCAGTTTTCTAGGCCTTATACTTCAGGAGAAGAAGATGAAAATAGACTTGAAGGAACTTTCTGTTGCCTTTATTAGGGGCAACAGGGTCACCAAAGCTACAATTCATAATCCTTACTAGTCAAGGAGTCTATACACAAAGTTTCAGCTTTCTTGGCCTCATGGTTCTGGAGATGAAGATGAAAATAGGTTTTTAGGGCATGGCCCCTGTGGTCCTTATTGGGGGTCACAGGGCCACCAAAGCTACAATTTATAATCCTCACTAGCCAAGGAGTCTGTACACAAAGTTTTAGCTTTCTAGGCCTCATGGTTCTGGAGAAGAAGATGAAAATAGGTTTTTAGGGTGTGGCCCCTGAGGTCATTATTAGGGGTCACAGTGCCACCAAAGCTACAATATATAATCCTCACTAGTCAAGGAGTCTGTACACAAAGTTTCAGCTTTCTAGGCCTTATGGTTCTGGAGGAGAAGATGAAAATAGGTATTTAGGGCATGGCCCCTGTGGCCCTTATTAGGGGTCACAGGGCCACCAAAGCTACAATTTTTAATCCTCACTAGCCAAGGAGTCTGTACACAAAGTTTCAGCTTTCTAGGCCTCATGGTTCTGGAGAAGAAGATGAAAATAGGTTTTTAGGGTGTGGCCCCTGAGGTCATTATTAGGGGTCACAGTGCCACCAAAGCTACAATTTATAATCCTCACTAGTCAAGGAGTCTGTACACAAAGTTTCAGCTTTCTAGGCCTTATGGTTCTGGAGAAGGAGATGAAAATAGGTTTTTAGGGCATGGCCCCTGTGGCCCTTATTAGGGGTCACAGGGCCACCAAAGCTACAATTTTTAATCCTCACTAGCCAAGGAGTCTGTACACAAAGTTTCAGCTTTCTAGGCCTCATGGTTCTGGAGAAGAAGATGAAAATAGGTTTTTAGGGCATGGCCCCTGTGGCCCTTATTAAGGGTTCACAGGGCCACCAAAGCTACAATATATAATCCTCACTAGCCAAGGAGTTTGTTCACAAAGTTTCAGCTTTCTAGGCCCTATGGTTCTGGAGAAGAAGTCGAAATTCCACAAAGTTTACGGACGGACGGATGGACGGACGGACGGACGGACGGACGCCGGACACCATGACATGCCATAAGCCCAAAGGCTCGCATAATACAAATTTTATTCCTATTATATGATATTAATGATACGGAAACACACTCTGTTAATAATCTCTTTGTACTCAAAACATGCATAGGGGAGATTTTACATTTAATTTATTTAAAAACAAAATTCATAATATAATATGATAGAATTAAGGTAAGGAAGCTAAATTATTAAAGTGAAATTATTTATACAAAAAATAATTTTAAAATCTTTTATGTCTACCCAGTAACTCACATGTGTAGGGCCTCAGGCACAAATCCTGTTCTTACAATGATATTATTTCATAAAAGAAATATTCAACAAGGTTGCTTTGGGTGATAAATTAGGATAATCAAACAATATATTGAAGTTTATTCTAGAAATGTGAAGGCAGGGATTTGGAAAGACAGGGGTCATGGGCCATTTTGCACATTGGATAAAAAAATGTCTCATTAACAAATTGAAGTTTACTATTGCTGTAAAGGCTAAATATTGAAAATCCAGAAAATGGCCCAATGTGAAATGTCTTTCCAAATCCCTGCAAAGGGATTGAATTTTGTCCCTTGTCACTAATATTGTTTTTGCAATCAAAATATATAAAATCATGTAATAAAATCTCTTGAGTCTGAAACTCTTAAATTTGACTATTTTAGATGACTTGAATTTAACAACATATTCAAATATTACCTCCTACATATACAAACAATGTAAGGATGAAAACTGTGTGCCTCAGAAATAGATGAATGTTTCAATACTGTGATAAAAAATTGCTGAAATTCATTTTTTTTTAGTTCTGTATACAAACATGCAAATGATTTAATGCATAAGGCAAAAAATAATATTATATATATGGATTTAATCATAGTTTTTTTACTTGATGTGTAATGTTGAAACATGTTTTTGATGTCCAGACTTCAGTGGTATTTTATCTGTCATTCTGGTAATATCCTTAATAACAAAATCCTGTTCATGGGATAGTAAGCTAATTATATAAGCCCTAAGTGACACATTTGCATAAATATACATAAATATAGGTTGTTTTTCATTTTGTTTGAAATTAAGATGTTTTATCTGAAGGCTCTTCTCCAAAATGAACAAACTAAATCATGAATATTATCATAATATTCTCTCACATCCATCATTAAGATCTAATGATGTTTATCAATAATTATTACAGTCATAAGGATCCCAATTTAAATTTTTTTTAATGAAAAACAAAGCAAATTAATTTGTCTATCACAATATCACTTTTCAGGAAGTAGTGGGATGTATTATTTATAAGTAAGAAATGAAGATATATAGCACTGCAGATTGTTCTTTCTCCAAATAGTACTATTTCTTTTGCTCATGCAATATTAAGATAAAATATACCTAAACATAGATCTGCCTATGCTGATCCCGAATCAGTAATTTGATTCTCAGATGGAATATTATTTCAAAATAATTTGCATGACATATTAACCTGTATTTTGTACAGCAAACCATTTCTTCATTAAAAAGATTCATTTTAACAGGGATGGAATACTGTTTTAGTTTAGTGCACACTGCTTATTGTAGGTAATCCAATCCCTCAAAGGCTGATCGATTACATTCAAATAATTTTCTGTTTGCAAAACAATTTGAGCAAAAAATATCCCATGTTGTTTTCACTTGACTTGGGGAAAGGGTTACATGTGAATATTGTCAATCAGGAAGTAACGCAATCTAGCCGGTAAGAAAATATCCCCGTTTGTATATTTTTTTCAAATTTAAATGATACACCGATTTAAAGTTCATTTATTTTCAGGAATGGACATCTCGTCATGTGTATCAAAAAGACTATCACAGACAACCAAATGACAAACATGGCCGCCTTAATGTTTACGTTGTTTTGCAGACATAAAAACTACTTTCAAAACATAATACTGATTGACAGTGTGCAATGTAAAGTGTTTATGCTTTTAAATTTACAAAGGATACCAGTTTGCCGTCTTTCCTGGACAGGAAATGTTTCATTAGCGAGTATAATTGAAAAAATGCTTCACTCACCGCCATGTTTTGCCTCCATCTCGATCAGCTGTTATGTTAATGAGGTCAAGTCGTATGTAAATGAGCGCGCGAAAAAGGGTCTATTAACTATGTTATCAAATTTGACAGATGTATTACCGGTGACCTTTATTGATAAGTAATTAGGGGCTGCTGTCAAATTTTGTGCCTTTGAGCGGCACTCGTACTACTGGCTGTTCCTTTTCCATTAAGCTTTCCAGAACTCCTTTGCATAACTTACTGCCTATACCTCTGGGGAACTATTTTTACAAGTTCACTTTCAAGGTCTAAGGTCAAGGTTATGTAATCACTGTAAGAACATGAAAAGATTTTTGTGCTATGAAGTTCTAACATTGTATATATATCATCCTTGGAAAAGTAAAAAAGACTTTAAAAGTTTTGGCTACAATTCGTAAAAGGTCAAGGTCACAGCATGGTCACGAGTTTAACCTTGTTTGGCGAAAACGGTTTATTTTAACTATTAACACTATACATCAATACATGATTGTTATTACTCAAAGGAGTTCATTTATTGTGTGACCTTGAAGGTCAAAGGTCAAGCTCATGAGATATGAGTTATTGCAATGTACACATAATTTTGATATAACTTTATCCTATTAACCTTTTCAGCACTCATTTACATGTGTTACTGTGTACATCTCTGGGGAGTTCTTTTGACATGCATATTCACTTTCAAGGTCAAAGGTCAAGGTCACGAGTTATAAAATCACTATACAAATCTTTGTAAACACGGTAACTTGATAAGTTTTTGTGCTATGAAGCTCAAATTTCAAATATATTAAAATCATTTTGAAAAGATTTTGGGTACAATCTTTCAAAGGTCAAGGTCACAACAAGGTCACAACTTGAGCACGCTGTAACAAAATGCTATATCTTAACTATCAACAATTTTATTCATTACATTTTTGTTACAAAGTGTTCATTGATTGTGTGACCTAGAATATCAAAGGTCAAGGTCACGAGAAAATGCCTAATTTGTTGAGGCCTGTAGAAGGTAGAACAGGGGAAGGCGAAACCCTCTGTTTCAGTGTTGCTCTGCTTTTGCGGTGTCCCACAAACACTAATCTAGTTTACTACAGTTTAATCACTTCAATTAAATGAATGTAAAAGTCACTTACAGCAACAAACATTAACTTGCATTTAGACATCAAAATACAATGCTTCTACCAAATAAGTAGTACGCTGATTTCGCTTCCAACCTTATAGATGATTGTTCCATCTATTATTGATTATTGATTTTAGGCAAGTTATCTTCTTTCTTATGAGAACCTTGTTGCTTTTAAAACACCAGGGGTGTTTTATTACGTTTATTGTGTTTACAAATAACATAAATAACACTACAAATATCACAAACAATGATAACTACTACTCACTTCATTATACTTTAAATGAGATTAGTCTACTTACCGATGATTAAAAATGGGGCATCTGAAAGAAGGAATTTTCATTACCATTGACAAACGCCTGGTCGTAGACTTTAATTGTAATTTACTTAGGCAATAACTTACGAGTGAAGGGGAAAGACAGATTATCTTTCCCAATAGCATCCTGTGTCAGGGTACGAAAGGGAAAATGATTGATTGGCTATATCCCAAGTCGGGCCGCGCGAGCGAATCTAGCTTCTGAGCCCAGGGTATAGATTAGTGAGATGACACAATTAATATAACGCGGGAAAGAAAATCTGTCATTTCCCGTCACTAGCTGGTTATTTTTCATATTACTCAAACAATTATTATAAGTCAAAAACTTAAAACAGATTCTCTATATTTTAATCCGCGCTGCTAAATATCCGCTGCGAAGTGTTATACAAAATTAAACTTAACGCTGGTTGGTTTTTGAAATTTTGAAAATTGAAAAAATGTCAATTTTGGATCGATGTTATTAAATCGGGAACAACTAACTGTTACTGAAAATAACAAGTTAAATGTCAATCAGTACAGCTGACAGGAAGATGTATTCGATTCGATCGTGTTTATTAGATATTGTAACAAATAGGTAGATTAATTGGATGCATAATTTCGTATATTGAACGTGTTTGAGATGTTTTCTTGATTTTTTCCATAAAATCAAGCATTTTAGAGACATTGTGCATAAATGAAATTTCTATCGTTTGAGCTGGGCGAATTAGAGAGAAATTGATTTCTCTTTAGGAACAAACCAGATAAAAAGGGAGGTAATACTTGTGTAGGGGGCGCTGTGAGGTGTGTATAAATGTGATGTCAGAGCGCGGGAAGTCCATTCTCGGCTGCGACGACTAGCGTATCAAGTTGATATGTCAAATTTTACATTGAGTTGTGTAAATGAAGGGGTTTTTTTCAGGCAAAGTATGTAAACTTGACAGCAGGAAAGTCATATTTGCAAGTTTGCGTGTTTGAAGTAAAGACTAGTTTGTATTATTATTGGTTATGTAGAAATAAATGAAGACGTATTTTGAAGTGAAGGTGTACTATGAAGTGAAGGTGTACTATGAAGTGAAGGTGTAATATAGTGAAATCTTTTATGGCGAAGTGTTGATGTCGTGGCAGTGTGTGAAGTTGGTGGAAAATGCTGAAGCGATAGTTTATGACTAACTGGTGTTTTATTGTGAATGGTGGTTTGTGGCGAGGTGATGTGAATGGATTGTAAATGGTGAAGTAGCAGAGTGTGGTGAATTGGCTATGTGCTGTGATGTTTTGTGAAGTGGTGGTACATGGTGAAGTGATGGTACATGGTGAAGTGATTGTACATGGTGAAGTGATGGTATATGGTGAAGTGATGGTATATTGTGAAGTGATGGTATACTGTGAGGTGATTGTGTTTTGAAGTTGTGGTTTATGGTGATGTTTTGATATACTGTGAAGAGATGATGTATTTTGAAGTAGGGGCACAGTGGCACTGTATGGTAAAGTTGAAAGTTCATGCAAAAACGGTGGTTTATTGTAAACTGATGGTGTATAGTTTTGTGTCTGTTGAGTTTGGGTTGTATGTTGCAGTGGCGATGTATATTCATTACATATCAAGGAGCAGTAATTGGAATATACCATGTTGGTACAAGGATGTTACAGTAATATATGTTCGATGTTGTCTCGCTTGAAGTGAAGACGGTTTAAAGTTCATGGAATGATGATGCATTTAATAAGAAAATAAGTTTATTAAGTGACAGTTTGGGTTTATGACGTAACTGTTTGTAACTGAGTTCGGTGAGGTTATAGCTTTTGTGCATGAGTGATAATCATTAAGTGACATGTGATGGTTCATTGGTCGCTGGTACATGGCTCATGGCTGCATACTCTGGAGAGTTGAATATCTATCATGTAGTTAGATGTTACGGTAACATTTGGTATTGTTGGAAATGTTTTTTATATGAGGCGTCGTGTTCGACACTGCTGCAGTGTTCGGTCCTACTATTTAAGGAGATGTTACTGTAACATCTGGGAATGCTGGAAATGTGTACGTATGGGGCGTCTTGTTTGACACTTCTACATAATTCGATTCCTACCTTGTAGGAGGAATAGATGTTACTGTAACATCTGGTAATGCAAAAATGTTGGCGTATAAGGCGTCATGTTAGACACTGCTGCAGTGTTTGATCCCTACCTTGTAGGAGGACGTACATATTACCGTGACCAAGGCAATGCTAACCTGATGGATGATTGATGTGACTGACGTAAAATCTGAGTGCTGCTTAACTGAGCTTCCTGCAGCATGTTCCCGACTGACGGTGTGGGTAATGGAAACGAGGATGAGGCGCGGTATCCTTGATATGATTTTCAATGTGCAAGAAATTGTAATAAACGCCTCGGCTAGTGTCGCAGGGGACTTCCTGTTTTGTGTATGTTGTTTTATCTGGTTTGTGGTGGAGGGATAGAGAAATGGATATATTTGCAAGTCCAGTGATGAGATATGAACTTCAATCAGCATATTAGATATTTTGTAGCTAATTAAAAACCAAATAAACTTTTAAGAAAGATACTCTGTGTCACTTTGATGATTTATATTAGCAATGAAATACTCCCTGTATGAATGACGTAAATAGAGAATACTACACGAGGTCTCATTAGATACGAATTATACGAAACGAGTGTCCTTCCGGCGGTATCTGACCGAGCGAAAGCGAGGTCAGATACCATAGGAAGGTCACGAGTTTCGTATAATTCGTATCTAATGAGACCGAGTGTGGTATTTTATTTATTACACACGTTTAGAATAGACACATTTGTTAATAATCCTAATTTTCGTGTATGGCATCAAGGAAACAATTCCGAAAACCCGAAACCGGTTTCAATAACCGAATGCGTAATAATCGACGTTCGTGATGTGACCAGTCTATTTGCGCAGTCGCTAATTTAAACCTGCGAAGAAAGAAAATAGTTTCGAGTTTCGATTGAAAATCAACCAAAATTAGAATGTCAAAAAAGGCTAATTCATCGATGATGAGTTTTAATTAACGATTAATTAATGATTGATATAGAAAGCGTAGAATGTAAACATTCAGAGTCAGAGTCGACTTTGTCAACGCTCTTCTCTCGGTCGGCTCGCCATGTTCAAGCGTCAAGGCTGACGTGTGTCGTTGTGGCTTGGCTAGCTGCTGCGGATACATTGGCTCTGTTGAAAACGGATTACTTACCAACGGGTAATGTAATGGAAGATCTTTAATTTGAAACAAACACCATTTCGAACTTTTCTAGGAACTTCAAATGAAACGATAGAATCGATATGGACGATAATGAAAACAACGACGTGCTCGGAGAGTGACGGGGACCCGATGGGAAGGGCAAGGTCATCGCCTTGTGTCGCTACAGCGTGTTTCGGGATTCCCAATTTCCGTGATGTGTTCCTGACTCCGTGACTGCATTTCAAAGTTGTTTATTCTCAGTGCTTGTCACATTTGATAGAATTTGGCTTGATCTACCCACATGTTATCACTAACAATCCGTGCATGATGCGATGTCCGGGTGTTCACCGTGTTGAATTTACGGTTGACGTTGTAATGTAAGTAAAAATATTAATGCATTCGCTGATCTATTGTTCATGAAATCGATTTTGCACAATGATGAAATCGTATGTTTTCTAAGTATCTGTCTATGTATCAACTCTTTTTAAGTATATAAAGCCGTAAACTTGAAGAAATGACATGTTTGTTATTAATGCGAAAAAAGTTCCGTTTTAGTTGACCCTAAATGAGAGGTCATTGGTTAACCAATCAAATCTGTGGAATGCGAGGTCATGTTGATACGACACAGGTCAACGCAATACGACACACGTGTGTCGTACGAGATTAGTATGCCATCACTTGTACGTTAACTACGTGTGTAATAATGATTTCTCCCTGCCTTGGAGAGCGTCCAATTTTGTCTTATTGACGGCAAGGTCTGCCAAGTAACAGGTAACGTAACGCAATTAAAAATTTATGTGAAGAGAAAATACTCGTCAGAACGTTCAAGTATTCAGCCAATATGTCAGTTTTGGGGATACAATTAGAAAGAGTTCTACCCAATTGTTGACTCGTCTTTGCCACAATATCTTGTGTCCACCCTCCAATATGGATAAAATATATACTTAATAACTTCTTTTTGTATCTGCTTCTGTTATTTTTGAAAGACAAGTTTATTGAAAGAAAATCTTTAGAAAATTCAGTGTATTTAAGAGTGTGGTACCTTCGTCGTCCTCTTGTTTCAAACGTTTCTTGGTTCTGAAATAAAAGCAACAGATTTAAAATTTTGATGTCATATTTTCACTCATCTCTCCGAAAGAGAATCAAGCCATCACGCAACTGAAGCGGTCATGACTCTCACATAGTCCTGAGTGATGTTTCAATCATTCGCTTTATGTAAACCGTTACATTCAAAATTAAACTTGAACTTATTAAATGACACCCAAAAACTATATTATGTCACTTAAAGAGACGCTGTATTAACTTTTTAAAATGACTTTTTCATAAGATATTTGTCAAACAACTATATAACATAAATATTAGACCAAAACAGCAACGATACACAGTTTCTCAATAAAATTACAGCTAAATAAACATTGCGTAACAAGGCGTCTGCTTGTCGCCGTCCAGCGACAAACCAAAACAAGGCTGAGAGGCTACGGGAAGGGGATACCGGAAATGACGTGGCAGTAGGTGAAGCGTGCGTCTGCTTATATGAAAAATGGTAGGCGAAATCCGAAATTCGGCGTTTTCCAAGCGATTACCAGTATGTCATATCATTGTATCACTGCCCTAGAATATCTCCTGATGAAGTCTCAGTAGACAAATTTCCATCACATCGATCGTTCTACGCCAAATTGACCCGCTGTACGTGTTAGGTCAATCAGAGCAATGTGACTATCTACATCGAACTCACGTGTTCCGATCACTACACCGACTTTTTGTTTCGAGCTCGAATTTTACTGAATGAACAGTTACACACCCTGTAATACGCACCGTTGGGAGAGAGATTGTTACTGGGATTCCGGATTGTTATGGGACGGTTACGGATTGTCATGGGAATTTTCACTTTTGGTAAGAATTTAATTTGGTTAAAAAAAGTGTTAATTTTATATTTTTGGGGTCGGAATATTGCAATATTTGGTAACCACGAATAAATGAATGTATCCAAAGACCATTTTAGCTATCATTAATTTGTATTTTCATTTCATTTAGCACATTCGTTGATGACATCGAAAACTTTAATATCTAAGACTGATTAAAACTCTTAGATAAACTAAATTGAACGATGTAATGATTTAAAACTTAAATTTTTCAAAACTTCATTCAATTGACATTTACAATTCCATATTCGATGAATGAAAAGGGTTATTTTAATTGTTTATAATTGATGTTTATTCAGACGGGTGTAATGTTATTGTCAATGATTGTTACTGGGCTATGTTTACAGATGTTCCGGATTGTGAATGAGTACGATACGGATTGTAAAAAAAACGAAATCAACAAAAAAATGTTTTTGATGCAAAATGTAATAATATTTTGACACTAACTGGTTTCAATTCCATCAAAAATCAAACATAATGGATACAGTGGATCTTTCTGGTCTCGAAGGGTCGGATGTTGACACGTCCATGTTAGTGTGTATAGGACACAACAAGAATCTGTTTCGCACACACTGCAATAAAGTATTCTGTAGACGCGATAAATTAGATGACCATATTAAAGGGATGCATAATGAAACGTGTTAAAAATGTGGAAAAGCTTTCGCTTTGGCGCCAAGACAAAAAACTGACTTTATTTATACCCATAATTTACCTTTCATAACTATGCAAATATTCTTATTTTCGTCACGTTTTGTTTAGCTTATAACTACAACACTTCTGGTTTCTACGGAACCGTAGAGGGGACATTGAATGAGTTTTATTTTGAGATTATTATGTCGTGGCCACGAGATAGTAAGTCGTGGCCACGAGATAATAAGTCGTGGCCACGAAATATTATGTCGTGGCCACGAGATAATAAGTCGTGGCCACGAGATAATAAGTCGTGGCCACGAAATATTATGTCGTGGCCACGAGATAATAAGTCGTGGCCACGAGATAATAAGTCGTGGCCACGAGATATTAAGTCGGGGCCACGAGATATTAAGTCGTGGCCACGACTTAATATAACCAATAGATTTTCAGTATTAGTCGGCCATTTTGTTGAGAGATAAAACGTAGTAGAGAGGTTATGTTTGGTGTTTTAAGCTCCTCAAAGAGGAGGGAAGGGGTGTAAGACCGAAAATAATTCTGGAGTTTCTGCTTCCCTCTTAATGAGGGTCATTTTATTCAAATCATTACCTCTCTGCAGTGGCTATTATAACAAATATATCAATATTGGTAATTTATTTGTGTGTATTCTCCAAGACAACCTTTTTATTTGAATAAAATGTTATCATTAAGTCTATGAAACCTATCCTACGCTGTTTGTCGTTCATATCTCATTCCTTTTTTCAATATTTCCTTTTACAATAAAACATGAAAGAGCACTACGCATATGATTTGTTGCAATAAAGAATGGTGTTTCCAAAAACATACTCAGTACGCAAATACTACGTACACTATCCAACAATGTACAAAGTATATTTGATTTGGTTACTCTTTAAACTATCAATCAAAAAGGATTTATCAATAACCCATTAAAAAATTCACAATCACTTATAAAAAACGTGCATATTATAACAACCGGTATAACCAGACTTAAACTTCTACCTATGTAATACTTCGCCTTGCCCTAAACCTTTGTATTTCAGCCACCTTGGTCAGTAGTAAGATGGTCAACAACACATACAATACAAATGGAATTGTAGCACTTTTGATTGTTATCAATTTAAAGAAAATAAGATTCATAAACAAAAAAGTTTTCGAACCCGGAATCTCTATGTTATCAAGCTACTTAATTACTTAAACCTCTTTCTACCCTTACCCTCTTTGCAAACCTCGGTTTCAATAACCCTCACCTAACCGTATACACAACTGTTACCACCCCAAACCCCGTACCCTCTAAATATCCCGTGTTTACATAAACTTACTTTATTGTATACCAAACCATAACCCTCGCCTTGCCCTATCCCTCTGGTTATTAGTCGGTTTCATTACACTCGCGTATACCAGAGTCTCTGCTTTGCCTTAACCCTCTTCGTAACTCTAGATTCCATAACCTTCCCTTAACAGTATACCTAACCCCTCGCTTTGGCTCAACTCCAACGTATCCTCGTTACCATAACCCTCGCTTTGCAAAATAAAAAATGTAACCCTCACGTTTCTCAATCAACCCTCCCCGCTTTCGTAACGCTTGTTTCCAATAAACTCGATAACCTAACTGTAGCCATCGCTCTAACCCTGTCCGTAACCCTCGTTTTCATGCAGTTAGGTAGACGGTAATGCGATGGTTATGGACACGAGGGTTAAGATGAGGGTTAGTGTAAAGCAAGGGTTACAATAAGGTATACGCTAAAGGGAGGGTTATGAAACAAGGGTTACTAGAAGGTGAGGGCCAAGTGACGGATACAGCTAGGTATATTGTAAAGCAAAGCAAGGGGTGTAATGTTAGGCATAAGTGCTCAAAACACGCAGTGTACCTAAGGGTTTAGAGCAAAGCGAAGGTTGCAGTTAGGTAGACGGTAATGGAGGGTTATAAAAAGAGGTTTACTAAGAGGTATAGGGCAACGCAAGGGTTACAGTTAGGTAAACAATATAGCCAGGGTAAGGAAAACGAGAGTAGTGGAAGTAAGGGCAAAGCAAGTGTTACACTCAGTTTACTGTAAAGCGAGGATTCGTTAACACGAGGGTTAGGGAAAATGAGGGTTACAGTGAGATATACTAGTACTGTAAAGTGAGGGTAATAAAAACGAATAATACGTAGAAAGTTAGGACAAATGTGGCGTATAATTAGATATATTGTTAAGGGAGGGTTAGGAAATCGAGGGTTACCTAAAGGATTAAAGATAGGGTAATTGGGTACTTGGGGCAAAACTAGGGACAAGTAAGATATACGGTAAATTGATGGTAATGGAAAAGAGGTTACGTAAGGGGTAAGCACACAGCGAGGGTTGCAGTTATACGGTAAAGTGAGGGTTGTTGAAACAAGGGGTAGAAGATTGTTAGGGCAAAGCGAGGGTAACAGTTAACTTTACTGTAAAGCGAAGGTTATTATCTTGGATTGGAGTGTACTAAGAAGGTGGTACAAATATGTATTGGTACCTTCAGAAGTTGTTGTTGAAACAGTCTGATAGGTACTACACTATGGGGGTATTTAATAACGGTTTTTGGTACTTTACGGTATGACCGCCTCTATATGTATTATGACGGATGAACATCTTTATGTCTTGAACTTCTTTTACATTTGCATTTGGATATTAACACTGTTACGAAAAGCTAGACTTTATAAATTGAACATTGGTTGATTGGATTAAAAGAATGATTAAATGATAAGAATAATTATAGATACATGCTGTGCAGATAAATAGCTGCCACCCTTTTTTTATTTATATTCTGTACTCAATGCAAGCTATGCACATGTATATTCTATAGAAAGTATTCAAGTGGTATTTATGCATAAAAGACCATGCTGGTTTTTTTTTTTTGTTTATTAAAAAGATTTATATATGTTTTATGCTAGGAAAGTGGTGTTTGGATGAAATATATGATATAGATGCATGATAAATAGTTACTTTATAACATAACTTCTGATGAGTTAAACTTATATCAAGCAAAATATATAGGCCTATATATATACACGAAAAATCCACAAGCACAACTTATATATTGATACTGCATATACAAACTGTACAAGTATATATAAAGTGTACATTAAACTTAAGGATTTTAATTGGTACTTCTGTATACTATAAAACACATGGGTGGTTATAACATGCATGTTTATTTTAAGTGATGGTGAATTTTTTAATGGGTTATTGATAAATCATTTTCGATTGAATACTTTATAGATTAACCAAATTAAATATACTTTAGCTTGGTACGTTGTTGGACAATGTAGTATTTTTGTATACTGAGTACGTATTTTGGAAACACCATTCTTGGGATCCATCAATTAGCCTTGATTGGATTGGATAGGACTTCTATAAATCTTTCTTGTTGCAACAAATCATATGTGTAGTGCTCTTTCATGTATCTCGTAAATTGAAATATTGAAAAAAGGAATGAGATATGAACGCCAAGCAGCGTAGGATAGGTTTCATAGACTTAATGATAACGTTTTATTCAAATAAAAGGGTTGTCTTGGAGAACACACACACACACACAAATTGATATATTCGTTATAATAGCCATTGCAGAGAGGCTATAATTTGAATAAAATGATCCACATTAAGAGGGAAGCAGAACATCCAGATTTATTTTTGGTCTTACACCCCTACCCTCCTCTTTGAGGGGCTTAAAGCACCAATCATAACCTCTCTACTACGTTTTATCTCTCAACAAAATGGCCGACTAATACTGAAAAACTATTGGTTAATTTAAGTCGTGGCCACGACATATGATCTCGTGGCCACGACTTAATATCTCGTGGCCACGACTTATTATCTCGTGGCCACGACTTACTATCTCGTGGCCACGACATAATAATCTCAAAATTAAACTCATGCAATGTCCCCTCTACGGTTCCGTAGGTTTCTGATAATAAATGAGTTGAATGGTCAAGGTTCCCATAGTTATTAGAAATTCGTATATAGTAATCATGTAAGTTTTTTTATAAAAACTCCGAAAATATAGGTCCATGACATATAAAAACATATTTTGTCCTTCTTTGAATACTGAGCTTTGATTTTTATTATTTGTTTAGTTTTCATAAGGGTGCCTGTGAGCTGCATGGCACTTTTAAAAAACATTTTTGTATGGTAATGGCTTATTATAGGTGTTTGACATATGACAATTGTGTGTCTTTTCGCATGGGGCACTTTGCCCTAAACTCCTGGGCAAAGTGCACCGCCTTTGTCGAAATACATTTTCGTTAATATCTCTTTATGTAGGCATGGTAGGTTAAAAAGCATTTATCATACAATAGTTTATCTGATGAGAATTAGAGACATGCTGCAAGTTGCATTCTAAACATGTTAATATGCCCAGAAAACAGTTTATATGTTAGGGGGCGCTCTTTGTCCTGGTCTCCCCTAGTTATCGCCAGTTCTGTCGATATGTCCTAAATCTTAAACTTGCAAAGCAGACCTCTCAAACATTAAAGACATAGCTGATGTGTAGAAAGATGTGCCTTTTGGAATTTCAACTTCTTTTGATGTACATTCTAACGTTTTTACTAAGAATTGTGTTTCTTGAACAGAAATTCTCAGGAATTTTACTATGCCAATTCTATTTAAAATAGATTGCAAATTTTCTCACTTACATATATAACATAATAATTCTGAAATATGTGGAACCAGTGGGGTATATTATCTTCTGATGACGCTAGTTAATTTTGGCATATGGCAGCAATTTTGTGCTCAAATGTCTGGTGATGTTGCATTCATATTTCACTTAACTTGTTCGACTTTGCAGCAGTGGCATACTGGAGCTTATTAAATCGTTTTCGCGATCAAGGTTTTGATCAAAGAAATATTCTTATCAAAGTTATCATCCTTTGTTTCACATCTGTGGCATTTCCCTGCAAAAAACGATTTAATTTGAACTCGTTGTTTAGAATAAACCAGAATACTATGCTGTTATTTGCCAAACATCCCTTCATAATCCGTAGCAAAAATGTGCTTGCTCAGTAGTAATCCGGAAAAGCATCATGTAACAATCCGTTGTAATACAATTTTACCCCTCTCTCGGGAAAATTACAATAATTTTTTTGTCAAGGGCATTATTTCACATTTGTTCGACCTATCATTTAAAACAACCATTCATGTAAACACGTTATTACTTTTTTTTGGGTAAACATAGTTCAATTAAAAAAACAAGGACGCTTTATGATGTCAAGGTAGTTATTTTGGACCAATCTTCAGGACGCCAACAGTGTTTACTTTGCTCAATGTAGATTTCTATGCGTAATGAATGTACAACTCTATAGACATATTATGATAGAACCTACGAACAGTGTCAATTGGGATTAAACATGAATTCTTACTACTGTAGCGATCATTAAATATGCCATGCATGGCACAACAGTTCCCATGACAATCCGTAACCGTCCCATAACAATCCGGAATCCCAGTAACAATCTCTCTCCCAACGGTGCGTATTACAGGGTGTGAGTTAGGCATGCAGAGAAAAAATCCTTTTCTGATTAGTAAAATAAGTTTTTGGCTGATTTATGGCAATAATCCGAATTTACTATGATTTGAGCGTTGTGTAAAAAATGTTGAATAAACAATGACATTGGTCTGCAGGTGTTATTTACTTTCCTTAGATCATATACTCACTTTTTACACAATTACTTTACTGTCTATCGTATCTCCTATCTGTTTCCTAATCAAAAGCTATTAAATGATGACTAAAGCAGGTAGATTATATAATGCACAATTATCAACACCTTGCTTTTTTATGACATCAGCTAATTAGGTAACATCTAATAGCAATTGTATTCTTTAACATCCTTTTTTCTCCGATTGGTAAATTATAACCTGTTGAAATTAGGAATACTGTTTTTGCTCTATCTGATAATTATTTTGGGTAAGGTTCATTAGTAAATTTTCATTCTGTTTGGCCATGTATCGGGTATTGTACAAGAGTGAAATTATTAAGATTGTCATTGAAAGTATATTTTCAATGCTCTATTAAAATAATATTTTAAACAAGACATCAGTAAATCCAATACATGCCTTTCATTGAGAATTGTTAAGGTCATGCAATGTAATTTTTCTGAGAATGATAGATCATTATCTCCACTACCATTATCTATGTGAATGCAATGAGCATGTAATTGAGACAATACTGTCGCCACTTGCGTATCTACCATTATGTCTGGAGACAAATCTTCTTCAAACCAAGGATTTTCATAGCTATGAAACCAAAACGATTTATGTGTAAAATTATAATTTATAGAATAATTCCAGTAGCAAGTACGATTATATCTAAGAAGTAAGAAGTACTCTGTACTACTTTTGTTCTCGGAATCACTTTGATGGATGTGACTATATCAATACGCGGTACGTTATATTCAAAAGAGTGGGATCCCAAATATAACATTGTTTCATTTTCAATACGAATCGAAACCTTGTATATCTTGAATACATCAACAATTGGTAAATAATGTTTGATTATTTTTCTATTGATATGTGTTGTAAAAATACGGAGATTGATCCTACTATAGATTATCCACTGTGGCGCCTATATTTTCATAAGAGAAAAAATATCATAATAAATAACTTATAACCGTTCATACTTTTCCTTTCCTTTCAAACCACCTTGGTAAAATTATTCACCGTCTTTATATTGCAATAAACTCACCAAAATTTAACATTTTATGTATTTGATTGAAGAAAATATTCGGTTTGTTCATTGAAAATATAAACCATTTGTTATTTGTCACCGTCGGATATAATAGTATGTTTTTGTTTAAACATCATTATTTATACTCACCGTCGATAGTTAACAATATGCCCGATTATCCTAATCTGTCTAATTCCGACAATCCTTACACAGAGTAAAGACAGAGTTATCGCTGCCCTAAACTGTATCCAATACACACCACCAGGTGGCTAACCCTACGTCATCATTGCTTCTTCTGACGGGCAGAAACAAGCCGAACGAACAGAGGGGAGGCCGGGTGGGAGCTAACGATTGTTAACTATCGACGGTGAGTATAAATAATGATGTTTAAACAAAAACATACTATTATTTAATATACTCTCCTCGATAGTTAACAATCGTTAGCTCCCACCCGGCCTCCCCTCTGTTCGATCGGCTTGTTTCTGCCCGAATCCCACAGACGGAGGCGGGTGCGAGAGGCTGAAGCAATAACTTAACTCTATCTTTACAGGTGAGGGCTGGTGACCCACGAGTCGACACTAGAGAGATCCTCGAGGAGGATCCCCCGTCACCCGGAGAGGTTAACCCTGACCCAACCTCGCTATGCGATGGGATCCGCAACCAAGGTCGCCAGCTAGCAACAAAAGACAACAGACACACAACTAAAATCAACCTCGGGTTTATTACAAAGAAGTAAGAAAAAGAACAAAGTTAACGAGCAGAGGGATGACTCCTGCGCTGAGGAGCCGAAGCAACTCGCTGCTGGGCGTACACCTGTGCGCCCAGACGGTTGATCCCCTCCAAGTCCTCGTTAGAGATATCCCGGAGGTAACACCAAGCCTGACTTCCAGAAACAGCCAGCCATGATGTCCGCCACCGCCAAGTTGCTGTGGAGAGCCATCGTCGCTGAGATGGCTCTAATCTCATGCGGATTAGATCTCGCTGGGGGATCAAGACCCGCGGCCTTGTAAGTGTCCAACACCGCAGAGCGGAGGTAGACGCTCAGTTGTCTCTTGTCAATCTCCCGGACGCTGGTCTGGGAATGTGGGATGAAGAGTCTCCTCCTCCCTTGACCCAGTGTCCGGGTTTTCTCGGTATAGATCCGTAAAGCTCGTTCCGGACAGAGGAGACGGTTCTCCTCGTCCGTTGGATCTACACTCCCGGAAAGGGGCGGTAACGAGAAGGTTCTACCCCTCTCGTCCGCGGCTTGGTTTTTACAGATAAACTCAGGTGCCAACCCCAGAGTAGCCGATCCCCCATCTCTAACATCAAAACGCAAGAGGTCCGCCTGGAGAGATTGAAGCTCTGAAATCCTGGCTGCGAACCCCATTGCGACCAAAAAGGCTGTTTTGATGGTGAGACGGAGGATGGTCGTCTCTCTCAACGGCTCGTAGTGGTCTGTCCTAAGATGGCTGAGGACCACCGCTAAGTCCCACTCCGGGCCCTGAGTTTCGTCCGCCCGTCCACGTTCCGGTAGGTTTTCACAAGCTCTTTGAGGACTGAGATGTCTATCTGGGGGTCACGTTTCCTGAGAACGGACATTAACGCCGCCAGATTTGTGTTGATAGACAAGGCTTTGAGCTTCCTCGTCTCTCGAAGATAAACTAGGTACTGAGCCAGGCGTGCGCCACGTGGTTGGCTAGTCCCAAGATGCTCCTCGCTTCCTTATCCAGGTGAGACAAGTGAGCATCGGACACCTGGTGAGGTATGGCGGGGGCAGCCACCCGGCGGATGTCGTCATCCAAGGCGGGGGGAGAAAGAGGCAAAGGACAGCGATGCACGGGGAGACCAGACCGGGCCTTGTCCGATAGCACAAGGGGGGGTAAGAGACGACCCGGCGCTGCCGCCGCAACGTTGGAGTCGAAATCCTTGCCCGCCGCCTGCAGGAGTCTGAGAGTCGGAAGCGCAAGCTGGCGCTGCGTCGGCGCCTCCTCATCGGCGCAGAAGGTTTCCAGTCCGGCCACCCTGGTCGAAGAAGGTTCTTCCTCCAACTCCTGAACGTCCACCAGACACCAATCAGCAATTGCCGTCAGGCGGTCTTTGAGGTCAGGAGCATCGTCGGCCGTACCCGGCGCCACCGGCGGTGGGGGAGTCACGATCCCCCCGCCAGACGCTCCCTCCTCCTGCTCTCGGTCGGGAGTTGGGGAAGAGTCAATGTCCGAGGGGGTGGCGTCAGGAGACACGACCACCACTCTCCTCCTCTTAGGAGTGGACGGCGCCTCAGGGGAAGGTGGAATAGAATTCCTCCCCTCCTCGTCCCTGGGCACAACGACCAGATTCCTCACTGAGGACATGATGTCGTCTGTCAGCTTCTTCTGGTCGAAGGCAGGGGTAGAGGATCTCGATCTCTTCCTCTTCTTGTGCTTCCTCTTCTTCCCGCCGGCCCGCTGTGAGCTCGGGGAAGAGGTAAAGTCAGGGGAGGACCTCCGAACAGGAGATCGCTCAAGCCCGCTAGAGGGAGGAGAGGCGACAGGCGCATCCTCAACAGGCGACAGGATCCTATCGGAGCCGCCACCAGCCTCTGGAAGATCGAACTCCGCGGTATCCTCTGAGATAATGAGGTCGGAGCCCTGGGAAGGGTTATCCGACGCCCTGGAGGCGGTGGCAGAGGAAGCGGCAGAAGGCCGCCTGGAGGACCTGTGCTTCTGCTGACACTCTGATTTTTTCACCGCGGCGCGGTACTCTCTGTAGAAAGATCTTCGCATTCTCTGCACCTGTCCGACTCGGCGCAGAGGTTCCGACACAGGCGGCAGAGCGAATGAGGGTCGAAGCGCGCCGACTTCCTGGACCCACACCCTCCACAAAACCCTGCGATGGGATTGGACATAACGCCTCCACGAGACGAGAGAGGCGAACGGACGCGTCCCACGGGAAGGCGCCCGAAGCAAGCGGTAGGCGGCAAGCGCTAGCGGTAGGCGGTAGAGCGCCTGAAGCGCAAGCGACCAGCCTAGCGAGAGCTGTAGAGCGGCAGGCGGCAGGCGGCAGGCGCCACTAAACCAAAGCGCTACACGCGCCACACCGCCTGAAGCGGTAAGGCAAGCGCAGGCGGCAGGCGCTACCGCAGGCAAGCGCAAGCAAGGGGAGGCGGTAGACGGGAGGTCTACCTACGAGTCAGCCGAGAGAGAGGGCTGGCCCGGCACGAAAAGCATGTGCAGCTCGAACAGCTGAAATTGGCAACAGTAGACCGAGTCAACTGCCGACAAACCCAGCCACAACAACAGCGATAAGGAGGACTAACTTCGTAAGGAAGCAACACCACAGCCCAACACAGATCGCAAACAAATAAGCAAGCTAGATAACCGAGAGAAGGTCGAAATTGCAGAGACTATCAAAAACACAAGTGCTCTTGATGGCCGACAGAAAAGCAATGATGACGTAGGGTTAGCCACCTGGTGGTGAGTATTGGATACAGTTTAGGGCAGCGATAACTCTGTCTTTACTCTGTGTAAGGATTGTCGGAATTAGACAGATTAGGATAATCGGGCATATTGAGGAGAGTATATTAAATAATAGTCAGTGTATGTTATGTAAGAATCAGCAAACAACAGACCATCAGATTATCACTTTAAACGGACATGTCCAGCCAAAAAGGCGCCAATTTAACACAGCATGCGCAGTCGCCTTTCTGCGTCATTTGATAGGGTTTTGAAATATACGATACAACATGTTTATACAATAATAATTGGCTTGAATAAATCGTTTTTGAGCCGTCGGATACCTAATGTATCGGAATATACGAAAATTGGGTGTTTTTGTGAATATTTGTATGTTAATTGAACGATCGAAAATGTGTCATTACCCGTTGGAAAATGATCATTAGGTGAAACTACTCACCTACTGCTACGTCACAGTAGGTTGACACGCTCGGGACACGCTTCAGTGACCACAGATTCTGTTCGCCGGGGCTAATTGGACAGTGTATTTTAAAAGCCGTATTTAGGCAGGTAACCGTCCGATTTCGAAAATTAAAAGTTGACTCTTATTCAAATTGCAAGCCCCTTTTTATGAATCCCGTAAGTGGCCATAGACAATTTCAGTCCCCCTTTAAAGGTTAAGAAGTCAATATGACAAAAAAATAACCACTTCTTTATAATATTTGCTATTTTTACTGATGTAAATAAATTTGCAAAATTCATCTTTAGTCATTTATCGGATTTCAATCACAAATAAATTTCAGTTGTTTCAACCATGCCATAAGATGAAACTTTCCTGTTCGGCCTTCTCGCAAGCACGGTTTGAAATTATGTTAGTTTTAGAAACAGCATTTCATACAACCCTAAACAGCACTTCATACAACCCTAAAATGAAATGAAAACCACAATGGATGTACCTCCTAAATAATCATAAATGTACTCCTACTTACCTTTTTAAGAAGCATACTATGATGAAAGTCAAAGCAACAATAAAGCTGAAATAAAATAATATCTTTAAACAAAAGGGCACAACAGTAAAACATTATAAAAATAATGAAAAGGTAAATTGTACTTATTGTACAGATCATTGACGTGACATAAGTAGCCTACAATATGAAAACATTTTACGTTTTTCAACTGTTTTAAATGTTCAAATGTTCGAAATGCAGGTAGAATTCATCTCCCTTTAATCCATTAAACCGTCCTGCCAATTCGACCTTAACTTAAGGACAAAACAAAGGCATAAACTTAATAATAATACATATTTTTTTCCAAATCGTTAGAAATAGTTAAACTTTGCAAACATTTTCAAAGTACTGTGAATTAAAACTATATTGACAAGTAAACGAAGCTCCCCATGAAGACAAATAAATCAGTCTGATCAAAATCAATTGTGATTCGAGGACAAAAAAGGGTAAATATATTATCTTTAGTGGGGTTCGAACCACACCCAGACCGGCTTTCCTTTCATTCACAGTCTGAAGGCACCCCTATATAATATACCCGCATGTTATGATGCAAGCTCATCTAGCCAATTAAAAGGAGCACAGCAAAAGCTTTCGATATCATGCTAGGGGCAGATAACTCCAGTGTTCCATTCGTTATACATAATCGCCGCTAAACGATATTTAAGAACGAGGATGTGATTGGATAGCTTTCGACTGGGTTTGTCTGCACCAAACTGGTTATAGCAAAATATGATAGAGGTGGGTGCATTCAGACCGAGACGGAGAGGATATTCTGGCTGGTTTGAGCCCCGATAGAGACAATATATTTGATATTTTATTCCTTGGAGCACGGTCGATGTTAATCAGACTGACAAATAAATCATTCAATAACATCAATTTAAACATTCATATTATTGGGTTGGTCAATGACATAAAACCACATTCAGTAAACGCGGCTCCACCCAACTTTAAGATATTGTTTAAGGAAAGAAAATACCGAATTGTTTTCATGAGACCTCGTTGAGAGCAAATATTTTACCATGCTACTGGAGCAGCAATTATCCCCACCAAGACTGGGGTGTTCAAGAAATGCATACCTGACAAAGAAAAAGTTATTTCGTCGATTACGGATACAGACATTGTATTTGGGATGAACTATGCAAAATGACTACATTCAATACATACACAATTCTTGATTGGAATAAGGAATTAAAATAAATACAATCAATGTTTTTTCTTGCTTTAAAGGGGCAGTAGCACGTTTTTAGGGGGAGTATAAGTTGATGTCAGGAAAATGAAAAAAAAAGGTTTCAATTGAAAGACAATGTATTTAAACTAAATGGAGCAGTAACAATTCAATATATAATGTAAAGATTAGCCTTGCGATTCCTTTTTCTTACAGAAAGTGAATTAAAGGTGTTCACAAAAAAATGGCCGCCAATGGATTATATGTGAATCTTCATACTTTGTCCTCTGACTATGGCTAATTGGCTTGTATAATGAGATTTTTGACACTGTCAAAATAATACATTAACCATTAACGTACAAATATCAGTGAAAATTTTGAAATATAAAATTATCAAAAAACGTGCTACTGCCCCTTTAAGAGCATAACACACATACAGTGGGTAGTCCTTCCATTAACCATAGTGTCATTTATTAAGAGTTTCACTTTCATTTGGTCTATATTCTTAAACCTCCGTTTGCCATTGATATGTATATATGAGGGTCATATGGTATTTAATGTTTAAACGATGTCCAAAAGGAAAGTGTCTTGAATTCTCGATTTCATTGAATAAAAAACTTTTTTTTGGAGAAAATATACGGACAGAGGTTGAAAACAAAACGATCTCGAGTAAACGAAATTTAATTCAAGACCAAGTTTTAAATCAAAAGTGACTGTACCATATTTTTTTACTCACTTTTTTATATTTTTTATTCCACTTTTTTAAAGTACAGCACATCACGACAAATAATTTTTTTATAAATAAATTCAGACTTTGCATTCTGATTGGACCAAACAAGTTCATGTGATCGGTATACATTACAATGAACCTTAAAATGCAGGTTATGCAAAATAACTTTCAGTAAATAAAGGTTATACGACATTGTCCCGGAACTACATTTCTCTGATTCCCCGGATCTTACAGCCATTCTAGCCTGATCCCGGTCTTGAGGGTCCTAACTTAGATTCACTTTATACAAATACTATTTCTGGTTATAAGCAACACATGTACATCTCCGGCAACACTATAAGCCACTATTTGCAGTAGATAAGATATGGAAGGGGGTTCTTTTGGGGCTGAACTCTATCTGTAACTATGTGTATTAGATAAGGTGTGGAAGGGGATTGTTTTGGGGCTGACATTTATATGCCATTATTTGTAAAAGATAACATATGGAAGGGGATTGTTTTGGGGCTATACTATGTACACTTTCGTTTATCATTCGATAGATATACTGTTAATACCTACTTTTATCATACAAAATCATATACATATACTATGTACACCTTCCATTATCACACACTATTAGGTACATACATTGTGTATACATTCCTGCATTAAACACTATCAGATACAAATACTATGAACACTATCCTTCATCACACACTACCAATTACATAACCTTTGTGTACCTTCCTTTATCATATACTATGAGATACGTATATGTACACTTTTATTTATCATACATTATCAGATACGTAAACTATGTACATTTTCCTTTATTACACATTCAGATCAATATATTATGTATTCCCTCCTTTATCAAACACTACCACACATAATACAGTGAAAACATTCTTCCTTTATCATACAATATCAAATACAAATACTTTGTACAACTTCCTTCACACACTTTCAAACACATAAACTGTATACATTTTCCATCATCACACACAAAAATATGGAATACTATGGACACCTTTCTTTATCATACACTAAGAGATACATATATCATGTACACTGTTCCATATCATACATTTTCAGATACATATACTGTTTATACCTTCCTTTATCATACACTATCAGATGTGTATAGTGTTTATACCTTCCTCTAGTACACGCTATCAGGTACATATACTGTGTAAACTTTCCTTTAACAAACACTATCAGATACATATAATGTGCAAACCTTCCTTTCTTTATCATACCCTATCACATACACAAACGGTGTATACTTTCCTTTACAATATGAGATAAATACAATATGTACATATCATTTTATCAAATACTAATACTATATACATATAATATGTACACCTTTCTTTATCATACATTAGCAGATGCAAATACGGTATACCTTTCTTCATCTCACACTTCCAGATACATATACTATGTACATCCTCCTTTATCAAACACAAGCAGATAAATATACTGTGAATACATTCGTTTATCCAATACCTTTAGATACATACACTTATTAACTTTTCTTTATAACACACTATCAGATACATATACGATATACACTTTACACAATATCATATACATATAATTTGTATACCTTACTTTATCAAACGCCTTGAGAACATATACTAAGAAAACTTTCATTAATCATACACTATCATATACATATACTTTCCTTCATCACAAATTACTAGATACATGTACTATGTACTTTTTCTTTTATCATACACAAGCAAATACAAATACTATGAACACTTTCCTTCATCATACACAATCAGATCAAATACCATGTAAAACTAGCTTCATCACACACTATTTGATACGTACACGTTTCTTTTTCATACATAATCAGATTATAAACCGTGTATACCTTCCTTCATCAAAGACTTTAAGTTAAATGGACTGTGTACACCTTACCTTATCAAACATCAGCAGATTGATATACTGTGTATACCTTCCTTGATCATACACTGTTAGATAGATATACTATGAAAACTATCGGATACATGAACTGTATATACCTTCCTTTATCAAACATATCTCAACTTATCAGATACATATACTGTGTAAACCTTCCTTTCTTTATCATACACTATCACAAACATATTCTTTGTACTCTATCCTTTATCACCCATTATCAGATACATATGATAAGAACACATTCACTTATAATACACTATCATATATACTATGTACATTTCCTTTATCGTATCTTAGCAGTAACATATACTGTATACATTTCTTCATGAAACACTTTCAGATACATTTATGTATGTACAACTTTATCAAACATATACTATTTGCAATTTGCAATTTCCTTGATCATACATTATCAGAGGAACATGAGATAAATACCTTAACGAAACAGACAAAATTAAAGGGGTTACACATGCACTATGCGTAAACCGATGACCATAACTGAAGTTACGATCATCCCAACATGGCGGCAGGTCATACTCTTCAGAACTTTTCACGCCATATTCTAGTCATTCAGCTACATTCTGATAAATTCAATATTGCGCTTAGATGCACGTTGATTTGGAGACGATATTATAAACATATTTCCTTTCGTAAAAGCATACTAATGAGATATTCAAGTTTGAAAAATCTGGCACGATTACGGTAACTGGAAAATCATAAATGAGATGATGGTAACTGAAACGGATAGATAACGGTAACTGCATGTAGTACAGTAATAAAATGTACATTACCGTGTA
Organism: Steromphala cineraria; assembly: GCA_916613615.1. Lineage (NCBI taxonomy): Eukaryota > Metazoa > Mollusca > Gastropoda > Trochida > Trochidae > Steromphala > Steromphala cineraria. The sequence continues at coordinate 17,838,880 of OU744735.1, read as the reverse complement.
GGAAACAACAATTATTCAACAACGAAGACACATTGGGTAGGAATTACCAGCTGATCATCTGATACCGTGTGTAATGATTTGTATTATCATGTTTTATGTATTTTAGAAACACTAAATAACAATCTGGACAACGCAATGCAGGATAATTTTTAGGATACTAGTATATATCACACTGTTTTTACACACACTAAGTAAAATAATATAAATAAAATGAAAACAATTACACTAGTTGCCATTGACAACCATCAGATGACATGATACTTACATACGACCGAGAAATAGGGATATATATTTGTATCTATGTAAAAGGACGACGCATGTATTTGAATACCTTTAAGATATGCTATTGTCTCAGTATTGAAATCTTTCTTGCAAACATATATTTGTGTAGTTCCTGTATTCAGTAAAATACATTGAGGTGGCTAGCACTGGCTGCTAACAGAAACGTATGCAGCCTATAATTAAACAAAACGTCCCAGTAGAAGTGTCAGGGTCCTTTATTTGGATACTATCAGACTATTGTGAATCATGCATGCGAAAGATGCATTCCAAGAAATGATTCTTAGTGTCTCGAGGACTCAGGGGCTGCTACCGCTCCGGCAGTGGAAGCGGATATTAGGGTTACTCACCTCGGCCCAGGACCTCATCGGCACTGGCAATGGAACAGGCAGCAGGCGTCAGGGAAGCAAGCCAATGCTCTCGTCACATAAACGAGTTGGAGCTGGAAGCCATCAAGCTAGCAATCAATCACTGGTCCGCCCAGCTGTAGTACACACGGACAGCTGGACAGCCGCCTGGGCGATCAAAAGACAAGGCTCGATCAGGGCAGTCGGCATTCTCCAGCTGGCGTTGGACCTGTTCCGTCTCTCGGATGGACTGCAGATATTACTACGGGTAGTACACATTCAAGGGATAAAGAACATTCTGGCGAACGCTCTATCCAAACCGGACAAGTCGGAATCGAAACTGATTCCCAGTGCGTTTGCTTAGGTGTGTCAGCAAACCGCTAGTGGACCTGTCTGCGACCCCGCTGAACCATCAGCTTCCTGTTTACGTGTCGCCAGTCTCCGACCCAGGGGTGCGCTGTCGTTAGAGTGGGAGGGGATGGACGCATATACCTTTTCCTACCTGCAGTGGTGGCCAAGCTTCAGGTGACCCAGCGAGAGCGTGGTTCGTACCCCTTCAGAGGATGTGTCAAGCTGCACGACGTACATTGGGGGTCCTTTGTTGCCTTCTGTGTGGACAAGGGCAGGGACGTGCAAGTGGCTACTGTCCCAAAAAGTGGCTGAGTATTTAGTTTATCTCCGAGAGGAAAGGCGGATTAAGGTGTCTTCCATTAACACCCACTTAGCAGCAATCATGTCTGTCCTGCGCAAGCGGGATTCCTCGGTGGACATCCGGTCCTTAAGAAGTCATCAAAACATACCGTCAGGTGGATGGGCGGCTCAAGCCCAAGCCCCCCGAATGAGACTTGGCTTTTCTCCTGAAGCACCTACGCTCGGACTTCTATGAGCCTCTAACGGATACCATCATTCTCTGCCTGATGGTTAAGTTCGCTCTCCTGGTGGCGATGGCATCGGCCGCCAGGATTTCAGAGTTACATGCCCTTCAGGCTGACTTGCTGCGGTTCGAACAGAGGGATGGGGGTATGGCGTCCTTGGGCCTTGCTCCGGACTTTCACTGCAAGAACCAAGGGTCAGATGAGAGGGGCAGGGTGTTTCACATCCCTGCTCTGGTGGCTGCAGCTTCCCCATGGACGAGGGAAGCAGATTTCTTTGTCCGTTGCGAGCTCTCCGGATTTATGAGGAGCACACACGTTCACTCCAACAGGGAAGAAGGAGGCTTTTCTTGCCCCATTCCCAGCGGAGTACCAAGGAGATTGATAGAGGGGTCTTGGGGTCTATCTAAGGTCGGCGATTCTTGAGGCATACAAAGCCCATACAAAGAATTAGCGCCGCCGACTCGCACCAACCCGCATGAGATACGGCTGGATTTCAGAGTTACATGCCCTTCAGGCTGACTTGCTGCGGTTCGAACAGAGGGATGGGGGTATGGCGTCCTTGGGCCTTGCTCCGGACTTTCACTGCAAGAACCAAGGGTCAGATGAGAGGGGCAGGGTGTTTCACATCCCTGCTCTGGTGGGTGCAGCTTCCCCATGGACGAGGGAAGCAGATTTCTTTGTCCGTTGCGAGCTCTCCGGATTTATGCGGAGCACACACGTTCACTCCAACAGGGAAGAAGGAGGCTTTTCTTGCCCCATTCCCAGCGGAGTACCAAGGAGATTGATAGAGGGGTCTTGGGGGTCTATCTAAGGTCGGCGATTCTTGAGGCATACAAAGCCCATACAAAGAATTAGCTCCGCCGACTCGCACCAACCCGCATGAGATACGGCTGGTTTCAGCTTCTATGGCTTTTCATAGCAACATTGCAGTGGCGGATATTATGTTGGGCTGTTTCTTGAAGTCAGGCATGGTCTTCGCCAACCACTACTTTCGAGATTTGTCTACGGTAGACCTTGAGGGAGTGGCCAGATTAGGAAGTGTTTGCCCAGAACCGCACTACGGGGCCTGCTCCCACTGGGAGGTTTGCAGGTCATTGCTAGGTCAGTTGCTTCGGCAGTTTTCAGATTTTATAAACTTCCCTCGCTTTTCCTTTGTCTCTTGTTGTTTTTTCTTTAGGCGGGATAGGCTTTCTCCCTTGGTGGGAGTACCGGGAGTCCGCCCTTAGTTAAATGTTAATTGGGGTCACCTGTCCACCTGGCGCTGGGTTTGCAGTGAGCCCAGTGAGTCGGAGACGGTATAATAAGTTAAATAATAGTACGTTTTTGAGTAAACGTCATTATTTGTACTTACCCGACGACGACTCACCAATCTTTATTTCCCGCCCTTACCTCCCCGCCTGCGAGTAGGTTCGCTCAGGCGTCCGTCCGCTCAGGTAGTTGGGATGACGATTTGGTCACATGACCATAGGGGGCGCGGAGATGAGCAGGTAACTCCGGTTTGTTTTTCTGTGTTATTGAGTTGAGAGATAATTGATAGGCAATTAGGGGCTACGGTGAGTCGTCGACGGGTAAGTACATTGTACAAATAATGATGTTTACTTAAACGTACTATTAGTACAATTATCACTGTAAGGCACATATTATTTTATCAATTAGAGTTTTATCTGATCTTTATTAACTTATTCCCACCATGCGCATAAAATTGGTTTATGTTTCAGTATTAAGCCCATTGGCTAAATAACATATGTGCAGTTCCGGTATGGTATCCCTGAGTGCAAATGTAATTTTACCCTACTTTTATATCAGTCTCGAGTCGCATTCTAAAAATATATTGTTTATTATTAAAATGTTTATGTAAATTAATATGGTTTATTAATATTGTTACTAATTTTATTCTGGGTGAACATTTTAAAATAGAATAATTATTAACAGTTTTAGACAACTAAATTCTTTGTTTTGAGTTTTTGTTGATTTCATTACATTTTAATATTCGCAGTGAAACAAGTTCTTGTTATTCACTAACTTTAGGTTAAAGTCTTACAGTTTAATTCTGAAATAAATCGATTTCAAATGCTAGCAATTTCTTTCAGAATTTTCTTTTATCTAATGAGAAGTTTTAATGTGTTGTTTTTTTCGTGTAGGGGAGATAGAGTAAGTTCTGTGCTTTCATGTGGGCACCAGTAGTATCAATATCTTCCTCCTGTAACTAGTATACAAATATATACCATCATCATTCTTATTGAGTTACTAAATTTATGTCCTTCAACGTCTGTTATCATAAAAAAGTTGTAATAGTTACAAATAACGCTCTTGGAAATGCTCAGTTACCGTCATTCTAGCTTTGACTAACATTTCAATTACCGTCATCATCAGGTTTCAGTTACTGTAATCGTGTCCCATTTTTCACACTTGAATATTTGCATTAATATGCATTTACAAAAGGAAAGATTTTTCAACATGTTGGACCTGTTCGTACAAATCCTTAATAAATCGAATGTTCAAATTATGTGTTAACTGCTTTCCAAGATTTAGCTATTAAAGGTTGCAATATCATTCAAGGCAAGGTAATACAAAAGTTGTGTTAAAGTTATGATATAATAAATACGTTAATGGTAAGAATAACGAAAGATTTGAAATTGAATGAAAATTTTAACTAATGTTGCAATAATCTAAAACACTTTAAAAGCATATTTAATTAAACAAAGTGTTTTCTTGGACATACACATGATGAAATGAAGTATCCTCATGCCATACCCTGCTAAATGTTACTTTTGTTATATCCTTCACAGCGAAAACATCAGGATGGGTCCATGTGTTAACAAATGCATATGTTTACCTTAGAGTCGAATGACTTCAATGCTACTATGCATATACACTGTTTACCTTAGCAGCCATTCAACAACGCTTTTAATTAATCAAGGAGAGTGTCTTGGGGCTGTAAGGTGGAGTGTTTTGGGGACTGAGGGGGAGTGTTTTGGAACTGAGGGGAGTGTCCTGGGGGAGTGTTTTGGGGCTCCTACACTGGGAGAGTTGAAATAAATAAATGTCCAAAGGATTCTGTATTCTACTTTTCCATATATGCATTAAGTGTTTCATTTCTTTAAATATACTCTGTAGTTAATGTGTACCGTTCACTAAAACACACGATTCAGACTTTTCATATAGTATTTTTATCAATTTTCGGATCGAAGGTCCAAAGTTTAAAAAAGGTTAAAACATTTTGAATAAATCCCAAATCCAGAGAGTCAAACGCATTTTCGAAATCAATGAGCATTAGCAAACCTGGGATCTGATAGGTATTCACATATTCCATAACGTCATATAAACTAACGGGCAAAAGAAAGGTTTCACCTCAGTTGGTTTCGATTTCACAACGAATTGAAATTATATATGACGCATTTGATTATGGAATCATCAACCTTAATCATATCTACAATATTTCATATGAATTGATCTTTGATTGATTCATTTTTTGTTAAGATATCTTTGTTTAAAGAAGACCGGGGTAAAAAATGAAATTTACACCAACATGACTTCTACCATGTTAAAAAGGGTGTAAATGAGTGGAAAACAAGGTTTGTTTTGTGATTTTTTTAGTAAAATATAGCTTATATATCGATGGCCATTTGTTGTTTATTAAAATTAATTTTCAAAAAAAAAGATAATTAAAAATTTCAATTTTCCACAAAAAAAAATCAAACACGTCTAGAAGTACTCTTTGGTTGATAACTAAAGGCTTGCACTGTTCTGTTTAGCGTACGACGTCTAAAAATGAAAATATTTGTAATTGAAAATTATGTATATGATGAAATCAACTAAGGTGAAACCTTTCTTTTGCCCGTGAGTTTATTTGTCTTGTTATTTCTGCCATATGTCTACCCTGAATAAAACCCTTTTGTTCTTCATTGATAAAGGAAGGGATATTTGGTTTTATTCTACGAGCTATCGCCGGAAAAGCAAGTTTGTGAGTTATGTTGAGTAATGATATTGGTCTTAAATTTTTTAACAATTGATGACATAAATGTAACATGAATGACAGGTTAGGCTATCTAAAATTCTGTTCACACATAATGGCTGCCAGCAATTTGCGGATGATATGTGATAATTGTGTCTACGATTACGTATGATAGGGTTGAGATGCTTGATTGACATTTGCCAATTGTTCTTAATAAATATTTAAAGAATAACTTTTAATAAAGTTTTAATGTCCCTTGTAAATGGGTTTTGTATCGTAGGTATCCAATAGCAATTGTCAAGCTTCATCGTTTTCCAGTATGAGTATTGACGTCAAGCTGCATATGCCCTTGTACCAGCAGCCAATTTGGTCGATTTTCGTTTTTAAATATACCCTTCAAAAAGATGGGTTCATCTTTTAACTAAGGAAACCCCTTTAACTAAAGAAAGAATCTGTTTACGATATGACTATCGACAAAGTATTGTTGATATCGTAATGATAAAGTTTAACAAAGTTGTTCAGATTATGCATCTAAAGAAAAGATTGGTTATGAATATTGATTTAATGTCAACAGTCAGAAAACCAGATTATAGCAGATATGGAAACATATGTTTTTCTATAGGAAAAAAGGACTTAGGATAACTCACCCTCTGCAACTTTACATCCACTGTTGGTTTCTTCGTAACCATGGGTACATCCATGTTTACAACTTCCGCTGTATTGAGAGCATTTCATCTCGTTACAGGCGTTGTTGCAAGTCAAGTCGCATCTGGCACCATGAAACCCGACTTTACATCCTTGTACACACGAATCCTTGTCACATTTGCTCATAACGCAATTGTCCGGACATTGCCCTGTCACAAGAGAAAATATTAATTTCAACCACCCTTTTGAGCTACCTCATTCCCACTTTGATGGTTGTTCTAAAATTCGGCGCCATAAAGAAAGAAGAAAACATCGTTGAGAGCTTGTATGCCTTTTTAATGGTCGTCAATCTGTGACGATCAATAGGTATGTTATTGTGTTTAGTCATACCGTAATCCTACTACTGCTATCATCTTTGGTAAAATATTACTTTTAGACAATAATAACGTCGTAAATTTAAAGCTTAGAAAAAGTTGAGGGTAAGATATGGATTTTAATAAAAAGTACACGTTGGCCAAGTCTTTTCTGTCTACGAATAGGTTAACTTTGATTTGTTTGCACCAAAACTATCTCAGCTTTAACATTGTTGGGCTACTTCTATAAACTACAGTGACTATCGAAATTTTAAACATTGATATATTAACTGAGAAAACGTGACAGTAAAGTAATGGATAACATTGACCAATAACAGGTTAAAAAGGTCGCAAGGGCCAAATTTACAAAACATAATCTAGAAACCGTAAAGAAATAAAATAACCTGATAAGCAGGCATCACATCCTGTCTGGCACATCTGTTTCCTCTCCTCGTCTCTGGACAGACAGGGTGGACACTTGGTCTCGCAGATCTCCCCGTAGAATCCTTTCTGACACTTAATGCATTGCCCTGTGACAATGTCGCATTTCTCAAAGTTTGCAGGACAAGGAGTACAATTATCACCATACCTATTACCTACACAAGGTTTCACGCCGCACACGCTGCAGGATGCGCGATCACATGTGCTGCAGCCGGACGGACAATGGTGTTTGCATTCACCTCCACAATAACCATCCTTACATCCATCGGTACAAGCAAATGTTCCTTTTTGTCGATCAAGATGGCATGTGTTGTTTACGCAGTTTGGTGGACATAGTTCATTGCAATAAATATCAACATATCCTGGAACACACCCTCGAAGACATTCACCGTTAAAGGTGCATTTCCCATCAATGCATCTTTTACAGTCATTATTTGATTCTGCAGGTTTCAAAGCGACAATGATCACAACGGCTGAAAACAATCATAAAATAGATTATTTGACATTTGAAATAATCGGCGGGAGAGCAATTTGTCACATAAAGTTCTCAGATGCAAAGCTAAGACTTTCTTGGTTAAAGTTATTTTCTCCCCACAGAGGTAGATGAAGTCATTAAATGTTGATCTATCCTCTGATCGATTCAGCCATGTTTATGGGAGGTCGGACTGAACTCAATGAAAGTTATCTGTTTAAAAGTTAGTAATGTTGCATTCATGACAAAGACCTTGTGATGAGAATTCTCAAATGGTTTGTTGTGCATTTTTTGCCGCGAGGGGAAACTGAGCGGAAAACCAGTTATTTTGTTTTAATGGAATAAAGGTTGGATCAACATTTGCTTATTTTATCAACCTCTGTGGGGGAGAATGGTTAATAAGAAGATTTTTGCTTTTAGCTTTTAAACTTAAATGAAAATAGGACTAAGTCAATACGATTATAGAATAAGATGGTATTCGTAAACGGGACCCAATAATTAGAAAATTTATCATCACAATTAACATGAAAAACATTTAAAGAATGCTTACCTAGAGCAATCAGAAGTCCTGATTTCTGAAACGAAATTATGTTTTATGTTCTCTGCTTTTCATATTCATATCATCACACGAATATACACACAGCGGATGTTTGAAATAAAACTAAGGGTCGGATCATAGAACAGCAAAATTAAGCCTGCAAAAGTGGATGTGACAAGACTTAGACCAGTCTGATTAAAATCGACCGTACTCCGCGGAATAAACTATCAATTTTTTTGTCTCTATCGTGGTTCGAACCATTAGGGATATCCTCTCCGTCTCGGTCTGAATGCACCCACCTCTATCGCATGTTCCTATGACCAGTTTAGCGCAGACAAACCCAGTCGTAAGCTATCCAATCACATCCTCGTTTTTAAATAGCGTTTAGCGGCGATTATGTATAACGAAATGGATATCGAAGCTTTTACTGCGCCCCTTGCGATTGGCTAAGTGAGCTTGCGTCAGAACATGCGGGTAATAGATGTGCCTTCAGACTGAGAATGAGAGGAAAGTCGGGCTGGTTGAAGTTCAAACCCCACTGGAAACAATATTTTTACACTTTTTTTCCTCGAATCACAGTCGATTTTAATCAGACTGAGACTTAGACACAAGACCAAAGACGTACTTTCCTGTTAATGCTACCAACTAAGTCTCAGTCGTTTTAATTTGGAAACTGTGTAAAAAAGTGTGCATTTTTTAACAGTCTCAAAACTTAAAAACTCCTTTGGCAACGATTTTCAGTAAGCTACAATCAACGACTTGAATTCAATTACTAATCAACTTGTCAAGTTGTCAGATAAGTGGTTGTGATATCAATAGATGGTTCACTACCTGGAAAGCAACATTTGTGATGTTTAAACCAACAGACCAGGGGATTATGCTGGTCGACTGCATCTTGCGAACAATAGAGGTTCTGTGTGATCTTAACCATATGGGTGATACTAAATTTTGAACTGGTAAATAAATGGTAAACGCATGTAATTTAATCTGTATTTAGATCCAGATGGTACAGTGTGTGCATTATCAGTGTTGTTCCTAGATGGGGTCCTTGGGAAATTTGCCTACCTTTTTTGCTTTACTTTTGTAAAGGGTTCCCATCTCAGAATTGGCCGAAAGTTCATCGTTCTCATAATAAGTATTGAGTCAAACATCAGCCGATTTCGTTAGGTAGTTAGTTTTAATCCATTAAAACAACATAAGTTGCCTTCGGTGAAACTTCAAAGGGTTTTCACTGTAATAACAAATGTTGCTTTCCAGGTACGACACCCAATAGATTTCCGTAATGTTATTTTTTTGTATTAAGAATTTAATCCATCTTAATCTCTAAAACAAATCCATTGAGAAGCAACGCCACATCAATTCTGGTGTCAATTAATAAACACCTCCTGTTATCATTCTTCCTTCCTTCAGAGGAATAGAATTAAGTGGGTATTCACATTACTAACTATGAAAATAGCATTTACTATTCTTAATTGCATGCAACCCGGACCGTAAAACATGATGCATTTTAAGCACTTAAAAGCAATGGCAGAAGAAACGTCACCATCTAAAAAACACATCCAAGAGGGAATAATAAATTAACATTAACAATCAATGTACATGAAAATATAATGTAAATACATGTATACCTTAACTTATGAATTTTACCACGTTATGTGGTCACGTTTCTAAAAGTTTGCTTTTAAAAGAGAGAGTTGGTGTCTCGCGTGAGGAAAGGTTGTACTCTGTACAAACAATCCGATGTTTATCCTGTTTAAGTGATCCCCTGAACACCAAGGACATCAAAAAAAGCCCCTGAACACCAAAGAGATTGGAGATTGGAGTAATGCTTTCAAGCGATTGCAATGGCAATTAATTCTCCATCAAACATCTACTGGTTTAGATTAATTTTTACAGTCTAGACCAGTTGTAGTTAAATCATAATTGTATGTCGAAGGGATCTCTATGAAAAGTTGTTTTGCTTAAGGACCTGGTTTCTACCTAGTTTCATCATGGTGATGTCTCATACGAAGATGACATGAGAAAGAAGTTTCTATTAGTTGGATACAGATAATGATGTTCAATTTATTACACTTGGAATACATTGAACATTATTTTTATGAAATCTTATGGCGGAATCCAAAGACAGATAGGCAAGGAGATATCTTGACCACATCGGCTCCAAGGAATGTATTCGAAATTTTGACCCCTGGTTACTTCAATGACCTGCCAAACTTGTGACGGTTATCTGTTAAATACGAATATGTTAACGCAAATTGAATCTTAACTTATGTAGTTACATTTAAACATTATCGGCTTCGTTTTTGCAATGATAAGATGCCTCAAAAACTTTACAAATCACATGATATTTGCACTAGAATAGGAAGGTAAATGAACAAACTTAAGGTACGCAGCTGTATGAAAGCTGTATGAATGAAAATGAAGCCGATCAAAGGGAAGATACAATACTCTGCCAATCTTATTCTGAAAACAAACTTGAAGCATTAAACTTCATTCAACTATGTGATTGTTGACCTGTTTGAGTTGAAGTAGAGGAAAGGCGAAGGATGAGGACTTCAAACATCTCAAGAGATGTGCTTGGCTGTGATACATCTTCATTCTTCCTGGGATTATGTACTTTAATAGCTGCATGTGCCAGATTCCCATAATGCTTACATAATGACTTGGAAACTAAACTGATCATGATTAAAAGCATCACAGAAAGCAAACATTGCTACTGTTAACGAAATTTGCTCATGTAACTAACCTGACGAACGAACATATTAAAAGAACGTATGTTGGTGAGGACCCTGAAACAAATGTGATTCAATAAAGAATCTAGTTCGGTCGCAGCAAATATGGTCGTTTCAGGCAAAATATCGCCTTGTCAAGTTGTAGCTAATTTTAGTTCTACTCTAGTTATCCAACTGAAGTGTTCAACATCACATTGTAATATGAAGCCTTGCAATTAGTTACAGTTACAGACCAAAGTGTCCAAAGAAGTTATCCCAGCAGTGATCTCGATTAAATTAGATAACTATTCATTGTAATCAGGTTTTAAGAGTAATTTAACAAACCTTTTAGGGCTACTTAGATCAAAAGGTTTTCGGGTATACCATTGCTTGTAAACACTCATGCATTCTAAGCATGTTTACATAATAAATTAATAAATTAATGAAATAGATGCTCTGGATTGAATAAAACAATTATCCATTTAGTTATTTGTCTGACTTTAATCACTGACCTATATACCCAAAAAAAGGACACCAATTCACTCTCCTAGGCCTATTAGGAATCTTGATAATTTGATTTATTGGTGCCATAATTTTCTATTGTGAATGGAAGATATTCAATTAATATATCCAAAACATATCCTGTTGAAGCCACGAGTAGAATATTATTAGTATTTTCGTAGCGTTAGCGAGGGAGATACTGACAAAAGGCACAAGTTAGTAAACACAGACAGGATATTCTGTTGAGTACCGAAGTCGCAATATTAAAGAAAAATAAATCTACTCCAATTGAGGCAGATACATATAACATGTTGACAGTGCGTGGGTTAGCGGCAAATATATCCATATTTTCGGTATTAAAAATACGGTGGGGGAGGGGTGGTTGGTTAACGGAAGAAAAGTGAATATCTTGTAACTGGCGACTGACAGTTAAATTAAGTTTTTTTCTCTGTCTATGATTGGAGTATATTATATGATGTAATAACGAGGATTATTCAATCATAATCAAAGGAAATAGTGCTTAGGTTTCAGTAAGTTTCACCATATCTTCATCGTTTCATCTAATTTTTAAACTGACCTGTCACTTGATTTGGAAACTTTTATAAGGCAGCTAGGGTAGTTAGTAAATGGGTCAACGAGTAAATGGGTTTAAATTGTATATATTGACGTGAATTGGATATGTAATTTCTGCCTCTGCATATATTCTTCCAGACTTTTATTAAAAACAGTAAGTAGGACTATATCCTTGTCACTTTGGGATGATTTTTGATGAACAAATGTAACGATGTTTTATGCCCCGAGTTTGGTCACGCCAGGGTCTATTGAAACTCAAATGTTGATCAATAGTAACAAGCTATATTTTCATTCAAATTTGACAAAGAACAATTTTGATACTTTCCTCATCAACCACTTTTTTAAAAGAAATTGAATATGTCTCCACAATTTATCAAAACAGTGGGTCCCTAAATATACTCAAGGTTCATATGCGATAGTAAACGCGTGGTCAAAAGCGTGAATATATTTATAGATAAAAAGCTTATGTATGGGACGTGTTACTTAAATAACTTTTCACAAAATTGAAAACTGAAGGGATCTGTAGTTTATTTGTATACTACGCTATCAGAACTTCAGATATTTCTCTCTTCTTATATTTTCGTGTGATTCAAATGGATTTAAAATCGGTTATAAAGAAGTAACAACGCTCAGTTGTGTGCCCAATTAAATGATTACATATAATGAAACAAACTGAAAGTGCGGATTTAACATTCTAACATTCGTTTCCAAAAAACATCATCTGACACAATGTCGTTCCTCGGGTATTAATCTCTTCTATTTTCTAAACTCTTGAATTACTATTCATAATAAATATATCACAATATGCCTCAAAATCTTATCAAATTTGTCAGAAAACATCAGCAATATCATGCATACCTATAATACAATATCTGTTCCAATCGTCTTTTAACAACCCTTTTCACTAAACGAAGCCTACCTAATTTTGCCAAAATGTAATTAGTATTTTAGAGAATATTAAGAACATGGTAATCATTTACTTGTAAACATACAAACTAAGCAAACGAACATTTATTAAGTGGATTTTGCATATTGTGATGCACAGGGTCACTAACTCCGGGTTCTAGAAGACGCATTAAGACCATTACAAATTGGTCAAAGAAGAAAATGTCTATTAATATTAACTGAATTTTCACCTTAATTTAATCCTCAGCGCTCTTGATTATAAATAAACATTCTTAATTATTATCAATACAAACATCGTTTATTTAATTTCATCGTGATCTACCTTTTATAGTACAAACATAACAGACAAAGCTTTTGTAGCTCCTTAGGCTTATGGAACAATGTGTCAGTCGGTAAGAAAACATTATAGGGGAAATAGCATGTTTTTGGGGAAATATAAGGTAATGCCAGGAAAAGGAAGATACATTGTTCCAAGTGAAAGACAATGTATTTAAATTTAATGAAGCAGTGATGAATCAAACATATTATGTAAAGTTGAGCCATGCATTTTTTTTTCTTACAGAAGATGAATTAAAGGTGTTAAAATAAACATGGATACCAATGGACTTTCTGTGAATATTTTTAATTTGTTCTGACAATGAATGATTGGTTTGTGTAATGAAGTTTTTGACACTATCAAAATAATACATTTAGCATTAACGTCTAATAATCAGTGAAAAACCGCCCTTTTAAAAGCATTAGTACACAGCCATACATGTAGGCAACTTTTTCCATTTTCTTCCGTTACCCCCCTCCTTTTGTCATAAAAACCGCCTCTTTTGGGGTAGATTTATTTTTCATTGATATTGCGACTTGGTTGTTACTTGTATTGTACACTCGTGTCATTATATAAGTTTCTTCCTCGCTAACGCTCAGAAAATACTAACAATATTGTACTCGGGCCGTCAACATGGTATGTTATGGATACATATTCATGTAATATCCTGTATATCATTATCAATAGAAAATTGTGAGACCAATAAATCCGATTCACCTGTAAGATAATAAAAACTGTGCTGAAACCTCGTTTATCCAGACAAAGATCAAAATGTTGGCTTTTGGGGATTTTTTCCTACTAATTTTTAAATATATTTTCATAAAATTGATAGAACGACAATAGTTAATCGCATTTTATCAAAGTTGTTCTTTATTACACTAAAAACTTCAATTACCTGGTGTGACTGGAAACTGAAATCCCGACCTCATCCTATCCAATTAAAATAATAATTACTCAAAATGCTCAATGATGACAAAGTGTCATCATTCAGTTTCCTTTAGTATATACCTTAGAGGTTCAATATCTGCAAAAATAAATTCTATGGACGCACTTTCCCGGTCATGATGGCTCGCTGCCGGACTATATGAGCGTAAGGTACATATGCACTTGATACTTACATGATAGTTCATCATCACCTTCTTTTATAATCAAACGTTTTAGAAAATCAGTGTTGGGCCTGCTGGCTATTCTTTCAACCCTCCTGTAAAAGATGATAATTTATCATATTCAATTTAGCAACTCTCAAAATAAATATTTTAAAAAATATATGAATTTACACTTTGAATATCTCATTATGTTTCATTCTTACCAATCTGATTAAAAGCAACTCTGCTTGAGGAATGAACTGAACGAGGAAAAAATTGTATCTATATCGGGGTTCGAACATACTGAACTTGCCGAACTGCTACAAAAACTTTAAAAAAAGATTTAAAACATATTCAATTGATTCATTGCAAAAAAAACCTTTCCATTTGGTAACACGTTGATGCCATATTAAGATATGAATAAACAAACGGTTAACGAAACGACACAAATGCCGTGATATTGTTATATTGTTGCACAGGGCACTTAGCATTATACCCCACTTTCCGTTCTCGTTGCTATGATTCCTTTGTTCTAACTGTAGGTGTATTGACGGATACACCTCTCCTTTTTATGTTGTAACTGTAGGTTATCCACTGATACACCTCCACTTTTCTGATACACCAACACTTTATTGTTAATCTACACTTAATCTGGAGAAGAGATCTTGGCGAAACCGCATTATCGGTGGTTGGGCCTTTTCTAAGGGAAGTAACTCTGTTTTCCCACTTTCATGCGGAGCTACGGCCGTTGTTGACGCAGTCACGCGCGCAATGGATACCAAGGGCGTGTTTGTATCCTATCTCCGTTACATCTCGGCTCTATATAGGAAGCAGTTCAAGTGGGCCCACATTTACGATAACCCAGAAGATAAGGGAACTTTGCTGATAAAGTCACTATTACTAAATAAGAAAACATGATAAACGTAGTTAGTACTAGCATGTCTTAATTTAAATGTAATCATTTATTTATTTGTGAATACGGAACTAAGTTGCATAGCTTCCATAGGTTCAATCAGAGTTACTTCCCTTAGAAAGTGCCCAACCACCGATAATGAGGTAGACAAACGGACTTGTAAAATTGTAAAATTAATTTAATTTTTTGAGAATCATAATCAAAGATGGTGGGAATCGAACCAGGGGCCTTTATGTTGTTCAGCAGCGACTCTATCGACTGAGCTAATGAGGATTGATACAAGCAGAGGTATTTTCTGTTGTTTTATGTTTATATATATTCTATAATATATAAACATATGTATATATTTACAAGTATGTACCAATTTTAATGACATGAAGTTAGTTTGTGGTTTTAAACCGCAATTAGAAGAGTATTATTAATATTCTATTGATCTAGTTAGGTCAAGAGCTTCTTTTGGTCAATAAAGACTCGACCGGAGTGGGGTATAAGTCAAATATACTCACACTTCCCTCGGTGAATCGCTCAATAACCTCTTGCTACGCCTCGGAGAACAACGATTCAAACAGGAGGTTATTGAGCGATATACCTCGGGAAGTATGGGTATATCTCTAACGTAAACGCTGATTTGACCTAACACAATAAATTGAAAATTTAGAATTTTTGCACCTATACATGTATATCGCTTTTTGTTGTTGTGACAAACATATATTCAATATTTAAATTGTGTTTTCTTAATCAGCGTTTGGAACCCCTGTGTATTTTGGTATAATGCAGAACTCTTGTTTTGTCATAACCCGGCTCTCACAAGATGTGACAACGTACTGTGTAGGTACACGTTAAGACAATATTTTACCTGTTCGATCCAAACCTTTAAAGGAACTTACAAAATTCCAATGATATGTTGAATTCGAAGTGGCAGAACCTACCCAATTCAGACCACGTGTATTCAGAAATGACGGCAGAACATTATTCACTGGAGGAACTTTCATTTCTTGTAAGAAAGTTGAATTTCAGCAGAGTGTGTTTAATGTTGTAAAAAAGTACAAATGTTTTATCAATTTCTACCTACCACAAAATTAATCCAGCAGCTGTTGTTAGAACTACAGCTGCAATGCACACCAATACAAACGTCGGTAAGTCGAACTGGCCATCTGAAACATTTTATATGAAATATATAGGGGAAATGTCATGTCGTATCTTTTAGTTTGAATGGCTTGGAAACATACATTCAATCGGGGTTTCATTTATAAAATATGAATTTTAATCATAAAGATCTTTTATTATTTAGAAAAATAGTCTTGAGTATGAATGTAATACGACTTTCGGAGAATTGTTGTAAATATCTAATTGCGTCGATGGTCCATGCAGTAACGGCGTTGTATGCGTTGGGTGTATCTATCTATCAAAGGCGCTTTGATTTTCCTTCGATCATTGGATAGCAATTGGATGACACTTCTTTTACCATCTCGACTCCCGAGGGATCATACAACACGTGCAGTCATGTGACGCACAGCGTTAATGTCACTCCCTATCCTTACGAGGTACCCAACTACAGCCGGGTGGACTGGGACACATAGTCACAGTATTTTGTCTAAGTATACTGCACGTTGCTGTACCCGCAACTACATGTAGGTGTCTGCACGTTTTCATGTTGCCACCATCTGGTCATTTACCAACGAATGTGTGGGTTCTTTAAAGTGCACAGGGCTGTTTACTGTACACTAGGGGTTGTGACAACACTGAAAGAGTCTGCACAGAAAGTTGACTCCAAGGTTTTTACACCCGCTCACAGGCGGGGATCGAATCGCTAGCCTGGCGCTTTTGCCGACTCGGCCACCGCGCCCCCCTTAGTTCGTTCGTTAGTGTCTTCAAATTCAAAGTGTCAGCTATCTTGACCATTATCATAAGATAATCATATTCAAACAATGTATTTAAGATTAGGTTCAATTAATTTTTCATGTCATGACTGACTTAGTAAGGGTGAAGGGTCACTCACCATGTAAATCTTTGCAGTTGCTGCTGCTGCTGCAACCCACTTGAGTCACGTGTTCTGTTCCTGTAGAAATATAACAAACTTAGTGTTGATAATGTTTATAATGATAAGCAAAATAAAATAAGTAAGTAGGTAAAACTTCTTGTAATGTTGTATATGCCCGTTAAATAGTTCCTGTTTCCACAGGGTTCTAACAGTGGAAGACGTGGCAATTGTTATCAAACTTTATGAACGAACCAAGACCTGTGTAAAATGGAAGGGTGTTTCAGTTAGTTGGATGTGCCCTTTTTAAAATTGCATCCGTTTTAATGTATTTGAGAGATTAACTAATCAATTAACTTAACTTGGCCAGGACATGGTAACTGAAGATATCAATGAACTTACTGACTTGTTCAACTCTACACTGTCAGATCTTTTGGATATACATGCACCAATTGAAAGAAGAAAGGTAGTAAAAAAGCATCAAAATCTCTGGTATTCTGATGAAGTCCGCCAGGCTAAAATCAAAAAGCGTAAGGCAGAAAGAAGATGGAGAAAAACAAGATTGGAGATTGACAGACAGATTTTCAATTCAGTAAAATGCGAAGTTACCACACTTTTGAAGAGATTGAAATCTGAATATATCAACCAACTCGTCGTATCCCAATCGCAGAATCCAAAAGCGCTTTTCTCTACAATGTCTTCACTGATGGGTAAATCTGCAGAAGCAATTCTTCCAGATTTAGAAAACGCTAATGAAACTCCTCAACTGTTTAATCAGTATTTTAACGAGAAGATCTACAAGATACGGAGTTCTCTCGGTGTGACTGATTCAATCCACTCGCCCAAAACAGATAACACTCGTGTGACCATGGAAGAATTCACTCCATTTCACTCTGGTGAAATTTTGAAGTTGATCAATAGCTCGAAACCAACATCCTGTGAGCTTGACCCTGTTCCTACCAAGCTATTACTAGAATTACTTGACTGTCTCCTGCCAGTTATCACAGACATTGTAAACTTGAGTTTGGCCTCTGGGCAAGTCCCAACCTGCATGAAATCGGCTGTCATTAAGCCAATGATTAAAAAGCCAACCCTTGACCGCAACAAACTCCAAAGTTACCGGCCGGTATCAAATCTGACATTCTTGTCCAAAGTCTTAGAGAAAGCTGTGAAAGAAAGATTCCTGAACCATCTTGAAACTCAAGGCCTACTTGATAAGCATCAGTCGGCATACAGAAGTGGTTTCAGCACAGAGACAGCCCTCAATAAAGTCCTGAATGATCTAAGGACCAGCGTGGACCAAGGACATGTAGCTCTTTTGCTGTTGTTAGATCTTTCAGCGGCATTTGACACTGTCGACCATGCAATGCTAAAAGACCGACTTCATACTGAATATGGCCTGAACAGCGTTGTTTTGGATTGGTTCTGTTCGTATCTGAGCGACAGATATCAGAGAGTTAGTATTAATGATACGTCATCTGACAACACTATACTGACTTGTGGGGTACCCCAAGGATCAGTACTGGGCCCCCTACTGTTAACCCTTTACAGCAAGCCTGTCTCTCGAGTCATAAGTAATAGTGGCATTAACGATCACTTCTACGCTGATGACACGCAGTTGTACAACAGTTTTGCTCTTGATGACCATTCACAGAAGGCAGGATTAACTGCTATGCAAGACTGCACAACTGAAGTTGGCTGCTGGATGAACGAAAACATGTTGAAATTAAACAGTGATAAGACGGAAGCTTTGCTCATAGGACCCGAAAGAAGGTTGCAAAAGATCAATGCAACAAGTGTCACAGTTTGCACAGAAGAACTCAACTTCTCGACAAATGCCAAGAACTTGGGCTTAAAACTCGACTCATCACTCAACATGGAGAAGCATATCAATGAGCTTGTCAGAATATGCTATTTTCACCTCCGAAACATGGGTAAGATACGTCATCTTCTCACGGAACAAACAGCTGCAGCACTTGCACGATCTATGATCCTCTCCAGAATCGACTATTGCAATAGTCTGCTCGCTGGGGCGCCAGATAAGAAGACTACAAAACATCCAGAACGCTGCCGCCAGAATTGTCACCCTGTCCAAAAAGTCCTGCCACATTACCTCCGTGCTCAAGCAACTTCACTGGCTGCCGGTTAAGGACAGATACGTTTCAAGATCCTCACCCTCACATATCAATGTGTCAATGATTCAGCGCCAGGTTATCTCTGCGATCTAGTTGTAAACTATGTGCCAACACGAACTCTCCGCTCCAGTGACCAAATGTTACTCATAGTCCCTCACATCAAGCTACAGACATTTGGGGGAAGATCGTTTGAATACAACGCTGCCACGGAATGGAACTCCCTCCCAATTGACTTGAAAATATGCCCAACTCTCACACAGTTCAAAATGAATCTGAAGACTTACCTGTTCAATAATGAACAATGATCTCTGAACTCTGTTAGCGCTTTGAGCACATCTAATGTGGAATCTAGCGCAATATAAGACTTCATATTATTATTATTATTATTAACTAAGAGTACAATTATCGCATAGAACTCACTGAATGAAAACGTAGTGAAACCGTAAAGAAATCTCTGGAAACGAATTTGTCAAGTTGAAAACGAGTAAGAACGTGCTTGTGCGCAATGAGAACAGGAAAGGTCAAGGTGAGAACGGACTAAGGGCCGAGTGAAAGCTGATCTAAACGGGGTACCAACGCGATGAACACGAGATTGAGCTTCCGGTTGTGACGTCACAGGGACTGGAGATAAACTTACTTTCTGGGAGATAATTAAGTTTTGATACGGATGAACTTACATAAGATGGATTTTGATAGATTTTGTTGATGATTGTGTGAAACTCTGTATTGTCACGTTTATTCACGAGACATCCTCTATGGTGAAAGAGCACAAACTCTTGTAACATTCATATGGATAATACACCATTTTTAAATAAAAGAAATCGAGAAGACGTGTTTACTTCACCAGAATCTGAAACTGACAGCAAACGACTTGGCTATCTTTCTAGCTCTTCTATGTCTGATTGTCAAAAAGCAAGAACTGAACAATATGGACAGTAAACAAGCAAGTGAGAATGTTGCTGAACAGTTTATTGCCCAGTTATTAATGGCTCTGAAGAACGATGATGTTTTGTCATTAATTGGGAATGCTGTCGGGGGAGCGATAGTTCCGAAATTGAAAGAGGAAATCGGCCTCTTGGTTGAAGAAAACGACAAATTAGAAAGCGAAAAAATCGAACTAAGGTCCAAACTAACGAAGAAGGATGAGGAAATAGAAGTAATAAATGACAGAGCTGACCGCAGCGAGCAGTATGCTAGGCGGAACAACATACGTATCAGGGGACTCCCTGAGACAGAGAAGGATACCGATCAGCTTGTGCTGCAAATCTCCAAGAAGATCGGTGTAACCATATCTGCAGCTGATATTGATGTTAGCCACCGAGTGACAAGATTTCCACGCGAACCGCAGTCTCCTCCACGCCCGATCATAGTCATGTTTCAGCGCAACTCTACCAAAAATCTATGGGATGGTCCCTTCTCAAACCCGAGTATGCCCGAAAGCCGAGTGTACTTTCCGTAGATTATTAAAAATTGACACGCTCGAGCGAGATGCACGGGAAAATTATGATTACGAAATAGACATCCAAACCGGAAGTCAGTCAATCGAAACGATCAGTCACCAGCGGAGTGTTGTGTCAACTTTGCGAGGTATATTTTTCTGTTTTTGAGTTGTTATTTTCTATTCGAAGTGACATTGAAGCTTGGGTAGTGTCAACTAATGTCTAATAACCATAAAACGCTAGGGTTTAGCCAAATTCTGTGAAGGGCTAACAATGAATCGATAAAATATGTTTCTAAAGTGGCCGGGCCGCGATTGCGGAAAACCCGTGTTAAAGGCACATTGTCACAAAAATGCTGTTATAGCTCGATCGACCTATAGAACTATAGCTCGATCGAGCTACTATAGCTAAATCAAGCTACTATAGCTCGTTCGGTGGTTATCCCCGACCTGTCAACAGGAGTGGCTCTACACCCAAGATCTACGTTAATGAGGATCTAACT
Source organism: Steromphala cineraria (assembly GCA_916613615.1). Taxonomy (NCBI): domain Eukaryota; kingdom Metazoa; phylum Mollusca; class Gastropoda; order Trochida; family Trochidae; genus Steromphala; species Steromphala cineraria. Next base: position 17,817,916 of record OU744735.1, on the reverse strand, counting down.
AAAACCACAGCAATTCTGGCTCGTAACGCCAGAGATCTAGCGAAGGAAAAGCGAGTTGATCTACGTGGGTTACTGGAGGGGTAATCCTCATCAAGCTCCACAATGGCCATCTGAAAAGGTCGCTACTAAATCCCACTTCAAGGACGTGTGTGAGATAGTGGGAAACATCGAATGATACACTGATGATCACTGAAAACAGCTTGTGACACTCACTGCGAGTGTGTATCCACTACATCAACAATGCTATGCATCTCCCAGTGTACTTGTGATCTCCTAATTCCTTATGGATCTGTAAATAAGCTGTGAAATGTCAGTGTCAACTTTTGATAATGAGTATTAACTATAGTAAGTAACTAGTATAGTACTTGATGTACATCTGAATTTGAACAAACATTCTGATTAGATACATGGTGATGTGAACAATTTGATACGCTTGTGAACGCGACGGTGACTTAATATGCATGTTGAAGAAAAGCATATGTTTTGGATATGGATTTATTACATATGGTTCAAAAGTGTGTTTATCAAAAACAATATGAACTGGCCTAAATTAAAGAATGAGTAATCTACATTACATGAATAATTCAATATGCAACGTTGAACGGTTATACTATTTGCCTTGCAAATGACCTAAACGTATAGTATAATGACGTAAGATAACATTAAGTAATGTAAGAAGCAATACTTACAGTTTTTATTCTCACCACACATGCACACAGGTATCCATTATCCACTTGATTCGAAACATTAACATGTGTAATACAATTGAATCACGTGCAAATTGTGCGTCGCTGTACGAATCACCATAGTAACTGGGTGAGCGCAGTGTTTACTTTTCGACAGACATTATTTTTATTTTTACTTTTTAGTTTCTATTTTCTATTCTTTAACGGACTTATCTAAAAATAAATTTATAGTGTATTAGATTTATTAAGTTCTTAAATACATAAATTACGTTTATAATTTTTCTTCATATACATAAACATATTTTGCATTCTAAATCCAAAGGGATTCTTCTTTTTCTTTTTCTTTTCAAAAGTCAGTGAGTGTTTTTTGTTTGTACTTTTTTCTTTATCTTTTGTTCCATTTTCAACCAAAAACTATGTCTTTGATTATTCACAAAACAAGAAAAACAAATATTTTTACAATTGTGTGTACAATTTGCAATCCTACTGCATGCCTGTCCCTTGAAAAGTCTTCTCAATTACCCCTACGATGTCTGTTGACATAATGCAGTTTAGGCTTGCAGTGGGATACTTTGCAGTTAAATTTCATGTCAAAAGTGCTAATTGTTTTCATTCGTACGTTTTCTGCTTTAGATTCGGTTGTTTGTATTCTCCCTCGGTCTCGCTTTTACTAAGCCTTATCTTACTTTGTTGTGCAGATGTACATCCAAATCCGGGTCCTAATCCAAACAAGAATTTAAAAATAATACATCTCAATGTTCGAAGTTTGAAGGATAAAATCGATATAGTTCATGCAGAATTTGCAGATTACGACGTAATTTGTCTGAGACCTGGCTGAATGATACCATTCACACTAATGATTTACTAATTCCAGGTTTTCATAGTCCATTTAGAAAAAATCGTTCAACACGGGTAGGTGGCGTGGCCATTTACGTTAAGCAAACTTTATGTGTAGAAAGAATGAATACTTTAGATATTGTTGGACTTGAAGCATTGTGGGTTAGAATAAAAGGAAAAACTAGACATTATCTCATCGGTACCTTCTATCGTGCAGACAAGAGCAAGCAATACTGGGATTTGATTGACCAATCTATCGGGATGGCAATTGATTTAAATGTGTTTACTGTGATTACCAGTGATTTTAACATAGATATATTAAATGAAAGGAACACAAAGATTGAGACATTAAAGCACTTGTATGGGTTAAGTCAAATCATAAACGCACCAACTAGAATAACACACAGTACCAGTACCTTAATTGACCTAATTTTTGTTACACACGAAAATAGTGTGCATAGCTCTGATGTGCTAGATCCAGTGTGTAGCGATCATTGTCCAATCTCCGTAACTATAAGAGAATCACTGAATAAACCAAATGTAGCAATTACAAGAACTGTTTATGATTTTAGTGCAATGAATACAGAAATTGCTAAAAATATGTTAAAAGAATTTAGGGAAACTGAAATATTATCTTCCGATATTAACTATGCAGCTCAACAAATCACTTACACATTAAAAACTATCTTAAAAACAACAACACCGAATAGACTTGTTAAAATAAGATAAAAAAATCCTTTATGAATGAATAGCGAAATCCGTTCTGCCATGCGAAAGCGAAACCGTTGCCATAAAAAGGCAAAAAGACGTAACAGTCCTTCCGACTGGGCAAATTTCCGTTCAATTTGAAATAAAGTTATAAATTTGGTACGCGTCGCTAAAAGAAAATATGATTCAAAAATTGATAATAAAATAGATACCTGCGTTGGTACTAAAACATTGTGGCGAATGGTTAAACAATACGTACAAAGAAAAAGTGAATGCAATTATTTCCCACCAATATTCCTTAATGACGTAATCTATGACGATCCAAAAGATATCGCTAATGTCTTTAATGACTTTTTTGTAAGTCAAGCTACAGTAGCTGATCCGTATTCGCAACCATACGACATCAAATTTGAAATTACTACAGATACATTAAGCTCAATCAATCTAACACAAGAAGAAGTCAAAGACATTCTCCTTTCACTTAATCCATCGAAAGCAACAGGGACAGGCGGAATAGGTAATAGAGCCCAAACTTTAGCTCCGATTTTTACAATGTTGTTTAACATGTCTCTGAAAGAATCTATATTTCCATCAATTTGGAAGGAAGCTTCAGTAATACCTCTCCATAAAAAGAATAGCGTCAGCGAATGCTAAAACTATCGACCAGTCACTCACACGAGTTGTTTATCTAAAGTTTTTGAAAAATGCGTATTTAAATACGTATTCAACTACCTTAGAGATAATGATAGATTAACAACATTGCAATCAGGATTTATGCCTGGAGACTCTACAGAAAGTCAACTGACCTATCTATATGATTTTATCGCTAAAGGAATCGACGAAGGTAAGGAGGTAAGGGCCGTTTTCTGTGACATCAGCAAGGCGTTTGATAAAGTCTGGCACAAAGGAATAATTTCAAAATTAAAAAGCTACGGTATCGGTGGTTCTCTTTTGAATTGGTTTGAAAGTTACCTTGAAAAAAGAAAACAGAAAGTGGTTATTAATGGGTAAAGCTCTGATAGTAAAACTCTGTTTGCTGGAGTCCCCCAAGGCTCTGTTTTGGGACCCTTACTCTTCATTGTATATATCAATGATATAGTTGATGGTATAGAAAGTCATATACGACTCTTTGCAGACGATTCCTCTATATATGTCATTGTAGATGATCACGAAATTGCTGCATCTCGCCTTAATGACGATCTTGACCGAATTTCACGCTGGGCAGAAAAGTGGCAGGTAGACTTCAATCACAGTAAAACAGAATCTGTTAATTTTTCTCGAAAGCGTAGACACAACATAAAACCTATGTTGAAAATGAACCAAATTCCAATACAAGAAGTACAATCTCACAAACATCTTGGAATTGTTTTACAGAGCGATTGTGCTTGGAAAAGCCACATTGAAAATGTTATCGAAAAGGTTAGTCCCATGATCAACTGTTTGAGAAGATTTAAATATCGCCTTTCTCGGAAAACTCTCGAAACCATGTACAAGTCGTATGTTCTACCGATTTTTGATTACTGCTGTCATATATGGGATAACTGTACGAATGAACAATCCCTACTTCTTGAGCGGCTACAATTAGATGCCCTTCGTACAATATGCGGCGCCGTTCGTGGTACCAGTCATGGAAAAATATACTCTGAAACTAAATTTAAACCACTAAAAGAAAGAAGACGTGAAATAAAGTTGATCAAATTCTACAAAATGGTATATTATTGTTTTGTGTCTAGTTCTTGTGTATGTTTGTATTCCATTGTATTGGTGAGGTATTCATAAAAGCAAAGCTTTGCTTGTTTACCAAACCAAATTCATTTTCATGAATGAAAATATGTTTAAACCAGATTGACGTACTGTGAACTGCGGAAAAACGTTAGTTTCAAATCATAAACTAAACTACTCGTTTCTGTCCCGTTCAATGCCGTTTTATATCATTTTTTGACGGGGTAGGATAAAGTCAGAACTGCCATGGTTCGACGCTGGTGTTTTATGTGGTCAACTAGGCGTCAATCATTACCTTACAATAGAGATGTGTAAAGCTACACGAAAACTTACCAATCCGTGTTTTACAAAGATCATCATCGTCTAGCTGGTATCCCTCATCACACGTCATACACCGCCCTTTCAATTTAACACAGGTTACACAGTGCTCGGTACATGTATTGTTGCATCTAGTGCCGTGGAATCCAGACTTGCACGCATCAAGACAGTCCCCAGTTATCTTGTTGCAGGGGCCAGTACTATTGGTTTGAGGATCAGGAGCGTCACAGTTAGCAGAGCAATTCAGCAGACAGGTATCACCATACTTTCCATCAGGACATCTCTGGTCCTGGTTACAAGTGACTGTAATGACATACGTGAATTTAAAGACATGTTCATTTTTTCAAAGTTGTCTTCATACAACAATGTTACAAACAAAATGAAATTAAATGTAACAATATTGAAATTCAAATAAGGCGTCTACCAATCATGAATAAATAATGTAATTCTTTTGATATTCGACTAATTTCCAGGTTCAATAGCTTATATAATAGTTAGTACCAAAAGAATCTCACCCGATAAACAAACGATGGATAATAGCAGAATAAAATCATTCCACATCATTCCATTATACCATTCGTCCTGGAAGATAAATAAGTATGTTTTAAACATTTCCATGATGAGTTTCATATTACGAATGTAAATTGCTAAATATAGTGATAGTGGAAAATATGTGCAGTGAAGCCACTATTTTAACACAAACAGGCAAGGTTATGCAGGGTATTAAGTTTTCTTAATGGCCATGGTAGTTTATAATAAAATGGACTTGCAGTTTCCTTGGTTATTGGATCTTCTTTACAGCAACTTGTGATTTTCATATATCTATTCTAGTTGCTCGATATTGAGGAGAAATCTTAAACCTTATTTTGAAAGTCACACGTCAGCAAAACATTTAACTCATTTGATATGGAACTCATCCCATGTGCTGCTGTCCATAAAATAGATTCAAAATCTTTAAGGCGACGCAAAGTGTCGCCGACTGCACAGTTAGACGTGTTAGAAGGGACGGGATTCCCTCGATGTAAGCCCTCGTTATGTAAAACAAGACACGCTAATAGGAAAAGCCCAAAGTTTAACCGTCGATTAAACATACTAAACATCCTCCAAATATCTCAAACTTTCAACAAATTGGTAGTTAAGTTAATCATCTAGCAATTTCTATTTATGAATATGTAAGACAATGAATAAAACGTGCGCATAAACCTACACTGTAACAGTATGCAGCTTGTTTCGCCACATAATACTGAACGTGAGAACCCGGATGTATTTTCGCCATAAACACTATTCACGTGCACAGTTATTTGTTGTTATTGGAAACTGTTACAGAAAGGACTCGTCCAATTCAGAAATTGCGAGCTCGAAACAAAATATATCGGTGTTGTGATCGGAACACGCGAGTTTGATGTAGATTGTCACATTGCTCTCTTTTACGTAACACAACAGGTGAATTTGGTGTGAAACGATCAATGTGATGGAAATTTGTCTACGGAGACTTCATCAGGAGATTTTCTAGGACAGTTGACAGTAACACAATGGTATGACATACTATTAATCGCTTGGAAAACGCATAATTACGGATTTCGCCTATCATTCCATATAAGCAGACGAACGCATTCCCCTTCTGCCACGTCAGTTATGAAAGTACTAAAACGTAATAAACCCTGTCCTCGAAAAACTAGGGTTAACTTCATTTTGTTAGGTAAGAAGTCCGTTCTACTACGTTTAGTTACATTGTAGTACGTTATACTACCTTATATCCTTGAAAGCTATGTGAGAATCCCTGACACTGAACCAAAAGGGGATACTATCATCATTGATGGCTCAGCAATGGTGAACTCTCTGCATCCACGAACAACTTTCGAGGAATATGCAACATCGATAATACTTCCAACTGTTCAGACTTACTCCAGAAAGTACCAAAGAACGGACATTGTATTTGATGTCTATCTAACATCAAGTTTGAAGGCAGAAACAAGAGCAAGGCGGGGTACGGGAGGAAGACGCAGAGTGACAAGCCAAGGCAAAATACCCCGAAGCTGGCAGAACTTTCTGAGAGATAATGACAACAAAACAGAGCTTTTCAATTTCCTTGCACAGCACATAGCAAAGACACCTTTGCCCAACAAAGTCATTGTAACCAAAGAAGAAAATGTCCTTAGCAATTCCCAAGTCGATATAGATCATCTGGCCCCTTCTAGTCACGAAGAAGCAGACACAAGGATATTCCTACATGCAAGGAATGCTACAGAGGAGGGAAGCAAAGTCTTGGTAGTCAAAGCTAACGACACAGATGTTCTTGTGATTGCAATCAGTGTTCTGCCAGTCCTCCGAGACATTGGTTTACAGCAGCTATGGATTGCCTTTGGACAAGGACATGCACTCAAATGGATTCCTGTTCATGACCTTAATCACAACATAAGATTGGGGAAGAGCCGTGGGATTCTGTTCTTCCATGCATTCACAGGCTGTGATGTTGTGTCAGGATTCCGAGGTAAAGGGAAGAAATCTGCATGGCAAACCTGGAGCGTATATCCTGAGGTTTCGGATACTTTCCTTAAGCTTGGCAAATATCCACCGACAATAGATGATTGTGATATGAAGATTCTGGAGAAGTTTGTGGTGTTGATGTATGACAGATCCAGAACAGCTCCATGTGTAAACGATGCAAGACTTGCAATGTTTGCTAGGAAACAGAGGTCATATGAAACCATCCCACCAACTCAGGCTGCACTATATCAGCATGTCAAGCGTGCAGCCTATGTTGCAGGTGTCATATGGAGCCAGTCAACATTGCGCCAGCCAGAAACATTGACTCCTGCTGAATGGGGGTGGATACAGAAGGGTGAAATGTGGCATATTTCATGGACAACACTGCCACCTTTTGCAGAGAGTTGTCAACAGTTGACAAAGTGTGGCTGCAAGTCTGAGTGTCATGGGGGAAGATGCAAGTGTTACCGATTTGGTCTGATATGTTCAAGATTATGCAGCTGCAGATGCGTTGAGTAGATTTCTTTCTAGTCAAACACAAAGACATTGAAAACAAACTATGGACTACCTGTTGATCGTTTACATGCTTCAATGTATATACAATTTTCTCATTGAATACGTCAAGTTTTCTGCTAATGTTTCACTGTTTGTGAATGAAACAATTAAAAAGAAGCTTCAAACCCATGAATAAACTGTTTTATTGTATTCCTGATACTTGATAACATATAATTAAACACCTAATCTGACTAAATCGGTTGCTAGAGCGAGAAGCAGTATAAAAACAGCTCATTTCCCTATGGAGATGGCGGCCATCTTGAAAAATTGGCGGCCATCTAGAATTTTAGGTGGCCAGCGTGTTTTTTCTAAACAGTAACCCCTAAGGGTTGTTTGTGCCAAGTTTGGTGCTTGTATCATATTTTGAACGAATTTTCATTAATCTGCTCCACTAATACTACACTGAACTACATCTGTTTCATTTCCGTTAAAGTAAGTTAAACCACAAAGATATTTCACTCTTTTCTTTGAGATATAGTAAAGTCTGATTACAATATTGTATAGTGCGCCAAAGGTCGCTACTCAAATATGTTCAGTTTGGTAATGAAAGCCGTTTTTGAATGTCACTTTTGATGGACCGCTTAGACCTATCTGGCCACAAACCAGTGAATGCATGATTGCCCGTCACTGGTTACACCCCCTTTTTGTGACGCCACAAGCAGAAGTAGTCTCGTTATATCTATAATCTATCATAAAAATACCACAGAAAAAAAATAATTAACGATTTTCAGAAAATGTTTTCCACCCAGTTAGATAAATCATTTTACGATGTAACACTACTAAGCAATTGGTGTAAAAAAGATATCCACATCAATGGTAATTATTAACTCTTTTTCATTCGCATGCACATAGAACACGACAATGTTGGGGGTACATGTCAATTTTAATTGACGAAATCACATTTACATTTAAAAATACACCTCTAACATATACAATCAAGTAAAATTAAAAAGATTTTAAAAGTTTATGAGTCCATTGCACTTTTAAAAAGAATTAAAAAGTTTATAACCCGGGTGGGTGGGTGGTCGCTGTCTCGCCGGCCGGTGAGAGACTAACCACAGGGTGATCGGGTCTTCACACGTGAGTGCACGTGCAGGGGGTCCTCGGGTATTTCCGCCAGATCCCGAATGTTGGCGAGTTAAACATAAAATAATACATCATTTTTCATCTTAACTCTTTTTCATTCGCATGCACATAGAACATAGCGTAGAACAGTCAAGAATTTAGCAGGTACCGGGGTTAGACCATAGTGGAGGTAAAAACGCAGGTATGACTTCAACATAGAGGAGTAGGTTTTCTTCGTGTTTAAATCATACACTGATTGCTGATATTGCTTGATTTCTGCGTCTAGACGCTGCAGGTCTGCTGCCATCGGTCCTGTAAATAAAGCAAGGAATCAATAGTCATATGATGAATTATAGAGTCTTTAGTGAAAGTGTTAAGCCATTCTCTGTTCCTGAGCAAATGCAATCTTGAGAGGTTGTCAGCAATTATATTCTAATTTCCTGGTATATGCCTCGCAGTCAGTTTGAAGTCGTGTTTTTCAGACAGCCAAAAAAGTTCCCTAATGAAGGACATAATGACAGGATTCCTTGATGTTCCTTTATGAATACAAAACATAGTCACTGAGTTGTCTGTGTAAGCTACCACATATCGACCTGATAACATTGCGCCCCACCTCTTTAGTGCTACATATATAGCTGCAAGTTCCTTAACGTTGATGTGTTCGTCGCTGATCGCCGCCATGTCTCTGCTCCAGTTGACGTAGAACCAGTCGTCGCCAAAGTGTCCGCCGCCGCCATCGCTCACGCATCGGTTGCTAATTCCTGGTAGGGTACAACTTCGCCTTTTAGGGCAAAAGTGGTTCCATTAAAGGATTTGCAGAAATTACGCCACCAACTGATATCCGCTTTCGCCTCTGCATTTATAGTAATGTAATGATGTTTACGTTATGTTTACAGAATTACACAGATCAATTAAGCGTCTTAGGAATGTCCGTCCGCCATGTACGGCACGACACGCCCAATTAAGTTTACCAATTAGCTTTCAATTCAACTTGTCAATTCAGAGAGTTTATCCTGAGGAAGTGTCAGAGTTCCTGTCACACTGTCGATATCTATGCCTAAAAATGTCATTTTCTGAGACGGGGGCACAAACTTTGAGTAGTTAATTTCGAAACCAAGCCTTTCTATAAGATTGGTAAGGCAATCGAGAGCATCCTGGCACTGTACTTTATTTATACTTATAATGGCAAAGTCGTCCAAATACACTATGACACCGTCAAAGCCGCTTCGTTTCATCATCCTTGTAATACTGGAAGAGATGCGTTGAAATATTTCTGGACTTCTTGCAGAGCCGAAAGGGAGTCTTGTATCAAACATATATGTATGGTTTATTTCGCCACTTAATTTCCACTTTAAACCTAGAGCCTCATAGCAGTCCGGATGAACTGGGACACTTCTATAAGCATTACTGAGATCGACTTTTGCCATAAAGCCATTTGGCGTTAGTATTTTCATAGCTTTATCAATACTATCGTAGCCAATAGAATTTTTAGTCACGTGATCATTAACAGCCAATCCGTGAGGGCGACTACAGTCATGAATTACTCGTACGTCGTTTTCACCTTTAGGGACTGCCGCTAAACTACTTACAATAGTTGGTTTAGTGTTAGTTATCACATACCGCCCTTGAGATAATTCGTTGTTGATTTTCTCTTCGACTTTGGGATGATTACTTCCACCAGCAGAAGTTGAGTTTTCACACCTTACATTTTCTAAGGCAGCACATTTATCTGTAATATCCTAAAACCATTTGCTAACCCGTCTAGAATAAAGTCTTTATCTTGATCATCTGCTTATTCCTGTTTCCACACATGAAGACGCTCGGTTAGGGAATAAGGATAAAGACTTACATGTGACGTGGCTGGTTGTGGCTGTAGGAGTTTCCCGCCGCTTGGTGTGCTGGACCTGGTGCGCCTGAGGCTGGGGACCGCGACACTGGATACACACGTGCGAGTACTTACACCGTGGAAATCTGCAACCGCTCTGATTTTGAAAGTTTAAACATACAGTGTCACTATAATTAGTATTCCGATTCTGAATAGGCATCCTTGTTGGTCGTTTACCATTATCCCTCTTATCCAAATAGTAAAAGACTGAGTAAGTCTATATCACACCATAGACTTTGCTTTTCTGCCTGCGATTTTCTATGCATGTGGTCGAACATCATGACCGAGGAGACTGTATGACTCTGTAGGTAATCACCAACACACGCTGTATACTCTAAGTACTCTATCAATCCCTGTGAATGAAGTTTGCCATCCTTTATAAGTTTAGCCAAAATTCTAGCATTAGAAGAAATCCACTGAGGCATTGAAATTTCTTCGGGTTTAAGTTTTGAATTTCCTTTCTTTAAAATAAACTGAGACCCCTCGGATAGACTTAAAGTTTCTTCACTTTCATAATGAACAGTTTTTGGTCGAGTCACAAAGTCTGTTATGAATAATGGCTTCTCACCTGACGTGCGTACACCGTGACAAGATGAAGCTGGCGCTTGTTCCGTGTGTTTCAAATCCGTGATTTGTGTAGAGCCGAGGGCGTCTAGTAGCGAGTTCAGCTCTGTGTTGGCGGCTAGTGAGCGGGTTGTAGCATGGTCAGCACAGGCATCGGTAACTGGTTTTGTTAGGTTTTCTTGTTTAACTTCTTCAACGAGTTTTTCTATAAGCTTCCTCTGTGCCATTTTAAGACCGAGGGATGAAATATCGGTTGAGGTTAAGTCGCCCAATTGTTCTGGTGATTCGAACTCTTCATAACGCAATATATCCAGCGTTTTCTCAGTACAACCTTTATTTTCAAGCCACTGTGTAAAACTCTCCGCCATGGTTGCGCTGCATGTAGTCAAACGACTCGCTGTCTCGCCGGCCGGTGAGACATTTTACGATGTAACACTACTAAGCATTTGGTGTAAAAAAGATATCCACATCAATGGTAATTAAACAATTATTTAGGCAGTATTTCAGTTCAAATAATGATACGTTAACCTGTATAGTCTGTTTATTACGTCACACCCGCGCGAGTTTTATGGCCCCTGACCCAGGTGGGTTTTTCACGGCCGATAATTACGCTGTCTTAATGAAAGGCTAATTAAAGGTGTTTATTGGACAATTTAACAAAAATCAAGCCCAGTTTTTATTTTTTTGGAAAAATCTTTGAACGAAAATCGAGAAGTCGAGGTTAGTTGATGTTTAAATGACGTCTAAGTACAACTAAATAGATGTTAGTACGTCAGCCTACGTTAATTAAACTTCATAACAGACGTCTTATTAGGTTTCAATGAAAGACATTGGCGTTAAAGTAAGTTATTCAACATATAATATACATTTTAGTAAGTACTAATACGATGAACTGCGATAAACAACACTAGGTAGCTTGACGTAATAAGGATCAGAGTGATATATCAAACATTTTAAATACCAACATTTGTCAATGACGGAATTTTCAAGTTAATATGAAATTCATTTTCTACAAATTAATCATCTATATATTTATTAATAAATATATAATTGACATATTTATCAAAATCTATGGTTTATTTGAAAACCACTAAATCCACAAGTGCACCTATTTCAAACCGTGTTATTCTACACTTCGTGTTTTCAGATTTCTAACAAGGTTTAATATTGTTTCATACAGAACACATTGCTTAACATTTGTCAATTTCAGGAAAATACATTGCCTGTGATAGTCACAAGAACTGTTCGTAATTACATTGAAAACAAAACCCTATTTTAACCATATTTCACACAGAAAAAGCGGTTTCCATCAGTTTATATTTTGTAACATATATAGGTCTGTTTGTTATACCTATGTAAACTTTGAACGAATAAAGTTTATGAATAATTAAATATCAACAAAAATATACGTTCTACAACATTCATCCTAAATAGCAGCATTTGGGCAATTAAAGCTAACATCCAAATCAAATATACGAAACCTAAAGAGAAATTGTGTAACAACGTTTTACACAAAATATAAAAGTATATCAAGTAAACCAAATGATGTATTAAATGATAAATCAAATATCTTATAATAAGGATAGTTGGAGAATCTTTATTCTCGTTCCTGAAATCTTAAATTGAAGCCAAAACATCATTTGCTTTATAGGTTTCGGGCAGATTAAGACCATGAAATTTTATAATAAAACAAAAAGGGATATGATTATAATATCTATCAATATTCAACTTTTGATCGCCTAAGTACAAGGTGTCATACCACCTCAGTTTATCACCATTGCTTAAACTAATACTTTCTTTAAATGTATAGTCAAACAGTCTACATTAAAGGTACATAATATCGATCTTTTTCTGAAGACAAATGACAAAATCTGCGATAAAACAAATCATACGCAGACAGTGACGAAGGCAATTCTCAAAACTACGGTCAATAAATACTCCCTATTCTCCACAAGTAGATAATTAAACATTTCTGATTCACTAATATAAAATAACAATGATAGAGGACTAAGAATGCAGCCTTGTCTAACGCCACTTATGGAATCAAAATATTCTGAACCGATCAAACCATGCATATAACGTAGCTCTAGCCGCTGTCACTAATATTGGAGTAACACATTGAAACCATCGGTACTCTTTGACAATATATCAAACCAAAGAAGACCAATCAACAACTAAAGAATGATATAAATCACCTTTTTAAAGATAATACATGCATGGATAAGAAATAAATTAAGTATTTTATGTCAATCCATTGAGTTCAAATGCTAGCTGAAAAACGTCCCCTTTTGGTTCCATTTCATTTTGGTAAATCATTACCCAGTTGAGAAAAACTCACCCAGGCTCTTCTGATATCAGTCATGTTCTTGATGTGGGCAGTGCATTATTCAAAGAATTAAAACGGTATCACCTCTGAGATAATGCTTTATCTCCCATAAGCGATATCTCCCGTTGATCATAGTTTCAGAGTGGCAAACCTGGAAACCCTAATCTGTTCAAATTGGTTGTAGAAGTTTGAAAGAAAACATGAAACAATTTGTTACGTTACTTTTTCCAGGTGTATAAATGAAACGAAAACAACTTACACGTGTCAAGTTATAGAGTCTATCAGGTAAAAGCCCCTCTCGCGAAAAATAACCGTTGTTTACCCTAGTTTGATTGTACTCTTACGTAACTAAATGTACTTTAATGCACTGAAGCGTACTACTTAACGTGCATAATTGTAACTCAACGTAGTAAAGCATAGAAGAACGTAGGTCGTACGTGGTACAACGTCCTTAGTTCGTCGTTCTGTAACTTAGTATATTGTTCTAATGTGAAGTTCATCGCACATGCACGTGGTGAGCTATATTGGATTGAAACGTTGTTTTACGTAGTTGCGAAAAGTGCACACAAATTCATCACGTTAGAGTTTTTGTGGCTTTGTTATAATTTACTATAGATTCAACTACATTTGTTAACGTCAAACAGTGACGTCACATCATTCACACATCATTCAGTGTCAACGTTAGTGATGCTAAGCTATTTCTTTTAAGGTTTGTGACAGTGCAAACAACAAAAGCTACAGAAACAATCATTTGGCGACAAATGACGTTATAAAGTACTAACTTTTTAAAGAAACAATCCAACAAAAGTAGGAATCTGACTATTTAGAAACGCGCATCCTAAAAACGTACACATATATGAATGGCGTATATGTACAATATATAATTTACCGTCAAAACGAGCTTTTGTATTCCATTCCTCATTTAACATTTCGTCGCATCAAAATGATATTTTTGGTAAGAAAATAGTGCTCGGTGTTATTCACAATAATTAACTCGGGATAATTAATGCCATTCTTCGTAACTAGCTAAATATTGGTATATAACACAGGGATAATGTTTTTGACATTGCCTAAATGTTAGTATTTCCTGAGAAATATACGGAAATTTTGCTGATATAAAAGAAAGAAATTCGGAAACCAAGTACCCTGGCACTCGGCATATAAAAGCAAAATAATATTACCGTGGTCGTAAAGTTTAAGAAAATATACAAATTCTAGTAAGTGTTCCCACAATATCATAGGCAAACCATAACGTTCAAGTATTGTTTTCTTTTTAAGTGAAGTCACAATGAAAAATGGATATTTGCCCTGCGGCATCATATATGCAAAATATGAACCCTATTGGCTGGCCTCGTAGGTAATAACAGTCAGTAATGGCAGTTATGATAAGAATATGAGATTGATTAAATCGCAGAAATTCCATTGAACTGCCACGATTTCTCATGCAAAACAGCAACTGACCAAAATACTTCCCGTTTAACAATTACGGTATGTTTATGAAGTTGATTACACAACCTTTTGCAAAGGTTGAACACGGAAATTAATTATTAAATGGATTAAGAAATAAACGTTGTAAAATATCATTCTGTTTCTTTTTCCCGCCGCATCACAAGGTTCGAAATCAGTTTGAACTCGATTTGAACACTGTCTAAACGGTAGTTCGCCGTCCAGGCATGCTACTGTATCTGCTCCTTTCAGCGTTCAGCTTTGCTCGACTGAGCGTAGGTAAGTAAACTCTTTTTTTTACAAATTGGAAGAGTTGTTAAAAGTTGAAAATTCTCTTTAAGCCTTGCTATCGTAAGTACATAAAACATTGATCCACGGTGTGAAACAAAAAGTAACGAAATTAGTAATCATGATGCATAGGATGGATCGTATCGGTAAATCAGATATTGCCACCTCATTTCCAGACAGCTAAATTGAAAACAATTGCAGTAAAAGTTTGTTTTCTTATGCAATTGTCATACCTCAATTAAATGTTCTGAAGGGTATTCACAAATTGTCACGAGGAAACTGTTACAAAATTGAGACGAAGCTCCGAGTCAGTATCATTCGCATTTTGTCATTTTGTTTAACCCACTGCCAGTAGGATATCTAAAGTAGCATTTCAATGAACATGATGTTTTGATAACTCAAATGATATTAAGATATAGTAGGCAGCTTATCAAATATATACAAAGGTTTTAAAAGTTGACTGACTTTTTATCTTTGTTGTCGTTCGTATTTATACCATTTTAAATATTAAAGAAATTATTTACAATTTATATTGAAAAATCATAAAAAATATATTGTTCAAGTATCGCAATAATATAAAAGGTGATAATTTTGAAGCAAGTGTAATGGTCTGTTGAAAACAAATGCCAATGCATATTCCTACGTTCACGTCAGAGATTGTGCTTCTTTTCAAACTGTCTGCAACCAAACCAACGTATTAACGTTTAGAAAATATTGTTTCACGATTGAATGCTAATAACACTGTAAATGAACTTACCTACCTAATAATGTTTCCATTGATTAGTGAAATAAGGGCTCTATATTAAAGGAGCAGTATTACACATTATGAGCTTTTTAACTAGACGGTTTTCGACAAAATGCACGTTATGAATTTATTCTATTATATAATATATTTATATTTACGAAAATTAAAATAATCCGTCGAGTAGTTTTCGAATGAATCATCGGTAAAAATAATCTTCTTAATTATGGAAACGTTTCCATAAATATGGCGGACAAACCGGAAATGCATGACTCGCGTCTAATACACTTCACTTCCGCTATTTTAAAAACGATTTGCAACAATGGCGGGAAAGCGTGGACGAGGACGACTTTTCAGCCCATCGACGACCACATAACAAAAACAAAAAAACTTTTAATTTTTTTTTTCATTTTTAGATTTTGTTTGACTTGCAACCATTTTGTTAAGTATATATTTCATCTTTTAAAACAATTTGAAGCGAAAAATGTCCAAAATAGTGCCTAAATGCACCTTTAATGTATCTTCCTTGAAATATTCAGCGTAAACTGACATTAACCAGTGGTAATTGGTAGACCAGGAATTTTTAGGAGCTTTACCAAACAAGCAAGTCGGCAAGTAACTTATGATACTGAACATTATAAAGCAGTTGTAAGTTATGGCTATGTTACGAACCATCTGGGGTATATCACAATCTGCAGATTGTGAGCTCACAATCTAGGAATATTTAAACATTCCTAGATTGTGACCATTCCCAGAATGTGCAGGCCACAATGTGAGCTCACAATGTGCAGATTGTGATCATTCCTAGATTGCACGGTACAGCTACAGATCGGATGAAATCATAGCAACAACGGTTGCTTAATTGGAATATTATCAGCCTTCATTAAAACTACTACGCATGATCGTAAGGACGGATCGGCAGACGCCGGTGTGGTCATTAGAAATCGTAGATCAGTTAAATGGATTTAAGATCGTTTTTATATTGAAGACTTAATGATCTAGGGAACGACTACCTCTGTCCCTGAAGATTGATAATATTTATTAAATTATAGAAATTCAGCTCCGGTATCAACTAAGCCTAATGTAAATGGTTTGATGTACGAAAATACGTGTGTATGTATATACACTTATCTTATGTAATTTGACACATCCCATCGACCGGAAATGACTGTTCGCTAGCGATTTTTCCCCCTAAAGACCTTGCTCATGCCTGACTCTCATGCAAAAGTCGTAAAATTCTATGGTCTATATATGTATAAAGGCCAGTTCATTAATTTGAACAATTGTTTACTTTCATAGGAGACCGTTGTCAGGATAAACAACAGTGTGAATCGTGTAGAAGCGGTACTGGAGAATGTCTCACTGAGTGCTTTGATGGTTACTATGACGAAAAGTGCGATCTGCCCTGTAGTTCAAACTGCAGAAACAGGAAGTGCAAACTTGGAAAAAGAGGGGACGGGGAATGTACTGGAGGTTGCATTCCAGGGTATTATGGTGCATCATGTGGTCTGTCATGTGAAACACCAACCGTAAGCTGCCAGAAATGCCCTGGTGGTTGTAAAAGCGGATTTTGTCAGCTCGATTCAATGTGCGTCTCGAACTGCAGTGGGTCGTTCTTTGGGCGGGCATGCATAAAGTGTCCAGGTGAATGTAATTCATGCAACCAGATAACGGGGAAATGCGAAGACTGTCCAAACTGCCTTGAGAGAAACTGCTCAGGATGCAAGGACGGATGCCGACCAGGATACTACGGGAAAAGCTGTGAAGAAACATGCGACGATCACTGCATCAGAGGATGTCATCAGACATCAGGTCGCTGCACATCTTGCAGGATTGGATGGTACGGACCCTTCTGTGAACTCAATTGCAATACTGGTTGTCTGGACTCCTGTGTAAGAAATGGGTCCTGTGTGAACGGCTGTGTCCTAGGATTTTACGGCGAGAAGTGTAACAAGCCGTGTCCACTCAACTGCTTCAACGATCACTGTTTAAGCAATGGGTTTTGCAATGCGTGCATCGACGGCTTCTTTGGAAGAGAATGCGATAGGATCTGCGAAAACTGCGAAAGTGTCTGCGACATTGACTCTGGGATGTGCAGGCAATGCAAGCAGTTCTTCACCGGCTCTAGATGTGAACTTGACTGTCGAAAGAACTGCTCTCTTCCAGCATGTGAGGCGTTCGGCTTGTGTAAACTCGAGCAAGGTATAACACCAAATTATTTCAAACTTATTGACGTTCAATGTTTCAAAAAATTACCAAACATCATTAAACAATGTTAATTACCTACTTCATTAAAATCTGAAGTTCGTAACATTTAAAGAAAGAGGTGTCATTTAAAGAATGGGTACCCTGATTGTTCATTTGCTTTAACATTGCTATACAATAAATAAACTTAAGATGCATATTTCAAAGTAAGTAATGCATCTTTAATTATATATATAAGAGATACCTTATGACATATGTATGGATATACTTGCAAAATACAGTTAGGGCAAAACTTTTTCTATATATATAATTTATTATAATCAATCTTTTCATCCAGGATATGATGCAGGTGAAGTCATGACAGGTGAAGAGAATTACGTGCCGTACTATGCAGTCAGTGCCATGGTGTTGGTAGTCCTGGTCCTTTCTGCCTACGTGATACGACGATTGAAACGGTCAGTGTATAGAAGTTGAAGTTGACATGTTATTAATATTTTATCTAATATCTCAATATAACGTTTGACTTATGATACATAAACCAAACTTTTTAAAGATTATTGATACAATGTTATGTTATAATGTTACAAGTTGGATGTAAAAATCGATGATATCGATGTTTAAAGCAGAAACCAATCTGTTATAACTATCTGTAATAGTTTTCCTCCTCAAGCTAGTCTTGGTTAGATTCAACAGATAGGCCTATGCACGCATTGAGTCTTATGTTGCTCATCTGGTACAGCGTCGGTTAATCGTCAATTAACTTTAAAAGAAGACTATTTTATCAAGAAATTCCTCTCCAAACTCAATATTGTTAAATATTAACATTTGTTCATGTTGTTGAATCGAAATGTACATTGTTCCCTACTGTGACGTCATAATATAAACGATGACGTCATAGACTTTTGTAACGTATCATTCTCCCTATCTTGGTGAAAAATCTTAGCACGTTTTTAGCCATAGAATTATCACAATAGGATAATAATCACAATTTCCCAATAGGTGGGGCATATCGGGCAAATCTTTTAAATTGGATAGTTTTTTTATAGCTCATTATTTAAGAAGTGAAGTTATTCATTTAGTTCTACGTATGTGTGAAGCTTCTTTACTTCAAGTGGGAAGTATCTTGTGAGAAAATCCTTTATAAAGACCCGTTTTCAGAGTTCAATATTTTTATAATGTAATTTTACTGTTTTCCTTCTTTATGCAAACTTCTGCGACCAATTGCAACCTAAGGAAAATCGGACCAAAATTCATAAAATAGGAAATAATGTAACAAAGTGACCGAAACGGCAGTCGACATGAAGGCGAATAAAGTGTGGCCATCTCACAACTTCCGGTTTTTAAAAATACGCTTGAAAACCGTCTTTGTCGCTTCCGACCAGATTTTATTTTCTTTTTCTCCGAATTAGGTATTCGTTTATACCTATCGAACGCAATGACGGTAGTTGAGACACGGTGTAAATCCTACACGCATAATGATTACCGAAAGCGTGTTCGTTAAATGTTATGGACTTTCTACAGGGGGTACCGTGCTTTGGTGGTCTAAATAAGTATGCCATTGTTGATAAAAAATGTAAATGTGATATCAAAATTTCGACGAATGATTTTTCTACCGAGTGATGTATTTATACTCTCAATGGCTATATTTCATCCCGAACCGCAAACAAGTTATATGATAATGGGGCTTTAAGATTAGCAAAGGTTCGGTAACAACCGTTTTGAATGATCCCTTTTTTAACGGTTGCAATTGGTAAGATATGTAAAGTCCTGCGATAAGAGACGTTTCGTGAGTGGTTTTTTTTTTAACGGGGGGATCCGATTATACTTACTGTGAGCCCGCTAACATAACATTGAGAGTTGTAAATCAGTCAGGACAGTGACAAGTTTAATCTTGTGTAGGTTATGCCTGTATAAAGGCCCTTTGAGACGGTTACAATTGAGCAAAGTATGCTGGAAAATAATTTGGGATATGTTTGTATAACGGCTCTTCGGCACTGTTACGAGTCCGTAAAAAGGATCCTGCACAAAGAAATTAGGGATATAAATGAAATGGTACTAATGGTAACTTATTGACCACCTTGTGAAATATTTTTTATTGATATTTCAAGTTATTTTGTCTAGTATGAAGGAAAAATCATTTCTATACTCTCTATCTTTTCAGGATGAACATCTTGGTCTACGGCAATGTCAAGAATCACCGACAACAGCCGGAACCCTGTATTGTTGCCGAGAATAACTCGCACACAGAAGTCACTCATTCCTACTATGAATTGAATGAAGGCAAAATGAATATCGACAGTCACCGACCACTCTCAAAACAGTTAAATGTTAGAGATTCCTCCTTGGTCCAGAACGAGGTTTTGAACTTTGAACCTCATCCTGACCTTGACCCTCACCCAATTGCCGGCATATCGCGCCGCCCTCTTCCCCTAGTTCCTAAGACTCTGTCTAACCCTTACGATGAACCCGACTCTGAACACGATCAAAATCCAAAGTCTGAGGGTGGCCCAGAGGGGTGTTCCCCTTTTGACAGCATCCCCTCGGGCAAAAAGAACCTGTCTAAAATATACTACTCCCAGTATCTAACATGTGTACACGAATCCGTCAGTTGTGGAAAATGTCCTGCATTGAGCCATAACGCGACAGGGCCTTTTGATCACTGCGAGGGAAATAGTTCGAAGATAAAATCCAAGACCCTTTAAGTTTAAGATATGGAACTGTTGTTGAGATACATAGTGACTACAAACAAGGTTTAATTGATTTTAAACATCAGAGTAATAACTGTTGCATTTAGCAAGAAAATGAAACTTTCTAGTTCCCTTTTTAGTTTACCATAGAAGAGAGGCGAAGCACTGAATGTCGCCAGAAAAATGACATGGTATGATGATAAATTGTAAGAAGATCATAAGTTTGAAGAAAGTCCAAATCCTAAATAACTCTACTTGTTACATTCATTTGCCACAACATGTGTCTATGTAAATATCTTGAAAGTTTTCAGTTTATGTTACTATATCTATATAGAGCTTTATAACGTATAGCGAGCTTTTGGTTCTTTTTTTACCCGTTCGTTATGAAACAATCTTATATTTGCACAACATTGCCTTTTACGTATTTTTTAAATTTTGGTTGCAATTGTTCATTCTCAGATTGTTGTGTACACCTGCCAATCGCACTTTTGTATAAATGTCTTTTTTCTTTTATGTTTTCATCTGTAACATAAGGTAATTAATAGTTTCAGAATGATGATTATTATATCACAAATATAGAACATAATATGATATGTCTTTGCTTTGTAGGTAGCTTCAAAGAGGTTTACAATTCTGTAATAACTATACTAACCATCTGTAGTTTATAGGATTTTCTGTCTTAAATAAAACATTCTTATAAGTTCCTTCCTGTGTTTTTTACATTTCAGTAAATGATTTTATTCTTACAAAACGTGGTACTTCCACCTTACTCCAGAACAGTGTATAGCCTATAGGTATCTCAATTTTACTATATTGCGTGCGGTAAGCGATAGGGTATCGTAACCTAGGCCCGGGCCTAGTTCCGCGTGCAAACTGTAGCGTAAGCGATACAAGGCCAGGGAACCAGGTTGTAAGGTGTACAGTAGATAAGTAATAATTAACGACTGAGACCGAGGTGTTCAAGTTAGATCAAGGATTTAGTGAGCTATGAAAATCCTTGGTTAGATGAACCCTCGCGCCGTAAGGCCGAGGTGTTCATGAATCACGTGCGCGAGGGTTCATCTGACTTGAACCCGAGGTCGAGGTCGGTAACTATTTTACACACTAGCTCAACACTATATAAATCGATTTTCAACATGACATCAGTTTTGCTAATGCTGAAATGAATGTCTTTCTTATATATAATGAGAAGGTGAAACATTGACTCTAATTTGAGAAACAATGTCCATTTCAAGTAGCTGACAGTCATACATGTAAGCATGAGCCCCTCGTGCTGCACGTGCAATCCGTGCGGGACGTTAGCTACCACAAGAGATTGTATTCACATTTTTTTATATGAAAACAGTTTACCAAAAAACATAATTATAGGACATCTAACGAGCTTCCCTTTCATATCAAGTTTATGTTCCAAGTGAAATAATTTTGCTTTGTCACGAGCCTTGACGAGTGACAAAACAAAATTATTTCACGAGGGACAAAAACTTGATATGAAAGGGGAACGAGTTATGTATCCTATTTATTACCAACTTGCATTTCAGACGATTTATTGCTTTTTAAACAACTTTCACGATAATTCACGGTAATGTTTATTCTCAGGAGAAAACGTGAAATTTAATCATGAGGTCATGAAAAACATCCTGTATTTTCAACTGGCATCCGTGGTCTAATAGATACGTCACTGGGCTTGAAATCAACTGGTCACAGGTTCGAACCCATGTTTGGAGTGCAAAATTTGTAAATTCCAAATTTTAGTGGGTGTCTTTGATTTTCAAAGCAAACTTTGAATTAATTTCGGCAATCAAAATATAATATAATATATATAAAATATAATAATATCATCGTCTCACTATCAGGTGTTCTTGGCAATGTCGGGTGTTCATCATGAACACCCACTTTGTCTGATGAGCACTTCGGCACGTGCGTTTTTATTACAATTTACCGCAGTTATTACATCTTACCGCATTTATTACATATTTCGTCGTAACAACGTGCATTTCACAGACAATATGAGATGGTATGAAAAATGAATACTCGAACAAAACAAAGGAGCTAGTGTGTAATAACCAGTAACCGAGGGGTTATGGACAACATCCTCGCTAGGGCGGTGCCCGAGCAAAGGTTATTGCCATAAACCGAGGCAATCGGGTTATTATTTAGCTTACACTCCCGAGGAACACTCCTGCAATGGTTTCAACTAAATTTGGGAAAATTAAATTAATTTAAAACGTTTAAATGATGTATTTTGCGGGTTTGATATGTCCTGATAAGAATTTGATATTTAATTTACTTACAATACTATATAAGTCTACTTTACCCTCCTGGTTAGGGTTTAAAAACAAAATAAACCTTGATTCCTTCCCAACCTTTGCCGATAGAGCCGGTATATCACATTCAACTAAAACAAAGTCAACAACTTCACAACGGGTGTTAGGGTATACACCTTTAGGTAGGAAGCTACGAGTTGAAACCTATTGAAACAAGTACGAATATAACAGCAATAGATGTCAACAAGCAAGTAGACTTTAATTCCGTTTATAAAAGATAAAATTCTCCAAAACGTTTCTTTGGTGTAGTTCACTTAAGATCTTGACGTGATTTTCAATCGGTTTTGTAAATGTAGAAATTACAGTTGCGTGTAAATTGAGTGTAAGACTAACAAGGAGATTGTTTTAGCTGGTGCATGGACCTGACAGTTCATGTATTACAAATTTATGGATCGAAATAAAGGGAGTAGTTTGAATCACATATTATTAATGTAATTTAAACAACGCTGTGTTGTTGATAAACAAAATTCATTTTAATGCTGATTGGTTCAGAATGAAAATCATAAAACTTGGCATTAAAGATTTTTAAAGGAAACTCAAACTCATGTAAATTGGATGAGTTATTTGTGGATGATGTTCAATTTTCATTGAAAATTAAAAATAGTCATGTATCTGTATTTTGGGTGAATTTGTCAGATATTCTGAATACATGTTGTGTGTGTTAAAAAGCCAATTAAAACATTATTGGATTCATGCAGTGTCTCTTTAACTTAACATGACCAATTAATCAATGATACATGATATGACATTGTGTAGTAGTCATGTTCAGGCGAGTAGCGTTTGAGCGTTTGAACGACTGTGAATCATCGTACCCGGCAATTAGAACGTTTTGAGGAAATATTTCTTTTTAATGTAAACAAATAACGTTCCAAATCCTTGAAAACACACACAAATAATTTATTATCTGATGGCATATGATGATTTTATGATTTTCATTATACTTAATCTAATATCAAACATATGAACAAATGATTTCAAATACATTCGTAGATCGTTATGAAATAAGTATTATTGTTTATGATTACTAATGTCACATGTTCAGTATATTCAGAAGGATATAACCATAGAAATCATATTTGATTATTTGTAGAAATATGTTTAAACAATATTAACATGTATCTTCGCTCACTGTCCATATCACTATTAAAACGTCGCGTTATTTAAGACAACATGTTTGAAGAAAAAAATGTATCTCACCTATTTTATTTCGTCACCAATGAAGTTGATACCATGTCATGATTTTCAACATACGTCGAATCTTGTATAGGACAGTTCACAGTTGTGTGAATATCAACGACGGTTCTTCATGCAGGTAGTATATGCACAACATGCCAAAGCAAGTTTAAACACATCCAAAACAGAGATTTATTACAAATGTTAACAGGTAGACTATAAGTGATCGTAATTCTCTTGTTGACAGGCTAGTTGCGTGTATCGATTTCATTATATGTCAGAGTGACATTCATTTTATTTTTAGTGACTACCGTTACTCTTCACGTTTACTGTTGTGTGTCATTCTGATATAAACCAACAATACGCTTTTTTCAAAGCGGAGCTTAAAGGGGCAGTAGCACGTGTTAAGGGGGAATATAAGGTGATGTCAGGAAAATGAAAATAAATGGTTCCAATCTAAAGACAATGTATCTAAACTAAATGAAGTAGTAATAAACTAAAAAATATGATAATATTAAGTCATGCGATTCCTTTTCTTACACAAAATGAATTAAAGATGTTCACACAGAAATGGCTGCCAATGGATTTTATGTGAAGCTTAATAATTAGTTCTCTGACTATGGATAATTGGTTTGTGTAATGAGATCTTTGACACTATCAAAGTAATACATTTAGCATTAACGTACAATTTATTATCAGTGAAAAATTGAAAATATAAAATTGTCCAAAAACATGCTACTGCCCCTTTAACAGTGTATACTGAGAAAGACACTGGCTCTGTAGCTCAAAAGGCTTTGCATTTCAGTATTTCTGAGGTAGCTGATCGATATTTGTTGAGAATGAAAGGAAAAGACAGTCACGCCCTCATTTGAACGGAAGGTGCAAATTCTACAGGCGCCGCACGACGTTCACTTACCCACCTCGCAAGGTTTGATAAACTATAGAAGCTTAAGATATTTGTCTTCGTAATCTATCATACTGACTGAACAAATCCTTTCATTAAACGATTATGTAAACTGTTTCATTCAAAATGAAAAAGTGTAAAAACATATTTTAATGAGGTGTTTCCAATTTGTCAGCATTGCTTTCCGTTTAAATATTAGTATATGTAACATATATTAAAATAGAAGGATAACTAAGATATTTGTATGACGAATATATGTAAGAAATATCATTATTTCTGTTTAACGACGACAACGTTTAAGTTACTTTTGCCAGGGCTGGGAATGTGTTGGGGTTTTCTATGTACACGAGAAATTGATACCAATACAGATTTTGATTAATAAGATTGGTAGTTAGTTTGCACTTCTTATCCGGAAATACAAGCAGTTATAAATCAAATACCATTTCTTCCGTTTTGCGATGATCAGGAAGTGGAAATTGCAGGAGTAAAAATATCAAGACACATTTTATACTACTTAAAAGAATTAAAGGAACCCTTGTAATCCTCCCTCAAATATTATTATAAATGGTCATATGGTTTAAATATATATGTTTTTACTATCTTAATGACATACGGTGATCAAACCGATAAAGTGATATTTTTCTTTATTCAGCTTTGATGTCTAAAACAAAGCAGGGGTTAAAATGAAAATCGCATGATATCAGATGGTTCAGGTTTAAGCGATGCAGTTGTGTCTTGGGTTGGTTTTATTGCTGTCAAAGTGAAACTCCTTGTACCGAAAAGTTTTATTAAAACTGTAATGAGACATTTCAAAATTAATCACATTTTCAAAATAATTTTTTTTAAATTTAAAAATCAGTAGCAAGTAGAAAATCGGTATTAAAAAACTTCAACCTATTAGATGCAAATAAATTGATATAAACAATTTCCCAATGATGGGTACTTCTGAAGTGTTCCTTCACGTTTGTGTTAGTCGTACATGTGATGTTTAATTCAGTCTATGTAAACTAGCCTCAATAATACTCGCTTCGCTCCGATAGTGAGTCTAGCAAGATGTAGTAGCGGGTGGCGTCAGCCGACCTATCAATTTGACAAATCGTCTTACCAAGCCGCAATAGTCTGCATTCGCACAGATAACGTTAGATGGTCATAGGTCGTCGAAAGGTCAGCTGTCCCGACCAGCTACTACATCTTGCTAGACTCAATATCGGAGTTTATCTAGTATTGTTGAGACTAGGTTTGCTTAGATTGTGTTTAATTTGGACGCTTGTTTGGAAGCTGATGTTCAATGTAATGTGTGAAGCCAACATGACAAATATCTAAATAAATTTAGATCAACAGTTCCGTATTGTTTCATACTGTCGATCTATAACGTAACAGTGAGTCACTTATGAGAGGTCGTCCCGGTGACCTTTCGTGTGCAAATAAGGAAGCCCCGACTTGTTCAATCCAATTCGGCGTCATAAACAGGTTCAAAACTGCACACATTGTGTGAACTATTGATAGTCCTGTATCGACTAGTCTGTAAGCCAGACCCTAAAATGAATTTAAATCCCAAGCAAGTCTAAATGATTTGAGAGCAAACTTTTAAAAATAAAGAAAAGTGTCATTTTAATTTGTTTTCGAATTTCAGATTTATTGACCATTTCATTTCTGAGTGTGATTGTTCGACCAGCGCGCACAAAAAAAACCAAATATTTTTGTGTGTGTTATTGATAAAAAGGTATATCATGATAAGGTTGTTAAAATGATTTTGGTTATAAATATGAAAAAAATATCTTCGCTATTGTTTAATGTTTAATTTGAAACCATATCAGTAAACCAAGATATCAGTAAAAAGGAGGTCGGTAGGTAGGTAGGTAGGTAGGTTGGTTGGTTGGTTTAAGGGCGACGTTGGGCCACATATGACCTATATGCGCCCTGCATTAGGAAGGCATTGTTTAAAAAATGTTTAAAATATGAAATTATTAAAAGATTAGATAATATCTTATTTGCCTATGTTTTTGGCAAAATCTAGAAGTGATCTTTGAACTTCAAACTTCAAGTGAGTAGAAAGGAGTTCATAGAAATAGTTATCTCCCTTTCGTATTGTTCGTCGTAAGAATTTACATTCAGCGTACATGACTGTGATCTGTTGACCTAAGTTATTTAATAATAATTAATGATCAGGGTATTTATATAGCAGTATGTTTGTGCATGCTCAAGGCGCTCCCTGAATTATTACCTCGGTATAACCCAAGCTGCCGATTAAGCGATTCACTCCCAACACAACTTACACCAGGTGCCCAATTCAGTCTGATTAAAATCGACCGTGTTTCGAGGGACACAAAATAAAAAAATATGTATCAGGGCTTTCCTCTCCACAACGGTCTGAAAGCACCCAAGCTAGGCGCTTGTTCAACACCA
Source organism: Steromphala cineraria (assembly GCA_916613615.1). Classification (NCBI taxonomy): domain Eukaryota; kingdom Metazoa; phylum Mollusca; class Gastropoda; order Trochida; family Trochidae; genus Steromphala; species Steromphala cineraria. Next base: position 17,790,588 of record OU744735.1, on the reverse strand, counting down.
GTTTAGCGCAGACAAAATCTAGTCACAAGCGGACCAATCACATCGTCCCTTTCAAAAACACACATGGCAGCGATCATGTTAAACATGAATTTTACAGGAGTTATGTGCCCCTAGCTCTGATATCGAAAGTTTTTGCCGCCGCATTTGTAATTGGCTAGATGACCTTACATGTATGTCAGAACATGCGGGTAATGTGGATGCCTTCAGACTGTGAATGAGAGGAAAGCCGGGCTAGGTGAGGTTCGAACCCCAATAGAGATAATATTTTACACTCTTTTTCCTCGAAGCACAGTCGACTTATCACACTGGTAATCTCCCTGAAACTAAAATACACTATCAATTGTATCGTCGATTATCAAGTGGTTTAGGATTTCGATTCTCTGCACTAGAGAATCTGAACACAAACCCCTTGATATTCGAGGATACATCAATTGGGGCCATTTGATTTGTCTTTAGCACTGTAATTCCATCCTATAAAGATACCATGATGTCAAGTAAAATATAGAAATGACATCTTAATTGTTTCATTTTGTATCGAATTTATACATTAAACTACACATTTATGCCTGAATTGATAGTTCGGAAGAGAATATAAATGTATGTCATGTGAGTTTTAGTTGCCAAACGGATAGGAAATGACGGAATGCTTTTCATATTTTCTTTTTCTTCAATTAACTGGTATGTACACATAAAAAAAGACTTATACCTTATTAGGTTATAAGAGCCCCTGATTTTAGTGAAATTATTACAAAATTCGGTTGTTTACAAAGATGTGTCATTGAATTACCATCAGACTGCGCAAAGTGCAAAATTACAATTGCGTGAATTCACATTATAGATGGCGATTACGAACTTGATTGTGAAGTGAATTGTATATATTTCATACTAAAAGATGATTATTGTAATCTGTGAATAGCCTTTTAATTTCCAGTCCATTTTTCATCCGCTTAGGGTTAAAATGTTAGCACTTTTGAAAGAACGCAAATGGGGAAAAATGTCATCTTTTGTAACCTAAGTTAATGATAATAATAATAATAATATTAATGAACATTTTAAGCCTAATATCCGATTTATGTTGTTGATGATTTTACGTTGTTCCGATTTTACAACCTACGAATTATATCAGATGAAAACAGGTCTGTCTCTTGTGAAACTAAATATTTTCGTTTGTTTGTTGATCATTCATTAAATTCGGGAATAATTCTCTGTTAAAATTATGTGATATTCGCCTTAAAACTTGTAAAGGGCGCCCCTTTATCGAAGGACTAACTATACTGTTAGTAACAAGTAACAGATTTCGCGACAAGAAAGGCATTTTTTCTAAGATATCGTATAGAAAATTATTTATGTAGAGTCTAGAGTTGTTTTCCTTAGTTACGTTTAGCCTTTCCATTCCTTTTATAATTAAGCTTTTTCGAATTATCAATGCAATGTATAGATGTGAAATCAGTAATTTTTCTTATTTTCCCGAAGTTACTTTGTACGCCAACAAGCATACCACATTTTCGAGCCAGCACAAATGCTGATGACGTCATAGTTTCAACTATTACGTCATAATCTTAGTACTTTCGTTGCCATGTTTGTCGGTCGATGTAATGGGAAATCAAGGTTCGGTTAGATCTTATATCGGATCACGATTCGGGTGCACTGACATCGCTCTACTATTTTCAAATGGTAAGTATGTCCCGTCAAAATTTGAACGCATCTCGTTGACTTATGTAGGCCTAGTGCCAAGGCAACTGTAGATCTAGTACGATTATAATATTAACAGAGCACAGATATAAACTATTATTTGAAAAATAGCCTTTTTTAGTTAAGTGAGTCACAATGATAAAAGAAAATCATAAGTTTCAAAACTTCTGCTGTCATTCGACTTGTGTCCGCAACCATATTGAACTCCTTACAGTGTTGTGGCATAGCATCAGACTAATCATATAATTATGTTCAAGTATGACGGAATGATAGCATACCACATATTTGTTTCTGAAGTGTTGATGGATGAAATTCGTTTTCAATTGTTTATTTCCTTGCAAAACACAATATTACCAGTGACCTGTAATATTTTATTGCATGATAGTTAGCATAACTATAGGACTAAGATTAATATTAACTCACACTCAGCTTGAACCTCCATGTACGATTCATTGTATAATCATTATGTGTATATACAACTTAATTTTAAGGGAAATTCCTCACTGTCACCTTTTCACTTCCATTTCATTTATGTTTGAATGAATCCATGCATTAAGAAATGTTTTAAAGAAATGTGTTAGGAAGATATTGTTTATATTTGAATATAATACATGAATATTATAAACTTTTCTCAGGGTCTGCTGATTGAGAGGGAGGAGAGAGCTGGAGACTGGCGAAGCAGAGAAGATACATGCACGTGCTTCTGGGAGTTGATCTGTCAAACTACCCTCAGGTATGTATAGTGTATACTGTTGTAAATACCATTCAACATTCATAATATATTTATTTTACCAGTTTCAAGTGTTAAATAAATAAATAAATAAATAAGTTGACAATTAAACAATAAATCAGTTACAATGCACACAAAAGTCATTCAAGGCAGGATTGATAAGAACAGAACAAGTAATTAGCACATATTTGAAAAGGAATCGACATATATACGTCCCTCATCATACCTATTTAGCATCATTAGAAATGGGATGAAGGTTTTACCAACGTTGAAGCAACATCGTATCAACGTTGTATCAACGTTAAAGCCTGGTTGTATCGACGTTGATGTCGCGTCAATAAAACGTCGTTTCAACGTTGATACAATATCGTATATACGTCGAGACAACGTTATGCAGACGTTGTTGCGACGTCGTATTTATTAACGTCGTTTCTACGTCGAAACAACGTCAGATTTCGACGTCGCGGCAAAATTCAAATCCAATCAAAATTCGACGTCAATTCAACGTTGATAAACGACGTTGTTTCAACGTTGGGTCAACGTTAAAATGCCTGCTGGGAAAAACCTAGCCTGTATTGTAAATCAGATAACATACGCGTAACCGTCCATTCGAGAAAAACAATGAACTCGCCGCTTCGCGGCTCGTACATTCTTTTTCACGAATGGACGGTAACGCGTATGTTATCCTTAAATGAGCGGATGAGGGAAGGAAAAATAAAAGATTAAAGATTCAAATTGGTCACTCATTTACTGCATTTATACCTTTCATACCCTTGTTGTTGACATGGAAGATTGCAGTTCTAGTTTTGTTATATCAGTCCAATATACAATTAATGTGGTGTTAATATTTTGGTCATGTTTGTCCTTATTCAAATAGTTTTTCAATGTTTATAGCTTAATGTTATTGAATAGGTTTATTTTGATATTACGGGATCAACTCTTGTCGTGGTGGCTTCACATTTGGTTATGTGGTGGGAGAAAGCACAGTTATGAAGGTGACATGAAGAAGACTAGATACCGCATTTTCTAAAGGGCATTGTAATAAACTGTAATTGATACCGTCTGTATATTAGATACATAAAGAATGTTTTTCAATGATAGTTGGATAATAAATGTCAAGGCTGAGAGTACACACCTTTTCGAGAAGAAAACATAACATTGCATAACATGTTGAAATCGATATAACGTTTGCTACTACTGTCACATTTAACCGAAGCGGTATATCTGTTGTTATGTTTTATTTAAGAAATAGAAGATGAGTTGTTGTGCATCTATCGTTTAATAAAACATAGCAGGGAGCATTAAATACGAAGGGCACAGCTCTGAGTGTTTTATGCTCTCTGCTATGTTTTATTCAACGATAGATGCACAACAACGAGTTTTCTATTTCTTATATGAGATATCCTTAACAATTACTCGCTTTTTATGTAAAATCAGCTGAAAATTATGATAATTTAAAAAAATATATTTTGAAAATAATGATGTCTCACTTCGTAGAACATATTCAGTAGCATTTGACGAGTCCATCATTATGTATAGGGGTGGGCGCTCAAATAACCACAAAATCAAATGTATTGAACAATCAATGCATGTTTATTTGTTGAACATGTATAATTAAATATTTGCACAAAATATCTATTCATACACACCTAGGGATGATATGGTCCCATTCCCTTAACATTGGTTCATTCTCATATCAACCTCTTATGACGTCATCATCGGTTGTTCATCGATATCGCCCTAGGGCATTATTTGATATCAGACCTTGCCAATGACCTAGGGAGTTATGAGATATCCAACCTTTCATGACGTCATACATTTAGCTAAATCATATCCTCGTCCGGATACTGAAAATCTCGGCTACGCCTCGACTTTCAGTATCCTCCCTCGGTTAAAACACGTCGGTGTTTTTTAAATATTACTCTCGTCTTCGCCTCTAGTAATATTTAAAAAAACACCTCCGTATAAATGTTATGGGGTCGAAAGATGGCATAAAGGTTAGATATCTCATAACTCCCTAGGTCAATATGATCAGTATCGACTGTGGGTGACGATTTTATCAATGGTTTCGTATGAAGTACATGACAAGCTTAATTTTTTTTTATTCTTTCATGAAAACGGTACATTGTCAACTCCTATATTAGTTCCTGAAACCTTCAACAGTTTGGTTTTCTGTCAGAGGCGTGATTTCGGTTTGTGTGCAGGTACGGGGTGATCTTCGTAATTCGGTAGATGCTGTCCTGTAAATCCCTGATGTTTTTAATCCACTTGTTACCTGTAAGAAAAATATAATTCCACTTAATTTACATCATTATATTAAAATGTTAAAAAGTTTATACTCAACGCTCAAATGTTTCTTTTGCATTAATGCCAATATATCTTTAATCGTGAACACTTATTTAGGAACACAGTAGCAATTCCGTCAATCTCAGCACACCAATTTCGAAACAGAAATGTTGATTTCAACAATGAGTACAAACAATAGCTCATGCCAACCATGTTTTAAGACTTTGACAGGTGAACTAATGGTTCATGTAATGCTAGTATTAAAAACTTGCACTCATAGAAAGAAATATGCAGTTGGACTAACATATCCCTTACCTTCATTCAACATGGATAATCCGTGTACACAAGCTGCAGATGTGTTTCTGTCTGGAAAAGACGTGTCGCTGATCCATTAACATTCAAAGAATGCCCAACTGCATCGTAACACAAAAATGACAATATAATCCAGTGAATAATAAAATATGCGTTGATTATGGATAGTCCGGCACATTCCACTGTTCACACACTTGCGCTCCAACAGCAAATATCCGAAAAAATTTCCTTTATTGGACGTATGTAGTTACTGTAGCGTTTTCTTGAGCTGGGCTCTCGAAAAATATTATCCATTAAGTTTTCTTCGCTGTAAGAGTACTCCGACAAGCACGTGTTGGCCATCTTGAAACTATCCTTGCTGTCTCGTCGCTTTGTCAAGTCAAATGATAAGAGCATGTGCATTTACACGCAGGCGCATACGTCACCGCGACATTGCTTGCTGATTGGACAATGCGATCTTCACGACAACAGACGAGCTCGTAAATCTCGTGCAAAGTATTGCACACGGATAAGTTGTTCTTGCTGCTACGCTATGCTCGTGTGGTGTACTCTGTTTTGCATTCATAATGTATTGGACGAAATGTGATAAATGGGCAATTATTCCTTTAATTTTGATATTACTGCGTTCCAACAACGATTAAAACATTAATTTAACTATGTTTTCCTCGGCGTGTATGGCAAATAGTAACCTATGCCTCGGTTGATACGGGAAATATAACCCCTCGGTTCCCTCGGGATTATATTTTTCCCGTATCAACCTCGGCATAGGTTACTATTTACTACTGAATGACATGTGATTTGGTTTCGACAGACGTCAATTCAGCCATGATGGACAATAGATGCCCTCTCAAGTTTGATCAATGGACTTGACAATTTTGACGTCATTTGATAAGTAACGTTCTAATAACTGAAATGATGTCATTGATCTCGCGCATGGTTGTATCGTCAAATAAAGCACATCGTCGGTCCCATTGTTTTAATGCCGTGGCTATCTTATATAATAGCATAGCTTTGGCAATGAATCATTTGGGTGCAAGGTTTATTTCAGAGGCTTCAAATGTATCTATGACGTCCACAGGAACCTTCATTGTACTGAAGCATAACGACTCCTGATCGTGAGTGAAGAATAGCAAGATGACTCACAGTCAGTCGAATTGGTTTTCTATTTTTAAAATATACGTCATGTGGGAGATGTGATATAAAGATTTGAATTTTTGTGTGTGCCTGTTTGTCTCTATTGAAGATGATCGTTTCAGAAACGTTTCCAATAATAGTATTTTCTATTTAAAACATGACTTTATCAGAAAATAGGATGTTTTTAAATAGAAAATGTACTTGTAGTTTTTCAATAGTTTTTGTGTTCCACTGAAACTTCTTTTAAATGTTTGATAATGTAACTTTAAGTTCAAATACCTTAAATGAATCTAAACAACATGAACAGCAATATGAATATTAATCAAAACCTTGAAATGTGTATACTGAACAAGTATAGAATCCGGTAATGTTTAAATTTTGTGTAAACTTGATCGTTAGAAATCTGATAAAAAATTGTTTCAAATTTTATCTTATATAATAGTTGACTTCTGAAGACATGATTGTCCATGTGTTTGTTGAAAAGATCTATCGTGGTTAAACTATCTTATATCTTAGGAGGTGACGTGTCTTTTGCCTTTCAGTGAAGTCAATTTTAGCTACGAAAATGTTACCAAATTTCTTGCAGGTGTAATCTGGACAGTACAAGTTCGTCATAACATAAATGATTAAATCAAAGATAATTAATTGACTTCAAATTTGACAGTAAATGTTGGTAAATGTGAACTGATAAGCTTGCCAAACTGCCTTGATAAAAGTTGGAAATTTTTTTCAAAATGATACTTGTATTCTTTCTGTAAGTTCTTCTTTGAAGAGTGAGTGGGATATTCTTTAAAACAGTTAAATTGTTGTCTTAAATGAATCTCATACAACTAGATATAACACATTGTACATTTACTTATAGAATTCAACATTATTTTGTGAATAGCCATATCCCTCTATCACATCGTTCTGATATATTTTAAGACAATGAAGCATATTTTTTATATTTCATATGTTCGTAGTTTCCATATAAATTTAAGCTTCTGCCAAATATGTAATATATCAAGGATCAAGATTCTCAGGCAGGCTAATTGCAGTCATAGGAAAAGGTATCCAATTTCAATGAATATTTACAGAGCAATTATAGCTAACATCTTTTCTATCATCCAAGTTGATCATAACATTATCATGACAATTCACAATGTTATGTTTTATAAGTACTCCATTTATATTTAAAATATTCTTTTTAAATGTCGTCAGAACGATATATTTCCCTTCGGTTGTCGCATTTGGCGGTAGAGTATCTTTAATCTTTAGGAAGATATATCTCCTCTGTTGTAATAATCATTTTCTTTTTAATATTGTTGTTATAACACGAAACGTAAGCAGGTTATGAAATACCTATTATCAAGTCTACCAAAAATACATTACACCTCACGCCTCTTTGTGTATGCTATTAATATTAACAGCTCCTTAAATGACGTAGTAAGCACCACCAACTTACTTAAATAAAACAGATCTTAACATAAGAAATATTTCATGCTGACAAAAGCATGTAACCTGAGAAAGCCTTTTCAATTGCAACTGATTCTGAATGACTAAATATTAAATAAGGAGTTCGTGCTAAATTGGATATCTATCCCTGCCTCTTTTATCTGACGAAGCCTTGCATAATCGACAGAATATCGTAATGTTGTGAATGGGAAAATCGATACGGTTGAGTCTTATTCGGGATCCAATATTTTCCTTTGTATAAAGGAAACATGTGCTGCTTACTCATTGTATCATGCATGCATATTTTCTTTTTGAATTCAGCTTTATATATTATAGTTCTTGCAATCAGAACATTAAATACTACAACATATTTTAAAAGTCATGAAAATCCTTCAACATGTTAAACGTTTGTTCAGGTATTTTTGTCATACATATGAACAATGTATGTTCGTAGGATTTTATGTTAATTTTGGAAACAAATGTTAGTTTCATCGTGTTCATGACAGTTTCTGTATTTTTACAACCATTGTTGTTCAAATGTTAACACTCATCCTATGATATCATTCATTTCATACTTAGCAATGAAAAGTAGTATTATACAGTGAAATAAATTACATATCATAAAAAATAGAGCCATTGGCTCTGTAGCTCATCAGGCTTCATCATCAATTATGCTTTAGAGTGTGGCCAATGTGATTCCCCCGTTGTAGAGGCCACAGGGTCACCATAAAATTAAGTATATAGGCGACAAGTTTCAGCTTTCTAGGCCTTACACTTCAGGAGGAGAAGATGAAAATAGATTTGAAGGACACTCCTGTTGCCTTTATTAGGGGTTACAGGGCCACCAAAGCTACAATTTATAATCCTCACTAGTCAAAGAGTCTGTACACAAAGTTTCAGCTTTCTAGGCCTCATGGTTCTGGAGAAGAAGATGAAAATAGGTTTTTAGGGTGTGGCCCCTGTGGCCCTTATTAGGGGTCACAGGGCCACCAAAGCTACAATTTATAATCCTCAATAGCCAAGGAGTCTGCACACAAAGTTTCAGCTTTCTAGGCCTCATGGTTCTCGAGAAGAAGATGAAAATAGGTTTTTAGGGCGTGGCCCCTGTGGCTCTTATTAGGGGTCACAGGGCCACCAAAGCTACAATGTATAATCCTCACTAGTCAAGGAGTCGGTACACAAAGTTTCAGCTTTCTAGGCCTCATGGTTTTGGAGAAAAGATGAAAATAGGTTTTTAGGGCGTGGCATATGTGGCCCTTATTAGGGGTCCAGGGCCACCAAAGCTACAATTTATAATCCTCACTAGTCAAGGAGTCTGTACACAAAGTTTCAGCTTTCTAGGCCTCATGGTTCTCGAGAAGAAGATGAAAATAGGTTTTTAGGGTGTGGCCCCTGTGGCCCTTATTAGGGGTCACAGGGCCACCAAAGCTACAATTTATAATCCCCACTAGTCAAGGAGTCGGTACACAAAGTTTCAGCTTTCTAGGCCTCATGGTTCTGGAGAAGAAGATGAAAATAGGTTTTTAGGGCGTGGCATATGTGGCCCTTATTAGGGGTCACAGGGCCACCAAAGCTACAATTTATAATCCTCACTAGTCAAGGAGTCTGTACACAAAGTTTCAGCTTTCTAGGCCTCATGGTTCTCGAGAAGAAGATGAAAATAGGTTTTTAGGGCGTGGCCCCTGTGGCCCTTATTAGGGGTCACAGGACCACCAAAGCTACAATTTATAATCCTCACTAGCCAAGGAGTCTGTACACTAAGTTTCAGCTTTCTAGGCCTCATGGTTCTGGAGAAAAAAATGAAAATAGGTTTTTAGGGCGTGGCATATGTGGCCCTTATTAGGGGTCACAGGGCCACCAAAGCTACAATTTATAATCCTCACTAGTCAAGGAGTCTGTACACAAAGTTTCAGCTTTCTAGGCCTCATGGTTCTCGAAAAGAAGATGAAAATAGGTTTTTAGGGCGTGGCCCCTGTGGCCCTTATTAGGGGTCACAGGGCCACCAAAGCTACAATTTATAATCCTCACTAGTCAAGGAGTCTGTACACAAAGTTTCAGCTTTCTAGGCCTCATGGTTCTGGAGAAGAAGATGAAAATAGGTTTTTAGGGTGTGGCCCCTGTGGCCCTTATTAGGGGTCACAGGGCCACCAAAGCTACAATTTATAATCCTCACTAGCCAAGGAGTCTGTACACAAAGTTTCAGCTTTCTAGGCCTCATGGTTCTGGAGAAGAAGATGAAAATAGGTTTTTAGGGCGTGGCCCCTGTGGCCCTTATTAGGGGTCACAGGGCCACCAAAGCTACAATTATAATCCTCACTAGTCAAGGAGTCGGTACACAAAGTTTCAGCTTTCTAGGCCTCATGGTTCTGGAGAAAAAGATGAAAATAGGTTTTTAGGGCGTGGCATATGTGGCCCTTATTAGGGGTCACAGGGCCACCAAAGCTACAATTTATAATCCTCACTAGTCAAGGAGTCTGTACACAAAGTTTCAGCTTTCTAGGCCTCATGGTTCTGGAGAAGAAGATGAAAATAGGTTTTTAGGGCGTGGCCCCTGTGGCCCTTATTAGGGGTCACAGGGCCACCAAAGCTACAATTTATAATTCTCACTAGCCAAGGAGTCTGTACACAAAGTTTCAGCTTTCTAGGCCTTATGGTTCTGGAGAAGAAGTCGAAATTCCACAAAGTTTACGGACGGATGGACGGATGGACGGATGGACGGATGGACGGACGGACGGACGCCGGACACCATGCCATACCATAAGCCCATCGGGCCTTACAGGCCAGATGAGCTAAAAAGCAAAATAACATCATACTTGTTTGAATTGGCATACCAAAAACCAATCAATTCATGTTTTTGTTAAAACTATTTTATAATGCAAAACGTTAGTGTTTAACTCTGTTTTTGGAAGTGACAATTACAAACCCAGCTAACAACAAGACACTAACAGTTCTTTGAATAAGGTAACAAAGCACACAATATGACTCGTTGAATTGAAATGCTAAACTAAACAGATGTCAAACGATTATTTACGCCGAGAAAAGTATCAATTGGATCGATTGCAACTCGTTTTTCGACTCAATATGAAACCACGTAGTCTAGCAATTAGACTCTGAAATGTTTGTTTTTTCAATAAAACTGAAATTTGGAAAAATTTAATAAATATAATAAAAGGAGACTGAGCTCTCAGGCCTTATTGTAGACTTGCTTAGGCTTTTCTTTTATTTTAGGTAAAAAGGGTGTCAAATTTGAATTCCATTCCCGCGTAATTACTGTTAATGTGTAACCTGCAAACTCGATAATTTCTTTAATAGCAATATCAGTTTCATCTCTGGCACGTAAATTTCAATACATAATTCACAAAAACATTAATTCTTTCCAATATTAAGAAAGGACATGAACTCATATTAGAAGCATAAACAGTAATAAATCAAATATGATGTCAGTTTTAGTTTACTGTATTGAATGCAAAAATATAATCTTACCTCTCAGTTCACTATCCATTGTGTTCTGTAAACTATCTTTTGTCATGAAACAGTTGGTTCCAGGCGTGTATATGTGCAACGTAGATTACTCTTACCTAGAGAAGGAAGTTTCCTTTTCAACAGGCTCAATAAGGTCTTGAATTGAACAATGAAAAGAGATATTTTACGCCTGAACGAGCACTCAAGCTATTGAATCTTTACAGGCCCAGTGTCCTTTGTATCATGAACGTCTAAGTGTGTCAGTTAGTGTGTTATGCACGCACTTGAACATGCATGTTTTAGATTGTTACACTCGTGTTAACAGTCAGAACTTACAATAACACAAAATCTAATTTCTTTGTAAATCGTGTTAATCATTCAAAACGTTAACATTGTTATTCATGATATATGTCAAAAATATTTTTATTTACAAACATAAAAATGTTCGTTTTAATAATTTCATGATTGAACGTTTTTCTTCACTATGTCAGAAAGACATGTTTGCAATTCATTGATTATTTAGTTTTCTTGTTCATTATCGTTTACATGAAGCTCTAGAGACTGATTCATTAACGAATAAATTCAATTTACCATCTTTTACTAACAACCATTTTTGATTATGCTATTTATAATTACTGCCATTTGTTACCTCATGAATGATGATGATTTTTAAAATTTAGAATTCATGGCGTGCCTACATGTACTTTTGTATATGTTTATCTTGTAAGCTGGAAACTGGGGATGTACGAACAAATAAACTTTTTAGAATGCCATCCTAAATTCAGTGTGCCATAGTTCGCCTTACATAACTCAAAGTATCATAAGCATACGGAAGAAACTGGTAAATTCAAATAGGTATTTTTTCATAATTGAAATAAAATCCACAAATTTTTAATTTTTGTTATTAAAAATATGTTATGTTTAAAAGAAGATGTATAGTCTTTAAAATACAATTAAAAACCTTGATAATCCTTTTTGAAATTTCAACATTTTCAAAAATAGTTAAGGAAATTTCCAAATTGTAAAAACGTGTAGACTCAGCTTCATTCAAACAGAGTCCATAAAAAACCTTTTAACTAAAAGACATTGAATCAAACAAGAGTCATCAGAAGATGACATATCCCACCGGTTCCACATGTTATCGTAAGATGTAAACCTTTGAAAGATAATTGTAATTTTTTCAAGCAAGGTTCATAATAGTATAATCTAATATGAAACGAAACCTTTCATGAACAGAGTCCAAATAAGAGCCGTTTCCATGGAAATAATAATAAATAAAATTTTCAGAAATGTGAAAATATCAAAAGGCACCACTTCAGAAGGTGGGCAATACACCTGAAAAGTTTATGAAAGATATGTGGACCGGTTTTTGAGTTCTGCTCCGGAAACGAAACCTTTCATGAACAGAGTCCAAATAAGAGCAGTTTCCATGGAAACAATAAAAAATAAAATTTTCAGAAATGTGAAAATATCAAAAGGCACCACTTCAGAAGGTGGGCAATACACGTGTAAAGTTTAAGAAAGATATGTGGACCGGTTTTTGAGTTCTGCTCCGGAAACGAAACCTTTCATGAACAGAGTCCAAAAAAGAGCCGTTTCAATGGAAATAATAAAAAATAAAATTTTCAGAAATTTGAAAATATCAAAAGGCACCATCTAAGTAGGTGGGCAATACACATGTAAAGTTTCAGAAAGATATGTGGACCGGTTTTTGAGTTCTGCTCCGGAAACGAAATGATTACGGACGGACGGACAGACGGACGGACATACAGACGGACAGGGTGATGACTATATCCCACGGTATTACATACCGGTGGGATAATAAAAGCTTTTATTCTATTTCCACTGCTTTTGTGACAAAATTAAAAAACACTGATCTGGAACACGAAAAGACTCGAACACTGACGATTAACACGTGAAAGGATGTGTTTATTTTCAAAAAGGTTTTAACACTCAGGCATCTGTGTATCCTAGGATATAACACTAAAAAATCTAAGAAACATTTGTATATTTTCTTCTAAATAATTCATAAATACTTTACATATAAACGCATCTAGCTTTCTATTTATCAAATAAACACTATGGTCCTGACATATTGCCATCTAATATTAAAGGCGATGCCGTCGTTGTATTTACTCTGATTAGAGAAACAAAGCAGAGGTTAAAAACGATAAAAAAGATAAAAAAGACCTCTCAATGGTAAATCTTTTTCTTCGGAAGTGATAACGCCGTTAGTAAATAGCTTGCCAAATACATTTTCCTAAAAAATATCATGAAAACTTTAGAAATTGCAAGATTAACGTATTTTGTAAAAATATGATAATCAGCAGCCCCGTTTTTCAATTAAAAACTTTCAAAATTGCTGCAAATAATAGATAATAATTGAGTGTTTACTGGATTCTTTTAAAGTAGTTTACAAACCCGAGTATTGAGGCTATTTTTTCTGTTGTAATAACTATTATTGGCTAAGCTAAAAAAAACAATGATATTGAAACACTTCAATGTAATTCAAGCGACAAAAAAGTAGCATTTCTCATATTCCCGACTTTGCATCTCTAACGCAGTGAATGCTTGGTAATCTCCCATGATGGAGGTCCCCAAAATAAACTCCCGTGCAAAAAAAAAGTTTTACAAGCATTAATGCGAAATTAACAAGTACCAAAAAACATTTTATTATGGTCCAACAGAAAGCGGATTAATGCATTGATGCCAAAGATGCCCATTCGAGATATTGATGAACTCTATTTTTGTTATTCTGACTGAACAAAAATGACCATATCGTGTCTTATTCTTTGAGAAGCTAAGATGCTTTTCACTTACTATTTTTGGGTTTATAACAAAAGTTTGATGATGAATTCCATGTATCGTAATTGTCATGATTCGTGCCAGTCTATTAAACTCCATTAGCACTTTAAAACATTTATTTCATGTTGGTTCAAAATGTTGAAAACATAGAAAAAGGACAAAATTTGACAAAATAATAAGTTTCTGCAACTGGTTGAACAAATTCTGAATTCAGAAAAAAATACTAAATTCAAAACAAAGAAATTGTCAAGTATTAAAAAGATGAAGTCATTAAATTCCAGTAGAATTCCATTGTTTAGTAATTGATACTAGCATGAGTTATATCTTGCGGGAAGTCGGACTGAATACATAATAGAACGAAAAACAAAACATTGAAAATAGTAAAAATGCTGAAACATAGAAATGTTTTTGCAACTGGTTGAACCAATTCTGAATTAAGGAAAAAATACTTATCGTAAACTTAATACGACGTTTATTCACAAACATGAAAAAATGTTGTTTTGTTATTCCATAACAGAACAACTTTCTTAAATCGTGGCCGAAAAAAACCGTCACAAGTGAAGATACTTGATTCACTGCTGATTGATAAGGCTTTAACAGTTACATTATTTGTCCAGAGATTATTTATCTCTGTTGATAATTTTAAACATAATGCTGTTATCTTTGAAGCAAATAATACTAGCGTGAGTTATACGTCGCGGGAAATCGAACTGAATACAAAATAGAACGAAAAGCAAAACATTGAAAATTGATAAAGAGTTGAAAACATAAAACAAGACATGTGCAAACTTTAGGATAGTAGACGTGTGCAAAAATAGTGAAAAAATAATTCTGAATAGGTTGGTAAATATGTCTTTTGAAGGACAGAATCACCGGTATGTTCATATCATATATTAAAGAACAAATTTATATTTGTTTAGTTTACTATGGTTACGAAATGAGTGCCTTGATTTTAGTATTTCCGAGCGAAAGCATTAGTGACGTAAACATAGTATGTCATTAATAAGTATGATTTCGTTTTTTACTGTCACAGTAACAGCGAAATTCAAGAGAATACTCAAAATCTACTGGCAAGCATAGGCAGACTAGCCGCCGTCAGAGCTCATAGAACGCAAGGTGACATCAAACTAATATACTTAATCAAATATACCATTCTTTTCCTACAGAGGTAGACCATTTCATTAAGTGTTTGCTAACCTTTTTGTAGGAGTAATGACTGGAGTTATACATCTACTGGGAAAGAGTGTAATTTTATGGGTCCTATACTTGCATCACCTTCGAATGAAAAACATCTACTTTGTAGAATATCAATATATGATTAACAAGAATAGTTCAGGATACAATCTCTGGGTGAGGGAGTGCCGCTAGCTCTTAAGCCAACAATCCCAAAGGACTTGTCAAGAGAAACTCATCTCTAAAATGTTCAAAGATTGCTATTTCCTGAATTTTCCCTCGCCGCCTCCAGCAGTTGAATCAGTTCTTGCTCTTCAACATGTCTCTCCCGAAGATAATAAAGCGGCGTCTTACCATCTTCGTCAGTTTTCTTCACCGCATTTGGCCCTTTTTTCAGGACCAACTCAATACATTCCTTATCGACTCTATGGTCTGCTGCGGTACTAGCAGCTCCACAGAGGTAGTGTAGAGGTACCCGCCCTCTATAGTCGGCAATGCTTACATCGGCATGTTTGGTGACCAACTCAATACAGACCCTGTCGACTCTATGATTGGTCTTGAAGTCAGCTCCGCAGAGGTAGTGTAGTGGTGTCCTCCCTCTCCAGTCGGCAATGTTAACATCTGCATGTTTGGTAACCAGGACAAGGACAGCTGTTGTGTTGTTAGACATGGCCGCCACTGTTACCATTGTCCTTCCCTCATCATCCACGGTATTGATGTGTTGTTTTGGCGTGATCTGTAACGAAATAGGTTTGATTATAATGCATTGATTATTTATAACATACTCACTAGTTAAGCGTATAACTTAGGGCACTGTTTCTTAATTTAGCTTCTAAAGACCCGAGACAATCAAGAAATGTACCCCGTGACAAACTGGAAAACAGACTAAATCCAATTCAATTTTTTATTTTATTAACGTAGCAGGATTATTGCTAAAGTGTTATAAATTCGAATTAAAAAACAATGTTTTTATTGAAGTATAAGTACTACTAGTTGTAGTTACTAATATAAGTTTATAAAACATGCTATTTTAAGGGATCGATAGATTATCTTCTTTAATGATGTTTTAATTTATTTTACAAAATATATAATGACTTTACAAGTTGTCAACAGTCTTAACAATGGGTGTAGTAATTCATATGTTAGATGTCGATAAACGTAAGGCATGAACGGACCTTAATTACTTCATAAAAGTTAAGGGTAAATAGCAAAAACAAGTATAAATATCGAAAAGAATTACCTTCTTGAGACCACTGTGGACATTGTGAGTAACAATTGCTTCACAAATCAATTTGTTAAAGCAGAGTCGTTCCCCAAAGACCATGTAGTTTTTGCTCTTTATTTGCAACACGAAACGCTTTCCCAGTGCTTCCAGTACAGACGGCAATGGGTTTAGACAGATAAACTTGGAATCTGTATCAAGAAAAGTGATGTTCATATATTTTAGAATGTCCTCAAGGCTTGCAAATTTGGCAACATAAAGAGAGTCTTCGCTCGCAACAGTGCTAAGAACACTCTTGTAAATGGAGTCGGTTGTGAAGTGACAAATTCCATCACTATCCCTCCAGATGTAGCTGCCTTCTTCTGCCGAGGCAGCAACCAGCATTTTCTGTCTTTCTCTGTCATCTTCAATAGTGTCAATGTCAAACTTCTCAATTTTTAACATATTTTTGAAGAGTTGTCTGCATCCGGTTGATTTGTACAGAACTTTGGTTGTCTCATTCAAGAATGTCAGAGGATAGTTGAAGAACTCAACAATATCTATGTTCTTTCCCTCAGCCCTCAACTCGGTGTATACCTTGCAGCAGTACGGAAAGCCATGAGTTGTCTTCAGTTTGACAACTTCTTCTATAAGTTCAGGATCTACATCAACTGAGCGTTTCCGTAAGTGAAGATTTAGAATGTCCATGCGTTCATTATCATCATGAATTGCGTGCAAATCTATAAGTCGATCTTCTTCCAATATCTTAGCTCCATATCGTTCAAGAAACCTTTGCGCGTCTTGGATAACATTTTTTCTGCTTGTCAAAACGATTCGATCGTATTTTCCAGACTCTTCATTCTGATCATGATTATCTAGAATTGATCTAAGAAGTGGGATCCATCTTTGAATTGAAGATTCATCTGACGTGAAAGCTCCAAAAATATCATCCAGGAGTATCATTCTATCTCTGTCTTTCCACGTTATATGTCTGTAGTCGTCTGGAGAGTCTAGTTTGTAAACAACCATGTCGTTTTGAAAGTGTTCCAGTACCATGCACCCAAGGGTTGTTTTACCATCTCCAGGGTTGCCAGTGATGGTTATCCACTTACAACCGCCTTCAAATTTATTGACAATTTTGGTTAAACTTTTTATTTTCACCATGTCCTTTGTTCTCCATTTTATTTCATCTTTACATTTCCGTTCTATAAGGAAGTAAATGAAAAAAAGGTTACATTATAACTGTTCATGAATCGATAGGCACAGTAAACCATTACCGATATCAATTACACATAAAGGTATCAAATAAATAGCATTAATGCATGAAACAATCTTAAACTGTTACATTTTTTCATGCTGATAAATTTACCACCATAACATGTGCAAAGTTTGAATTGAATACAATGTGTCATGGATAGTCATTGATGTCAAATGGGTAGAACATACACATACCAAGGATCTGTGCTTTGATCTTATCTGCAAAAAAGTTCATACAACATTATAAAAGTATCAATCAATATATTATTTAACCTTCTTTAATTGTCAATGAAAAAAACAAATACTAGTGATTATGATTTTATAAAGGAAGCTTTTTACGAAACTTTAAAGTAGGACAGCATCATATCTATTTCAGGCCTTCTGGAATTATTTGTTTAAATACTATGTAATCATGACATCTTGAATGCTTAAATGGATCTTAAAATAGACATCAAAGTAACAGTTAATGCATCTACTGTTTGATCTAGATGGCAATTGAATTGAAGAATTTACAATAGATATAACAAGTTTATAGTTACAGGTCAGTCCAATATGCTTCCCAAACTTCCCAAAATAATTGAAACATGTTCTATCAACTTCAACTATGTCTCCTGAACAATTGATAGATTGCACACATGTCAAACGACAAACAGTGTTTGGTTAACTAAGTGATCAACAAAATGGGTCTACTACAATGACCGGTGACTACTAATACTGCTGTTACTGTTGTTAGTTCCCCTTTCTACTGCTATAGATGATACTACAACTACGAATATTAAGTTGACTTCTACTTCTGCCACTGATATTACTATTCAATAACTGGACCATCGAATGTATTCTTTACATGATTGTAAAGAATTGAGAGAACATGCTCATTTGAACATCTGAAGTAAGAGGGATTACACTCTTCAGTGAAAAATCGCTGTTGTGCACAACACCATTCCACCTGGATGAGCTAATGAAGAACAAAATGCAGCTTAAGATAACAAAAGGTCAAAAGCAACGTTTCCTGAGTCCATAACGTGTCAGTATCATGTATGTGAGTCTCTCGCACATATTGCAGATTGATGTCGTCTTCTCTTGTCATGTTGCCAATGAGGCGCTGATTCTGCTGCTGTGGGACACGGTTCCATTCCTTCACGACTGCTCTTCCGGGTTCTTGTTTCGTGCTTTGTTGAACCACATGGTTTAGGAATGCTTTTTGGAGAAGGTTCCATTATATCCACTGTATAAAGATCCAAATAAGGAGCAAACCTCTCAATCCTTTTGTTCAATTGTTTCAATTCAGGGGTACTATTCCGCCACCCTTGCAGATGGGCATATTCGTACATAAGGAATATGATATTTCCCTGATAGTTTCCAGTTTGAGGTGAACATATAGAATCTCACCAAGTGTTTTCTGATTTTAAATATATCAACACAAGTTGATAAAAGTAACAAATATTCGAGGCTTGACAAGGATATTTTACGTTATAAACGAGTGTTGATATGCTTGATATCAGAAGACACGAGGGTGAAATTCTATTTATCATCTAAAATCCTTTTTCAGGACAATTCCATGCATAGCTGCACACTGCATAGCCCTAAAACTCCTAACAAGTGATGTCATAGCATCGTTACGTCATTGTGTTTATGACGTCATATCTGTGGTATATTTAGACCATCAATATGGTCACATGGCAACAATGTGACGTGATCTCAAATAACCTCGATTATAATCGAGTTGTACCCCTTGAAATTGAATTGTTCACTTCTACCCCCGATAACTCGAAGTTTGTTATATTTTGATCATGGTAAACACCACAATTGGCGATAATATGACGAGTTCTTCGCCAAAGGAAGGGGAAAAAGTGCTCTGGTATGTTTTGAAAATATGTACTTATGAACGTTTGTGGTTGCGAGTCCATGTTTGCGAATTCTGACCGGATTCTGATCACTACAGCGGATTCTGTTCACTACAGCATATTGGGCGCCTGGCGTTGTAACTGACTTTAGGACTGATTCTCACTCGACAACGGCAGGTCTCATTCGTTTACTCGATGTATTTGACCCATCTAAGGAACCGTGGTCAACGTATGTTCTACTTGCTGAACTGTTTTTCATTGCAAATAATGTTTCAACTGAAAACAAAGTACCGTCTTTTCTCAGTTAATTGGGTTTTGAACCGAATTTGTGTTCACCTGAAAAGGCCTTCTGATCTCAGTCTTAACAGAATTTTAGGAATTTTGAAAGAATATTTAGACCTTAGACCTACGGAAATAGGAGAACTGTTTGTTTTTTCTAAACGCTATCAACATGAAAGCGAGTCTGTTGCTGATGATGTTGCTCGTCTGAGAAAATTGTCAATACATTGTGGATTTGGTAATAATTTGACAACCCCCCTGAGAGATCAATTTGTATTTGGTTTGAGGAATGAGACAGAACAACAGAGAAGATTTAAAGATAGCAAGTTGACATTTCAAGTAGCTGTAACGACCGCAAAGTTAGATGAAACAGCATCTAGGGATATGTCTGAATTACAAGGCAAGAATACAGATTCACATGCAGCTAGTGTAAACCGACTTCAGGGAAAGAGACATTTCCACAAGCGACCAACAGCAAGTCACACAAGTAACTGCTACAGGTGTGAGAAAGGTCCATATTCCCATGGCGATTGCAAGTTTAAATTGCTGTATGTCATAAAGGCAAGAAAGTAGGTCATATCAGCCCCGCATGCCACGTTAAGCCATCTTCACATACCTAAAAAGGCAGAGAAAAATTTGAAAACAAAGAAAATTCACAATATTTCTGAAGGTCTTTAATATCATGGTGATGATGACTTTCTGAATGGTTCTTTGCATGCTTCATGCTTTGGGGGACACAAACACTGAATTGGGTCAATCCGGAAGTGGAAGGTAAAGTGCTCAAAATGCAACTAGACACAAGTTCAGCACATTCAGTTATTTCTTATGATGATTACAAGGATGTATTTGCCCATGTGAAATTGGGAGACACCCCAGTTCGTATGAAGACATACACGGGTGAGAAGTTGATACCTAAAGGTGTTCTGAAAGTGGATGTAAAGTACAAGTCACAGAACAAGAAACTTGATCGCGATAATGGTTTTTCAACCTACAACTTGATTAGGCTGAAATAAATAGCCTTGGTGAGTCTGTTAACAAAATTGACAGACCTGTGAGATCCGATATTGAACTTAGAACATTATTGAACAAATACCTAAATGTGTTTGAAGAAGGGCTAGGTATCCAAAAGGATATCAAGGCAAAGCTAGTGATTGCTGCAGATAGCGCACCAAAGTTACTTGGAATGTACCTTATGCACTTGGATCAAAGGTGGATGCAGAGTTGGATAGACTTGAACAAACTGGTGTAATTTCCAAGGTTGAGTACAGTGAATGGGCAGCACCCATTGTTCCTATACTCAAGGGAAACGGTTCAGTGCGAATCTGTGTTGACCAGTTAGCCAAACACTGTAATGGATGTGAAATGTGCAAGAATATGCCCAAGCAGGCACCCCTTAACCCCTGGGAATGGCCATCCACACCTTGGCAACGTATACACGTTGACTACACAGGTCTTTTCGTCGGACACATGTTCCCTGTAGTGGTAGATGCACATTCAAAGTGGCCTGAAGTAATCATGACAAAGTCTACCTAAAACAGAGAAGCATACTCATTTTTAAAATTTTTTTTGCAAGAACTGGTCTACCGGAACAGCTAATCTCTGACAATGGGACACAATTTGTCAGTGCTGAGTTCAGAGAATTTCTGAAATGCACCGTACCACCCAACAACAAATGGACTGGCCGAACGATTTGTTTCTTACAATCAAGAAAGCTCTTCCTGCAATGAAGGAGAAGAAAGGGGACGTTCAGACAAAACTGTCAATATTCCTGTTGACATTTAGGAATACACCCCACTGCACTACAAATAAATCTCAAGCTATGCTGATGAACAGGAACTTGCGGACACGTCTTGATCTGGTGAAGCTAAGTGTGAGACACACTGTTGAAATCAGACAGGCGACACAAGTTTTAGGGACTGGAGTACTTCGAGAGTTTGAGGTCGGCAAAGCTGTTGCAGCTACAGAGTACAGGAACTACCACAGGTGGGTACCTGGTAAGGATGCGCGGTATTATCGATATATCGGTATATTGCAATACAGGAACATCGTGATACGAATCGCTACATCCTTTTGAAAATATCAATTATATCGAAAATTTTAAAACGAGCTTTATCCATCTAGAAATGCAAAAAAACACAAACAGATTGCCAGATTGACAGAACGTTTTTTTACAACGTGTGAAGTTGTGTTGTTAAAATAGCTCAAATATGTATACTGATCAAAAACAGTGATTGAAAACACATCTCTTTCCAAAACGGCTCATAGCTGAGCAATGATGATCGTTCTTAACGCTCATATTTTGACAAGATAGCATGCACATTCTTGAATTAAAGAAGTGCCAATATATTGCAATACGTAATGCAATACGCTTCTCTTTATATCAATATATTGCAATACAGAAATGAGGACGATACCTATCCTTAGTACCTGGTGTTGTAACGGCCAGGAAAGGTCCGCTGTCTTATGAAGTTGAAGTTGGTCCTACAACGGAGAAGACAAGTTGACAAAATCAGGAATTCAAACATGTCACAAAAGTCGGAGGTCTCATCTAGTGAAAATACCTCAGAGGTTGTCATGACAACCCAAAGTGAGAACACCCCAGCTAAGCGATTCACAGAGGAGGTCAAGCCATATCTCCACAACAACAACCAGAGGTTCGACATTCCAGTCGAATCCGTTGAGCTCCTAAGAGTGTTGACCTGTGAAACTATTAACATTAAAGTTCATGTTAACATTTAAAGGTTTAATGTTAACATGGTGATAGTGTTCATGGGGCACAATAATCCCCAATTCACCACGTGTTTGGTTACAACTCGAGTGACCACTCACAGTAGTTCATTATTTGTTTTAAGAACTTTTTGCACTTCATTTTTGTATTGAACTAAATAAGAACTGTTTATATAATGTTGCAGAACATTGACATTTGAGTTGACTGGATGATCCAAGTACCAAGCAGATGTAGTCCTTCACTATGTTTTAACAGACTTTATTCCCGTGAGAAGTTCTAATTTAGTAGGGAGGAACTGTGGTATATTTAAACCTTCAGTATGGTCACATGACAACCCCGTGACGTGATCTTCCATTAACCTCTATCTTATTATCAATGAATAATTGAGTTGTACCCCGTGTAATGAAATTGTTCACATCCGCCTGCCATAAATCCAAGTTGTGCAAAAACACCACAATATCATTGTGACGTCGTTATGTTAATGACGTCGTAGCATTATGATTACGATGTCATGTATTTTCTGATTGCAGGGCATTGTTCAAAATCTATTGTCAAAACGATATCTCCTTGATCTTCCACAAGCGATATCACTTGTGGAAGAGAGTTTTGGATGATAAATTGAAGATCTCAACACCTTGTCACCAATACTACTATTCTCATGAACATGCAGATCAGTTATACCTTCCAAACGTTTTTGCTCTTCACAGCTTGACTTGATATTTCATCCATAACTGTCATGTTCAGCATTGTAACCATCTGCCAAACGGTGCCTTGTCTTCTTAAAACTTGCGCCCGTCTATCCATAAAGCTGAGACAAAGTTTAGACTCATCAATATTCAGGCCTCCAGTCATTCGCAGTCCAATCAACATGCTTAAAAGCTCTAGCCCACACTTGAAAGGTTCAGTGGATTTAAACACAGTCGTCTTGCATGTTAACCGTTCCCAATCAGTTGTCTACACACAGTTTTTGTGGAAAATGTTGACCCTCTATGTAGCAATGGTGTTTTAATAAAGACCTGTAGACGTTGCATGCAAGTATCGTTACGTTTTTATCCTCCCGGCATATAATGCGGGGGGATATAGGCGTTGGCTCCGTCTGTCCATCCGTCCGTCCGCCCATCCGTCTGTGATCACATTGTTTCCGGAGCAGAACTTGAAAACAGTTACAGCTAGCTAAATGAAACTTGGTATTTTGACTCATTATCGCATGTAGTTGTGCATGTAGTTGGGGTCTTCAAATTTCTGGAATGTTTTTATTTCTGCGGTTTCCATGGAAACGTAAAATACCATTTTTAAAATAGCAAACAAACTTTCTTGGGAAAAATTGCATATTTAACAATGAAAAACATTATTTGAGCTAATCATAATGAGTTTTCCCCTTCAGCATCAACTTGCACCATAATTTGACAAATTTCTACTTCGGCCCACAGTCTATGTGTTCCATTATGTCGGAAACAGGCCTTATTATCTCCCCTATATATCTATCTTTCACAATACCCTTTTGATCATCATGGATTATAGATGGAATTATGTTTTTTATTCTATTTGCAATTGCTGCGGCTCAAATTTTATAAGAAGAATTAAGAAGCGAGATAGGACGCCAATTTTTGGGGTATTTCTTTGGTTTATTGCCCTTTAGGAATACACGTGATTAAACCTTGCTTTTGTGAAATTGACAGTGTGCCTTTTTCATATCCGGTATTTAAAAAGTTGAGTAAAATTATACCTAAATCTTTCCAAAAGAATTTACAAAATTCAGATGTAAAGCCATCAGGACCAGGGCTTTTGTTAATTCGTTCAAAGTTAGTTTTCCTTCCAAATTTCTCTTTTGATTTTCGTTTAGTTTAGGAACTTTTACAAATTTCGTTAAGATCAATTTGAAGCACATCTTCTGATTGGTAAAGCTTTGTATAATAATTTCTAGTTTCGTTTATGATACTCCAATATAGGTAAATTTTGGATCCATCTGTTTTTTCGATTTCTGTAAAAGATTTGTTAAGAAAATTTCTCGATTCTAGTTTCTAGTTTCTAGTATTTTGTAGGCTTTTCCCCCTTTTCGATCCATTTCGCTCTTGATCTTGTAAGCATTCCTTGTTTTTTGTTGTATTTGATTTCATAAAAAAAGACACATATAATTACAAAACTGTCAACAACCCCAAAGCTAGAGAAAAAGTTTTAGAAATGATGGATTATTTCGATCTCAAAGATACATGGAGAGAAAATAATAATGATTCGACAAGGTATACTTGGCGATAACCTACTCCATTAAAACAAGCTCGGCTTGATTTCTTTCTCTTGTCACATAATTTACATTTGTCTGTGGAGAAATGTGTACGAACTTCCACGCCTGAAGGGGTTTTGGAAAATCAATAATTCATTATTATATGACAAAAAATATGTTGATATGATTAAAGAAACTATAAAATCTACGCTTCAGCATTAAATTATGAAATTTATGAAAATATTACATACTCAATAGATGATCAATTACTATTCGAAACTATACTTTTAATGATCAGGGGTAAGACAATTTACTACGCTTCAACCAAAAAGAAAATACAAAATATATTAGGAGTAGACCTTGGAAATGAACTAAATGATTTAGAAATAAAACTAGATCAAGAACAAAACGAAAGTGATAAGGCTATCATTCCTGATAACGTCAATGACATCAACTAAGGAAGTGGCGTATAATTGGTTTTAGTTCCTCTTTCAAACACCTCTGCTCACTTGTTACTTGTAGAAATGTCATTACCGTCAATAGAGGCCAAAAACGTCCAATTAACTATGTTATCAAATTTGACAGATTTATTATCGGTAACCTTTATTTTTTTTTTTTTTTTTTTTATTCCACTTTTTTTGTATTACAGCACATCATGAGGAATCATTCAAGTCAGCAAAGTATAATTGACAATATATAATGCACAGTACAGTTGATTAGCTGTCGCTATTGAACAAGTTGTGGCAGCTGGACCAGAATTTTACAAATTTATTATAGTTACAATTTGAATATGCTATAGTTTTCGTTATGTTGTAGTAGTTTGCTAACTCTCTCTGGATATGCGTAACAGATAAAGTACCTTTTTTGAGGTAGCAATTGAAAATTGAATCTTTTATGACTAGACATAATGCATTTAATGGATCATTTCTTTTGGAAGGGAACCCGAAGAGAACATTTTGTTTAGTGAATTTAATATTTATTTCCGCCTGGATATTTATCCAATTTTCAAGCTTGGTCCAGAGAGAGTGAACATGTTCACAATTCCATAATACATGAGAAATATCAGCAGTGAACTTATTACAGTGTGTACATAAGGGGGAATCTTTGTATCCTATCTTATATAAATATTTACCAACAGGTAAGATTTGATTGATAATTCTATATTGAAGCCAACGCAATTGTACACTATCAGTAGATCGAAACGGAATTTCATTTATATTTCTCCATTCTTGATCTGTGAAACTATTTAAATCGGTCTCCCATTGCTGATTAGCCGATGTCCTAAGAAATTTTGAATCTAATAAAACATTATAATAAAACTTGGATCCCTTTTGGCTATTTAGGAGTAAACGATGATTTAATGGCATCATTGGATACGCTAGTGGGGTACTTTCATGTGACCCTAAAGTTTTCAGATACATATCAACAGCATTTCTTAATCCATTATAAGTCAAAAAGTTACAGGAAATATTATACATATCCTTAAATTCTAAGTAAGAAAATAGTTTACCATTGTCAGCTATCAAATCATTTATAAATCTTACACCCGCTTCATCCCATTTTTTTATATATATGTAATTTTTATCAATTTGTACTCTATCATTATACCATAAGAATTGAGAATATGCATCCTCTCGTGATTTCTTATATTTATTCAAGAAGAAACTCCAAGATAAAACTACCTCACGCCAAAAAGAATTTCTAATTGTATTGACGATATGGACCTTGATATAATTTGCATCCATATCTAAGATTTTGGGTGGAACAATATTCGCTTCAAAAAGGAATGTTTTAAAAGCGGTATCCGAAAGATGTAAACGACGGAGACAAGAAATTTTTTGTGAAGCAATGATATCTTTTATAATAGGAACCTTGAAACCTCCGTCCGGAATATTACTCGTTACCCGGTCCCTCTTAATCTTATCTGGTTTTTCGTTCCAAATAAATCGAAAACAGTTTGTTTGAAATGTTTCTATGATATCTTCAGATGGTGCCGGGAGAGTAGAAAATAAATGATTAAGCTTTGGCAGTAAAAGTGATTTCAAAACTGTATTACGTCCAAAGGGCGTCAGTATCCTACTTTTCCATAAATGCATTGAGTGTTCTATCTCTTTAAATTTATCTTTGTAGTTAATATCTACCATATTTTCAAGATCGATGTCAAATCTTATACCCAAAAGTTTGAAATTTATTGTCCAATCCATTTTGTTGTCCTGAAGAAGTTTCATTCGACAGCGTTTTTTTGAACCAATCCAAATCAATTTAGTCTTGTCAATATTCACTCGTAAACCAGAAAAGCGTTCAAAAAAGTTCAGAGTGATTAAAACTGCTTGTAAACAGGTTTTAGTGCCATCCAACATTAAAGATGTGTCGTCTGCAAACTGTGCTAACAAGTGTTCGATAGAACCAATCTTTATTCCCTTGATAAGTTTATTGTCTTTTATCAGTCTTGCTAGGATTTCAGTGCAGATTATAAAAATGTATGGTGAAATTGGGTCCCCTTGGCGACAGCCCCGACCAAGTTTAAAAAAGGAGCTAGCAAAACCGTTCACTAATACACACGATTCAGAGTTTTCATAAAGTATTTTAATCCATTTCCGAATTGAAGGTCCAAAGTTCAAAAAGGTTAAAGCATTTTGAATAAATCCCCAGTCCAGAGAGTCAAACGCCTTTTCGAAATCAATGAGCATTAGCAGACCTGGAATCTGATAGGTATCCACATATTCCATAACGTCATATACTTGTCTTGTTACTTCTGCCATGTATCTACCCTGAATAAAACCCTTTTGTTCTTCACTAACGATGGAAGGGAGATTTGGTTTTATCCTCTGAGCTATCGCTGAAGAAGCAAGTTTGTAAGTAATGTTGAGTAATGATATTGGTCTCCAATTTTTTAAAAATTTCTTTGATTTGCCTTCTTTTGGAATACAGGTTATAATTCCCTGTCCTTGCGTAACAGAGAGAGAGTCATTTTTATAAGCGTAATTAAGTGATTTAATAAGATATTTATTTAGATCACGCCAAAAGAATTTGAAAAATTCTGTAGTAAATCCATCTGGACCAGGACTTTTATCATTTTTCATACGCTTCAGAGCGTCGAGAACTTCATCATACGTTAATTCTCCTTCCATAATTTCTGCTATATGTTCACTTAATTTTGCCTGGTCATTTGGAAACACATTATGTAAATTAATCTGGGAAACATATTTCTCTGAATAAAGGGTTTCATAAAATGTTTTTGTCTCCTTTAAGATATCAGAAGTATTTGAAATAGTTTCACCCGAACGTTTTTCCAGTTGGATAATAGATTTATTGAGAAAATTCCTGGATTCTAGGTTTAAAAAAAATTTGGTTGGTTTTTCCCCTTTTTCTATCCACTTGGCCTTGGCTCTAATAAAACATCCCTTAGCTTTAATTTCACTTATTTCATCGAGTTCAGAATTTATCAATTCAATTTCTTTTAATGTGTCTTCTTTTTGTTCAAGACTTTCTAATTCATCTAATTCGGTCGTGAGAATGGAAAGTATTTCATTTAATTCTTTTTCTCTTTTTTCTCTATTCTTTTTCTTACTACTGGAGTAAAATATGGTTTTACCTCTTATTAAACATAATAAAGTTTCCCATAAAAGTTGATCCGAAATAGAAAAACCTTCAGTATTTTTATATTGCTCACAAGTTTCGCTTATAGTTTCTTTAACTAGTTTTACATACTCAGGATCATTTAACAATGAGTTATTAAACTTCCAAAAACCTTTTCCACGTACGATCTCATTAAATTGCAGACTCATCTCTATTATAGAATGGTCTGTTTTAAAGCCAGGATCTATCTTGGTATATTCTACTGACGAAAGTAAATTATGCGAAACCAGGAAATAATCAAGGCGTGACTGTTTCAAGGGAGTAGGCTGACGCCAAGTATATCTTCTATCATTAGGATTCGATAGTCTCCATGGGTCTTTAAGATCGTACTGCTCAATAATATCGTGAATTATGGCTCTGGCTTTGGGGTTATTTATATTTTTGTAATTAAATTGATCAAAAATTGGATTTAAAGCGCAATTCCAGTCTCCACAGAGAATTAAAAATTCCGACTCAGAATCATTTAATAGGTCAATTATATGTTCATAAAATTCGGGCGTATCGTCATTTGGGCCATATAAAGTTAAAAGCAAATATGTCTTGTTGTCAATTTCAATATCTAGGCCTTTATAGTTCCCAAATTCGTCATCAGTATACTCTTTTTTAACACTAAATTCAAAATTGTTATTAAAGAAAATGGCAGTTCCGCGAGCATTTGATTTATAAGAACTAAAGTAGCATTGCGAGTAGCCCCATTGTTGCTTTATTAACTGTTCTTGCTGTTTGGTGAAATGAACATCTTGTAAACAATAAATAGAAGCTTTTTTCTTTCTTAGGAAACTAAATACTTGTTTCCTTTTTAGCCTGTCACCAATACCTCTACAGTTCATTGAGATAATTCTAATTCGTTCAGAACCCATTCAAACTACACTTGTATCCTGAGAGTATGGTACAATAAATATTGGATGGCATATTTGATAATGCTGATTTTTTTTTAAGAGACTCCCGAAATTTCATTTTGGTTATGGCATGCTTTACTATAGTGGAATTCAACAAATAAAAGAAAAAGAGGAAATTAAAAAACTGCATCCTCTGCAATGTTTTTGGTTTCAGAGTTCACAACCCGAACCCGCTATAATTAAACTAGAGAAATAATTTTTGTTTAAAGAACAAGGATCACCATCTATAACCGTGAAGTGTAATGTCACATTGACCTTAAAGAAATAGCAGTTACTAGCTCGTGCATTGCACGGATTATACATGTTCTTATGTAATCGACTGACGCAGTTGGAAAAAAGGACTGCGCGAAAAAAATATAAAGTGGTCTTATTGACAGTGTTAACATCCTACTGAGATAAACACTAAGTCACTAATGGAACAGAAATACTCATTGCAGCAATTTGATGTCTGCTTATCGTTTGTTATGAAACTGAAAGTCAAGTCCGTGCAGGCCGACGGGAATCCGTCGCACGTTACATCACAGCATGTTTAACACAATCAGCTGTCTTCACTGTTTAGGAATTGATACTATCATTGTCACATCACAAATGACAAGTCACAAATTTATGCGTTTTGATATCATATATCAAATCGGGTTTAACAAATCAAAGTAAATACCTGAGAGTCACTGGGAAGAGACTAAATTAATTAAATTTGTTACCTGTCAACAAGGAAATCCGTTCACTTCCATGTACAAAACTAACAACAAAGAGTGTAAATAAAAGAAAATGTTCCCTTTTGGAATTACATCTTATGGACGGATTACATGTTGCCGTGATCCAGATCTTGGTGAGTACACTATCTTGTTATATTCATCCGTGTAGATTGTCCGTGTTTACTGAACAAGGATCACCATCTATAACCGTGAAGTGTAATGTCACATTGACCTTAAAGAAATAGCAGTTACTAGCTCGTGCATTGCACGGATTATACATGTTCTTATGTAATCGACTGACGCATTTGGAAAAAAGGACTGCGCGAAAAATATATAAAGTGGTCTTATTGACAGTGTTAACATCCTACTGAGATAAACACTAAGTCACTAATGGAACAGAAATACTCATTGCAGCAATTTGATGTCTGCTTATCGTTTGTTATGAAACTGAAAGTCAAGTCCGTGCAGGCCGACGGGAATCCGTCGCACGTTACATCACAGCATGTTTAACACAATCAGCTGTCTTCACTGTTTAGGAATTGATACTATCATTGTCACATCACAAATGACAAGTCACAAATTTATGCGTTTTGATATCATATATCAAATCGGGTTTAACAAATCAAAGTAAATACCTGAGAGTCACTGGGAAGAGACTAAATTAATTAAATTTGTTACCTGTCAACAAGGAAATCCGTTCACTTCCATGTACAAAACTAACAACAAAGAGTGTAAATAAAAGAAAATGTTCCCTTTTGGAATTACATCTTATGGGCGGATTACATGTTGCCGTGATCCAGATCTTGGTGAGTACACTATCTTGTTATATTCATCCGTGTAGATTGTCCGTGTTTACTGGGTATAGGCTACCCAGGGTGAGTGTGGCTCTCGGGGGTCCCGGGTCTCCAGCACGTGGGTCACGCCTACCAGTCTCACGCGGGTGTAGCAGCTGTCTCGGTTGTACAGGTCACGGGATTTTCTGTATAATATTGCCCTCTGTTTCTTCAGTTTAGGGGGTAGATCGGTACGTACGGACACACCTTTACCTTTCAGCATCTTTCCGGCTCCCAAGACTGCGTCTCTATCGGGTATGTAGAGGAATGAGGCAATAATAGGCGGAGGCGCGTTTGGAGTCGGGTCATTCTCAAACGGCTTTCGTGGTAGGCGGTGGACCGTTTTGAAATAGATATTATCTACTTTTTGCTCTGGGAAGTTAAGCATGTTCACTAGAAAGTTTCTAAGTATTTTCTCGGAGTTCTCCTGAGGCTCGGTCTTCAGACCGTATATCAGCAGATTAGGTTTTCGGTCATGGATTTCTTTGAGTAGGAGTGTAGTCTCAAATGAGTCCGCTTGATTTATTGATAAGAAATTAGGGGCTGCTGTCAGATTTAATAAAAAAAATCGTGCCGTTTCTACCGCCGCCGACTCCGCACTCGTACTACTGGCTGTTCCTTTTTCCATTAAGCTTTCCAGAACTCCTTTTCATAACTTACTGCCTATACCCCGGGAGAACTATTTTTACAAGTTCACTTGCAAGGTCTGAGGTCAAGGTCACGGATTATGTAATCACTGTAAGAATTCCTTGTAAACGCGATAACTTGAAAAGATTTTTGTGCTATGAAGTTCTAACATTGTATATATATCATCCTTGGAAAAGTAAAAAAAAGACTTTAAAAGTTTTGGCTACAATTCGTAAAAGGTCAAGGTCACAGCAAGGTCACGAGTTTAACCTTGTTGAGGAAAAAGGTTTTTTTAACTATTAATATTATAAATCAATACATGATTGTTATTACTCAAAGGAGAGTGTTCATTTATTGTGTGACCTTAAAGGTCAAAGGTCAAGCTCATGAGATATGAGTTATTGCAATGTACACCAAATTTTGATAAAACTTTATCATATTAAACTTTTCAGTACTCATTTACATGTGTTACTGTGTACACCTCTGAGGAGTTATTTTAACATGCATACTCTCAAGGTCAAGGTCAAGGTCACAAGTTATAAAATCACTATAAAAATCCTTGTAAACACGATAACTTGAAAAGTTTTTGTGCTATGAAGCTCAAATTTCAAATATATTAAAAACATTTTGAAAAGATTTTGGGTACAATCTTTCAAAGGTCAAGGTCCCAACAAGGTCACGACTTGAGCACGCTGTCACAAAATGCTATATCTTAACTATTAACAATTTTAATTTATTACATTTTTGTTACACTCAATAACAAGTGTTCATTGATTGTGTGACCTAGAATATCAAAGGTCAAGGTCACGAGAAGATGCCTAATTTGTTGAGGCCTGTAGAAGGTGGAACAGGGGAAGGCGAAACTCTCAGTTTCAGGGCTGCTCTGCTTTTGCGGTGCCCCACAATCACTAATCTAGTTTACTACAGTTAAATCACTTCAATTAAATGAATGTTAAAGTCAAAGACAGCAACAAACATTAACTTGCATTTAGACATCAAAATACAAAGCTTCTACCAAATAAGTAGTACGCTGATTTCGCTTCCAACCTTATAGATGATTGTTCCATCTAATATTGATTATTGTTTTTAGACAAGTTTTCTTCTTTCTTATGAGAAGCTTGTTGCTTTTAAAACACCAGGGGTGCTTTATTAGGTTCATTGTGTTTACAAATAACATAAATAACACTACAAATATCACAAACAATGCCAACTACTGCTCACTTCATTATGCTTTAAATGAAATTAGTCTACTTACCGATGACTAAAAGTGGGGCATCTGAAAGAAGGAATTTTCATTATCATTGACAAACGCCTGGTCGTAGATTTTAATTGTAATTTACTTAGACAATTACTTGCGAATGAAGGGGAATGACACATTATGTTTCCCAATAGCATCCTGTCTCAGGGTACGCCACCTTCTCGATAAAAATTCAAAAAGGAAAGTGATTTCATTAGCTCTATCTTAAGCTTCTGAGCCCAGGGTACAGATAAGTGAAGTTGGCGTTACGTTCGTACCCAGAGACAGGATGTCCCAATAGATATTAATTTCGTTATTCTCGAGCCTTGGCGACAGAATTACACAATAAATATAACGAGGGAAAGAAAATCTGTCATTTCCCGTCACTAGCTAGTTTTTTTTATATTATTTATATTTATATAGTCAAAAACTTAGATTCGTTTAAACAGATCTCTATCTTTTGGATTTCAAGAGAATGATAGCAAAATTTGCCCCGCATTACTCCCGCAAGCCGCGCTTAATATCCGCTGCGAAGTGTTATACAAAATCAAACTTAATGCCTCGTTTACACTTGCCCGCAAAATGCCTCCGCGAGGGCCCGCCAAAAATCTTTTTCTAGAGTACACCAAGCGGATAAAGGTAAAATCATCCCGTAAACTGTTCTATAAGGTTTTAATTGGGTTTACCATGGCGTACTGTGCGGAAAACAGCAGAGGATTTTTTCAAACCAGTTTGAAAATCGCCTCCGCAATTTGCTTACGGAACATCGCGTGAAGTATGCGCAAATCATTTTTACTAAACGCGGACAAGTGTAAACGGAAAATTCCGTCTTCTATAGCCTCGTGTAGGGTGCAATGACTCCATATGCCACCATCTGAGGCTCCTCCTTCAGCACCAACATCCAGATACAGGAACTTGTAACCAGAATCAACCAATGCCATAAGTACTATGCTGTGAAAGTGTTTGTAGTTGTAGTAGAATGATCATGCAGATGGTGGTTTCTTCATGGCTACAGACAATTGTGTTTTCTTCATGGCCCCAGACAATTGTGGTAGTTCCAGCGAGTGCTGAAACCCTTGGCCACATGCTTCCATTCTTCTGGGGTCTTTGGACACACCAGAACTTCAGGCTTGTACACTTCTACGATGGCTTGGCACACTTCAGGTATGAACTTGCATATTGTGCTAACATGCACCCGGAAACTGTACTACAGACTTGGATAGGAGTCACCACTGGCCAGGAAGACCTACTTCCAGTGGTTGCCTTATGAAGGTTGCTTTCTTTTCCAGGTAGGGGGTGAGCCTTTCAACTATTTCGTGAAACATATCTGGTGTGATGCGCAGGAAATTCTTGTAGCCTCTGATATCTTCTCTATGTAATTCTGTCAGCAACTGGTGATATTGGCCATAGTCAGGCCTTCTGGACAGCCATTCTCTGACCCACAATCGCCTGGTCTTTCTAGTCTTCTTCTTACAGTCATCCTGTTCAACCTGTCGTTCTCTCTCTTGTCTTTCAAAAACGTCTATAAGTACCAAACAAACTGCTCCTGCAAGTTTGATTCTTCGTCTTCTCTGTTGCCTCTCTACTTCTCTATGATTTCCTCGAAACATTTCGACATCTTGTTGCTGAATGGCAAAGAAAATACCTGGTACTTATATAGGGGCTGTAGCGTGCTCATGCGTGACCCAAAAATGTGTGCACGCTTGATTTCGCCAGGTTCCGCATGCGTATACGTGCGGCATACTGCGGCAATGAGCGGTAGAGAGAGGTAGGGAGTGGTACTCGGTGGCGGATGGAGGATTCTGTTTTGTCCAAATCGGATCGAGTTGGAACTTGGCGACCATCGGGAGAAGATGTTGCAAAATTGGTGAATACGAAGCTTGCTTTGGTGGACAATGGCGGCAGGCTGCGGATAAAGGCGGAGCATTGCATACGATTTTGGTGGTTAAAAATCCGGACAATGGCGGAAGAGCGCGGAAGATTGCTTACAAGTGGTCAAAATCCTTAATAAGCCGGTGTACGCGCGTTCATGAAAAACTTTATTGACAGGCCAATTTGTTGATTTCACTGTACGATTTCTTCCGCAATACGCGGAGCACAGCGGAATACGGCTTAGGCATTTTGCGGGCAAGTGTAAACGCGGCATAATGCTGGTTGGTTTTTTAATTTCAGCCAATATGTCAGTTTTGGGAATACAGTTGGAAAGTGTTCTACCCAATTGTTGACTCGTCTTTGCTTTACGCACCAAATATCGTGTGTCCACCCTCCCATATGGATAAAATAAAATATTCTGTAATTTTTGAAAGACAGGTTTACTGAAATAAAATCTTTAGAAAATTCAGTGTTATTTAAGAGTGTGGTACCTTCGTCATCCTCTCGTTTGAAACGTTTCTTGGTTCTGAAATAAAAGCAACAGATCTAATTTTTTTATGTCATATTTTCATTCATCTCTCCGAAAGAGAATCAAACCATCACGCAACTGAAGCGGTCATGTTTCTCTAGTTAAAGAGACACATAGTCTTGAGTGATGTTTCAATCATTCGCTTAATGTAAACCCGATACGTTAAACTTGAACTTATTAAATGACACCCGAAAAACAATATTATGTCACTTAAAGGTTGAGAAGTCAATATGACAAAAAAATAACCACTTCTTTATAATATTTGCTTCTTTCACTGATGTAAATAAATTTGCAAAATTCACCTTAAGTCATTTTCCATATTTCCATCACAAAAACATTTCAGTTGTTTCAAACATGCCACAAGATGAAACTTTCTTGTTTGGCCTTCTTGCAAGCACGGTTTGAAATTATGTTAGTTTTAGAAACAGCACTTCATACAACCCTAAATTTAAATGAACACCACAATGGATGTATCTCCTAAATAATCATAAATGTAATCTTACTTACCTCTTTAAGAAGCATGCTATGATGAAAGCCAAAGCAACAATAAAGCTGAAATAAGATAACATATTTAAACAAAAGGGCACAACAGTAAAACAGTATAAAAATAATGAAAAGGTAAATTTTACTTATTGTACAGATGATTGACGTTACATTAGTACATTATGTAAACATTTTAAGTTTTCAACTGTTTTAAATGTTCAAATGTTCAAAATGCAGTTAGAATTCATCTCCATTTAATCCATTAAACCGTCCTGCCAATTCAACCTTAACTTAGAACAACATCAAGGCATAAACTTAATAATAATACATAATTTTCTCCAAATCGTTAGAAATAGTTAATTTTGCAAACATTTCAAAGCACAGTGCAGTAAAACTATTGTGACAACTAAACGAAGCTCCTCATGAAGACAAATAAATCAGTCTAATTAAAATCGATTGTGATTCGAGGGGGGAAAAGGGTAAATATATTATCTCTAGTGGGGTTCGAACCACACCCAGACCGGCTTTCCTCTCATTCACAGTCTGAAGGCACCCCTATTACCTGCATGTTCTGATGCAAGCTCATCTAGCCAATTGAAAGGAGCGCAGCAAAAGCTTTCGATGCCATGCTAGGGGCAGATAACTCCAGTGTTCCATTCGTTATACATAATCGCCGCTAAACGATATTTAAAAACGAGGATGTGATTGGATAGCTTTCGACTGGGTTTGTCTCCACCAAACTAGGTATAGCAACAGATGGAGAGGATATTCTGGCTGGTTCGAGCCCCGATAGAGACAATATATTATTTGATATTTTATATCAATAAATCATTCAATAGCATCAATTTAAACATTCATATTATTGGGTTGGTCGATGACATAAAGCCACATTCAATATACTTGGCACCACCCAAATTTATTTTACTTAAGTCTGTAAAGATATTGTATAAGGAAAGAAAATAACGATTTTTATTCCTGAAACCTCGTTAAAGGCAGCAAAGATTTTACCATATTACGACAGCAGCAGTTATACCCACAAAGGCCGAGGTGTTCAAGAAATGCAAACCTGAAAAAAGTGATTACATTCAATACATACACAATTCGTATTGAGATGAGAAAATAGAAATGACTGCTGTCAATATTTTCCCTTGCTTTAGCAGCATCGCACGCATACAGTGAGGAAGTCCTTACCTTAACCATAGTGTTTCATTTTTATTTGGTCGATATTCTTAAATTCCATTTGCCATTGATATGTTTACATGAGGGTGATACAGTATACAATAGTTTAACAATGTCCAAAAGGAAAGTGGTTTGAATCCTCAAATGCATTGAATAATTTTTTTTACATATTCTTACCATTTAAGAATCATTAAAAAAAAGAAATTATACGGACAGAGGTTGTTAACAAAGCTATCTCGAGAAAACGAAAAAAATGTTTACCAAGACAGTTTTTTAAATGAGAAGTGACAGTTCTTAAATGAACGTATGTTTGATTAAGCTATCTCAAACGACTAAAAGTTGTTCACACTAAACTGACTGCCAGCAGTTTTTGTATGATAAATTATAATTGTTTTTACGATTACCATGATGAAAATATTTTGAAGAATAACATTTGACAAAGTTTTGATATCCCTTGTAAACGAGTTTTGAACGTAGGTATCCATTATCTATTTTCAAGCACCATCATTTTCCAGTATAATTGTTTAAATGATGAGCAGTTATCCTTTCTAGGCGGCATATGCACCCGTATCAGCAGAAATTTGATATTTGTTTTGATCAAATAGATGTTGTCAATTTTTGTACTAAACTAGATCAGCGTTTGCGGGATACCACAAAAGCAGAGCAGACCCGGAACTTGGGGTTTCGCCTTTCCTTGTTCCGCCTTTTACAGGCCTCACCAATTTGGGAATTTTCTCGTGACCTTGACCTTTGACACTCACGGTCACACAAACAATGAACACATTTCATTGAGTATAACATTATTGTAATGAAATAAAGTGTTAAAAACTTAATTAATCCATTTTCTCCATATATGTTGACCTTGCTGTGACCTTGACCTTTGACAGTTCATACCCAAAACGTTTTGAAAATGTTGTACTTCTCAAGAGATAATATATACAAAATCTAAACTTCATAGCACAAAAACTTTTCAAGTTATTGTGTTTACAAGGAATTGCAATAACTCAAATCTCATGACCTTGACCTTTGACCTTCAAGGGCACACAATCATTGAACACTTTTTATTGAGTATAACAATCATGTATTGATTAAAAGTGTTCATAGTTAAAATAAAGCATTTTGCTAAAACATGCTTACGTCATGACCTTGCTGTGACCTTGACCTTTGACGGATTGTAGCCAAAACCTTTTCAAATTTTTTTACTTTTCCAAGGATGATATATACCAAGTTAGAGCTTCATAGCACAAAAACTTTTCAAGTTATTGCGTTTACAAGGAATTCTTAGAGTGAATACATATCTCGTGACCTTGACCTTTGACCTTGAAAGTGAACGTGTCAAAATCGTTCCCCCAAGGTATGAGTAGTAAGGTATGAATAAGAGTTCTGGAAAGCTTAGTGGAAAAAAGTTATAGCTAGAAGTACGAGTGCGGCGGCGGCGGCGATTGAAACTTCACAAAAACTGATAGCAGCCCCGTCCTTAGACGGGGCTGCTAAAAACCATTAGCTCTAGAAAGAAGTTTTACGATTTACGATATGTCTAATGACTAATGTTTAAAAAGTCAAGCGAAACAACCTTATAATTATAGGGGATACGAAAACATGATTTTCTTTAGGGAAAAGAGACAGGGCCTATTGGAAAACTCACCCCTTTCAACTTTACATCCACTGTATGTTTCTTCGTAACCATTGATACACCCATGTATACAACTTCCGCTGTCTTGTGCGCATTTATTATCGGTACAGGCGTCGTGACAAATCAAGTTGCATTTGACACCATGAAACCCGGCTTTACACCCTCGTACACACGAATCCTTGTCACATATGTCCATAAGGCAGTTGCCAGGACATTGTTCTGTCACCAACAAAAGGAAAATGTGTATTTTCAAACCTTCTTTTAGCTGCCTAGCTAGCGTCCCTACTTTAATGGTTAAAGAGAAATTCCATTTATTCTAAAATTCGGCGTCTTGAAGATTGGATACATTGAGAGATTGAATGTATTTCTATGGTCCTCATTCTTTACTACTCTCTGTCATTCTTTGACGATCAAAAGTTATGTTCTAATCCTACCTATCGTACCTGTTATCATCTCGTCCAATTTAATGTTGAGTCAATTAGACGTCGATAATGATGTTTGAGATGAGTACCATTATATTTTAACTATTTAACTTTAGAAAGAACCTTCTACACAACTACACATTTTTCAAATTTTCATTTTACCAAATATGCTTCAAAAACTAGTAAAGTGTAAAGAGGTGTCAATATTTAAAAACGCTATATCATAAATCATAATTCAAACAGCTAATCCTTTATCTGCTTGTATGATGCATTAACTGTCATGTTATATCACACATGCCGAGGATATCGGCCTGGGCCTGGGCGTAATAAAGTTCTGTTCTGTGGATTAATAGCGTAGTAAAAGTAAAGGATAGTATATAGACTCTCACCCAGGTGTCTTCTGATATCAAATATATCAACACAAGTTGATAAAAGAAACAAATATCAGAGGCTTGTCAACGAGTATATTTGATGTCAGAGGACACGAGGGTAAGGTTTTATTTATCATTATACATTTGCCTGAAAACTTTACATCTCTCAACATTGCAC
The DNA here is from genome assembly GCA_916613615.1 of Steromphala cineraria. Lineage (NCBI taxonomy): Eukaryota > Metazoa > Mollusca > Gastropoda > Trochida > Trochidae > Steromphala > Steromphala cineraria. Next base: position 17,751,433 of record OU744735.1, on the reverse strand, counting down.
TACCCCGAAACACCTAAAGTTGTGATGTCAATAGCATTGAGACGTCGTTTGTTTGTGACGTCATAGCATAGATACAGCATTGCTGATGATGTACAACATGTGTTATGCCATGTATTTTCTGATAGAAGAGCATTGTTGAAAATATACTGTCAAACGATATCTCCTAGGATGTATTTCTTGATCTTTCACAAGCGATGTCTCATATGGAACCCAGTTCTGGATGTTTAAATTGATAATATGCTAAAAGTATAAGTTGGATTAGTCTATTTTGGTTACGAGTAGTTTTATTTTATCATTTTGCATCAAAACTATCTTAGCTTGAACTTTGTTGGGATTCTTCTAAACTGAATTCCAAAAGAAACTTTACATTTTTAAAACCGAAATTTTGAAAACAATGTTATATCGATTTTATTAGTTAAGTTGACAAAAACAGAGTTGAAACCCAAACTGTTATGTTTAAATCAATATTCATGCATTTTTGCTAAATGGCAAAATGTCATATTCACGTGACCGTTCCACCGGAGCTTAGTCACGTGACGAAAAGGTTTAATAAATGTCCATAATGAATGTTTGTCAACCTGTTTCTGAAAAAAGTCACCTTAAAACCGGTTAACGGCATAGCAAAAATATCGCGAATCCCCATTGAAAATCAACAAAACTGTTTAAAACTACCCTTGTTACAAGAATCGAAAGTGCTCCTTAATTTCTTATGGTAACTTGATCCAGCTATAAAGAGAGGTTGTTAGGATTGCTGACAACACTGAACAATGGAAAAAGAGTTGTTTTTTCACTGCATGAGGGCCGATAGTTATAACGTTATACCACCGATAACGATGTCTCTTAGTGATGTCAAGTATAGCAAACATCAAAGGTCGACATGCCATTATGTTTTCTTGCACTATATGAACTTGAGTAGTTGTAATCAGAACTCATCGACTTTTGATAGCCATTGGTCACTAATCAACCACACAAGGCAATTTCATTCGTCATAACGTCAGAATTGGCGATTGTTGAGCTATCAAGGTTGGTTGCCATTTGTACGACTCAAAGATGTGTCAATCTGACATGTAGGACTTTCTCCAAACATTCCCATTGATAGAAAATCGAACGAAATTATTGCGAAAAAGCATTACAATGAACGCCTGAACAATCACAATTTTGACCCCTGTCTACTTTAAATTGATTAATTGCTAAATCGGGTTTTCCCCCTTCAATGTTGATTAGCTGGTTGTTTTTACTGTAATGGTTGATCGATAAAAATTACTTCGTTTTAAAGTTCGATCGTGTTTCATTCTTTAATCAGAATGATTACAAAATGTAGTAAAGTTTCCTTTGGACGTAAGTTTATAACTACAGTGACTAATCATTAACGATCATAACTCTGAATATATTTACTGAGAAAACATGACAGTAAAGTAATGTATAAGATTGACCAAGATCAGGTCAGAAAGGTCGCATAGCAAAAGAGACAAGAGGGCCACATTTACAAAACAGAATTTCTAGAAACCGTAAAGAAATAAAATAACCTGATAAGCAGGCATCACATCCTGTCTGGCACATCTGTTTCCTCTCCTCGTCTCTGGACAGACAGGGTGGACACTTGGTCTCGCAGATCTCTCCGTAGAATCCTTTCTGACACTTAATACATTGCCCTGTGACAATGTCGCATTTCTCAAAGTTTGCAGGACAGGGAGTACAATTATCACCATACCTATTACCTACACACGGTTTCACGTCGCATATGCTGCAGGATGCGCGGTCACATGTGATGCAGATGGTTGGACAATTGCGTTTGCATCCGCTGCCACAATAACCATCCTTACATCCATCAGTACATACATACGTTCCCATCGGTCGGTCAAGATGGCATGTGTTGTGAATGCAGTTTAATGGACATCGTTCATTGCAATAAATATCAACATATCCTGGAATACAACCTTGAAGACATTCGCCGTTAGAGGTACATTTCCCGTCAATGCAGTTTTTACAGTCATTATTTGTTTCTGCCAGTTGCAAAGTGAATGTGATCAACAACGCTGAAATATATGCAATGGTAAATTTACAAATGTTATACACTTGTTCTCATTTTTGGATTTTTATTCAATTTAGTTCAAATTCATTCATCTGATATATATTGAAAGATACTTAGACATATGTATTTTTACATACTCACCAAGAGTCGTCCGGTACACTGATTTCTGAAACCGATAATGTTTATAGAGGATATAAAACATTGCTTGATACCAATTTATCCTCTGCCTAAACCTTGACACACTACATTTAGGATACATGTATGCACGTTTTGTTTAACATTGAATAAATAATAATCGAGTCGTTATACTCATGTTCAACGACAAACAAAGTTGTACTTGTCGTATTGTACAAAAACGAAAATTTAATATATCGTAAGGTTTTGCTTCGCATTATTTACACGTTCGAAACAGGCCATCTGTGAAATTACGAGGCACCAATTATCTTTTGACAAATAGGGTCAATCTTCTTTAAATAGCGTAAGTGATGAACTATTTGCCTGGTGTGCGTAGATATATTTCTAGCAAAACTGAAACTATGACTTGAATGTGTAGTTAATGTCATGAACTAGTTCAACATTGGCCATTTTAATTTACAAATCATGAAAGAGGCAGATGTAAATAATCATGCACACAATTTTTAATTTAGTCTTATATGGCTTTTGGTCACCGATCCAAATGTCTTTAGGTCATAGGGTTAATTTATCAACAATACATTTTTTTACTGAAGCACTGAAAAAAAAATAATCTCAAAATTTGTTTTCGGTTGAGTCTCGAAAACTTTCTGACATTGTTTGGAATTTTAGGCAGCTGTGACATCGCAATAATGTTTACATTATCTTCCCTGTCGTTTGGTCGGGTCACGTGACGACGCTGTAGCAGACGACTTCTTCCTTCGCATATGCATATTATGTAATGCAGGGTGGGGATGAGATAAGAAATTGTCGGAAAAAAAGGGGAGAAGTCAAAGATGCCTATAACCCACTTACTTCATGATAAAATATCAAATGAATACGGTAAATCTAATCATCACATTTTTTATTTGAGTTATATATTTTCGTAGCATGAATCCTGTACAAGAGGCAAAAGCTGTCTAGATTTTCAACTCAACATGGCTACCCAGATACAAATGGGGATTCTAGATTCATTGTTTAATTTGATAAAACCTCTGATAAATTAGTTTGGACCTTTTGGTTAATATAGGTTTTGAATAACCTCGTACAGAGCCTTTCCCTTTTTTACTTGAAGATTCAATGTTGTGTGGCGGCTTTTTCCTCAAGCCTTGATAACTCTTCAACTTGTGTGGACCATGTTCATATCTTTTTGCATGATACACATTATACTTTGTACATGCCACAATTTGAAATCTCCCCATTCTCTCCCCACAGAGGCAGATCAAGTCATGTTGATATAACCTCTGTTATATTACACCGAGTTTGTGGGATAGAATGGGAGATGCCTGTTTGGAGGCAATCAAAGTTAGTTGTGCAATCAGCGACGCTGTTCTTAAATCATCGTTTTGGCCACTGAATCAAGGCAATGGCATTGTGATATAAACCTCCCTTTCCATGCGAGAAGCGTTGTCATTTGCTAAAGAAATTCAAATGTATTGTGATGCAGTTCTTTCCGCCAGGGGAAACTGCCGGAACCCACGAATTTCGGCGTAATAGAACAGAGACTTAATCAACATGACTTGATCTGCCTCTGTGGGGAGAGAATGGTATCTCCCATTCTATCCACAAAAGTCGGCGTAATATAACAGAGGCTAAATCAACATGACTTGATCTGCCTCTGTGGGGAGAGAATGGAGTTCCTTAATCTCCATTGACAAGGATGTGAAGCTATTTTTAACGGATGAGACTGATATCCGTTAGAGTCAGACCATTGTAAAATCTTTACTAGAGTGACGTCATGGACGTCAAAGCTATATGTATGTATTGCGTTATTTATGTAAGTACAAGGGGATGTCGGAAATATGACATTATAGCTATTCAATTCCTCAACGGTTATAAATTCATAAAAATAAATTGGATTTGCACATGCTAAATGACAGTAATAACCTTAAGCGTTTAAGATTAACGGTGATTGTAAAGGTCATATTGCTTAGACTGAAGTAATAGACTGAACACTTAGTCTTTCAAAAACATGGCTGACGCAAATCACTTCTCCAATTTATGAACAGGCCTTGGGTACCGTTTAACAGGAATCTGAAAGAGCCATATGGTGACGTTACATAGTTCTTCTTATATTCTTTATGTCTTGAATATATTTGGGTCTCATGCATTGTTTTTGATCTTAGAGTTTTAAAAAATCGAAATCAGTGTCTAAAACAATTGTTTAGAACCCTTTTGATTTTCTCTGGCGCTCAACCGGCAATGCCAAATGACATTTTCCGTTGTTTTGAGAGATGTTGTGTTTAAGAGATTTGGTGATATACAGGACCTATCTCATCCCAAAAGTCTAGCCCTTCTTGTTTCTAAATAAGAACAATTTCAATCTTAATAACTTTTTTTGTTGATAAGTTTATGAGACAAATAATGTATATGGACTTTGCATCATATGCAATAAGAGGATGAATCAAATATTTACAATAAGTTACATGCGTAAGTTTTGTACCTGTTCATGTTGAGATTTCATCATTATGAATAATTCGCATTAAGGCGCCAAATTGTCTTTCCGAGTTGTCCTTCCGCTTACTGAAATGAAAACCCTTTAAATTGACATACAAAATAAACACATTAACACTTTTTTCCTTTTTTCTAAATCATTTATTTATTTTGATATATTGACCAACAGGTTCGAATTACAACAAGAAGACATGGTTATCAACATCCCCCGCCAAATATTTTTTTCATTAAAGCTCCCAAAATTTCCCTACATTGGCCGCAACTCTGTAATATGTAATTGCATACATCTCATTTTCAAACTCCATGAAGGTATTGACACCATGAAGAAACAGAGCAAGTTTGGTTAACCTATATTAAATACTTCTGAGAAAAGTTATTCCCTTTGACAGCACCTTCAGAGTCCAAAAACACGGAACAAGGGCAATAACACTGTAAAAATTAATTTTGCGGTTATGATTTTCGACCTCTCTCAAGATATGGCTACCCTGAAGACACAGCAAATTTAGTTATCCTATCTTATATTGTTTCTGAGAAAAGCTGTCCCCTTTAACTCGGACGGACGGACGGATAGAGCCCTAACTTATACCCCCTTCCATTTCGTGGCGGGGGATAATGAATAATAACTCGATAATTATATTATGATATACATATTTCATCTCATATTTTGCCCCCTACTCAAAGATGTTACAGAAGTTTTATTGCCAATGACGACCAGATGATTATTCCTTTTATATTAATATTCTTCACCAAAAATCGGATACGTGAGTTGAGATTGTTGAACTTGTTTGAAAGCCGTTAAAACAATAACATTTATATTTTTCCACTCTTGTATGACTTTACAGCGGGGGAACAAATGGAGATATTTTAACCTTCTGATATATTTATGAAGCATTTGAAGACGTAAGTAGTTTAGGAAGCAGTGAAGCTAGATTTTCATTAGCACAAGAGCTTTGGTACAAATAACCGAAAAATGGTAAACATTGTTTGAATTGTAAACAAATGCTGGTGCTCATTGTTGTTCGTGTATCCTGTAGAGAAATTTGTCCATTTTACTTTAACCTATCGTAGTTTAACTCTACCCATATATTTAAAGTAATATAAATGTTTAGGATACTAATATAGTGGATACAAAAGTGTCCTCTCGGGAGGAAAAGTATGGAACAGGGGTCGCATAAAATAATACTTAGGACTTAGTATCCCCTAATTATTAGTAAATAATTCCTAATTATGTCTTAAAGGTGGACTGAAATGCTATTAGAAAACGTTTGGGATTCACGAAAAAGGGATAGCCATTTGACATTGACTCAACTTAAAATTTCTGAAATCGACCTAGTAACAGCTTATTTACGACTTTATAACTACATCGCCTAATTAGGCCGGCGATCGCGAAGAGAATAAACGCGCTGAAGCGTGACTGCCTCGTGACGTCTTAGAAGGGACGGGAATCCCTCCATGTATGACCTCGTTATGTAAAACAACACAAGCTAATAGTAAAAGCCAAAAGTTTAACCGTTGATGAAACATACTAAACATCCACCAAACATCTCAAACTTTCAACAAATCGGTTATTAAGTTAATCATCTTGCAATTTCTATTTATGAATATGTGAGACAATGAATAAATCTTTTTAGGATAAAGCTATCAGAATCTCCCCTCTGTCGATTTTGCAATAAAGATCAAGAAATTTTAGAACATATCTTTTGGTACTGTGACCCGGTGTTCACATTATGGAGAAACTAGAAAAATGGTTTGAAACAGCCCAAATTTATCTTAATTCAACAATTTCTAAGATAATGCTCGGAATAAAGGGGAATTCTATTAACGAATTAATCATACTCATCAAAGACATAATTTTCAAGAACATTCAAAACATGATAATTCCAGATTTTAACTACATACTACAATATAACAAAATATATTTACTTTGTGGCCGATGAGAATGATATATTTGTTAAATTTTGGTCATCATTACATACCATATTGTGAACTAAAAACATATTTTTTCATCCTCCTATAATCGTTGACAGTATGTATAAAACGTTCACCCTACTGTATTAACAAATAGGCCACAATGATTGTGTATATTTAATGTATGGACTACCAAATCTCGTTTTTGTTTCATGTATCCACTTACGTGTTTGTATTTGTATTGCCAACTTTTGTCCTATGTTGTTATATGCATACTGTTGTCACTGTTGTCAAACCGAATGTATGTAAAACATGTAAAAGATGGAAATAAAATTTTTTTTAAAAAAGACAATGAATAAAACGATGATGTATGCATAGTCCTACAGCATGCAGCTTGTCTCGCCTCAAAACTGAACATGAGAACCTGGATGTATTTTACCCATACACAATGCTCACGTGTAAACTGTTACATCTGCGTCCACAGTTGTTTGTTGTTATTGTAAATTGTTACTTAAGTAGCACATCAGAATTAATTTTAAGCAATATAACCACCCCACCCCCAACTCTATTTCCAAATTCCAAATTAATTCTTTTATTTTTACCACTTTAGAACTTTTATTAACTTTATTTGGGTGTCTATAACCTATTCTTAATTTTATGACCCATCAATTGGAAATAAGTAAGGCATAGACCCCACGTCGGCGGAATGTCTGTCAGAATCGCTACTTTCAAATGTCTGGGGCGATGCTTTGCCATAAGTATACGAGCCAAAAGAAAGTTCAAGTGACACGAGTTCACATGCAACGGAAATGGAGAGAGATTGAACGACGTCAAGATGCATTTCTGCTACGGTTTTATTTTCATGATGTTAACATAATTAATAACATAATTAACGAATTTGATATTTCTCCCAAAACTGATTGGCGTTCAAAGGGAAAATAAGGAAATGAGAGAGGTATGTGTTCATACTATCCATTATAGGCCTTCTGGCTAGTTTAATCCCTCTAAGTATTCTTTTGTGTAACAACAAAAACCTTAGCTTATAATTGATAAGAAACCGTTGTGATTTGTTTGTGAATGAAATACTTTGTGTGTTTACCTATTCATTTCTTGGCAAATCAGTTCATTCCTTGAATCGTAATTTATCATTGCGGCGGTTGTAACATGAGCATCTATTAACGTATTGAATAGAATATTAAATAGAACAGAATTGATCATAAATTGGCGTCATTGTATAGTGAATCGCCATCACAATTAGAAATATTAAGGAGAAAAACATGTGTTTTGAGCATCAAGGTGACTACAACCAAGGCTTAATTTGAAATGAATAATATGATGGTCTTGTACATATGTTATTAATGATATCATGGGCATTGCTAGGTAAGGTTCTGTAAAATTTTATCTTAAAACAACTTATAAGAATCCATATTTCACTAATTGCCATTTTACAAATACTACTTGCGAATATACTACAGAAGTAATGATTTTTCACATGTTTCTGTGCGACACAGTTGATTTTGGAAAAATGTTGAATGGACTAATTTAATTTTCTTTTTTGTTACCGAAGATATATTCACTAGTTCGGACGACATGTACAGTGTACCTAGTATAGTGTAGCTATCGTCAAACATGTTTCGTCAGCCTGGTGGTTTAAAGAGAACGGTAACATTTAACTTAATATGCAATATCTTGTAATGCTGTTAACAATGTCATCTATGTATCTTGTAATGTAGTAAACAAACAATGAAGTTATAACTTACTTTTCAGTAACGGTCATTCCATTCCTAAATATTAAAAACAATTTCTAGGTTTTCCGAAAATATTACTACAAGCAACATATAGTTTTGTGATTCTCACGTATATACGGCAGAGTCAATGGATATAACACCATATCTTTTTGGTATGGTCACGTACATAGTCTTGTCAATTTTGGAAACACATGCATGGGCATAAAGGATTGATTGCAGGTCATATCCTTTTACATAGAAATATCTATTTTGTCGAAATCGTTATATAACGGACACGTAAAAAAGAAATGAACATAGTCCTCAGAATAATAACTATATGGGCAAGGAGGAGAAGTATATATACGTCTATATAACTATTATCAAAGTTGAGGTCGCTACAACCTAGGCGAAGTCTGCGATGTATTATTTGAGCACATCTTTGTCCAAAATTTTAGTCAAAGTAATATTTTTTTAAATGGTATTATTTATAGTTTTGTTTTTTAGATTGTCGATTGGATCACTTAGTATTTGATCTTCTCTTATATATATCAGACATAACACAACAAAAAAAGCATCGATGGCTCAAGCGATAAAGGCGATGCTATATAACATAGAGGTCTCTGGTTCGAATCCCACTCAAATCACAAATTTATAATTTGTCAGTTTTCCAAATTTTACAAGTCCATTTGTTTATTTCGGGAAATTATATTTGCAAGGCCAAGTAGGGAGAATTGTATAAGTTCTCCCCGGGATATTCTATAGAAAACTCACGGGACAGGGACATTCTGTAGAATATCCTGGGGAATTCCATAGAATATCCCTGTGATGGTGGGTATGACCCAAAAAAGAGGTTTGGCCGAGAAAAGAATAACCTCCAAGAACAACACAAATATGTCACTTGAGGTTTATTTTTGTCGTTCATGAAACATTTGGGTAGACACTATATTACTAGCAAATTATAAAACCCTAACACCCCTCATAGCCGGGACATTTAAAGAGCAGTAGATTCTTAAAAGTTTTCCACTGTTAACGCAATAGATTGAAGCCATCACTATGGATTTAATCTTGTTATTTTACTTTGCTTGGCTTATTTTTGTACCGGGCAGACTTGTAGCCCATTGTTTCACTCTAATTAAGGGACTATTTTCTGGCTGGGTAATGTGTTCATTGCAGCTCTAGGTCGGGCAGGGGGAATAAAGTAATAGGAAAGAAATAGGAGTTAGGCTGTTTGTTTCAGGGGTAAATTAAAGGTTATTGCCGGATGGTTCGGGTGGCTTTTAAGAGAAAGTTTAGATGCTATCCATGTTCCTATATATAGGCCGTAAGCCGAAAATTGTAAGGACGATTATTGGCGAGGGGTGCAAGTTTTTGGTGACTACATAAACTATATATCAAATAAATCTGCAAGATGTGCTGGATCCAAAAATGCAATGTTTTCACAAAAATGTTTGTTTGCTATGAAATGCCATGGCGTTGAAATAAAGGTGTACAAACAGACCTCTTGAATGATGGTTTGATCTAAACAAGTCCATATTAAATTTATAGTTACACATTTCCTGACATGTTATTCATATAATTTAATGAAACAGTCCTTTAATCTCTTGGGAATAAAAATACACTTTACTAATAACCATTTTAGGAAAGAAATGTTATCTTTTTGTTCAAAAGAAAATGGTCCGTTTAACAAAAGAAAATTTAATATGTTTTAATGAAACTTGGTATGTGCCTTTTGCTATTATGGTCATTTTGATTTTGTTTCTGGTTTCCAGTCTGTATTTAGTGCATATTGCAGTCCAGTCTTTAGTACGAAAAGCTTGTATTATCTTTTTACGAAACGTGGTATGTTGTTAGTCGAGTAGTATCTTTTGCTATCTTGGTTATTCTGGATTTTTTTTATTGTATCAATGGAACTTTTAACAAGTGCATATCAAGGGTAGGGTATGGTCAGGGCCATAGATGTTTAAAGTTCACATAACCACAAACATATTTCACTATTTTCTTTGTAATATATGAAAGTCGGATTGCAATATTGTATAGTGTGTCAAAGGTCGCTACTCAAATATGTTTTAGTTTGGTAATGAAAGCCGTTTTTGAAAGCCACTTTTGATGGACCGCTTAGACCTATCTGGCAACAAACAAGTGAATGCATGATTACCCGTCACTGGTCACACCCCCTTTTTGTGACGTCATAAACAGAATCAGCCTCTTTATCTAGACATCTATCGTAACAATACCACAGAAAAAAAACCAATAATTAACGGTTTTTAGAAAATGTTTTCCACTCAGTTAGATAAATCATTTGACGATGTAACGCTACTAAGCATTTGCTGTAAAAGGGATATTCCAGCAATGGTAATTAAACAATCATTAAGGCCGTATTTCAGTTGAAATGATGATGCGTTACTCTGTGTAGTTTGTTTATTACGTCACATCCGCGCGAGTTTTATTGCCCCTAATCTAGGTGGGTTTTTCAGAGCCGATAATTACGCTGTCTTAATAAAAGGTGTTTATTGGACAAATTTACAAAATTCAAGTCCAGTTTATATTTCGAGAAATCGAGAAGGGGTAAAGTCGAGGTTAGTTGAGGTGTTTTTTTACTAAACTTAGTATGTGGTTAGATTTAGTTGTGGAGTTGTGCCTTTTGCTTCTTTGGCTTTTCTTAATTTTTTAACTGATTTAGGGCTGATTTAGGAATGTGAGTGAAAGAGCTGGTGCTTGTTGAGTTTTCGTTTTCCATGTCTTTGTAATAAAATCTTGTTTTCGGTTTTCTTGTTTTTTTTAATTTGAAGTGTTTTCTTTTAGTTAATTTTCCATAATTTTTAAAAGTGCTTGTACATAGAAGCTTACATATTATGATGTATGTTAAGCTAGAATTAACATAAGCCTAAAACAGCGATATCTGATCGCGGAAAGCGCATAGCAGACCATTCAAGCTACATGTATAACCATTTGCGTAACCGCGCAGACATGAGGACTGATTAATCATCATTTTATAAGCTACATGCAACAACGACTCCACACGCACTGTGCGTAAACCGATGACCGTAACTTTAGTTACGATCATCCCAACATGGCGGCAGGCCATACGCTTCGGAACTTTTCACGCGATATTCTAGTTGTTCAAATACATTCAGATAAATTCAATAATGCACTTAGATTCAGGTTGATGTGGAGACGAGATTCTAAAAATATTACCTTTTATAAATATACATTAATGCAGATATTCAAGTTTTAAAAATCGGGCATGATGACGGTAACTGGAAAATCATAAATGAGCATGATGACGGTAACTGAAAAGGATAGATGACGGTAACTGCATACAGGAAAGTAATAAAATGTGTACTAGCGTGTAGGAAATAGAAAATATTAACCATAGAAATGGTTACAGAGGGTGGTTGAAGTTGGAGTCACCTGCTGATCATCTGATAACCTGTGTACTGGTTTGTATTGTAGAGTTTTTTGTATTTTAAAAGCACTAAACAACGTTCTGGACAACGCAATGCAGGTATCTGTGTAAGATATATATCACACTGTTTTCATGTTGTTACCAGCACTGTATAATATCTTTAATTCAAATGAATTTAATTTAAACATTATGCGGTTTTACTTTCTTATGATGTGTTTCAATTTGATTTAGAGTTCATTTGACGGTGTGGGCTAAGAAGATCTATATCAACAGCCGTTAGCAAAACATTGTCATTTTTTGTTGATTATTAAATCCGAAAATTCATGTTGAATTATTAAGAAAACGTAAACCAATTTTTGATAAAAATGTTTCAAGTAATTAGGGAAATCCATGGAAGTTCATTGTATCACTAGTAGATGTTGATATTTGGACGAGTATAAAGGAAACCAATAAGAACTCCATATCAAGAGTTAAGATGACCCCGACCCAACCGGGGTTGCACTTATTTAAGCCCAGGGCCTTATTACGGGTTTTACCTGTTTTGATAGAGAAACATGAGCTTAAAAACGAAATATGACTATAATATAAGGATATTTGTATTTTTATGAACATATAATTTCAAGGGGCAGTAGCACGATTTTAGGGGTAATATAAGGTGAAGACCGGAAAACGAAAATAAATGGTTCCAATTGAAAGGCAATGTATTTAACTAAATAAGGTCATAATAAAGTATATGATGTAAAGGTCAGCATATGGCCTTTGAGTTTCCCTTTTCTTACACAAAATGAATTAAATGTGTTCACATAAAAATGGCCCAAAATGAATCTTATAATTTGTTCCCTGACTATGGATGATTGGTATGTCTAATGAGAATTTTGACACTATGAAATTTAAAAAAACCGTTCTACTGTCCCTTTAAGTATCAAAGTTGTTATAGAAATTTCATTAATTATCAACCGCTGGGAATAGCCGACATTCACAGAACACAATAATTTTGTTTTAAAAGGCGAAAATACATAGCAAACGATTAAATGAGTGATTTGATCTTACTCATTGTTATGTAGAATAGTTTATGATATTAAATAAACTGATGACCTCTTTAGTGATACTGGAAGGCAAACTCTCGCAATACATAGATTTCATAGTAATAAACATTTTAATGTTTTATTTCAGCCAGTTATCCAAGGGATTTATATGGCACGCATTCTGACTTTAAGCTTGCTATGGCCCTTGTGAAATGATATAAATACAGTGAAAACAATTATACGAGTAGTCATTGGCAACAATGAGAAGACATGATACTTACAAACGTTGAAATATATATAAGGAAATATATTTGGTATCTATATAAAAGGACGACGCTTATATATGAATGCTTATAACATATGCTTTTGTCTCAGTATTGAAATCTTCAAAAAATATATCTGGGTAGTTCCTGTGTGCAGTAAAATACATGAGCTGATTACTAACAGTAAGCTATGCAGTAGTTTGAAACTTAACAAAACGTAACTTAATTGGTTACTATCAGACGAGTATATGAATCATCTAGCTTTTTATTTATTCCGCTATCCCGGGGTGCAAATGTAATTAGACCCTTTCCTGTGATTTTAAAGTGCCATTTGAGTGAAGTACATAGGAATGAAATCAGTTAGGTGGCTTCAAATGGGCACCAAGTATAAACAAACTCTTTCTCCTGTAAATATTATAGAAACATATACCATCAACCTTCGTTTTGAATTACTAAAATTTATGTCATTTAACGAGTGTTTTCATAAAAAGTTACACATACTGATCTTGGAAGTGCTCAGTTACCGTCATCCTAGCTTTGACGAACATTTCAGTTACCGTCATCATCATGTTTCAGTTACCGTCATCATGCCCATTTTTTCAAACTTGAATATCTTCATAAATATGCATTAACAAAGCGAAATATTTTTAGAATCTCTTCTCCACGTCAACCTGCATCTAAGCGCATTATTGAATTTATCTGAATGTATCTGAACAACTAGAATATCGCGTGAAAAGTTCCGAAGCGTATGGCCTGCCGCCATGTTGGGATGATCGTAACTAAAGTTACGGTCATCGGTTTACGCACAGTGACACGAAGAGCTAGGTAATATTATGTATTATCTCGACTTGCATAGCAATGTCGGCTATCCATTGGTCAAAACCGGTCACCTGCCGTACATGTGTACGTATATTTTTCTATGTTAAACTGGGTCATGCGCGTCCTAAGCAACTACATGTCGTACAGAGTTATCTCCCTCGTTTTCCATTTTTTGTAAACAAACGCTGACGCCAGATCAAAGGAAATTGCGACAATGAAGCATTTCGCGTCTCATTGCCAAGAAGAGATAGACAAAAAACGTAAAAAGTTACACTCTAAAAGTACTGTCAAAGCAAATGACCAGAGTGCGCGACTTTTAAGGAATATCTAAATGAAAAGTGTGAGAATGAACTTTTCAAAGATTTTGTTCCAGCTAGACTGAATGGCATTCTCGTAAAAAGAAGACAGACTGACGGATCGCAGTATACTGTCAATTCTCTTTTCAAATGGGAAAACATGTTTGAAGAAATTTATTGATGAACTAACTAAAAATCATCTATAAAATAATAAAGAACTTGTGTCGGCCATTATGCCTGAAAATTCAGGTGATCCACCCTGACCTGTCGCATCATTCAAAAAATACCTGGCGAAACTGCATCTTGCATGTCTAAAATTGTGGCAAAAAGCAAGAGTTCGCTTTCTGGAAGATGATACTATTTGGTACTGCAACGTCCCTGTTGGGGTCAACACTCTACAGAAATTCCTGCCATCACTGAGCAAGATGTGTAACCTCTCTATAGTTTACAAAAAACACTCAATCCGTGCCCCTGGGGCTACGCTCCTATCAAGATCTCAATTTGGTGCCGCTCAGATCATGGCCGTGACTGGCCACAAAAGTGTGTCGTCTCAATTTGAACATTCGAATTGAGTTTCCAAGATGGAATATGTGTGCGACCATTCAAACGGAAATTCCCGTGTTTAGCTACTGTTAATGATAATCGGTAAATGTCCTTTCTCTCAGTCTAGAACAGCAGTACGGTTCTAGACCATACTTTTGGTGCTTAATAAAATGGTACGAACAAAAAATATATATGTTCACTAATACGTATTCACTTTTACATTCATTAACTACAGTTTTTTCGCATTGAATGAAGGTGCTCGTCGAGATAAATTCGTAACCATGTGTCCGAGAGTTTGATATCGAGATTTATTATGAGTCCGAGTTAAATATCAAACTTTGTTTTCGTTTGATATTGTGTAGTGTATATTATTAGTGTATACACGTGGTGCGTGAAGCCTACACTACGCTTCTCCTACGCGTCAGATGTATGACGTGCACCACTTCGTGTATGGACGTGGTGAGTGAAGTCTTCACTACGCTTCTCCTATGCTTCAGATGTTTGGTGTGCACCACTTAGTGCATATCGTGGTGTGTGAAGCCTACACTACGCTTCTCCTACGCGTCAGATGTTTGGCGTGCACCACTTAGTGTATGGACGTGGTGTGTGAGGCCTACACTACGCTTCTCTCCCGCGTCAAATGTTTGGCGTGCATCACTTAGTGTATACACGTAGTGAGTGCAGCTTCTGCTTCACTCTGCCTCGCCTACGCATCGTCGGCGCCACCTTGAGTATAGACCTGGTGCATGAGGTCTCTGCTTCGCTTCGCATAGGGCGGGTGCCACTTGGGAGTATACACGAGGTGAGTGTAGTCTTTGCTTTGCCTTGGATGTTTGGTGTGCACCACTTGGTGTATAAATTAAATGCTATATTGTGTCTCATAAGCAAATATATGGCTGGATTTCAGTTTTTACTCATGTATATTTATAATGTATATACCCTGCTCCTCACCTTCGTGAGGGACAAAATGGGTACTGGGCCAGGCTTCCTCGGGTCAAGACTTCCACCCTCGTTTCACGATGGGTTCCTTCCTGTTCTGTCATTTACCGTCCACTTCTCTCGCAGGGTAATGCTACGGGCCCCTTAGGGTTCCCTTTGTTCCATTGGAGCTAGTGGCAATTGGCTAACCTCTAGCTGATGTCTGCCAATCATCCCCTTGTGGAAGAGACAGGCAGGCACGTGAGAGCCCGCTGGGGCTTTGTCATTAAATGGCCTGTTCCAGCGTTTTCACCATGAAGCTTAGGGGCCCTTCTTTTTGTTAAAACAAATACTCCGTTTACATCATGGAAATTACATGGTGATATGTGTAAAAGGGCCATTTCATCTTTAGAAACACCAGTAAAATCAGTTGCATTTGTCTTCTCGCAGACGAATTTCCATCTTACTTTTGACATAGTTATGAACATAGAAAATAGAGAACAAATCGAATATATAAAAAGTGACGTGTCGTGTGCAAAAGGGAATTCCCTCCCAAATATTTGTGGAACAAAAAATCTCCGCTCGAACTGGCCATTTACGGCTGATGTGCTCCCAAGGGGCAACTAGGCTACTATACTATCGAATCTTAGGCACAGCTCCGCCGTACGTCTGGCTACACGTAGTCTTTGTGACATACAGAGGGGATAGACGGCCAAAACGGCACATGCCCTCAGGTAATGGAGTGTCATGTGTATCTTAGCGGTCTGATGGACCGTACCCTTCTGGTTGTCTTCTTTTCTGTTTTGCTGAGGCGGGACGCCGCCATGTTTTTTACGTCCTTAACTCTTGGGATGACTTATGAGTCTTTTAAGTGTTGAGCTTTACATCCAATGTAAGCACTCATCTATAACGCTTTAGTGGAGGAGGTTCCATTTTTATGTAACTTCCTCGGCGTTCATCTTTGACTCATGTCAAATAAGTTGTCTTATTTCCTAATCTATGCTAATCCTGACCATGGATAAAAAGACCGAAGCTAGTAACTCTTCCTCTAATCATCAGGTGATTACTCTTGTCATTGAAAATAGAGGGGTAACAATCACACAGTATCTTTTTTGTAAACGTGTGAATGGAGGCTGTTGGAGAACTGTATGAGATGTTAAATAAATATCCCCTTGGGATAATAAAGTCATTTTCTTATATTATCTTATGTAATTAATACATAAATTCGATTACCGTCATGTATAACCGGTATTTGAAAACAGAAATTTCATTTCGCCAACCATTTGTTTGCTAATACCGATATCAATAACTCTTTTCATAACGTCACTGTCGTTGTCGTGCAGTTGATAAGCCATGTATTGTATGAAGTAAATAATAACCCTGTGCCGAGGGGTTATGGTATATGAATTCGCGAGGGCGTAGATATATTTCCAATACGTTGAAGCAATCAGGTTAGTATTGGCTTACACTCCCATGGAACACTTCTACAATTACATCAATAAGGAGATAGACCTAGAGTGTTTGAAAATCAGAGACCTGTCATTTAAGACTTGACTTCAAAATTTATTAAGTTCATGGAGGTATAAACTTAAAAACCGCTGTGCAAACTTCGCGTAAATCCGCTATTTACACAGTTTGCACAGCGGTTCTTATGTTTATACCTCCATGAACTTAATAAATTTTTAAGTCAATTCTTATAAATAAATATACACAAGTTCGATGTTTTAATACGTTTGTTTTCTCCAAATAAACACAATGCAACAAATAGGACTGCACTATTTACGCGAACGAATTCAACTCTCAACAAAACGAGAGAGATAAAATGTCAATCAAAACGTCATTATTGTTTTAGCTCCGCCTACGACTAGTTCACCAGCCAATGAAAAATCACAACGGAATCTTGTCACGTGGCCTTGACATTCCTAGTGTCAACCATTTTACATAAACACAAACTCGCGACTGTTGGATTCGGGATGAAAAAAGCATGTTTGACTATCGTAGGTGCCATACATGTGGCTTAAAAGCCTGACGACAAGCAATCAGATCAAATCGAATTAAGTTTATGTTAAAAGGCACAGTTCTCTAATCTTGTTGAGAAACAAAGCTAGAAACTGCGGCATTTCAATGGCCGATCCTCTTGCAACAGCCGCGACTGCGGGAGAGGAAAAACGACCGGGTGTATTGTTATGTATTGTTATGCCATTTATAAAACAAACTATATAAAATATTTATTTGATATTAGCTATTTGTAATTTGTGTCTTTTTACCGATTTCTCGCGAACTGGTACAGCATAATAAAGCGCTAGTTTACGAATAGTTCCGTCATTTGGGGCGTGGCTAAGTGTGAATGGACGTGGCTAAATGTGATGTGACGTCACGAATAAATTAAGTTTATGCAGGTATGAACTGAATTTCTGTTACAGTGTTCAGCGAATCAGATACACCGATAGCAAATGACATTTATTTATACTGGATTGATAGCGATTAAATTCTACCATGAGGATATTAATCGTGAACTCTTTGTATAAACGAATTGCACTTTGTAAAATGTCCTTACTTCCGGCAACAAAAATGAACTCGTCTGTGCCGGGGGATTTGCTTCTTGTTATTTGAAATAAATTTAGCCGTGGGCGAAGGTAAATCTATCATTGCGTGTCCATCAAGTATATTTCTCACTTTCAACACAGCTATTATTATCGTACCTTTTAAAACGTGTGATTCCATTGCTTGTTTACAATATAGACTGAGACATCCCTATCAATCAAATAGATGATTCTAACAGACTTTGATTTTGTCAAGGACTATGACGTCATAAGCGTGCGCGTAAATGACGTCACTGTATTCTTGCCGTTATCAAAGGCGGCCCGCTGCGTGTGGCGCTGATTGACCACTTAATTAAACTTCTTATTTTGAATAAAATACTTTATCTGCCTCAAACGATTTGGTCATCCCCCATAAACACACGAAAATAACTTTTTAAAAGATTTAATCTCAGGAAACAGCAGAATATCTGAAATTGCCAGTCGGCTGTATCAATGCGCGGTGAAATGGCCTCAAAATCAGAGGACGTTCAATCCAAAATTGATCACGTTTGATTTTTCAGGAGAACCAATCAGAATCTAGTATTCATCACATTCATGGTAGAATGTATATTTGATAAACAATTAATGCATAAACGTTTACAGATTACGGGTTTAATGTGTTCTAACAAAACTAAACATACAGGGAGACCATATCGTATTTTACAGAGAGGAGATCCCCAGTGTTTTGTATTTTTTTGGACAACGAAAAGGCATTTGATCGAGTCTGGCTTGATGGTTTGTTTATAAAACTCTTTAACCTTGGCATAAGAGGCAAAGTCTGGAGATTGCTACGAAATTCATATCTGTCAATGCAATCATGTGTATCTTACGCTGGTTTTCTGTCTGACGGTTTTAGAATTAGTCAAGGTGTAGGCCAGGGGCGAGTAATTTCAGCTTGGCTTTTCAGTCTCTACATCAATGACCTAATACAGAATTTAGACAACTCTGGTCTAGGTCTTAAACTCCCATGGGGGCACTGCCCAGGCATTCTACTTGCTGATGATACTACTCTAACTACTAGCAATCCACGTAATTCCCAGACACTTCTTGAAGTTGTATACGGTTGTGGTTTGAAGTGGAAGTTGAGGTTCAACGTCAGTAAAAGTGCTTTACTTGTATTCAATGCAGACAAATCTCTTACAACAATAAGTTTATATCTTGGTCCATTAACAATACCCCTCAAGCAATCTGTTACATATGCTGGCGATCTCATCAGTACAAACAATAAGTCGTATGATAGAACAATGTCTGCTTGTGAAAAGGCGCGCAAAATGGTAAATATGTATCATGATCTTGGGCTTTCCTATGGTTCACTCAATCCTGTTTGTGCTTGTCGAATATAGCGTAATGTTATCTTACCATGTACTTATATGGCTGTTCCATATGGAGTAAGTTAACATCAAAAGATCTGGATATGTTGGAATCAACACAGAGATATTTCTGCAGAAAGGTACAAGGTCTGCTAAATGCACTGCCTCTCCTGTTGTTCTAGATACTTTGGGTTTATTACCAATTCAAGGGTATATAGGAAAAACATGTTTGCTTATGTTTGGTAGATTATGTCGTCTAGAAAATTCATATACTGTTAAGCAAATATTGTTACATCGAATGGTTGAATCGACATGTATGATTGATACTTGTAAATCCCCCTTACCTATTGTTTATATGTATTCACTTTTAAAGAAATATTACTTGCTTGAAACTATAGATACATTCATTGTTGAAGGTGCTATATGCTGTAAGGCAAAATGGAAGGATACTATTTCATCTAAAATATGTGATTACTATGAGGATGCTGTGTGTCACCAGATAGAAGTGAGAGAGGATCTGTCTAGGTACTTATCCGAGAACCCTACAAACCAAGCAGACTATGGGAACTGGCTTTGGTAAATAAACGTAAATTTTATAATCTTTCTCATACTATTCATAGTGCCTGTAGAAAGATTGAATCAAGAGAATGCTTGTGATATTGTAAAACACGTGGTTTTGTCCTGTTCAGTATTTAATGATGTGAGAAATGAAATGTTTGAACGAATCTGTGATATAGTACCAGTATGCGATTTTGTTGATTTTTGGAATTATGATGATGATGAAATAATTGCTGATTTACTTGGCGGTTCCTGTACCCCTCTTGGAAATCTGGACTTTACAGAATGGGAAAATGTATTATTATTAGTGTCTGATTTCATGACTGTCTGCCACTCTCAGTATTTTTCACAACTAACTGCATTTTAATTTATTGCATATGTAAATTTTGATATCATGTAAAGTCCAATAATTTGCGTTTTTTGACCGTTTCATAAACGAACAGGCGCAGTTGGAGTTTACCTTATATAAGCTTTAATGAAAACAAAGGCAATACCTTTCCAAGGGGTGTAAAGACAACGTTTTAAGACCGTAAGGTTTAACCTAACAATCCCCTACTCAATACTTAGATTAACTCTATGTCTATCTAATAATCTTATTGTTTAATAAATCAAGAAGTCATATTCTTCGGTTTCTTTATACTTACACAATGCATTCATAAATATTTCTTGACGCAGAAACAAAGACACAGCCACAGGTGATTATTGATATGGTTAACACTACGAAAATCCAAGTCAACAGTTGATGAGATTTATCTGGAAAAAAATTATACATCTTACAATAATAATGCGTTAACAAATCAATATCCAATATTTCAATTTCTACATATTGAATAGAAAACAAAATTTCTAAATTGGTTATGACAGCAGTAAAAGTGTATCTGAGCAGACATAACAAAAGTATCATACTCAGAAACATTGAAATGTATGTAGTTCTATACTAATAGATGCCTATCGTGGACATTCAAGTCTTCTCTGGTAGCTGTTGAAAAAGTAAAATGTTCCACAACAACTGTTGGTTACAGGTTCTATAACTTAATTAACAGGTCCATATACTTATTTTATAGTGAAGTTAAAAAAAGGAAACGCTGTATACATGTATTGAATCTCAAGTTTCAAAGGTCTGATAAGAAACGACAGTTTGTGCTTACCATCTGAATCCTTGCTGCAACTATTTGTGGCATTAAGTAGGAGTTCACTTCCTGAAAGGAAACCACAAACTGTCAAATACCAAAAACGATTATTCCGATAAACCAAACAAAAAGAAAATTGAAATTATTTCGTGAAAATGTTTAATTAAAATAAAATGATTTCTAAGTTGTATAAGAATGTCTTTGATATTATTCAAAGATACCAATTATCTCCTCATGTCAACCATGACAATGTTATCAAGGATATAATGATTTTCAGCTAAAGATTTCCAACTATAGTGTAAAAGGGGTACCATGTGATAAATGAAATACTTTAGGTTGATGACACAAATGTTCTATGACTGAATTGACTAAACATAATTGTACCTGAGTATCAAACACTTACCACTGTCATCAATACAAAGAGCACCCTTTTTCATGTATCCCTTTTCACATTTAGTACATCTTCCATTTTGGTTTACGCATGTAACACAGTGCTCGGTGCATTTCTTGTTGCATTTGCTGCCATGGAAACCCGACTTGCACGCGTCTAGGCAGTGTCCAGTTATCTTGTCGCAGGGACCAATAATGGTTTGAGGATAGGGAGAGCCACAGTTTGCAGAGCAATTCAGCAGACAGGTATCTCCATACTTTCCATCACGACAATTCTGGTCATGTTCGCAAGTAACTGGAATGAAATACATCGATGGTAAAATGGTGGTAGAATTTTCAAGCTGTCTTCACACATTAACATTATTAACAAGATGAAACGTTTAAAAAATATATAGAGATTAAATATCGATGTAATCCATTAATTGTAAACGAAGAGGGATAACATTATCCTCAACCAATAGCTGATAAATAGTTAATAATAGGATTTATTTCCTACTAGGGCAGTCATATCGAGGTTCATATTTAGCATATGTTGCCCTTGGGCAAAATATCACTTTTTCATTGCGTCGCGTTATAAACAACAATAATACGTCACGGTTCATCTATGACGTCACAATCTATACGGGCCGGCGGCGGGCTAGTCCATCAATAATTATACTGATAATTAAGTTTTGAATATTTTCTTTATTTTGGGACTGCGGCAATAAACAGAATATTATATTCGTGTCCATGATATACTATGTTTACGACACTTGCCTAAATATCGTTATATCCCACGCTCTCGCTCGGGAAATTTAGCCACTCTTGTCGTAAATATAGTATGACATGGGCACTCATATAATATCATCTACGTAGCTGAATGCCATTTACAGTTGGTATTTATTTGAGCGGAATTTATTTAAAGAAAAAGGTAAGTATCTCATTATTATTTCGCACACAAACTTTTACATTCTACCAACAAGTTTTTACATTTTGTTTAGGCCTGGGGTCTTAAACTGTTCCATGTTTATCGCTTTGAACATAGTCAAAAACAATTGAAAAATAAACAAAGGTCACATAAATCCCCCACGTTTGACACTGAAGTTTTTTTGATCCATTTTCACCCCACAGAGGCAGCTCAGTCTATGTAACTTTGATCTAGCCTCTGTTCTAATCATATAAGTTGTCAATAGCTGAATAAAGCCTGCTTGTCCATTTTCAATAGTGTTTAGAAGAAGAAGATAATATTCATTTCATGCGTTACATGTTGTACATATTATTATACAATATTTAAGAAGTTCTTAAAACTCAGCACCTAGCCATAAGGCTTACGAAACTCAAACATACAATGACAATTACAAATTTCTAACAAATACAAAGTTCGTACCAACTCTCTCCACTGATCCACTCCCAATCCCAACTTACCCTTACAGTACATTACTGAGCTTATATGTATCATATTAGTATATCCTTATGTATATAGATTGTAGTCTCAAAGAAAATGGATTTAGTTTTTTAAATTTTGCATCACTAAATAAACACAGACGATCATGTAACGGGGTAAAGGTGGGCAAATAAATCTTCCGAGCTTATTACAGTTCAATTAAATTTGAATTCAGCTTACCCGATGGGAAATTGTTGAGAATTAAGAGCAGACCAACAATCCACCTCGATTTCATACCATTTGCCCTGAAAGATAAAGCAGTTGTCAAGGAAAAATTTCAATAATGATTGCTCTAATATTTGTTAATAGTAGAAAATAAGTGCAGTAAAACATCTTATGATAATAGTAATTTGTAATAATTACAAGGACGAGAAATTTAAGATAAGCGGGAAACGCTTAAATTGCTTTAAATGCCACGATTTCTTAGATGCATAATGAGCAACTGCAAATACTTTTCGTTGAACATTTACGGTAATATTTTCGAAACTTATGACAAGAATATCACAAAAGATAAAACAAGGAAATCAAACCTGATATTTAAATAACAATTAAATCAAACTTTATGGGTGATTATTACATTTTGTTTCGATTTCCATCCGCATCACAAGGTTTGGACTAGATTTGAACACTGGCTAAACGGTTGATCGCCGTCCAGACATGCTTCTTTATCTGATCGTTTCAGTGTTCATCTTTGCTCGTCTGAGCGAAGGTAAGTAAACTCTTAATAAATTGGAAGGGTTGTTAAGAGTTGGAAATGACTTTTAAGCATTGATAATAGTACATAAAACAACATTAATCGACGGTATGTTATCGAGGAGTAATGAATTGTTAAGAACAGAACAGAACAGACTTATATTTTTTTAAACTTTGGTTCTTTGAACCTTAATCTACAGTGCAATATATAATTACAGAGTATGATGTAGGACATTATTTCTCAACGATACATACCTTGTTTGATAAATATAGCTAGAAACCCTAATGTATGTTTATCAGTAGACTGTAACAGTTTGGCAAATGTATGTTTAGATGGACAATCCCAAAAATAACGGCTTATGTACTTTTTACACTCACATAAAAAAAGGGGAAATTCATTTTCGATTGCAGAAAGTCCATGTCCAATACAAAAATCACACAATATATTATACCTACATGTATGGATATTTAAATAGCGACCAAAGCGTGAATGTGAAATAAAAAACATGGTGGAATATAGTTTAGATAGAGGAAAGTTCAATTCAGTTCAAGTTTACTACTTTGAGAAATGTCACTTTTAATTTCTGTACAAATTCATCATTTAGACTTTGTTTAAATGTTTTACAAAAAAAATTCACATCTTCACACTCAGGAACCATACATAAAAAAATCAAAACCATGTATAAATAGAGAAGATTTTACAAGTTTACCCAGTTTTAATGCCTTTCGTTCATGATTCGAGCATAATATTAAAACTTATTTTTAAGACGTTGTACTTTAAACCAATACTTTAAAATTTTGAGAAATCGGTTGATATATAAGGGATATCTTCGAAGTTCCCTGTAGACAGCAGCATTTGTAGATTCTGAGTGGACGTTTAAAATTCGTTTCGGGGAACCTGATTTGACATCGTTCTAATTTATTTTCCTTTTCGTATATTAGGTAAGTTCCATGGCTTGGATTGGATCGGCAAATCGGATATTGCCACCTACTTTCAAGCAAGCTCGTTTTAAAGTGTTTTTTTTTTATGCAATTACTCTTTTTATTCAACAATCAATTAACTGTTACATAATTCAGATTGAGCTCCAGTTTCATAGGCATTGTGTCATTTTCTTTAAACCATCACCAGTAAGATATCTATAGCAGCGTTTTAATGATCAAGATATTTCGATAACTCAAATGACATTAACCATCCCGATGCATTTCACTGCTCTTTGGTGCTTCCCTGGGCCTCAAAGGCCCGTTTTACATTTCAATTCAAATTTCTGCATTTTTTTCTTCCTAATTTATATCTTTAGTAGATGATTCTAAAGCCTTGTTTATGCGGCGGCCTCTGCATATATGCAAATTTGCTCAGGGTAGTTAATATACACACGTGTGTAATAGCATGTTTGCCATGCGTTCATAGGGGTTTTATGTCGCCTAAGCAGTAGGGTTTTTAGTGCTTACGATGCATATCATTCACCCATCATCATGGAGAGGGTCAGACTTGAAACTTTCCGGAGACACAATCATGAAATATCTATTTTCCGTTAGTGCTGGGCTAATATATTTGGCTTGGCCAATTTTAGTGAATGTCGAATAATGCTGCGATCAAGCAAGTGGTTAGAAGATGATGTTTTGAATCATTTTAATGATTCAGAGTGGCTAGAAAACTTCAGAATGAGGAGAGAAACTATGCATATGATTTGCGAGAAACTAAAAGACGATCTTTAACCCTGAGCAAATTGCAACACATTCATACAGCGAGATTTACTAAGGTTAGTAAAAAAATCGACATTTACTCACGGTAGTATGGCATTTACACCTACCCCTGACTAGGTGCAAATTTGCTTATGGTAGTAAAATAGACATATGTGCAAATGCGTCCATACGGCGAATTTTACTCATATGAGCAAATTTGCATATGTGGTATGATTTACGCATATGTAACAATCGCCCTATAAACAGTTTATGCTAAAGGTCGCCGTACAAACAAGGCTTTAGTCGCATTGCTGTTGGTACTATTACCGTGGTAGGAGCTATGCATTAACTGGAAACATGCTCGACTTTAGCGTGAAGACGAAAAGCTGCGTTCTTTGATGATTGTTGTTGTTTTTGTAATGTCTGGATAAGGGATTTAAGAGAATTATCATCTTCTGCGTGGTGAGCTAGATGTGAAGTGTTCTCTTGATGGTAACTGATATGTGAACATTATTAATGCACAGGTTGAGCGCAAGTTTCTTCCTATTTTCAAAGGTGGAAGGTATCTTTGTGTAGGAAATTTGATGTATCGAATTAGCAAGCGGGGAGCAAATGACGTGGACTACTGGAAATGTACCTCGAGAATTGCCAAGGAAGATTACTAATAGATCATATAGGCCTATACCGCTACGCATGCGATTGCGCGGACACCTGAAGAAACGGGTTGGAAAGGCGCATCAAGAAATATTCAAGCTGAAATTATGACCGGTGTATGAATTGATACAAGATGTACCATCATGTATCAATAACTGAATTTTGTATTTTATATTTATTGACATTAATATATGAACAAAATGTCAGAAATAAAATACAAATATTGTTTTAAAAGTTGTGTTTTTGATATGTTGAACAGGGGCTGGCCAACAGTCCCTGGTCAACAACCTTCGGAGATCGAAGTTGTTTTGCCACCTTTTGTTTAATGTCGATTGGGTTAAATAAGAAGAGGCAAACAAAAACGAAATTCCCTCATAATGTCAAACGCGAGACAGCATAACATGCAGAAACACAATACAGACAACCCAGAACATAAATCTACACTAAAATAAGATATTTTTGTCGTCAAAAGGTCTTAAGGCAAACAAAAATCAGAAAACAACATTATAGAAAAAATTGCTGACTGCTGGTGAGCAAGTAAAGACTTTTGAAACCTTACAGAAATGTTTGCAAAACAGACGGAAGATATTACGAAACAAATAAATTTGAACGATGTTAAGTGAACTGCATGACACGAAGAGGGAATTCGAAATTAAATAATTTGAAAGAAATTCGAAGATATGGTTAAAAATATCCAGTGAAATTGGAGTTACAGAAAACAAAACAGTTATTGAAAAATAGAAGACGGAGAGTGTTAGACGGAACCAGTTTATACAAAAGTCTTACTCAAGACGAAACAACTTGCTGGTGTATGGGATTCCGTATGGCCGAGACTCCAAAGCAGCAGATATCCTGTATGAAAATATTCACAGGCTTAACAAGCCGCCTTTTCTCACCTAGCATTGGGCAAGTGGGGAGTGTTATAATTTTGTTCATTATCATGTGTGTTCGAAACGTTTTTACACCAAACAACAAGGAAGTCCTTAAAAGTACACACATGTACCCCAAAACACTGTTCATATGATTGAGCTGATAACCAATACTACCAATACCAAGGAGTCTAGATAAGCCAAACCTATATAATAATCAAAAGTATATTTTGGTTTAGTATTGTAAGTAAGAACATGAAATGAATGCAGGTAAGGATAAATTGAAGATTTGATCTTTCAATTGTAGAGGTTTCTATAATCTTTTCAAAAGGAAACATATTCTGCCTTTAATATGTACACTTTACTGGTGAACAAAAACAATTGATAAAACAACAATGGGACTATAAGGAATGTTAAAACAGCCACTTTAAGAGTAATGCCATAGTTATGCTATCCTTTTTACTTTTGAATTTAATGTAAAACATCAACAGATTGACAAATTTGGTAATTTTATTTTATTAAAGGTAACTATAAATGAGATTTTATTACAAATATGACATATTAAAACATGATTGAAATTCAAGAAAGCAAAAGGTAATAATCCGTGCTGATTTGAATATAGTACTAAATAATAACCTTGACACTTTTGAAATACAGCAGTGACGCCACTCTATTGTTTCAATCGAACATTAACCTTTTGGAATCTACTGCGACTAAATTGGAAATAAAGCTTTTTGAGACAGTCCTTCGTTCTCATAATTAGTGAACGTTATTTGATTACATAACACTATTTTCATTTGAAAAACAAAATCACACATTGGGATTAAGCAATTTTATTGAAACCATATTTGACACAACGTGAACAGCTGATATTGAAAAAAATGTAATCTTGTCTATCGTTATGTTAATACATCGTATCTAAATCGCGGTATCCGTCCGTCGTCGTTATTGTGTTACTTTACCATTGTTATGGCGAAATTGATACCAAGAAAATTCAGCAGTGTTTTGAGTATCTTCTGGGGGTTTTCACTCTAAAGAATATTCCTTTTTAACATAATAGTGCCTTCTCTATGTTTAGTGCTCAAATTAAATATCTTGAGATACACAATCAAATAACACTCCGAAACAGCGGGGGCAAAATTCCAGGGTAATCCAATCGTTCACTTTTCGAATGAATCTCCTGAGAGTGACATACATCTTTCCTGCAGTAATTTTCTTTTTCCATGACATTTCTTTCCAGCGTTTCCACTTTCGACGCTGTTTATCAGATTTAAACAGCCCATTGTACCCGTCTTAGTTCTCTCGGATAATCTGGAAAATTAACAAAATTATTATCAACTCTTGTCCAGAAAATGTTTGTCAACTCTGCACTAAGCATGTTTAGTTTGGTTGAAAATTTAACAAAAGTAGAGTGACACCGTTCCTGTAGTTCATTCCTTTAAATATCATAAATGCATGTTGAAACACTTTGAATGTGGATAATATGAAACATTAATATATAAATAAACTAGAATTAATCTCTTGCAACGATATTTATTCACATTAGAACCGTTTGCACCTGCAATAAAACATATCACTGATGTTTACAATCAGGATAGTCGATAAAAACCAAACTTACTGTCTTTTTTTTCAACAGGTCATTTTGGTTTCACTTTTTGGCACAGCAAACCGTCCGTAGCTACCTTCACATGTATCCTAAGATGATATTCGATCGCCAATCAATGAAAAATTTAGTTTTGGTCGTACATGTGCATGAACACGATTCTTCCATTTCTGTGTGGCTGGTGATAAAACATCATCGTCTCACGAAATGTCTTCAAATTGAGGACATATAGACCTTTTTCCCCGAAGTACCAATTTACCTTGTATATAATGTGCAAGTTTAACACTGATTCCCTTTTGTATTAAACTCAAAAGTTCACTGTCGTTAGAACCGTTTTCACGTGCAAAAGGGATGTAGGCCTACTGGCTAAATAGTTGGGTCGCACGTGCATCAAGAATGTTATGGCATGGTGGTTATGACGCGTACGTTTTAAACAGATTAAACATGCAGAATTAAGTATGTACTTGTTTACCAGATTTGGACATCTCAGAGGTTTTAAAGGAGTATTTATTGAACCATGTCTTCGTTGTAATTGAAATTCTATGAACCTGGAGTGTTTACCACATAAAACCAAAAACTAAGGTAGTAGAAACCATTTTATACCTAGGCTGTATTTTAAGTCAGATAACACACGCGTAACCGTCCTTTCGAGAAAAAACAATAAACTCGCGTCTCGTACATTCATGTTCACGAATGGACGGTTACTTTAATAATCCAGAAGCAAGACAAGAATTACTTGATTTAATTAATTTACTGGATTTAAAAGATCCATGGAGAGAATCGATTCCACATGGAAAACGTTTTACTTGGCAACAACACTTGAGTGATCAAGATTAGACTTTGTTTCTGGTTTCGTATAATATTTTGAACTTAATTATAGAGACAGATATATCTTCATTACTTCTTGATCATTCAATCTTTTCTTTGACAATTTCCTTAGGCGATTCACCAAGGGGAAAGGGCTTTTTGGAGTTTAGTAATTCCTTACTTTATGATGAGACATATATGTTGAAAGAGTAAAATCTAAAATTTAAAACACTTTAAAACAGTACGAGGTAAAAGATGGTGAACAAATAAATGCTTAAAAGAAATATACAATATATAATCCGTTACTGTGGGAAATGTTTATTACTTGAAATAAGAGATCTGTCAATAAACTACTCATCTACAACTAAAAATAACACTGAACAAGGAAAATATTTAGCGAGTTGTTAGTTAAACATGATGGTGAAATTGATACTAAAAAAGAAATAATGAAGGAAGTAACTTGAGTGAAACATGGTTTGGAAGAAATAGCCTAACAGAAAAAAAAGTTTATACATACAATGTATGATCAAAAGCTTAGTTGATAGAACAAACAAGAAGCAGTTGCTTCTACTTTTGAAGGAAACTTGACTTATCATTAAACACTTTCGGCTTTTAAGAAGATGAAAAGTGATAAAAGTCCTGGACAAGACGGTTTTCAAGTGAATTTTTTTTAATGATCTGAACAAATATCTCATAAGCTTTTTATATGGAATATGAAAGTGGCTCGTTATCGGTATCACAACATTTAGGTCTCATTAGTCATTACATGTTTGCCCAAGGGGAATAAGTGTTAACAACTCTTTAAAAAATGGAAGCAAATTTTTGTAATCAATACTTAATACAAACTAGCCTCAGCAGTGATAGCAAATATAATTAAGACTATACTTCCAAACATAATTAGTGAAGACCAAACAAGTTTTGTACATGGAAGATTTATTGGTGAAGTTAGAAGGTAAAATTATATGATATAATGGACTATACAGAATCATATCAGATTAAAGTTAACTACAACTTAGACGTTTGATTCTGTGAATAGAATTTTATGCACATATAGCTACCCTTAATTTTGGACCAAGTCTTTAAAATTGGATACAGGTTTTGTTAAAGGATGGTTTTAGTAAATGTATTCGCAAAAGTTTAAGAAGATAGGAAGAGGCTGTCGCCAGGGAGATCCAGCATCTCCATATATTTTTATTCAACATGTATGTGCAGAAGTATTTGGCTGATTGGTGAGTTCGCCCACTCTATCAATAAAGCAATAAGCTGAATTTGAATTGTCTGCATTTAACCCAATCAAAAAATATTTTTACTACTATGACTTCAACTTTTTATATGATAATAGATATCATTGATAAGATACCAAATGTATTTAGGCAGTATTTCTACTGAGGTAACAAGAAAAAAGTGAGCATGGCTCACATACCCCCGCATCCCGTCTGATTTTTCTTCTACCTCAAGAGTCAAGAGTATCATCAGGTGAAACAAAAACGACAATTTCATCTACCTAACTGTTAAAGTTCAGATAAAACATGTCCAAATTGGAGCATCAGACTAGTCATTTGCACCAAGTTCAAACCCAAACCGAAGGGCGAATTTGGTAACAGCTTTCAAACTCAATGAAAAGTATCATCAAGTGGATCCATTTTCAGTCAAATTGCAGAATCAAGGGCAATAACTCTGTCAAAAATAATATTTCGGGAATATCTTTCAAACTCGATGAAGAGTATCATCAGGTGTACCCATAACCAAAATTTCATTCATCTAGGTGTAATAGTTTCTGCGGAAATCTGTCCC
This sequence comes from Steromphala cineraria, assembly GCA_916613615.1. Taxonomy (NCBI): domain Eukaryota; kingdom Metazoa; phylum Mollusca; class Gastropoda; order Trochida; family Trochidae; genus Steromphala; species Steromphala cineraria. The sequence goes on along the minus strand of OU744735.1, from coordinate 17,720,375 downwards.
CATTGCAGCATCGGACCTGTTAATCGCTCCAAATCAAATTATGCGAAATCAAGGGCCATAACTCTGTCAAAAATAAAATTTCGGAAATTGCTTTCGAAATCGATCAAGAGTATCATCAGGTGTATCCATAACCAAAATTTCATTAACCTAGGTGTTATAGTTCCTGAGTACATCTGTCCCCATTGCAGCATTAGAACGTTACTCGCTCCAAGTTCAATTTCAGAAACAAGGGCCATAACTCTGTCAAAAATAAAATTTCGTAAATGGGTTTCGAACTCGATCATGTGTAACATCGGGTGTATCCATAACCAAAATTTCATTTACCTACATGTAGGTGTTATAGTTTCTGCGTAAATCTGTCCCCATTGCAGCATCAGACCTGTTACTCGCTCCAAGTTCAATTTCAGAAACAAGGGCCATAACTCTGTCAAAATTAAAATTTCGAAAATGGCTTTCAAACTCGATCAAAAGTATCCTCAGGAGCACCAATAACCAAAAATTTCACTCATTTAGGTGTTATAGTTTTAGAGCAAATCTGTCCCCATTTGAGCATCAGACCTGTTACTAGCCTGAAATTTCAGAAACAAGGGCCATAACTCAAAAATAAAATTTCGGAAATGGCTTCCGAACTCGATCAAGAGTATCATCAGGTGTATCCATAACCAAAATTTCATTTATCTAGGTACAATAGTTTCTGAGAGAACTTGTCCCCATTGAAGCACCAAGTCCGCTGTTTGTACTAAGTCAAATCAGAGATTCAAGGGCGATAACTCCGTAAAAATTAATATTACGGAATCGGCTTTCGAACTCGATCAAGACAATCATCAGGAGCATCCATAACAAAAAATTTATTCATTTAGGTACAATACTTTCTGAGAAAACTTGTCCCCATTGAAGCACCAAGTCCGCTGTCTGTACCAAGTCAAATTGGAGATTCAATTAATTTTACGGAATCGGCTTTCGTAGTCGATCAAGAGTATCATCAGAAGCATCTATAGCCAAAATTTTATTCATCTAGGTCCAATAGTTTCTGAGAAAATTAGTCCCCATTGAACCCTATCAAACTAAGTCCAAAAAGTGACGTTTCCATGGAAACGGCCAAAAATTAAAATTCCAGAATGCTACAGATGGTCAAGAATTGATGAGAATGACATGTTTTACAATTCTGCAAAGTTTGGTTGATGTAGACCAAGTAGTTTTAGAGATATGTGACCGGACGGAAGGACGGACGGACGGACGGAGGGAACGACCGCTATATACCCCCGCTTACTTCGTAACGGGGGTATAATTAGCAGAATTATTCGAAAAATATCTAGTCACTAGGCTTATTACCTGGAATTTTTAGGCAATCAGTTACTGTCTAGACAGTAGCTTAATGCCTTCATGTAGGAAATAAGATTACTGTCTCGTTACCCTTATTGCCGCTAACATACATGTTATATTTGAACATTATTGTGTTAATTTTGAGTGAAAGAAAAATGATGCTGCTATACTAATACAAAAACAATTTTGTTAAAAAGGTAAAATAAAAAGTTATAAAAATTGGTTATAGTTCATCGATCCCGTACGGGAACATTGGGACGTAGAAGACAAAAGTGTTAAAAACTGGTTAATTTTACTACAGGCCTAGGAATAACAACATATGACAAATTGGTCGATTGATTTATTTCGAGTTCAATTATGTTGATAGGGTGTGATTCTTGGTCTTTTGGTGACGTTTGCCTGTTCCCAATCTTTTCGGTAACTTTGACTACATGATTTTGGTTTCCGAAATGTCGTTTTCACATTTTCTGTTCATGTTACTTGTCGCCCCTAAAACAACTATACGTATTACAGACATTTTCATTCTATCGAAATAATTTAAAGAGTTATTTCAACAGCGTGATATTCTTTTTTAAATATTTGACACAAGACAAGGTTTTTTGACACATCTTTTAGCTTTGGTCCAGTGCGAAGCAAAGTGTGATTAAGCCCATTAGAGAACTGACCTGTTAACAAAAACAAACTGTAACCTTAACAGTTTACTAGAAGTATGCATGCATGTGTCTAAACTTGAAAAATGTAAAGTAAAACCAATACTTACCAATTTCTGTGAAATGATGTGCGTAAAGCGTCCATGTTCTTTGTTAAGTACATTTATCATATAATTGATGGTGTTTTCGATGCGATAAAATCGTCAGGGTAAACTTATCACGCATTCGTATTTAGGATATAATAGCTTGGTTATCGAAGCATTTCAAGTTGTTTTCATCGTTTGTTTAAAAAATATAACGATATGCAGCTGACAATATCGACTATCGAAAAAATATGTGCTTCAATTTTCGTGAATAACATAGGATTAGATCGCTCTGACCATGTCGGTTACCAACTTATCAGCAAAAACAAATCATATTCTAGTGATAGTACAGATTATCAGTAGCGGAGTAACCAAAGCAACAACCTCACCTTCGTAAATAGTCGGCGTTTGGTCTAAGGATACCGTAACTGAACTGGCGTAACAACAATGACAAATGAATGCATCTTTTCAAAATGCAGTTAGAGTTACTTCGAATTCCCCTGTTACAAGTAGCGACGTTGACAAGTGGTTCTTACACATTTTGTGTTATAAAAATATACAATGTTTACTCGTGCACTGAGAATCAGACTGAAAATGTCGATAGATTGTAGCAGACGTTTCTAACACTGTGAAAAAATCATTTCATGAAGGAAAATTTGAAGACTGTTCACAACTATACATCGCCGATAATATGACCTTCACCTTGGTTTATTATGAAGGCAATTACTCCGCGAAATCTAGGTCAAACATATTTTAAGAAGGAATCATATTTTCGTTTAAACATGTTTATTTCAAAATGACATTATATGATGAAGAAATTATTAACCTCGTGTGTTTCCGTATCATTAATATCCTAAATAGGAATAAAAATATATGTATTATGCTCGCCAAAGGCTCGCATAATACAATTTTTATTCCTATTATATGATATTAATGATACGGAAACACACTCGGTTAATAATGTCTATGTACTTTGAACAAGAGTAAAGATGGTGTTTCCTTTAATTGTTTATACATTAAAACATACACGTACATGTTTATACATTACAACGTGCACGATGCTATGTATCATTCAATAATGCACTACGGAGTTTAAATTATATTCACTGATATCATACACTTCAGTGTAATTCTCAGGTGTAAACACATGATTGTAAAACTAAAATTGGTGAAATACATGGTTGAACTGTACCTAGATGAGGAAACATGTCTTGTTTTTATCATATTATATAGATAATTTACCATAGAATCAGACAATAACTTTCTTGTCTAATTTTTGTCTATAAAGGATTTCACAAGGAGTCAACCTGAAATTCATACGCGTTTGCCGTTGCTTTACGCTCAGTAAGCCTACACACTGCTAACTATCCCTTGCGAAGTGTTATACAAAATTAAACTTTTATGTAATCGGTGTTTAAAATTTCGGTTTTTACCCCCCCCCCCCCCCCCCCCCCCCCCCCCCTCCCCGCCCCATTCGCGGTCCGATCAACATGTTTAAAAGCTCTAGCCCACACTTAAAAGGTTCAGTGGATTTAAACACAGTCGTCTTGCATGTTAACCGTTCCCAATCAGTTGTCTACACACACTTTTTGTGGAAAATGTTGACCCTCTATGTAGCAATGGTGTTTTAATAAAGACCGTGTAGACGTTGCATGCAAGTATCGTTACGTTTTTATCCTCCCGGCATATAATGCGGGGGGATATATAGGCGTTGGCTCCGTCTGTCCATTCGTCCGTCCGTCCGTCTGTCTGTCTGTCTGCAAACACATTGTTTCCGAGGCAGACTTTGAAACCGTTACAGCCCAATGAAGCTTTGTTTATTACCTACGAGGGCAGTCATGCCGAGGTTCATATTTTTCCTTGTGCCGTCACGTTATAAACAGTGCTTTGACGTCAAAGGTTCACCTATGACGTCACAATCTAAACGGGCCGGCGGCGGCTCGTCCGCCTATGATGGGAAGTAGTTTTTGAGTATTTTCCTTAATTTTGAGACAACGGTAATAAACAGAATATTATATTCGTGCCCATGACATACTATGTTTGCGACACTCGTGTCTATATCAGTATATCCCTCACTCTCGCTCGTGAAATACTAATATTTAGCCACTCGTGCCGTAAACATAGTATGTCATGGAGACTCATATAAAATCCTCTTTATATTGACTAGTCATCACATGTAATTGTGCCTTTTCGGATTTTCAACTTTTTGGAATTTTTTAATTTTTGCGGCGTCAACGGAAACGCAACTTTCAAATGTGTTTCCGGAGCAGAACTAGAAAACAGTTGTGCCGAGCTTAACGACACACGGTATGTTGACCAATCATGACATGTAGTTGTGCCTTTTGGGCTTTTCAACTTTCTGGATTTTTTTATTTTTCCAGTTCCCATGGAAACGCAACTCAGAATGGCGTTTCCAGAGTATGATTTGAAAACCATTAAGGCTAGCTCAATAAAATTTTATATATTGACGAATCATGACCATGTAGCTGTGCCTTTTGGGATTTCCAACTTTCTGGTTTTTTTTATTTTTCAAGTTTCCATGGAAACGCAACTCAGAATGGCGTTTTCGGGGTATAATTTGAAAACCATTAGGGTTAGCTCAATGAAATTTGGTATATTGACTTATCATGACATGTATTTGTGACGTTTGGGATTTTCAACTTTCTGGAATTTGTTATTTTTCCAGTTTCCATGAAAACCCAATTAAAAAAATTCGTTTCCGGAGCAGAATTTGAAATCCATTAGGGGTAATTCAATGAAACTGTACAAATGTGCCTTTTGGTGTTTTCAAATTGAAGGATGTTTAAACTCAATGACATTCTTCATTATAACATTACCATTAATTTTTAAACTGTGTCTCACCAAGGAATGAAGATGTTTTAATCAAACAGCATATTGTTTTGCTCTCTCTTCACATTAACATGAGAAACTTGACGATGGCATAACATTAACATATACTAATTAAAAAGACCTAGATTTGGTTTATCATAGACAGACAGACAGACAGATTTTATTGGTATATATGGCCCGGAGACCAAGAGTACAATGAAAAGTAATATGTTTCAAACAGTAACAGCGCTACCATGCAGTATCACATCGTACAGAACATTTAACATCAAAGGTTTACAAATCTTGGCACTTTGATCTAGAACGATCAATATGATAAATTAATAACAGCTGCACATCGTCTGTTGTTAAGATTGCTTTAAATTTGTCTTTTGTTGGTTGTTTACAAAAATACAGAGGTAAATATTTAGATCTTAAACATGAATATTGAGGACATTCTAAAAGTACATGGTATTCATCCTCTGTGAGGTTACAATGGTTACAGTCAGTAATTTCGTTATTTGGTTGTTTGGAGAATCTTGCTTCTTTTATCTTAAAACCATGGCCATTACATCTGAACAAAGTAACAATTCTACGTAAATGAATTGAGGTTAAAGAAGACAGATACAATTCAGGTTTAATAAATGTTTTAAACTCGCCATAATAGCTAATACAGCTAGACGAACGAACATCATGGAACCATTCCTGCTGATATATGTCTTTACATCTTTGCTTAAACAACCTTAAAAATGAATCTTTGTCGCCAATATCCTGTGCGATCCATACGTGGCCAAAGCCACATTGGAACAATACTTCACGAACAGATGAGGTCCAGTTTATATCGCCCGTGTCGTCTAATCTCTTTAAAAGTTCATAACTGTTTCTAGATATTCTATCACGAGATTGTCTGATCAATCTTATCCAGAATGCTATCGCTCGACAGCGAGCATTGATAACTAAAGGGAAACGTCCACATTCAGCAAGAATAATCTTATTAGAGGCTTTATATCCACATTTTAAAATAAATTTGCAGAATTTAGTATGTACTTTTTCTATGTTCTTGTTATTGTTAAACCCCCAAACTTCTGATCCATACAACAGAATTGGTTTGATTTTTCCATCAAACAATTTGAATGAAGACTCAATGGGCAGATTCTTATATTTACAAATAAAACGTTTTATAACGTGGAGTGCTCTTTCTGCCTGCATTGCAAGCGTCTCACATGCTTTTGAAAACATATTTCTACAAGAAAATACAAGTCCTAAGTATTTATAATAGGATACGACTTCTATTTGGCTATCGCCAATAAACCATTTTTCACATTTTGCAACTTTACCTCCATTCTTGAATACTATTATTTTCGTCTTTTTAATGTTAATTGCGAGTCCCCACTTCAAACAATATTCCTTTAAGACGTCAATCTTTCGCTGTAAATTAATAACTGAATCTGCAAATATCGCAACATCATCAGCGAATAATAGCATTGATAAATCGTGGATAGTTTCATTAATTTCAAATATGCCCCTTGAATCATTGGCTATTATTTCTTTAACAAGTTCTTCTATATATAACAAAAATAGTATAGGAGACAGGACGCAGCCTTGTCGAACACCAGAATATGTATCGAAAATATCTGTCATCTCCCGTTTACTGGTTCTGACCGAAGACTTTACGTTATCATACATATTTCTTAAAAGACGTTGAAGTTTTCCATGGACACCAGATTGCAGCATGACAAAGATAAGTTTTGATCTATTTACAGAGTCGAATGCTTTATGGAAATCAACAAATAAACAATAAAACTTTCCTCCCTTCTTACGTAAATATTTATGTGCAAGGCTATTCAAGGTGAAGATGTGATCGAACGTAGAGTGTTCTTCTCTGAAACCTGCCTGATGTTCAGATAGAAGTTGCTGGCTGGAAATCCAAAACTTAATGCGGTTGTCTATAATAGTGGTAAATATCTTGTTTAGAGTATTCAGCAAGGCTATACCCCTATAGTTATTAGGATCCTTTTTATCACCTGATTTATGTAAGGGTACAATTAAGTCAATATTCCAAGATTCAGGGAACACCCCACTCTCTAAAACATGGTTAAACAAGCAACTTATATATGGCAGCAGTAATGAACTAATTTCTTTAAATACTTCCAAGGGGATGCCGTCTTCACCGGGGGATTTCCCATTTTTAAACTGTTAATAGCACATAAAATTTCACTATCATCAATATTACCACCCAAAAAATCGTCTGCAATGATACAATCTTCACATTCTTTGGCATTATGTGAGTTAAAATAATCTGCAACCTCTTCATCAAATTTGTCATTTCCATTCGCGGCCTTATCATCAAAGAGCTCTTTAAAATAATTATACCATTCATCAGCAGTTATGTTTTGGTCAACATTTTCCCTACTAAAACAATATCGTTTGATAGATTTCCAAAAATATCGACATTCTTTCTTTCATAGTCTTATGATGGTTATTAAAAGTCAAACAAAATTAGCTGCATGTATGAATACAACATTATTCACACAATCAGTATATCAAAATATATACTAAAATATTCAACTTCAGTCGGGCCGGGGGTAAGCTATCTCTCCTGATGGCTCTTGTTTAATTTAGCCGTCATTTCAAGTTTTGAATTGATTTAAAGTGACGAGAGAGGGACAATGGTAACAAAATATAATTCGGCGCAAACTGACGGCACATTTGACACTGTGATGTCATTGTCGTTCGTGTCTGTGACGTCATTACAATCAAACGAAACACGTCGCATTCTGAAAGCTTTACGCGACGACAAAGGTATTTGGTGATCAATAATTTCTTTACTTTCGGACATTTTGACTGACTCATCAAATGTTATTGACATTGGCACATGTGAAAATTAGCAGTTAGTAAAAACATGGAATAAATTGAAGTTGTTTAGATGTTTTAGGGAAAACTTGTCAGTCGAATTCAAGTTTGAAAGATGACGGCACAACGTTTAATTTGATTGGTTCACGACAACCAATCAAAAGACAGGAAAAGGTGTTACTCCCTAGGGACTTGCAGGAAAAATATTATCCTGTGTCTGTCTCCCATATGTGTAATACTAATATCTTATATTATTTGATATGTTTACAGTATGGCAACTAATTTCATAAACTGTTCTCTTAAACATTTCATAAATGATCTATACATAGCTTCAAGGGATCATCGATTTAACCTATATTTCAAACTTCTCAGACAGTTAATAAGTGGACTTGCTTTGCGTAGTATAATTTCAATATGATGCTGCCATTTGCCATCTTGTTGTAGGGTTAGACCGAGATGTTTGTGTTCACTGACTTCATGAATTAAAGTCTGTTTAGTGTTAATGGAAGTTTCGGACTTGCATTACCCTTCTTTGAAAATAGCACTTGTTTGCCCAGTCTGGAATTTGTTTTAAATCATTGTTTAGCAAGGTCTGAGTCTGAAAAGGATCTTCTATAACAAGGTATAAAGAAGTGTCATCTGCAAAGAGCTTAATATTACTTAACAAACCGTCTGCTAAATCATTTATATAAACAAGAAATAGTAGTGGCCCTAATATAATGCATATAAGACAGGCCTTGGGGAACACCAGCAAATATTGGTTTTGTATTTGATTTATGACCATTTATTACAACCGATTGTTTTCTGTCTCTAAGATAATCAATCATTTATTAAAAGTAGCAGAACGTTGAATATATACACATAATGAATAAAATATGTGTACTACAAATTCTAGTAAATCAAAGATAAGAAGAAATGAATAAAAGTAAATAGCATTGCATTTCCATGTAAAGAAAATCACAATGAAGCTAATGATTTGTTTTTAATGTTTTCATTGTAAACTTCTCAGCTGCAAATCGATTTCAGACTACCAAATATACCATTAGACTAAACCTGTGCAGTAATTTCAGAGTTTATATATGAGTTATCCAGAATGATCTTCGGGTCAAGTGTCTATGTAATGGAAAAATAGTAATAATTGTTTTACAAATGTAAGTTATCTTTGAATAAGGCAGGTCCGGATCAAAAGCGACAAGATGAAACCGATGCTATTTAAGCATGCCATATTGAGTAAACAAATCGGAGAGGTTGGGTGCATGTAACAGAAAAGATCCGACCTAAGGTTTAATGGGGAGGAGGACGTTTTCTTTCTGACATAGAAGTTCTAAAAGTCTCAATACCTCATTTGAAGGTTATGTAATCGTACAGATATGATCAAGTAACAGGCGAAAACTGCGGACTGCCATTTAAGTGGGCACTCATTTTAATCACATGTGATAGAGAAATGAATTCAGTAGACTTAACTTTATTCAGTACGCTTTTGTTTAGATAAATTTATATAGATGAAATATAATAAAATTACGGAATTGGGAACATAAACATAGTGGTAGGGACGTCATAAGACAAGTTCAAGGAAATCTACATTTTAGCATTAAGTAATGGTTTAAATTGTTTGATAAATCCATTCTCCATCAGTTCCAACAGCCGCGGATTATCGCATTTCATTTTTTAAAAGGGACACACTTTATATTTTCCACCAGAACACTTTTCTAAGTGACTGCTTAAAGGGCCGGTTGATTTGTGAACGATGAAGATTCATTCTTTCACTTAATCGTCTTTCTGTCTTGCCGATGTACAATTCTTTGCATGCTACACATATTATAACATAAATTTAGACGACATTTTTGGAATGACAGTTCATGTTTTCTTTTACAAAGAAGCGTTTATCTTTAACACTGAACTCGGCAACCTCTATGATATTTCTGCAGGTAAAGCATCGTCATTTTTAAACTCTAGATTCACCCTGATCTGAAATGTCAAATCTTGACTTTGTGAGAATATGTCTTAAATTTGGTGGTTGCTTACGGCTGTTTCTGAATCTTGTCTTCTTTAAAAGTGCCTTCATTTTCGTACTTTGTTTTAAAATCGGGAGCTGGCTATTGATAATTTGAAGAGGGTTGATATGTGACGGGTTGAAGGTGGTCACAAGAGAAATCTCTCTATCAACATTTTGAGGATGAACCGTTTGTTTGTCTCTTCTCAACACTTCAAAGTTTAAATTCACTGCCTTTTCAATGCAATCCTTAATAAGGTTTCAGGATAATTCTGCTCTAAAAGATGGTATTTCAATTCCAAAAGTCTCTGTATCCGCCAGTCGTCTCTTGATACTATAGTGCAGATTCTTCTTGCAAGGCAATATGGAATATTTCTTTTAGTATGTGAAGAGTGGCATGAATTGAAGTTCAGGTACTGATGACTATCAGTAGGTTTACAACACAGATCAGTTTCAATTCTTTCTCCTTCGTCTTTAACAATTATCACATCAAGAAAATTCAGTAGACTTAAGTTGTGTGCGTCTAGGGTATGGTATGTATGCGCTCTGCATATGCAAGCATCTACAACAATAAAGTGGGGATACGCAAATCATATGCATCTCCAACGCACCCGCAACGCAAAGAAAACGCAAAGTTCGTAAATCAATCGCTCCATGTGCGGTACAAGTAAATACGGTAAATTTTGGAGCGTACTGGTTGCGTATGAACAAAATCCATTCGCAACTCAAACGCACTTGCTATACGCTTAAGTGGGACAGGGCCATGAAAGGGGGTCTCCAACTTCTATTTTTTAACTTCCAGTGTATTGTTAGCGAGGCCCTCTCCGACCCTCTAGGGGCCTCGCTAATAAACAATGGAAGTTAAAAAAATAAAGGGGGTCTCCAACTTCTAATTTTTAACGTCCAATGTTTTATTAGCGAGGCCCTCTCCGACCCTCTCGGGGCCTCGCTAATAAAACACTTGAAATTAAAAATTAGAAGTTGGAGACCCCCTTTAAGGCTCCGACATAATGACAGCTCTGTTGGCGACACTCGTACACTGTGCCGCCTTGAAAATTATGTATTTACGGACAGCAAAACATTGGTTGAGGTTGATTTCCAATTTCAAATGTTTTGCTGACGTGTGACTTTCATGATGTAGGTTTAAGATTGCTCATCTATGTCGAGCAACTATAGTATAGATTAAATAAGTTCAAATAACCGAGAAAATGCAACCTTGTCCATTAAGAAAAATTAAATAAAATGCATAATCTGATCCGATTGGGTAAGAATAGTGGATTAATACTGCACAATGTTCAATCATCACCAGTATATTTATCCATTTACATCATGTGCAATTAACCATTTTTTAAATGTTTCAATTACTTTTATTTCATCTGCCAGGACAAAAGGTATACTGGAATAATGTGGAATGAGGTTGTCGTCTTGATTCTACTGTTGTTCATCGATTTCTCATTGGGTGAGATTCTCTGCGTAGTGAATATTTAGATTATGATAAGCTTTTGTACTTGCAAATAAGTCGAAGTGACCTACTTTATTCATGACTGACAAACTTTATCACAGTTTAATAATTCGATTTTGTAGGTAACATTGTTGTATGAAAATAGCTTTGAACAAAATTAACATTTCCTAAAAAATGATGCATATCATTACAGTTGCTTGTAAACGGGACCAGAGATGTCCTGATGGAAAGTATGGAGATAACTGTCTGCTGAATTGCTCTGCAAACTGTGGCTCTCCCTATCCTCAAACCATTATTGGTCCCTGCGACAAGATAATTGGACACTGCCTAGACGCGTGCAAGTCGGGTTTCCATGGCAGCAAATGCAACAAGAAATGCACCGAGCACTGTGCAACATGTGTTCAGCAAAATGGAAGATGTACTAAATGTGAAAAGGGATACACGATAAAGGGTGCTTTTTGTATTTATGAAAGTGGTAAGTCTTTGATACAAGTATGTTAAATTAATTCATCAACAGAACATGCATGTCATAAACTCTAAGTAATTCACTCAAAGCCCCTTTAAAGGAACATTCCAATGAAAAATGAAAAAGAGCCTTTTAAAACAATGTTTATTGATAAATCGTTCAGCGTTGGCTAATAATTTTTAGATAAATCACAAAATCTGCAATTAAAGTTCAAAGTTGGGAAAAATCAAGTTTACCGGTATCGATGGGGGACGCCATTTTGCTATCTCGAATGGTAAACGAGAGCGAGAAACAGCGGGAATATGTCGTCAGCAACACCTAGCTCCAGACAGCGATTATCCGCTCCGTGATGTCACTAATATAATCGCTGCCATCAGAAGCTTTCCGGGTGGAAAAGCTCAAACACCGCGCGTGCAACCAGCGAACGCTGTCGCGCTCAAAAGTGCAAACTCGTAGGATTCACATTGCAACTCCGAACAACGACTCAAGAAAGAGTTCGGCAGGCCACTTTTTATTTATATTTTTGAAGTGTCCTTTGCATTATCTAAACATATCCTGTTTGTCAACCAATTGCAAATATCATGAATAATCATGTTACAAAACAATAAACTCAACTTACATTGTATATCATATTCATACGCCTAACGCCTAAAGTAAATCCTCGAACCGATTCCTCAGTGTGCAAACTAAGCATTTGGTTCGAGGTTATCCATGACGTCATTTCGATTGATACACGAAATCCGTGTAACAATGCCCCTGTCACTGACGGCAGGGCAACTACCGGAGAGACAATCGGAGGGAAGGCGCCCTGTCTTGGAGGTTGCAGCGACACACCACGAAATTAGGAGACGCCGCTAGATTCAATGGTGGGCGGTGACGGCCTGTCAAACATGAGACTGCAACAACCGTCATGACTTCAGCAAAGACGTGCCGGGTCCAAAATTTATACTTCTATGATGCCAAAAGCAATAAATAAACATAAACAGACTGCTGCAAAACTTCAGTACAGGTTGGAAAAGAGCTCTCAAGTTCAGACGTCACAAGGTTTGAACACTGACATTTTTTTAGAATTTTTCTACGCTAGAGAAACAATACATTAGGTTGAAATAAAGTGTAAAATGACTTTGCTGAAATAAGTACATTTGTATTATAAACTTAATGTAACAGAAATTATTTTTCATTCTTTATACCACTCGAAAAAAATAATTAAACCTACTGACTGGACCTTGTCGAATCTTAAAAAGTGAATCCGCGATGATGTTGGTACGTTCGTAGTCAAACTGATATTGTTTGTATTAATAAAAAAAACACGATTGATTATTTAAAAAGATTGCATTTTTTATGTTGGCATGGACTTCTTATTATCTAATTCAATTTCATGTTTTTTTTATTTAAAAATAAAAAATTAAACTCCTGGCTTGTTTGAGGACGAAGATATTTTTTCCATTTATTAAGTTGTCACCGGTACTTAACCAATTTTGACTACGAATAACTGAGGCGTACATGCTGTATGAAATTATCGGAGTGATAATGTAATGATTGTTATTATGTTAAGATACCATAAAAAGTATGTTCTTGTAAAATATTTTTTTAAATATTTCTTCTAATCATTACGTACACAAATTGAAATGAAATTATGATACATGTATGTCATTAGTATACTAAATTTAGTACAACAAGCAACTCATCAGTAGTGAGTAAGGAATAAAGAATATACTCAAAATAATTCTTTATATCTTCCGAGTGTTTTATATCTAACTTGCGATGATGTAGCTGAATAATCCATATGTTTGATTGAAGTATTTTAAAGTATGGCTTTTGTATAAATAAAATTATTTTATCTATGATTTTTTTTTATTCAATTGAACAGAAAGGTGTGATTTATTGAACTGCACAAACTATCACAATATGTGTCTCTTAACCCATCAAAAACGTTTGCTTTTTTATTTTTTTGTTTTACAATGTATATTTCCTTTTATAGATTTTTAATAATAATACAATGATTGAAACACGTTCAAATCAACAATTATTTTTCCCTTTTCAGACTGACAAGAGGCTTTTAAAAATCAACAGATCGATCATGTGAACGAGTACAGATAAAAAAAACAACTATTGTAACTCTGAGAAAATAAAATGTCATTAAAAACTAAATTTTTCGTTTTTTTAAAGGATTTACGAAATGATATGCAAAAGTCTAAGTAATACAGTCTTCATACAGTCGGAATACTGTAACATGTTTCAGTTAAACATTAAGTACATTGTTTTAATCAGGAAATACAACGCACACGACAAGACTGCTCGTTTTTTAAAAAAAAAATTTAAAGTAGATAATTCATATTGTTAATACCAGTCTAAGTCGTAATTGCTTGTGGAATAATCCAGATCTGTCGTATGACTGTAGGCACGACGATGTTTTACGTTAACAACGAGCGCAGCGCACTCATTCAGCATTCTATTATATCATGAAAGCTCCGTAGCACAAAGATGTACGCAGTTTATAATGTCAGCTCCTTGCATAGATTCTTGTGGTGTGTCGATGACGTCATATTTTCAAATAAAATGGCGACCCCCGTCATCGTTCAAATACAAATGTTTAAAATTCTGTAAATACTTAACTCGTTGACAGAAAAATTGTGAGAATGTGTTTCATAACTCAAACTTTTGCTTGAATTAACTTGAAATCTTAATGGAATTTTCTGTTAACGATGCATTTTGTAATCATTAGCCGAAAATCATTATATCCTTAATAACATCACCATGGCTGCCTTGTGCATACAATTATCATCTGTGGTCCATCTGTGACAGTAATTTCAACATAAAATGTACCTAGCACTGTGCAAGATGTGTTACATCTTAGGGAGGTGTATATGATGAGGGATACCAGCTATTCAATGATAATATTTGTAACACAAAGTTTGCTAAATGATCATGTAGCCTCCATTCTCTCCCTACAGAGGCAGATCAAGTCATGTTGATTTAGCCTCTGTTCTATTACGCCGAAAGCCGTTAGTACCGGCAGTTTCCCCTGGCGGAAAAAAATGCATCACAATACATTTGAATTTCTTTAGCAAATGACAACGCTTCTCGCATGGAAAGGGCGGTTCATATCACAATGCCATTGCCTTGATTCAGTAGCCAAAACGATAATTTAAGAACAGCGTCGCTGATTGCACAACTAACTTTGATTGCCTCCAATTAGGCATCTCCCATTCTATCCCACAAACTCGGCGTAATATAACAGAGGCTAAATCAACATGACTTGATCTGCCTCTGTGGGGAGAGAATGCGTAGCCTCAAACATCTCAGTTTTAAGTTTAATGTTAAATAAAATATTATGTAATAAAGAGTGTAGTTGAAGCTTTTTTTTCTAAAAACTGATAACAAAACAACAATTCTAGATCTGTCTTTGGTAGGGAAAGACCAGACACGATTTGGATCATAATCAAATTATGAAATCAAGTTGTTCCTCTAAAGACCAAGAAATGATGCTATGGAATTATTAGAAAAAGTGGGACATTACCTTAGCTTTTAGGCTTCCCAGAAATTGATCTATCCTTGTTTTTCTAAAATACTTGGAAACAATTGAGGGTAAGGTGAAGTATTTTGAGTTCAAGTACAGGCCTAAGGAAAACTCCAGTACCATTGACTCTAAGAGTTAAATCAGGCTAGACCAAAATACTTCGGGCTGGCCCCAGAAAAAAAACTAGAGTAATATGAGGCTGATACACATTTTCTCGTTCTACGGAAGAAGTCCATCAGAGTTTAGGCCTAGACAATTTTGTAGACAGAACAGACAAAGCCAACCTATACGTTTTTGCATGGTATGCATACTCCCCTTAATGCTATAGACTAACGAAATCGTAATTGTCTCAACATTTTATTTTACCAAAGGGTAAATTTAAACACGATTATAGAAATGGCAGGATTGTGATAACACTACTAGTCATGCCCAGCCATAGGTATAAATGGCAAAGATTCGTAGAGAATGACGAATAGAAAAACAATGACTCGTATCTTCTCAATGTATTTAAGTGTCATTCATTCTTCATGACGACAGATTTTTAGAACAACCATTTAAGTAGGAATGAGGTAGCTAAAAGGATTATTCTCCTTTTAATTTGTTGGTGACAGATCAATGTCCTGACAACTGCCTTATGGACCTATGTGACAAGGATTCGTGCGTACGAGGCTGTAAAGCCGGGTTTTATGGTGCTAGATGCGACTTGACTTGCAACGACGCCTGTACCAGGATGAAATGCACACAAGACAGCGGGAGTTGTATACATGGGTGTATTCAGGGTTATGAAGAAACAAACAGTGGATGTAAAGTTGCAGAGGGTGAGTTATCCTATAGAACCTGAACTTTTTCCTAGAGAAATGATAATTTTTCGTATCTTCTATATTAATTAGGTTTTCTGGCAATCGACAGAAAATCAATTCATGACGAGGTGGTTTTTGTAGTTTTTGTTAGGGAAAGAAAAGACATGATTGGGATCATAATCAAATATGAAATTAAGTTTGTTCCTCCAATGATTGAAAGGACAGAGATAGATATTAGAATTACATATAGTTATTTGAAGCTAACCTGAAATTGCTCTATCATTGCTTCTCTAAAATACTTGGACAAGTTTTGTGAGGTGAATTACATGTAATATGAGGCCAAATAGAGGTATGTGAGTCCGAGGAAAATACCAGTCTAATTGACTCTAACACTTACTTCAGGCTAGGCCAAAACACACTAGCGTTATTTCTGGCTGACCCTAGAAAAACCCGATCTACAAAAGACATCAAACAATTTTCAGGCGAAGATTATTTTTATGAAAAAAACTTAATCAAAGTTAACCTATCGTAGACAAAACAGACAAAGTCAAATTAAACATTTTTGCATGGTATGAATATACTCTCATTTATCCTATACATGTACGACATCTTATTGTCTCAACATGATGTTTTACCAAATAATAATCAAAACACGATAATAGAAATTGGAGGATTGGGATATAGCTAAAAGTCATGCATAGCCATAGGTATGAGTGGCAAAGATTCGTAGAGTTTGACGACTATGAAAACAATTACATATATCTTCTCAATATGTTTAAGTTCCATTCATTGTTCATGAATCCCAAATCTCAGAACAACCATTAAACTAGGAATTAAGAAGTATAGAATTTGATATACTCCTTTTAATTTGGTGGTGACAGATCAATGTCCTGACAACTGCCTTATGGACCTATGTGACAAGGATTCGTGTGTACGAGGGTGTAAAGCCGGGTTTTATGGTGCTAGATGCGACTTGACTTGTAGCAGCGCCTGTACAGGGATAAAATGCGCACAAGACAGCGGAAGTTGTTTAAATGGGTGTATTAATGGTTATGAAGAAGCAAACAGTGGATGTAAAGTTGCAGAGGGTGAGTTATCCTATAGAACCTGTCCCTTTTCCTATAGAAATCATATGTTTCCAAATCTTCAATATTTATTGGGTTTTCTAACTGTTGACAGTAATTCAATTCATGACCGAGCCCTTTTTGTAGTTACTGTTAAAAGACCCAATATTTTCAAATAACGATGTTTAAAAAGTTTGCGGAGTTTTTCAGCGAGAAATCGAAGGCATGATTGGATCATAATCAAATGATGAAATTGAGTTTGTACCTCCAATGATCGACAATGATCCAATGTAGATATTAGAATAAAGTGGGTACATTACATATAGTTATGCTAAATGTGGATATTACTCTAAAATGAAAAAACAAAATGATTTTCAACTTTGACATTTCTAGAAGTACAATTAAAACTTATTAAAGTTGAGAAAAGCAAGTTGAGATTTAAAGGATTGAAATGTAAGGTTTGCATACTTGGACTTGTCTTTTTGAGAATTGGTTTGGAACCACATGTTACATCTTGCGAGTTACGAATCTACATGGTTCCATTTTTGGCACAAATCCCCTTCCATAGAGGATTGGGATAAAACTACAAGTCATGCCTAGCCATAGGTTAGAGTGGCAAAGATTCGTAGAGTATGACGACAATGAAAATAATTACATATATCTTGTTAATGTATTTAAGTTTGATTTCATGATGACAAATTTTAGAACAACTATCCACGGGTGTTATTTGTACCAGGTGTATATGATGTTATGCAGCGAGATGGTACGTATTTAATTGAAGGGGATGTTCGCTAGTTAGACCACACCGGACACTCGAGTGGACTTCAAGTACTTCTCATGCAACACAGCACCGCACAGCACACAAGAAGGAGAGACTCAAGTAAACCTCAGGACAGCCCGCACCAGACTGACTAACTTTATTCAAGAATACAAATATATTCCATGAAGTGGTCACTAACATTGGACGGTATTGGCCGGCATGACCATTTATAGCCGTCAAAACATCTCGGGCATCCTTATCTCAACACTGTGTCCAACCTTTCTACCATTTTTGTCTCAATTAGAGACCTATGGGTATCATTAATAACAAAATAGTCTTTCCTTTTGTTTGCTATAGCCTCGCCTAACCGTGCATACCCCTTTAGGCAACTATTACTATTTGGACATTCGGCCGAAATCGTCCATCTACTGCTGATTCCTACTAATGTTATTGACTTTGCGGCCACGAGTTGTCCCTTATAGCTGATTCTACAGATTTCAGTCTTGTACACTAACAGCGAATATTTTGATTAGCCAGACCAACATGATACATTACTGTAGTGCAGTGACCGACTCAACTTATTTGTCTGCATGTTTCTTTTCCAATTTATTCATATTTTACCTTAAATTATCCTCTGATACAACCATCAAAGTAAGAATTAAACAGCTAAAACTAGAGTTAGAAATTAATATTCTATTTTTAATTTGGTGGTGACAGAGCAATGTCCTGACAACTGCCTTATGGACATGTGTGACAAGGATTCGTGCGTACGAGGGTGTAAAGCTGGGTTTCATGGTGTCAGATGTAACTTGACTTGCAACGACGCCTGTACAGGGATGAAATGCGCACAATATAGCGGAAGTTGTATACATGGGTGTATCCATGGCTACGAAGCAACAAACAGTGGATGTAAAGTTGCAGAGGGTGAGCTTTCCTATAGAGCCTGTACCTTTTCCTATAGAAACTCATTTGTTTCCAAATCTTCTATATTCATTAATTTTTCTAGCTTTTGACAGTAAATCAATTAATGACCCAGCCGGTTTTTTAGTTGACGCATTATTGTTAAATAACCAAAGATTTTTTAATAACAAAGTTTAACAAAACGGCAATCTCGAGTGTTTCGGAGGGAAATCAAAGACATGATTTGGATCAATATCAAATGATGAAATTAAGTTTGTTCCTCCAATGATCAATAGGACAGGCAATGTAGATATTAGAATAACGTGGGTACATTACATAGAGTTATTTGAGGCTAACCTGCAATTAGTTTATCAATGTTTTTCTAAAATACTTGGAAATGTTTTTGGGTGAGGTGGAGTACATGTTATCTGCCAGATAGTGTCATGATATTTGCCAGATAGAGTAATGTGAGGCCGAGAAAAAAATGAATCTCATTGACTCTAACAGTTATTTCGTGCTGGCCCCAGAACAAAACTCGAATAATATGAGGCTGATACACATCGATGAAACAAATCCAACAAAGTTCAGGCCAAAATAATTTTGATAAAATAAACTCTTAGTTCTCAAAGTGAACATATTCGGAGACAGAACAGATTCAGTCATAGCTATGAGGTGCAAAGATTCGTAGAGTATGACGACTATGAAAAAAATGATATATATCTTCTTAAAATATTTAAGATTCATCAATTCTTCATGAAGCCAAATTTTAGAACAACCACTAAAGCAGGAGGTAGATATAGGGATTTAATATTCTATTTTTAATTTGGTGGTGACAGAGCAATGTCCTGACAACTGCCTTATGGACATGTGTGACAAGGATTCGTGCGTACGAGGATGTGAAGTCGGGTTTCATGGTGTCAGATGTAACTTGACTTGCAACGACGCCTGTACAGAGATAAAATGCGCACAAGACAGCGGAAGTTGTATTCATGGGTGTATCCATGGTTACGAAGAAACAAACAGTGGATGTAAAGTTGCAGAGGGTGAGTTATACTAAAGATCCAGTCCTTTTTCTTATCTTCTATATTTATCAAGATTTCTGGCTGGTGACAGTCATGAATATTCATAACCAAACATTTCTTTTAATGCGTACTCTGAACAACTTTGTTAACCTTTCTCAATACGGTCATATCAGAAAGATATTTTTCTGAAGCTAATGGTTTTGACATTTATTTGATGGGTATATAATTTATGAAACCAGAATATATCAAACTTGCTGGTATAAGGCATGTTCAGCATTGAAGAGATACATACTCATCATTGAAAATACTCGTACTGGAAAACAATCGATCTTGAAAATAGTTAATGGATTCCTACGTTACAAACTTATTTACAAGGGGTATTAGCACGTTTTAAATGATATTCATTAAACAAATTCCAAGAAAAGTTGGTAAATGTATGTCAAGCATCTCTTAACTCAACCCTATCATTCCTAATCGTAGGAACGCCTTCATTCTCTCCCCACAGAGGCAGATCAAGTCATGTTGATTTAGCCTCTGTTATATTACGCCGAGTTTGTGGGATAGAATGGGAGATGCCTAATTGGAGGCAATCAAAGTTAGTTGTGCAATCAGCGACGCTGTTCTGAAATTATCGTTTTGGCTACTGAATCAAGGCAATTGCATTGTGATATGAACCGCCCTTTCCATGCGAGAAGCGTTGTCATTTGCTAAAGAAATTCAAATGTTTTGTGATGCATTTTTTTCCGCCAGGGGAAACTGCCGGAACCCACGGCTTTCGGCGTAATAGAACAGAGGCTAAATCAACATGATTTGATCTGCCTCTGTAGGGAGAGAATGGAACGCCTTTGAACACCTTTTAATGATTTAGGATAGCTTAACCAAATATGTTATGTTCTTTTGGGAACTGCCACTTGATTAAACACATTTTCTTTGTAACATTTGTTTTCGTTTTCACGAAATCTCTTTGTTCACCACCCCTTCAATTCCCTATAAAAAATATAAACGTTTTTTGAATATTTCTAAAATAGTAAGAATATGTACATTTTTTAATTTAATACAATCGAGGACTCAAACTAGGTCTAACATTGTATATATGTGATCCTCATATATGCATATCAATGGCAAACAGAAGTTTATGAATGTAAAAAATAATATTTTTAAAATGGAGCTTTTGACTCTTAAGCTCATAAGGCTTCCCCTGGGGAAAACGGCTACACAGCCGATTTTCCGCTTTATAACCAAATAATTATCATACATTTGAAATAATATTGGAATGAGCTTTGTTTGGACTCTGCGTGAACAAAACTAATAACGGGAACAGTTGCTTTTTTCATGTGTTACAATTGATGATATGAATTGGGAATAATCAATGATTGCTACATTTAGGAGATAAACCTAGTGTGTTTGAAAATCAGAGACATGTTATACTGGATTCATAGCGAGTAAATTTTAAATTGAAACCGAACGCGCAGGATGAGGTTTCAATTTAGAAAGTTTTGTGACGGACGGACGGACAGAATGAAAGCTATATACCCCTGCTTACGCTGTAAGGCGGGGGTATAAAAAACAGTAGACAGATCGGGGAGAAAAGGATCGAATGGATGAGAGAAAAGACGGAAAGAAAGGCATAGTGAGAGATGAAAAGCTGGTTTTAGAAGTGATCTCATTAATTGTTAGAAAGCAAGCGTTTTGCTGAGGAATTTTGAAGTGAGGTAATTGGGTTTAAGATAAACCCCCGTTAAGTTTTCCAAGGCTTGTAGTGTATATTTATCAATACGAAAGCGCTGGATTATCGAGGATTATCATTTTGGATGCTATAACAAAGACCCGTTCCTTTAACCGAGAAGATCTTCTAAAACAAAGACAACAAGAAAACAATTGGGCAGCCTTACCTATTGTTACTACATTTAACCCATGTAACCGAAATACCTATCCAAATGTGAAAACTATGTAAAGGCGCTAGAGGCATGTCCAAAACTAAAGCACGCTCTAAAAGATACTAAAATGATAAACAGTAAACGGCAGAGCAAAAACCTGAAACAATTGTTATCAAAAGCGTGCTTTAAAGATAAAAAAAACCTGAATTAGGTGGAAGTATCACAAAATGTAATAGGCCGAAGTGCGGCACATATACACAAAGCAAATTCATTCACCTTTAGGAATAATTCAAAATTCAAATTACTGGAAAATATGTCTTGAGCCTCAAGAAATATAATATACATATGTAACAATAATGAATACGAATACATTTCTTACTTGTCTGTCCTACCTATAATAACATTCTAAAGAAATATATCAAAGAAAAATATTATTTATACTCAAATATGCTTAAATTTAACAACCTGCTCAACAGTTTGAATAATAAAGAAATTGAAAACCTGTCCATGTATATAGTTTACGTATCTGTATATAGATACCACACTGTGTCATGAATGTTATGAAATGTATAAACAAATGTATATGTAATGTACTATAGGCCTGAGGCCTTTTGAGTACCGAAATAAAGATTGATAGTAATAATAATGCGCTGGTTGTTACGAACAGTATATTTGTCAAACTGGAAAAAAATAAGTTCGTTAGCAGTTTAAGCTAATCGGTGAAAACCTGCTCGAACTGACCGTTTAAGGACGAGAGCCTGAGTGCATAAAAAAAGATTAAAACACCAAACTATAGATGTATACCCCTTAGTGCACATATAGATGAATGCGCAAAGAATTGCAATCTCCAGTTTACAATCTGTCCTATATACAAAATGCGCACAGATAATGAAGAGCCGAGGAAAATAAAAGAATGATTCTTTATTGATTGATATACCTCTAAATTGAACCGTAACTAATATGAAATCATGTTGACGTCGCATTTTCTATATATTTTAGCGGTATGCATATGACGTCATGAATTACGTGCCTTGCCATTGATAACGCTATACCATTTAGCAACACAATGTATAAGATACCCTAAACATCACTGTGTTGTGAAACGGTTGGTAATGAACTTATATGAAGACCAATCTTCATATAGAACAAATTGAAGATTGGTATATATATATATATATATTTATGGTGATGACATTGCACATGTTCTTAGTCCAGTTGGTAAATGGTTTATGAAGAGGTTTGACAGGTGTTTGACCCCAGACATCTGATCCATAGGTTGCGATTGGAACAACAATGGCATGGTAGAGTCGCAGTAGAACATCAACTGACTGAGCGGGCATGACAGAGAAATGTTCAGTTTAAACCAGGCTCCCAATGGCTTTTCCCTTCAGTGCTGCTGTTGCTGTTTTGAATAAGCCTGACTTGTGAAAGGTGTTTCCTAGATATGTGTATGAGTCCTGTACTTCAACTAGGAAGGGAATTTTACTATATAGCCCTTTTTCCGGGGGGAAATTTGGCAAGGGGGAAAACAGATTAAATTACACAGGCTTGACTTGACTGTCGAGTGAATTGCTTTCTTCAAGCATATGAGACGCTTCGCTTGTGTCAAGTTGAATAAGATGTGCCACCAAACTGTTTTGAACCTTATAATATGACCGTTCTATCTTTCAAAAAACGTTTTTGTCCATATTTGTTAAATATATGTTGAACTATTTTATATATCAGAAGGACATGGGTCAAGTGAAGAGAACTACGTGCCGTACTATGCAGTCGGTGCGATGGTGTTGGTAGTCCTGGTCCTCTCTGCCTATGTGGTACGACGTTTGAAACGGTAAGTTTTATGGACAGGGAAGTTGATATTTAATTGATTCCAAATTTGATTTATATCGCTTTAAATCGTGGTACATAAACCATACTAATTAAAGTTGATTGGTACAATGTTGGAACAAATGGAATACAAATATCTACAATGATATCGATGTTACAAACTAATCTGTTAAAACTAGGTCAGCTTATCAGATTAGGTTGAACAGCAAAACAAGTATTGCATCTTGTTTGTAGCTGGTAAGCGTCGGTTAATCATCCTTTTGGTCGGGTTTCAATTTCCGGTCGCGTTATATTACTGTAATTTGACATGGTGAAAGCTAATTTGTATTGCTATAGGGACATGTTTTTAATTACTTTCTTAAAAAATGTCAAGCTGTCAAAGGTTTGAAACCACATTGGAAATTGCCTTTCTCTCGCCTTTGACTCGCTATTCTCTTACACACATTTCTGTGCTATAGCTATACATGTGTTGTGGAACATTTTACTAATTTGAACAACAATCTCTCAGACAACCTCCGAGAGCTCTCTTAAATATAATAATTAAAGTTGGAAAATAAGCGCTATACACATGAATTATTATTATTATACTGAAAGAGTTTTAAGGTTGAGATTAGTCGTTTTCATTGTTTGCGCTCATTGGCTGCCGAGTGCACTTGCACAGAATAATTTCCGGATGTAAATGAACTTAGGACTGCAATAAGATTAAAAGTACAACTATAAATGTGGATATTTAATAATCAAATAGAGACCCCAGTAAGTCATCAAATCATGTCGCAAATAAAGCTTCTGTTTCATGATATGTCACACCAACTGTTATCAAATTACGAGAAGGGAGTTCACGGCTAAGTGGCCAGGTTGGGGCAAAATGAACTCGACGGTTTACTCTAGTACTTAAATTTTATAGCGTATGTGATAAAGGCTGACCTTTCGTGGCACCTGTCTCTACATAATACAACAAGAAAAGCCTTTAAAAAGGCATGCTTGGTGCCACATAGGCAGATGAAGGGGATTGTGATTAGTCGACCAATTTTGGTGCTTAGTGAAAGTTACAACACCGGGTAACAGCACTAATATTAGCACGAGTATTAATCAATTAATCAAATACCCTTTATTCCTAATAAAAGATGAACAAAGTTAACTTCTATCAACACGAGTTAATGAAAGTCATGTATATTTTTACATGTATCAACGAGGGTGATCTTTCGTCGAAATTTTTATATCACATTTACATTTTTCTATCAACAGTAACAAACTTATTTCGACGCGAAGAGCATTTAACGAACCCGCTTTCGGTGACGTAATCATTATGCGTGTAGGATTTACACCGTGTCTCAACTACCGTAATTTCGTTCGATGGGTATCAACTTTGTCAGCAACGAATTCCTTATAAGGAGAACAAGAAAATAAATTCTAGTCGTGCGCGACAAAAACGGGTTTCAAGCGTATATTTAGAAACCGGAAGTTGTGAGATGGCCACACTTGATTCGCCTTTATGTCGGCTGCCATTTCGGTAATTTTGGTAAATTATCTCCTTTTTAGCTCATCTGGCCTGTAAGGCCCGATGGGCTTATGGCATGACATGGTGTCCGGCGTCCGTCCGTCCATCCGTCCGTAAACTTTGTGGAATTTCGACTTCTTCTCCAGAACCATAAGGCCTAGAAAGCTGAAACTTTGTGTACAGACTCCTTGGCTAGTGAGGATTATAAATTGTAGCTCTGGGCGCCCTGTGACCCCTAATAAGGGCCACAGGGGCCACGCCCTAATAACCTATGTTCATCTTCTTCTCCAGAACCATGAGGCCTATAAAGCTGAAACTTTGTGTACAGACTCTTTGACTAGTGTAGATTATAAATTGTAGCTTTGGTGGCCCTGTGACCCCTAATAAGGGCCACATATGCCACGCCCTAAAAAGCTATTTTTATCTTCTTTTCCAGAACCATGAGGCCTTGAAAGCTAAAAGTTTGTGTACAGACTCCTTGGCTATTGAGGATTATAAATGGTAGCTTTGGTGGCCCTGTGACCCCTAATAAAGGCCACAGGGGCCACACCCTAAAAACCTATTTTCATCTTCTTCTCCAGAAGTATAAGGCCTAGAAAGCTGAAACTTTGTGTACAGACTTCTTGACTAGTGAAGATGATGAATTGTAGCTTTATAATAATAATAAAGGCAACAGGAACGTCCTTCAAATCTATTTTCATCTTCTTCTGAAGTATAAGGCCTAGAAAACTGAAACTTGTCGCCTTTATACAGTGTTTAAAATATTGCCCGTCAGCCAGTCCTTGAACTGGCTACTTTTTGCCAGGACTGGTTACGTTTTGGTCAGGACTGGTAACGTTTTGGTCAGGACCGGTAACTTTTCAGTTTTTTTCTTAAATTTCCCAAAGGAGTTGACCAATGAATTTTCAGGACAGGTTAGATTTCCAATCTATTTTATACACTCCTATATACTTAATTTTATGATTGGTGACCCTGTGGCCTCTACAAAGGGGGAATCACATTGGCCACACTCTACATCATAGTTGATGATGAAGCCTGATGAGCTACAGAGCCAATGGCTCTATTTTAAATGAATATTGGTCCGATTTCCCCTAGGTTGGTCGCAAAATTTTGCAAGTAATACGAGGAAACAGTAAAATTACTTTTAAGAATATTGAACTCTGATAATAGATCTTTAAGGCTCTTCATCGGTTGTTACAATCATTTGGGTGTGGGTGGGTATGGCTATACATGGGGAGGAACTGACTTGTATAGTTGTTAACAAAGCTTCTCGTTACATAAACTAATATATCTACTAATATAAATAACATGAGTTTTGTTGAGATTTGTTAATAATTCTATAAGTTTGTAAACGCTCGGCCGTTTCAAGTAGTAGGATTTGATGTAATTAGCTCGTTCCGTGTGATTTAATGGGCACTGTAATAACAGGAGTACGTACAGACATTAAAAAACAAAATACTTTTCGATGATCTGATGGGATTCGAGCCCGGGTCCTCATGATCCGAAATCGAAAGCGTTTTCCGCTGAGCTAGGCAGGCCTGATAGTAAATGTATGGAACCAACGATATATGTAATATTCAGTAGCTCTGATTATAAATACATGTTTTCAACGTAATCATTTAGTGACATCGTTAGTTATGACTTGAAACGTGGTCGTAAATGCTCTTCCTATTAGTTAACATTAGTCTTATTTCAATGTCACCATCGTACTTACAGAAACATTACTTTTAATTCGCCAGGCGTGTCCAACGTGAAATTAAATCGCGTGGGTTATAAAAAAGTGGATTCTGCTATTATTGAAAGCGAAATAATGCTCTATTCTAGAAAATATGCAGACTCTTCTTCATATGAAGTTGTTTTCGATTGAGTCTGTTAACATTTATTAGCGTCTTAAATAGAAAATATTATTACTCTTTTTATATGACATTTAAAGGGAATCATATTCCACAGTTTAATGAACCAAATATTTTGGTTTACCCAAATGGTGACGTAATGCATTTTTTGCTACAGCTCTGTTCATTAGTCATTTGATTTGGATACAACACATGTCATTGGCGCGGCTTCACTTTGCGAAAATTTCAACAGTATTATAGAGAAATAATCAAGACATTACTGCGGTATACACATATAGAAAGTTGTATTTATATTTAGCAGAGTGAACCAAAATTAATCTAAACTTTCAAGGATAGCTTAATTGTCACAGCCGATAATTACGCTGTCTTAATGAAAGGCTAATTGACGGTGTTCTTGGACAAATTAACAAAAATCAATCCCAGTTTTTATTTTGTTGAAAAATCTTTGAACGAAAACCGAGAAGTGATAAAGTCGAGGTAAGTGGATGTTTAATATGTTAAGCCATTTGATAAGAGACGTTTCGTGACGGGTATGACCAGTTTTATTTCTTTAAGCGATAGAATTCCAATACACCTACCTTTTAGTAAGCTCACGTGATATTGAGAGTTGTAAATCAGTCTATACAATGTGCGCGGTTTAATCAATCGCGTCTGCTATGTGTATATAAAACGACGCTTTGGCACTTTTCAAGGGAATAAAGAGGACTGGAAAAATAGGGAAACATTTTGAAATAACAAATGTCAACTTTTATCTAAACTAGTGTCCAAAAGAAACGCTACCGCGTGTTAGCATCGATATAAAATAAAAACAAACCCATATAGAAATATAACTTTGGTTGAACTTTAAAGAGTGTCCTTTTCACACAATGTGTATAAAGTTTCATTTTAATCAAGTCAGAATAACCGTAAGGACAAGCCTGTAAAGATGGGTGGGGTCCAATATTTGAAAAATCATTTAAACACTGATCGCGAAAGCGTGGATAAATGTCACAATACATGTTGCAAAGTGATGTTAGTAACAGGTATATACACCATAAGAGTCTATACAGGCAAACGTCGTCAAACGTCTGATGACGTCTGCGGTGATCCGTTGCCATGCGTTGAAGGGGCATTGTTTAACATCCTGGATGTTGGATTGACGCACAAGGCGACTTCTGACATTCCGATTGAGATAATCCCATAAATGTTCGATTGGGTTCATATCGGGTCGTGCACAGTTGCGACTCTGCCACCGGCTAACTCGCTTGACCATCAGTCTGTTTGCCATCCGCGGTAGGATGGAGTGGCCGGATACCATGTTGTCACAGTATCCGGTACACGGTATATCGACTGAATCTGTTTCCCAGTGCTGTAACCACTGTTGACGCTGTTGTGATGGCGCAGTTCCGAAAGTGTTATAACCGGATGTAGTGGTCTTCACTGGCAGAGGTCAAGGGTGGTCTGCCGATTATGGGCATGTCTGACGTCTAACCAGTTTGACGTAATTGATACATTAATCTGCGGACTGTTATGCGCGGACAACCAAATGGTCTGGCGACGTCGGCGTGTGAGACCCCTTGTAGGTCATTTCCAAGGGCTCTCTTTCTTTCATTGACTGTCAAACATGGCATTCTTTGGTGTTCTTTTTGTTGCAATGACAATAACGTGTCGGTCGAGCCGTTTTTACAATTCATCTGCCTATGCAAAACTTGCTACAGTCAATAATTCCTTTTTCACAAAATTCCCGATTTAACCGGAAGTGATGGCATGTTCCCGGGATTTTCGATCGAATACACAGTATTTGGTATACCTGATATACAATATCATGTTTCCAAACGAAATGATAACAAAGTAAAAAAATTAGTTCGAAAAAATGTGTGTAGCGTTTCTTTAGGACACTAGTTTACATTGGCCACCTGATAAAATATAATTTGTTCAGTATAGAAAAGACATAAGATTGTTTGTATTATCATGAACTTTTTCAGGATGAACATCTTGGTTTACGGGAATGGCAAGAGTCGCCGAAGACAGCCGGAACCCTGTATCGTTGCCGAAAATAACTCGCAAACAGAAGTCACTCACTCCTACTATGAACTGAATGAAGGCGAAATGAATATCGACAGTCACCGACCACTCTCAAAACAGTCAAATGTCAGAGAAGCTCATCCTGACCTTGACCCTCACCCAATTGCCGGCATATCGCGCCGCCCTCTCCCTGTAGTTCCTAAGCCTCTCTCTAACCCTTATGACGAGCCAGACTCGGAACACGATCAAAATCCAAAGTCTGAGGGTGGCGCTGAGGGATGTTCCCATTTTGACAGCATCCCCTCGGGCAAAAAGAACCTGTCTCAAATATACTACTCCCAGTATCTAACATGTGTACACGAATCCGTCAGTTGTGGAAAATGTCCTGCATTGAGCCATAACGCGACAGGGCCTTTTGATCCCTGCGAGGGAAATAGTTCGAAGATAAAATCCAAGACCCTTTAAGTTTAAGATGTGGAACTGTTGTTGAGATACATAGTGACTACAAACAAGGTTTACTTGATTTTAAACATCAGAATAATAACTGTTGCATTTAGCGAGAAAAAGAACCTTTCTAGTTCCCTTTTTAGTTTACCATAGAAAAGAGGCGAAGCACTGAATGTCGCCAGAAATATGACATGGTATGATGATAAATTGTAAGAAGATCATAAGTTTGAAGAAAGTCCAAATCCTAAATAACTCTACTTGTTACATTCATTTGCCACAATATGTGTCTATGTAAATATCTTGAAAGTTTTCAGTTTATATTACTATATCTATATAGAGCTTTATAACGTATGGCGAGCTTTTGGTTCTTTTTTACCCGTTCGTTATGAAACAATCTTATATTTGCACAGCATTGCCGTTTACGTATTTTTTAAATTTTGGTTGCAATTGTTCATTCTCAGATTCTTGTGTACACCTGCCAATCGCACTTTTGTATAAATGTCTTTTTTCTTTTATGTTTTCATCTGTAACATAAGGTAATTAATAGTTTCAGAATGATGATTATTATATCACAAATATAGAACATAATATGATATGTCTTTGCTTTGTAGGTAGCTTCAAACAGGTTTACAATTCTGTAATTACTATACTAACCATCTGTAGATTATAGGATTTTCTGTCTTAAATAAAACATTCTTATAAGTTCCTTCCTGTGTTTTTTACATTTCAGTAAATGATTTTATTCTTACAAAACGTGGTACTTCCACCTTACTCCAGAACAGTGTATAGCCTATAGGTATCTCAATTTTACTGCATTGCGTGCGGTAAGCGATAGGGTATCGTAACCTAGGCCCGGGCCTAGTTCCGCGTGCAAACTGTAGCGTAAGCGATACAAGGCCAGGGAACCAGGTTGTAAGGTGTACAGTAGATAAGTAATAATTACCGACTGAGACCGAGGTGTTCAATTTAGATCAAGGATTTAGTGAGCTATGAAAATCCTTGGTTAGATTAACCCTCGCGCCGTAAGGCCGAGGTGTTCATGAATCACGTGCGCGAGGGTTCATCTAACTTGAATTATTTAAGTTAACTATTTTACACACTAGCTCAACACTATATAAATCGATTTTCAACATGACATCAGTTTGTTAACGCTGAAATGAATATCTTTCTTATATATAATGAGAAGGTGAAACATTGACTCTAATTTGAGAAACAATGTCCATTTCAAGTAGCTGAAAGTCATACATGTAAGCATGAGCCCCTCGTGCTGCACGTGCAATCCGTGCGGGACGTAAGCTACCACAAGAGATTGTATTCACATTTTTTATATGAAAACAGTTTACCAAAAAACATAATTATAGGACATCTAATGAGCTTCCCTTTCATATCAAGTTTATGTTCCAAGTGAAATAATTTTGCTTTGTCACGAGCCTTGGCGAGTGACAAAACAAAATTATTTCACGAGGGACAAAAACTTGATATGAAAGGGGAACGAGTTATGTATCCTATTTATTACCAACTTGCATTTCAGACGATTTATTCACGATTTCACGATAATTCACGGTAATGTTTATTCTCAGGAGAAAACGTGAAATTTAATCGTGAGGTCATGAATAACATCCTGTATTTTCAACTGGCATCCGTGGTCTAATAGATACGTCACTGGGCTTGAAATCAATTGGTCACAGGTTCGAACCCATGTTTGGAGTGCAAAATTTGTAAATTCAAAATTTTAGTGGGTGTCTTTGATTTTCAAAGCAAACTTTGAATTAATTTCGGCAATCAAAATATCATCGTCTCACTATCAGGTGTTCTTGGCAATACCGGGTGTTCATCATGAACACCCACTTTGTCTGATGAACACTTCGGCACGTGCGTTTTTATTACAATTTACCGCAGTTATACCATCTTACCGCATTTATTACATATTTCGTCGTATCAACGTGCATTTCACAGACAATATGAGATGGTATGAAAATTGAATACTCGAACAAAACAAAGGAGCTAGTGTGTAATAACCAGTAACCGAGGGGTTATGGACAACATCCTCGCTAGGGCGGTGCTCGAGCAAAGGTTATTGCCATAAACCGAGGCAATCGGGTTATTATTTAGCTTACACTCCCGAGGAACACCCCTGCAATGGTTTCAACTAAATTTGGGGAAATTAAATTAATTTAAAACGTTTAAATGATGTATTTTGCGGGTTTGATATGTCCTGATAAGAAATTGATATTTAATTTACTTACAATACTATATAAGTCTACTTTACCCTCCTGGTTAGGGTTTTAAAACAAACTAAACCTTGATTCCTTCCCAACCTTTGCCCATAAAGCCGGTATCTCGCATTCAACTAAAACAAAGTCAACAACTTCACAAGGGGTGTTAGTGGTATACACCTTTAGGCAGGAAGCTACGAGTTGAAACCTATTTAAACAAGTACGAATATAATAGCCAAGGGGCTGTAACAATAGATGTCAACAAGCAAGTAGACTTAAATTCAGTTTCTAAAAGATAAAATTCTCCAAAACGTTTCTTTGGTGTAGATCACTTAAGATCTTGACGTGATTTTCAATCGGTTTTGTAAATGTAGAAATTACAGTTGCGTGTAAATTGAGTTTAAGACTACAAGGAGATTGTTTTAGCTGGTGCATGGACCTGACACTTCATGTATTACAATTTTATTGATCGAAATAAAGGGAGTTGTTTGAATCACATATTAGTAATGTAATTTAACAACGCTGTGTTGTTGATAAAAACAACTTCATTTTAATGCTATTAGGTTCAGAATGAAAATCATAAAACTTGGCATTAAAGATTTTTAAAGGAAACTCAAACTCATGTAAATTGGATGAGTTATTTGTGGATGATGTTCAATTTTCATTGAAAATGAAAAATAGTCATGTATCTGTATTTTTGGTGAATTTGTCAGATATTCTGAATACATATTGTGTGTGTTAAAAAGCCAATTAAAACATTATTGGATTCACGCAGTGTCTCTTTAACTTACGTGACCAATAAATCAATGATACATGATATGACATTGTGTAGTAGTCATGTTCAGGCGAGTAGCGTTTGAGCGTTTGAACGACTGTGAATCATCGTACCCGGCAATTAGAACGTTTCGAGGAAATATTTCTTTTTAATGTAAACAAATAACGTTCCAAATCCTTGAAAACACACACAAATAATTTATTATCTGGTGGCATATGATGATTTTTATGATTTTTATTATGCTGAATCTAATATCGAACATATGAACAAATGATTTCAAATACATTCGCAGATCGTCATGAAATAAGTATTATTGTTTATGATTACTAATGTCACATTTTCAGTATATTCAGAAGGATATAACCATAGAAATCATGTTTGATTATTTGTAGAAATATGTTTAATCAATATTAACATGTATCTTCGCTCACTGTCTATTTCACTATTAAAACGTCGCGTTATTTAAGACAACATGTTTGAAGAAAAAAATATGTATCTCACCTATTTTACTGTTACCAATGAAGTTGATACCATGTCATGATTTTCAACATACGTCGAATCTTGTATAGGACAGTTCAGAGTTGTGTGAATATCAACGACGGTTCTTCATGCAGGTAGTATATGCGCAACATGCCAAAGCAAGTTAAGCCACATCCAAAACAGAGATTTATTACAAATGTTAACAGGTAGACTATAAGTGATCGTAATTCTCTAGTGGACAGGCCGGTTGCGTGTATCGATGTCATTATATGTCAGAGTGACATTCATTTTATTTATAGTGACTACCGTTACTCTTCATATATATACTGTTGTGTGTCACTCTGAAATATGAACCGACAATACGCTTCTTTCAAAGTGGAGCTTAAAGGGGAAGTAGCACGTTTTTAGGGGGAAAATAAGGTGATGTCAGGAAAATGAAAATAAATGGTTCCAATCTAAAGACAATGTATCTAAACTAAATGAAACAGTAATAAATAAAAAATACGATGTAAAATTAAGTCATGCGATTCCTTTTCTTACACAAAATAAATAAAAGGTGTTCACACAAAAATGGCGGCCAATGGATTTTATGTGAATCTTAATAATTAGTTCTCCCACTATGGATAATTGGTTTGTGTAATGAGATTTTTGACACTTACAAAGTAATACATTTAGCATTAACATACAATTATCAGTGAAAAATTGAAAATACAAAATTGTCAAAAAACGTGTTAGTGTCCCTTTAACAGTGTATACTGAGAAAGACACTGGCTACCTCAAGAACCTCAAAAGGCTTTGCCTTTCATTATTTCTGAGGAAGCTGATAGATATTTGTTGAGAATGAAAGGAAAAGACAGTCACGCCCTCATTTGAACGGAAGGGGCAAATTTTACAGACGTCGCACGACGTTGACTAACCCACCTCGCTAGGTTTGATAAGTAATAAGCTGAAGATATGTGTCATCGTAATCTATCATACTGGCTCGTCTTGACAGAATCCTTTCATTGAACGATTTTATGTAAGATTATTCAAAATTAAAAGGTGTAACTGTTAAAAAACTACTTTTTTTTTAGGTGTTTTCAATTTGCCAGTATTGCTTTCTGTTTAGATATCAGTATATTTTACATATATTACAGTAGACGGATAAATAAGATATACGTATGACGAATATATGATGAAAATATTCTTTAGGTATAATCATGTCTGCGTTAGCAAGTCGCTTTTCACAGTGACGGAAATGTGTTGGGATGTACTATATACACGATGAGAAATTGTTACCAATAAAGGTTTTGATGAATAAGATAGGTAGATAGTTTGCACTTCCTTTACGGAAATACAAACAGCTATGAATTCAATATCATTTCCTCCGTTTTGTAATGATCTGATCGGGAAGTTGAAATTGCAGGAGCTTTGTTAAATTCAAAAGAGACGCATACATTTCATATCATACCACTTAAAGGGACAATACTGTCGGGTTATCTTTTGTCGAAACAAAATTTTAAGAGGACGTAATGGATGCTTCAAATTGTAAAATCTAGAACAACTCAAATGTTACCCTCACAAACATATATGAAAATAAGTGTGAAATAGTCATGTAATAATGTAATATAAGTTTTAACAGGGCAGTACTCTTGAATATTGTTTCCACAGAAAATACTCCAATAGGACTAAAAGAATTATAGGAACACTTGTCATTCTCCTTCAAATATTTATCATAAACGAGCCTATGGTCTAAATATGTATTTAAGAAATAAACACTATCTTTTGACATAGTGAGATCAAACACTAAAAGCAATATTGTTTTTATTCAGCTTTTATGTCAGAACTTTGCTGGTGTTACAAATTAAAACACACGAGGCCAGATGGTTCAGATACAAATCGATGTAGTCGTGTTTTGGGTTGATTCTATTGTTTTCAAAGTTAAACTCCGTTTATTACTATCCCGTAGAAGATATCGCTGTTTGATAAATCAACCATGTTATTACGCTTATGTGTCATAACATCATGGGTTGACCGAATGACGTGATGTCATAATGACGTCACAATTGTTGAGTATAACGTCACAATGTCAGCGGGTCGTCCGCGAAGGTCATGTTGGCGAATTTCTTTATATTTTTACGTTGTGATTAAGCCAGTAATTAATAAAATACTATACTCGGTCCGCTCGTTAAATACCAACCAATTTACTCGTTTCATCAAAATGTTATGAAACGGTACGTCGTTTAGTATTCTCAATATAGTGAAGAGTTTGATAAAAAAAATAATCCTGTAAAATGTGATGAACAAAATCTCAATAGTTAATATTTCATTAGCCCCGTGTGCGACATACAAATTTCTATTAACAAACTTCAAACAAGTAGTTTAATAATTATTCATACATGTTATTTTTTTGTAAATGATAAATACTTCCTTGTTTTGTTTAATGCGATATATTCAACACTTGATCAAGCCGCTAATGTTCAATGCAGTTTGTAAAGTGTACATTATATGACACTGGTTACCTCCAATGTGTCAATTTTAACTCATTAAAGTTATTTCTACTCTAAAATAAACATATTTTGAAATCGCATTCGGCCGCGTATTGAAAATCCTCGTTCAGGGCAATGGCTAGTGACGTCATAGCCGATTTTTTTTTGATATCATGGACCATTGTTACATGACGTCACGCAAAAAACATACTTTATTGACTTACCTTAAAAAAAAATCTTACAAGTTCTTTCCTATGGTTTTTTTTCCATTTCAGTAAAGTATATTTATGATAATATAGTTAATAATGTTATTCTTACAAACAAGGTACTTCCCCTTTAATACAGAGCAGAGTATACCCTTACATGACAACTGTTTTGAATGTAACGAGATTGGGACGGTGCGTTATTGTAAAAGAGCTGACTGACTGCATTGTGTGCTGTCAGAGATAAGATATCTTCGCTGTATTGCGTGTGGTAAGCACTAAGGTATCGTAACCTGGGCCGGAGCCTAGTTCCGCGTGCAAACTATAGGCTAGCCCAAGGTATACACGGCAAGGGAACCAGGTTGTAAGGTAAATAATAATCCGGTACCGAGGGGTTTTGGAAAACAACATCGCGAGGTCGTAGCCCGAGCAGAGATAATTGCTATAACCCGAGGCAATGGGGATATTATTTTGCTTATACTCCCGCTGAACACTCTTGGTCTGGTTTCAACTCATTTGTTTATTTCAATTATAATAAATCTATAAACGTTTAGTGATGTATTTTGCGGGTTTGATGTGTCCTGATAAGAATTTGATAGTTAGTCTACTCACAATACCCTCCTGCTTAGGGTTTTAGAACTGAAAACTTAATTCCTTCATTGCCTTTGCCGATGGACCATACGGCATATGACATTTAACTAAAACAAAGTTATTAACTTCACAAGGGGTGTAAAGGGTAAACACCTATAGGAAGGTAGTGACGAGTTAAAACCTCTTGAAAAAATAACAAATATAACCGCCAAAAGAGGTGTAACAATGGCTGTCAACAAGGAGAAGACTTAAATTCAGTCTATAATAAATATAAATTCTCAAAAACGTTTCTTTAAATTTTAGGTCTAGATGTGATTTTAAATAGGTTTTGTTAATGTTTGTTAAACTACAGTACAAGTGTCAGACTATCAACTTGAAATAATCATACTTGGTAATTGAAACGTTTTAAGGAAAATAGATTTAAGGTAATCAATAACTTTCCAAATTCTGTAGCACACACAAACATATCATATTTTCAGTGACATATAATTGTTTTATGACTTATATTTTGTTGAATCTGCTTTAAATCATGACGTGAATCCGCTTTTAAAGACATTAGTGGATCTTCATGAAACAATAAGTAGATGAATATTTTCAGTATATTCAGAAGGGATATAACCAGTTAGAAATCATGTATAAACAAGTAAAAGAATTGAATTGTATCAGTATTTCAAACAATATCAACATGTATGTTCCCGCACTGTCTATTTCATTATTACAACGTCGCGTTTGAAAATATATATATATATATTTCTCACCTGTTTTACTTTCGTCACCAATGAAGTAGATACCATTTCATGCCTATCAGAATACCTTGAATCTTATATCGGATAGTTGTGTGAAAATCAACGACGATACTTCAGGCGGGTAGCATATGCAACATGCCAAAGCAAGTTTAGCCGCGTTTAAAAACAGTTGTTATACCAATGTTTAACAGATACCCCTCTGGTGAAAGTAATTCTAAAGCGGTTCTGACGGGCCGGTTGGGTGTATTCACTGTATTGAGAAATGTCAGAGTGACATTGATTTTATTAATAGTGCCTACCGTTACTCTTTATGTACATACTGCTGTGTAACACTCTGATATATGAACCGACAATACGCTTCTTTCAAAGCGGAGCTTAACAGTGTATACTGAGAAAGACACTGACTCTGTAGCTCAAAGGGCTTTGCATTTTAATAATTTCTGAGGAAGCAATTGACATTCGTTGAGAATGAAAGGAAAAGTCAGCCACGCCCTCTGTTCACGGGAAGGTGCAAATTTGACAGACGCCGTACGACGTTAACTTACCCACCAATTTGATAAGCTAAAAGATTAAGATATGGGTCTTCGTTACCTATCACAGTGTCTCGTCTGAAAATAATACTTTCATTGAACGAGTATATGTACACATGTTTCATTCAAGACGAAACGGTATAGAAAAACATATTTTGAATTATATGTTTCCAATTTGTCAGTATTGCTTTCCGTTTAAATATAAGTATATGTAACATATATTAAAGTAGAAGGATTAATAAGATATTTGTATGACGAATATATGTAAGAAATATTATTATTTTTGTATAATGACGACAACGTTTCAAGTTACTTTTAACAGAGACTGAAATGTGTCAGAGTTTTACACGATGAGAAATTGCTACCAATAAACTTTTTGATGAATAAGATAGGTAGATAATTTGTACTTCCTATCCGGAAATAATAAGCAGCTCTGATTTCAGTATCATTTTCTCCGTTTTGCAATGATCAGGAAGAGCAAATTGCAGGAGTAAAATTATCAAGACACATTTTATACTACTTAAGGGAATTAAAGGAACCCTTGTAATCCTCCCTCAAATATTATTATAATTGAGCATATGGTTTGAATATATATTACACGATTTTTACTATCTTAATGACATACGGTGATTAAACCCTTAAAGTGATATTGTTTCTTTATTCAGCTTTGATGTCAGAAACAAAGCAGGGGTTAAAAATGAAAATCAAATGATATCAGATGGTTCAGGTTTAAGCGATGCAGTTGTGTATTGGGTTGGTTTTATTGCTGTCAAAGTGAAACTCCTTGTACTGAAAAGTTTTATTAAAATATTTATGAAAACTGTAATGAGACATTTCAAAAATAAAAAATTAATCAAATTTCCAAAATAATTTTAAAAATTAAAAAACCCCATAGCCCCTTATCAGACATGCACATCGGTATTAATAAAACTTCAACCTATTTGATAAATTGTTAGATGCAAATATATACACAGTTTCCCAATGATAGGTACTTCTGAAGTGTACCTTAACGTTTTTGTAAGTAGTACATGTGATGTTTAATTCAGTCTATGTAAACTAGCCTCAATAATACTCGCTTCACTCCGATAGTGAGTCTAGCAAGATGTAGTAGCGGGTGGCGTCAGCCGACCTATCAATTTGACCAATCAGGGATCGTCTTACCAAGCCGCAATAGTCTGCATTCGCACAGATAACGTTAGAGGGTCATAGGTCGGCGAAAGGTCAGCTGACTCGATCAGCTACTACATCTTGCTAGACTCAATATCGGAGTTTAGCAAGTGTTTGAGGCTAGGTTTACTTAGATTGTGTTTAATTTGGACGCTTGTTCGGAAGTTGATGTTCAATGTAATGTGTGAAGCCAACATGACACATATCTAAATAAATTTAGATCAACAGTTCCGTAGTGTTTCATACTGTTGATGTATAACGTAACAGTGAGTCACTTACAGTATGAAAGGTCATCCCGGTGACCTTTCGTGTGCAAATAAGGAAGCTCAGACCTGTTCAATCCAATTCTGCGTCATAAACAGGTTCAAAATTGCACACATTGTGTGAACTGTTGATAGTCCTGCTCTCTGTATCGACTAGTCTGTAAGCCAGACCATAGGTAAAGGTTAAGGTACGAAAATAAAACAAAAATATAGCAGTTCAAACATACTCACACCCCTCTATGAAAATGAACTGGTCCAAATGACTTCATAGGTTTGTGACAGGATTTGGAAACATTAATAACAATCGTTTTAAAAACGAATTTTAGTTATGTGTTAAGTAATCAAAAGCTGAAAAAATATTTTCCTTTAACATTACAAACAAAAAGTTGACAGTAAATATTAGTGTCATCATCAGGCGGCGCAGCCGATCACGTGACATTGTGCCCGTGCATTTCGTGACACTTGTGCTTAATGCTGAAATGTACACGCTTGCACACTAAACTGCTCGACCAATTAAAACATGATCAAAGTTATCCCAAACACAACACAATTTCAATAGTTACAAGACCTTTTGCACATAAAACATATTGCTACATTAATAATAATAAAAATAAGTAAAGCAGAAACTGGCAATTTTACAAGAGGCAATGAAATAGTGTAATCAATTGGTCATGAAAAAATCATTTTAACTTCAACTTGCTCCGTAGCCTAATGGTATGCACGTTTGGCTACAAATCGAAAGGCCAGTGGTTCGATCCCCGACTTTCGAGTGATATATTTGGAAAACTCTTGTGTTGGAAATTATATGAATTTCATAATGGGAAATGTTTGAGATTTGAAAAGAAATTAGTTTAAAATCTAATGTTGAGGTCTTTAAATCACAGATAGGCCTCATACGAGGTCTTTAAATCCTAGATAGACCTCATATGAAGTCTCTAAATTACAGATAGACCTGACTTGATGTAGCCAAGGTCCTACCTCCAGGTTACGGAACGGTGCTAAACAAAGGGATGACGTCACCAGAGGTTTATAAAATAAGATAAAATCCCAAGCAAGTCTAAATTATTTGAGAGCTCAATTTCAAAAATAAATAAAAGTTTCATTTTCATTTCTTGTTTTTTCAAATTTCAGATTTATTGACCATTTCATTTCAGGGGGTTAGACCATGTATCGACCGCAGCACAAAAAATCTTTTTGTTTGTGTTCTTGATAAAAAAGTAAATCATGATAAGGTTGTGATGATAAATGATTTTGGTAATGTGACAACAAATCTTCGCTATTGCACAATGTTTTAAATTAAAACCATATCAGTAAACAAAGATATCAGTAAAAAAGATTTCATATATATGTACATATGAAATAAGACTTGTTAAATATTGTAAGTTATTAGGTTTTAAGAGCCCTTGATTTTAGTGAAATTATTACAAAATTCGGTTGTTAACAATGATATGTCATTGAATTACCATCAGACTGCGCAAAGTACAAATTACTATTGCGTGAATTCACATTATAGATGGCGGTAACGACCTTGATTGTGAAGTGAATTGTATATAGTTCATAATCTAAGATGATAATGGTTATCTGTGAATATTCTTTTTCAGTCCATGTTTCATCCGCTTAGGGTTAATAAAATGTAATCACTTTTGAATGAATGCAAATGTGAAAAAAAATTCATCTTTTGTGACCTCATTTGTGTCTGAGAGAAAAGAAACAGAATCACTTCTAAAAGATGAAAAACGTTTCAGAACTTTTTTGAAAACATATAGATTCTTAATAACGACAAATTAAACTTCTAGGTGATGCTGAATGCCAATGGCTAAATTTATGAAGCACACGTAATATATCTATAATTACCTCCCTTTGATCGTCAAACGCAAACTGGTGTGCCCATTCAGCTGCAGGCGATTTATCAGTTGTGTTGTTTTCAAGCTGAGAAATTTTGATTTTTAGAGGGAAGTTTTTTTGTTATATCAAAATTTAATCAACAATACTCTAGCGAGAGTTATCAACATTAAATTGTTTGACAGGTATTTGCAATATAAAATGATAACCAGTAAATATATAGAGATTAATACCCAAGCAGAGATGTCATATTGTTTTTACAACACGAGTGACTGTAAAATGATATTTTCCCGAGCGAAGGCGAGGGAAATATCTTTTTACAGGCACGAGTGTTGTAAAAACAATATGACATCTCGCGAGTGTGTTAATTTCTTTATTATCCATAATGTACGAAAGCCAGAATTCCGAATATTAGAATTTTCAAAACATTGTCAATGCTGAAACCAATCAGGTCAGCGCGTATGAATACATCTTTAACTCGACGGTTAAAAGATTTATTGTGTAGCGCCAGTTTCAAACAGCAATACTCAAACGGATAACATCAAAATAGTAATATAATAATAATAATAATAATAATACTTTATTGCCCGAGAAGGGATGCACAACAAATTCCCTTCTCGGGCAATAACGTATTATTATTATTATTATTATTATTACATTACTATTTTGATGTTATCTATCAATTTAAATATAATCACATATCAAGTTAAGCAGAATTTACATGCTTCTGTATTAAAAATCATATCTTTAGTGTCAAAGTAA
Organism: Steromphala cineraria; assembly: GCA_916613615.1. Classification (NCBI taxonomy): domain Eukaryota; kingdom Metazoa; phylum Mollusca; class Gastropoda; order Trochida; family Trochidae; genus Steromphala; species Steromphala cineraria. The sequence continues at coordinate 17,679,104 of OU744735.1, read as the reverse complement.
GGCAGATGAAATGACACGTCTGTGCTCTGATTCACCCGTCCGCTTGTCAGTGTACACGACTTTGCTCGTGCTGCACGCTTTTCGCATGCTGCCCGGAAGCACTCGGCCGCACTAAAGTAAAAGGTCGGGTAGCTCGTTAAGTAGTCCCACATTCCGATGTCACGTGGTCTTCTAAACTGACCAATGGAATTACCGCTAGGGTTTATCACACATGTGCAACATATCGTTTTTTATGTCATGACTTATTTCATCACATATGGATAATAATTGATGTTACGCATGATGTATATAATTAAGGGTAAATAAACGAAAGTGGTTTATTTAATCACAACTTTTGGCATATGGGGTTTTTAATTGATTTTTGTCAGAAGTGAAACATAAAACATTTATTTCAAATGGGGTTTGCCAATTGTGTCCGTCAAACAGAACCATTCATCATACAGAAAGGTATGTGATAAATATGTAATATATCCTAGAACGATTAGAACCTTGGATATATTTATCTGAAGTATATCACCTTAATAACTGCGCTTTCTCCCTCTACATAACCAACTATGAAGCCATCAACACAAGAGTTGATCCTGTAATATCAAAATAAACCTATTCAATCACATTAAGCTATAAACATTGAAAAACTATTTGAATAAAGAAAAACATGACCAAAACATTAACACCACGTTAATTGGTCATATGGACTTATACACATTCTAGAACTGCTATCTTCCTATCAACAGCAAGGGTATAAAATGTATAAAATGTAGTAAGTGAGTGACCAATTGAAATTGTCTAGACTTGAAGACTAGACTGGATGACTGATTATGCTTACAGTAAAGTCTTAAACATCAACACTATGATGCTATCTATAAATTTAACTGCTCGGCTGTGCTGAATGCCGCTGATCTAAAATTATAAAGCGCACGTAATATATCTGAAATTACCTCCCTTTGATTGTGTAAAGCAAACTAGTGTGATCGTTCAGCTTCAGGCGATTTATCAGTAACATTTTGTTCAACTCAAAAGGTTATAAGAAGAAAAAATGACATATTATATTATCTATATATTTATTTACCAAAATGCAAAAATGTCGTCTTTTATTTAGAAGGGAAGTTCTTTTGTTATTTTGTCAACGCATAAACAATACTTTAGCGAGAGTTATCAACATTAAACTGTTTGACAGGTATTCGAAATACAAATTGATAACCATTAAATTTCCTTTGCAATGTCTCCCTCCTTTTTTTTTATATGTATTTTGTTGAATTTTACAGATAACGTTTGTAAAAGGACGCCTAAATGTCAGATCTTATGACACCCTGATGACAAATTTTTATTTGATGAAAAGTAGAAAAAAATTATATCATATATATACTATAAAATATAATTGACGTATGAATTACAGTACTTGAAAGGGGTAACCCTGTATTACATAAAACAATTGCAATACATCATTTTACACTCATGGGCAAAAGAAATGATACCAAACATAATGCGAGATATTTCAATTTACAGTTGAAAATGACAATTGACATAAACACAGAAATATCATACTCTGAAGTATGAAATTACATTTTGTAAATTTTCTTGTATGTTTTATTCCTTGACTTACCTATAATATATCAAACATAACAAAGTTACTGTTTTTAATAAAGATTCAAAGAATATATTAATTATATGAAAATACCATCATCACAGGTAATATCTGTACAATGCGGCAATATCAACCTCATCGTGCCAACATGCCAGATAAGTTTTAGGTTCATAAGTCTTCAGCATTATTTGGATACAATGACTCTTTAAAATGGTGCTACAACTTGCCAACTGTTTCATAGGAGAATGATTATATCAAATTGAAATACAAGTGTCATTATCTGGTATAATTGAGAATTGAGAGTTCTTGTTCTTTAACACATTCAAACCACAACATGTACAGTTCTTTAATTTGCATTTGAGTGTACACAAGTGTAAGTGAAATACAATGTATACTGAACAACAAAAGTATAACACCACACCAATTTCAATATGTAGGTATTCTAAAGTTTATTGGATCCATATATTGCTTTTAATTTTTTAAATTTAAATTTTAAATTTTTCGGTGGTCCATTTCTTTTATTTTGAGTTTATAACACTGTCAAAGGAATGTTATATTTTAGTTGATAAACCCCTGTGAGACACCAAGTACACGATGTCGGTGTTATGTATCAATCTATCAAAGCAGAGACTCAGAGACTACCCTTGACGTGTGAAATGTCTATTGTACAATGAAAATGGAAAATGATTTATTGTGAGAGATACATCATGGACGTATATTATACCTTATGGGCGTCTAGACGTGCTCGTCCCTTAGAACTCAAAGCAAGCCCAACCAAGGGAATTAGCAAATATTGAATACATGCATAATGGACAGGAAATAAGAAAATTGTCATTCTTATGATTGTATCACCATGTTGTAAATGAAGATATATGTTATTACTGATCAGATTTAAATTTTCATAACTCTCTGATTATTTTGTATATGTGGACAGGGTACATAAAAGTGATGGTTTGTTCTTCGGTTGGATGTCTTTAAGAATGATTTTGATGCTTTTTCTTTTCTCCAAGGTAAGTCCGTGACGTATGGCGTCTTCATCGTGTAACAGACATTTTGAAATGATAAAAAGCACAGAAATATCACTAAGAAGGCACCATACTTAGTATTCCCTTTAAATGTGGTGATTGTGCCAGTCCCAATGACCAATGAGTTCAATGAAGTCTAGTCGTGTTTTAACCATTTTCTTGACGTATGTAATTTAAGGTTGAGAAACGAAAAATGCAATTGTTTTTTTTTCAAATGCTTTGTCAAACATGTATGAAACATTTAGTTCTAAGGGTTTGAGAATTGTGTCAAGATGAACTGTTTATTGTGCATGAAGTCTGGTTGGAATATGTAAATGGTTGAAATAGTTGTACTTCGAACTTTACATGAGAATATCTGTTAATAACTGCGTTGTCGGCTACTTAAAATTCAAACCTGTAACCACGAAGCTGATCCTTTACTATAATACAAAATTAATTTATCACCTTTTTGATAAAGGAAACCAATACAATAGTAAACATCACATTATTTGTGAATATGGATTAATTTATATCAGTAGATTTGCAGTGTTCCATGTTAACAGCAATTAAAGGTATAAACATGCTGTAAATGCGTGACCAATTGAAATCCTAAAGCATTAAATACCATGTTCTATTCAAGTCATGGATAATGAAATACATCATTGCAAACGTGTCTAGACTGGGAGACTAGACTGTACGATGATTATTCTTACAGAAAAGTCTTAAAGCGCCAACACTATGATGCTATCTATAAGACTAGCGGTGTTCACTGTCAAAGTTTTGACAATATCTACACGACGATTGCTCATATAAGAGTACTTAAATCCTCATAAGCCTTTAATCTTCCCTTATATGGTCCATAACTGTCCAGCATAGAGGTATTTGTTTTTATGTTTGAAAGGTCAAAGAAGATTAAGTGCAAGATTGTATATGATATATATCTAGATGTGATTTACCCGTTTCTATTACTATAGAGATGTTTTGAAGCTGTTTTTTAACTTACTCTGCTTTTAATAAATACATTACTATTACTACTTCTTCTTCTACTACTGCTACTGCTACTACTACTACTACTACTACTACTACTACTACTACTACTACTACTACTACTACTACTACTACTGCTACTACTACTACTTCGTAACCTTTAGAGTAGACAAGCGTTCGTCGCATGTATATTCAACATTGCTCCAAAAGTTGTTAATGTTCTCTTCAATATTCTTATAGCATTGTTGACAAGTAAGTGGTTATTGCAATGTACGTGAAATAAGTTTTTTAATAAAAAATATGAATGATCCATATCAAACTTTATAACCTCAACAAAATGCCAATCAAACTGTAATAATCATAAGTTGGTCATTTCATATCATGGGAACAATCTAAATGATTTGTAAAGAATAGTATCTCATACACCCCCTGATGCTCTGATTCCTAACATTCAGTTCTAGAAATATTTGCCCCATGGCTAGACCTGAAGACTGCGGATCGCTTGTTAAATAGACTAAAACAAATATGTACACAGGCATGATAGCCTACTTGTACATTGATTCTCCTCATATAAAAACTATGAATATTTTCGCTCATTTCAATCTATTTCAAATGAAAGAAAATAAACATGCTCCATCCCCTTCGAATAGTTTTGATAACCTTTGTGTTTCTATATACTCTTATTTAAAACGGCAACATCGATTGGTATACTTATCATTACAATGCCGAAGCATTATTTGAAAACAAAAGGAATGAAACTTCTCGATTGAATACTATATGTTCTGCAGAAATATGTCGTTGTCATATATGGTAGGCCAAACGTTGTTACAATTGTTTATTAATACATTTATTAAACATGTATTTAAGTACGATCTTCCATATACTACATCATAAGAAAATACGCGCCTGTGCTGTCTCCATTTCCATCGTAAAAATTAAAAATTATTCATCGTCCATGTCAATGTCTGGAGTAAAGCATTGATACATCAATATTTAAATACAGCATAATACTGTATGTAGTATGTAACATATCGACCCACGAATTCGCCATTCGAGATCATTTCTCGTATTAACATGAGAGATCCTTTTATCTATCCTTAACTAGGTTCAACATTGAGCCCATTGGACCAAGGTACAAAGGTACACACATCAGAGACAGAGATGTAGACATAGTTCATTACTTTTCTTTTATAATAGAAGTATTTTATAGAAGTTCTTTTTGTAACCTCTTTTCTCGCTTGTTCTTTTAATTAATCAACAATCACCCTTATCTATTCCAATACGGACCCCGGACTGATATTTGACACCAAAGGGTGCATACATCAGATAAAATGACCTCACAATATCCATTTGCGTAATCGTTAACCTTATACGAAATAACTGGCTTGGTGAATTAGTATTCAATTAGTATCCTCTATTTCTCTCTCGATGTACTACGTATCATCAATCACCCAGACTAATATTTGACACCAAAAGTACAACATTAAAAAAAACAGAAACAGTTAGAGACCTCACAGTGTCACAGTTATAAGAAATCACCAGTTTGATACATTCCTTATTCCATTGAGGTTCATTTAGTATCCTCTGGTTTTGGGTTTTTTCAATCTTCAATCACCCATACTTCCTTAAACACTAATCTCATAAGATTATATACATCAGAGACAGGGGCGTCACCATGTCAACTCGCAAAATCGTCATACCAACTAATTCTTTTTTAGTTGGTATTTGATAATGGCGTTCTATATATCCTAACGTTTTCCAGATTTGCACATACATGTATAAGGATTGCATGTCAGCAATACTGATGCACAATATAAAATTCATGAACTCATTTCTCTTTAAAGCGAAAAACTCCATGGTTAAGAAATACCTGTCATCTATTTCGCTCTCGGTGTACCTTTAATCATCAATCACATTTACTTCCTCCAGCATTGAGCCTACCAGACTAATATTTGACACCAAAGGTGTATCTATCAAGGAGAGAGAATAGAACGCATAAAGAGGAATTAGCATTGCAGACAAATGGACTGTTAAATACAAGCTGGTTTGGCGTCCAAGCATATCATTTCTGGTTCTGTGACCTTTTGGGCATTCTGTTACAGGACATATTATGTCACGTAGAACATGTCTGTTAAAGGCAGGGTAACTGAACCTGTTTAATCCATGGCTAATGGTGAAAGTGGATTAAGGATGGCGTTTAGAGGAAACTAAGCTTGCCATTGATACTGCAAGGGATTAGAGACTTTAGAATCACTTAAAGATTCATGGATGAAGTTTTGGACAATGCCTTTTATGAACCAATAGCCGTTGTGTTACTGAAATGTTCCATTTGTTATATTCATTAAAATCGTATTGTATTGTATATTGTTAAATCTATTCAGACGTTTCCAGTACGTTATTGACATTGGCACGTTAAAAGTCTACTAAAATTCAGCTATCTGTTTGCTCTGTATCATAAGATGAGAAAACAATCATCATTGAATACATACAATATTCGCACATTAATTAATCACTACATTTATAAACAGTATTATTGGGCAGAAAAAAAATCTAGTTCGTAGTGAGGAGATTGATTATTTTAAAAGAAATTTAATTCCTTAAGTTTTAGTGAAATGGTCTTGACATGATGGGAGGGATGCATCCTATTGGTGTCCCAATAGACTAAAATTTAGTCTATGAAATATTTTAAATAATTACTGTACCTTCATTTATGTTATTTTATTTCTTGAGTCTTTTCATTTGTGTATTCAGTCATTCTAGACTTGCATAAATAGGATCAAGACTATATAAAAGGCTCTTATTTAATACAGAGTCATGAAGCAGGACTAGTGTCGCAAGCACGACTATTTAAATTGTTACTTTGGATTAACAACACATGTGACCAAAGGAAAATCAGTGAAAAGAGATTGAGAATGTTAAAAATTTGTAACCGTTACCATGTATGTGAAATACTGCTCAATATGAACCTTTTAAAGAAATCTCTCCCTTCTGGGCCCCCAATGACGTAACAGCATTTAGATAATTATCTACTAGAAGGTGTGGACGTTTTGACCCACATCTACTCTTTCAGAGCCAATACGCCATATCATTATGTAATAAACAACCTATTCCTCTGAACGACAGAAAATGCATGTGTTGATAGTCAATCAATTGAAATAACTTCGTATTATCAAGGTCGTGTGCTTGGAATAGGTGGTTGAAAACTATCGGATTTGAATGTACAACACAGAGCTTTCCTCTGCACGTGTTAGATACAACCTCCACGTGCTCTGCTCGAGGCGTTAATGTAAGTGGTGTACAAGGATGTTTGTACAGTACAAGTAGCACTTCACAGAAACGTCCTTTGTAGTCAAAATGGGCATAACTTTTGCATTAAACTCGATAGATCAGCAAGCTGTCCCTTGATTAAACGTTATAAATATGCGTACATTTCAGTGGCTTGTAATATTTTGTGTTTGCTTGATTTAACTTTTATTTCTTTTTAATTTTCCAAAAAAATGATTATTTAAGCTGCTGAAAATCTTAAAGGGGCGAAATATCTCAATTTTCAACCAAGTTATCTTCAATTTTGTGAAAACATATTAGGTATCAAGCAAAACAATGTTTAGCGGCAATGTGTGTGTCAACACCTTTTTATCATTTGCGGCCCATGTATCGAAATGGAATAGCGTATTATAGGCATGTAATGGTACTTTTCATTCAAAAACATTTTCAACACCTTATATTACCGCCTCTTTAAAACTACCCAGATATGAACACTGCCAAAATTAATTTGAAATTATTTCCATACTCAAAAGATTATAATTAGCTGTTGCTATGTATGTTTGCATCATAATATTTTATCATAGATTGGTTACCTGTATTTACTTATAATAAGGATACAATATAATCATATGGTTTGTGAACAAGTTAATTTATCATTTACTGTCACAAATTGTCAATGATTGGAACACTTATAGAACACTATTTCCTTCAGGGAAAATATTATTATATATTATAACTTAATTTCTAAGTTTAGATTTTATTGTCTTAGCACCTAAGTAAGTTAACACGTTTTGTACAAAATGAAACGGAATTTATAATCAATTTAGGCACTGAGCGTTTAGTGTTATTACGGAACTGTTTATCCGTTATAAAATATCTATTGTCACCAGTGACACCGTGAGAGCAACATGTCACACTTCCGTCTGTTCGTCCTAACCAATACGCATTGCATCATGGGACGTGCACGTGACATAAGACAAGTGAGGGGGCGTTTTATGACCAAGCGAATGTCACTTTTATTACATTTTGTTGCTTCAAATAATACAAACATTCGGATTTATCCCAACTAATGCAAATTTTTGCTTAGTTCAATCTGTTAATTCCCTCATATTCGGTAATCATTGATAAAAAGAAAACAAGAATATGTTTTAGGAACAAAGAAATACTCCTTAATCACGATATGTTATAACGATTCCGGGAAATTAAACTCTACTCATAGAAAAACGAAAACTTATTAAATTCAAAGGGGTTGCATGGGTTGTCAATACCCTGAAATTATTGACCCATACACAGTTCGGTTATTAGACCTGTGATGATGAAAGCGCGGTAATATAAGATTGACTATCGTATTAATTCTTATTTCTTACGGTATTCATCTTAAAAATGGATGGGGCTTTATAAATGCTTCTTACTGGTATGCACTTAAAAATATTTCCGTTTCTTAATTACGTGACCTTTTATTTGTCATGTTTATCTTACACTTCATTATGAGCATTATCGGATATGCCGAAGTGCTTTTAGTTCCGTTTCATTTTCTTCTTCTTGAACTTCTTCTTCTTGTTCTTCTACTTTTTTCTTGTGTTTATTTCTTCTTCTTCGCTTTTCCTTTATCGTCTTCTTCTTTCTCTTCTCCTTTTTCACCTTCACATTTTTGTTCTTTTACTGCTCTTGTTTCATATTCATCTTACTTGTTTTAGTACTGTATATTTCAAGTGACAATGTGAAAAATTTCTCCAATAACCCTTTTGGGTGGCCAATATTTAAAAGTGAGTTGTTTTATGTATTTTGATAGAGTATAGTAGTAGGTGAGATAGTAATAGATAATATCTCTTTCTCTCTTCTTATTCTGTTTGTTGTTAGTAATTCTGCCCTTCATGTTCTCGGTATTTTGGTTATGTTCTTTATCGCTTGGTTTTTCGCTTTGTTGTTTTATTCAATTCCTCGTATTTAAAAAAACTTAGAACTTTAAAACTTAGTCCTGTTTTTGTTTCTGTTTCTTGTCCCTATTTATATAGTATTACCATTTGCATTATCATTGTTGTTGAAAACAGTTAATCACGTAAATGATACAAAAATGCTGTCCTTATACAACGCTGAACAGCATTTATAATATCATTCTTACTGCAGCAGATCAACACCCGCAAATTTAGTTTAAAACCGACGGCGTTAACCGGAGGTTTTAAACGCTTAAATTTGCGGGTGTTGAATAACAATGAATTCCGGAAATTTTACAAACGCAACTATTTATCGATATTGTAACATGGCCGTTAGTTATAAGCATTTTAAGAGAGAACTCTATTTTTACGTAGGCTCTCTGAGTTGAAAGGATCTAACGACTGATCCATTATTGTTATAGGTGTTCGCAGCTATAAAGAAGAAGGAATTCCCAGTGTTATAGACATTAAAATAGTGTTCTAATATTGCAAACCAGTTGCACTCATAACGATGAGATCTTATAGTTTTCACTGTGAAATTTATGAGAGAGAAAACAGTTATATAATTCATAAACCAACAGGAACAAACCCGACGGCCGCATGGCTCAAGGCGGCAAATTAGCTAATTAAGAAAGTTTGGTTACATAAACTAAAGCAAATAGAAAAGGATTTTTGGCATCTACGGGAATGCGCAAGTTAGAAAATGACAGCAACAACAGTAAAATGTGAATCGGTCACGAATATTGGGAGAATCAGAACATTTTTATGTTGAGGCGGACCAAATAATGTATCCTTTCGCGGTGATTCGCCTCAGCCAATTTGCGGGTGTTCATTGCCATTTAACACTGGCAAATCCTTCAAATCAACCAATCAGAAACGAGTATTTACCGAAGTCATGTTACAATAACATATTTGATAGAATAAAATGAGGAATGAACTTGTATTATAGTTTATATTTCATTTGAAAATTTGAGCCCTGAACTGCCATTGAGCCTATAACTGAGGCAGCAAGACTTGCTATCCTTTTCATTAAGATTGTTTTGTCCTAATAAGGTCTGGATATCTGACTACGTTATCTTCAAATCAAAAATACATGTTGTTCAAGCTTAATTTTTACTTGTTACAATCCATGAAAAAGAAGAAACCCAAATTCGTCAATCCAGACACAAAATCATGAAACAGAAAACACTTAAAAATTTAAACGTTTCCAACTGAAGGAAAAAAAGGAACAAACATTTTCAATTCTTTCTACGTCAATTCCATTAAATGCTATAGTTGAAAGTGTTCATTGAAAGTAGGGTCCTTAAACGATTCTATAATGAACCTTTTTTCGTATTAATGGCCATGAGTATTTAATTGCTAATCCTCTCTTAAATCTTCTGAACATTGATGGCTAGCTTGCGATTCAATCTTAATCCTTCCTTTGAGTTGATGAACAAATAGAAAGGTCTTCTATAATTCAGTGACATAACACGTGCATTGGAAGTGTCCATAAGTGTCATAGAGCGTCACTCTCCTTTAGTAGAACAGATCACATTGAGGCAATGTTGGAACATTAACAAAACATCGAGGTACTTTCAATACTATCCTTTTCACTCTAATAGCTTTGTGCAAATACTGAACAAATCGTTAAATTTAACGTTTAAGATTGGAGCAGATACAAGATTTCAAATTTTGTCTGACAATAACATTTAAAACTTCATAAGTGTCCAAAATTTTTAGATATTATATAATCTGTGATAAAAGATTTTCTTTGTTTTATATCATATCTCAGAGTTGACAAATATTAAAACGATATTTTTCATATCATCTATATAACCGCCACTGCAAGTTCGTTTTCAATAATAAATAGCATGCATGTTCTCTCCCCTAATATCCGTTTAATTCAATTTGTTTATAATAAACCGTCCTTGGTCTCCAATTTGTTCTTTTATTTTAATATTACTAATAGGAATGACGTTGATGATAATTATAAATAGTAATATGAAAATAATAATTAAGGTCGTTCTACATAAAACCTTTTATCAATATTTTTGGCGCAGTCCAAGTCGTTGACTGTTTGGAAGTTTTGCACTTAATAAACCTTTTCGAATTGATATGTTTACAATCCAGTGTTAAATTTTTATGAAAATATTTTTAAAAACTCTATTCCTAGGAAGAATCTCAATTATGTGCAAAAGAACATCTTTATCATGGTTTTATTGACCCGTGAACAGAGAATGACATTTTATCATTCATGGCCTGTTTCATAGATCCAGTTTACAATCTCTTCATCTAACATAAAATGCTAGGGTATGGCATGGAATATTGTTGTCTTGTCATGAAATTCTATAGGCAAAGGAAGTCCCAATACAATCGGTTTACAAACATGTCATCAGCATGTCATATTTTTGTATTTATCCACAAAACTTTATGGGTCTATGAATATAACTGTAAAGATGGATATAATAGACTTGAGAGACATTAATGTGTAATATGAACTCATAAGTACCTCCTTAAGTGTATGCTTTGACGATGTTGAGGCAGGAGCATTCTTTTATTTGGAAGATAGAAAAGGTCTCCCACCCGCCATTGTTGAAATGTCACGTGATCGAGATCCAGCTCATGGTTGGTTAATTTTTGACAATACGATGATACTTGGACCTGCTTTCCGTACCCGGATGTCAGAAGGTCACGTGCAGGTCATGGAAGGTTATATTTAATGTTCTCCGGCGGACATAAATGCTTTTGGAATAAAATGAAAAACGACAATGTGGTCAGAAGGACTTTAGTTTATCATCTTTATACAGATTAATAAAAATCAAAAGTTGATTATCAAAGAACATCATTTTGATTGTAACTAGTTGTATCCAATTTATCAATATCAAATAAAGTTGCTATTGATTAGCAGTGTAAAATTATCAAACTGTTTCTAGGCAAATAGTATCTGTTTGCACTCTTATCATAAAAAAAAGAAATATGATTATGAATCCTCTATCTATTTTTTACAAGTTGTCAAGAAAACTATATTAGTTACATTAAGATGAATTTGATTTTAAATATTTACCCATACATTAAATTAACATTTTACGATTCTTGAAAATTAATAAAGGAGTTGAAAAACTTAATATTTTGAAACTTTGTTAACCAAAACTTGGGAGTCAAATATCCTGAATTCATAATAAAAAGATATGGAACATAGAATGGCAGTTTGGTAATCATTATCATATTTTCTTTGATAATCAAATATTACGTTGTCTTAGCAGGGGTATGTCACCAGATGGTTCAATCAAAGTCAAATAACTATACATAAACAAACCACTTCTGCACCTAATAACCCAGGTAAAGTACCTGCAATTAAACCAGGTGTGCACGAGTCTCTCACCTGAGTTACCTGTCCTGACGTAAGTGCTTTGATTACAGGTGAGAACTTTATTTCTTCGTCCTCGAATAAAGTATTGTGCTAGTACTTAGGCTATACCTTCCCGTTGTTTTTATTCTTAACTTATAGAGATTTGAGTTTAAGTGTTTCAAGCTGGTGTAACCCTTTTATATTATGAACTCAGATGATAAAAATTTACGACGGGCACTATGTAAATTTAGAATTAGTTTACATGATTTTAGAATTAATTTCTTACGAAAAACAAATAGTTTCAATTGATGAGAATGAAAGTGTTTGCAAAAATTGTAACTCAGGCAAAATTGAAAATGAATTCCATGTATTATTTGTATGTGCAAGGTATTCTCATTTAAGAAGCAATTATTTATCATTTGTATCATTACCTGTAAGAGAAAAAAATATATTGTATAATTTGTTAAATTCTAAAAATATTGATGCCATTAAATCTCTTTCAATTTATTTAAACCATGTATTCATTGTAAGAAATGTCACCGCCACATGTACCACATAATTCATCAACTGTACTACTGAATAAACGAATCTGAATCTGAATCTGTTACCTAAACAGAGGTTTATGAATTCAACGCTATAGAAAATTCCGTTGATGGTAACTGGTAACATTGCCGTTAAACTAACATGTATAAGTATGAACCTTTAATGTCAAGTAAGCTTATTCGAAAAGAAACTAGAAATGCTTAGTGGTCTCAATATTACATCAAATATCACTGAATACCTTCCAACGTTTCAAATGATAACTCCTAAGGAAGCGACATCCATTCATACATATGCAGGGTAATAAATTAACATTGGTCGAGATCGTATGTTTCAAGTGCTTCATGCTTCATCTTTAAATCAAATAATTATGTTCAATCATTTGAAAAGTTTACCCTTGCCCTCTGAAGGCATACTAGTCATATGTTTTGCCTCTGTAGAGTTCGTATTCGAAAATACATACATACATGTACGTGTACTAGTAAAAGTGATCTCAGTGTGTATTATTTGGATATAATGAGGATAAACATGCACGTTAAAAATGATACATGTGAAATTGATTGCAACACAGATTAAATAAAAAGATTAAATTACGGCTGAGATAAACAATCATTTGTTTGTTATTATCTAATTACACAAACGATTTTAGCATAAAATTACAAGCCTGTCTATTGCTTTGATCTATATATTTGTGGTGTGTAATAATGTATAAGGTCAACATGACTAATGGTATTGTTTTGATAAGAAAACTGCAACCTTCAAACCTGGTTCAAAAATACCATTTCTAAATCGAATGGCATTGAAAAATATTGCTTTTGATTCCGATACTTGTGTTATTACCTACAATGTATACAGAACATATATCTATTTATCACGTTCATGTAAAGATTCATAATACATTTACTACTCGCCGAATAAACTCTTTGTTTTTAATTATTTGTAGGCGAGATCTAAATAAAATTCAAAAGCATGATTAAAATAACATAATTAACTAACTGAATTGTATAATTGATTCCGTTACACTGTTATGGTTGATATTGCTTAATCCAATGTTTCGTGTTTATCTATTTATTATTCTCTGGTAACGAATGGAGGTATTATTGAAAGGGTGACCAAATAAGTTCTGATATGCGTGAAATTACTTACATCCGATTTACATTCCACAACTAATGTATTGATGTAATAGCGATAACTATCCTTTGATAAATGATTAGCGTATCATACCGTGAACCAAGTATCAAATTGGGCTGTGTTTACTCTTTAGAAGCCATGTAATTAACAGGCATACACAACTACTAAATAGCATCGCTTTGGTAACATCAAAGCCTGTAATGAGACAATAAAATGGTTCAAATTGAAAGGAAAAATTTAAACAAATATCACAAAATGAGCTATATATTCCCATTTCTCTATTTGATCAGGGTCATGTCCCCAATGCAAACCAAACATTGACCTCTTCAAGTTCTAAAACTATTGAACCCATATTTATTGAACAAATAAATTATTTGAAGAGACGGTACAATCAGATTTATCAAAATCAAAAGTGTCAATGTCACAATAATTGACTGTGGTTTCCATTCAATATCACCTTAAACTTATAATTAATAAATGGGCAAGTTGTACAGTTTATATAACCAGCAAACTGAAGTAATATAAATTGGTTTTGCAATATCAAATATAAATGTATTTACACCTTAAGTTGACAATTTTAAAAAGTGAAAAGAATTAAATGTGAACATGCTATTACGACAATGAACAAATGTGTTACGGCAATCAACTGTTGTCATGATATAGTGAATATGGTGGTTCCGATTGTGTTCTAAATGTATGCATCTGACGTTATATGATTATTTTTGTATGAACTACATTAAATTGATCAGTTAAGTTGAATGACCATTGGCAAGACATGCTGTTAATTGAGGATAATATCATTCAAACACGCATTTAATTAATATCAAAGTATTTAATAATCGTCGTGAATTGAATCAGTTTACAAATGACAATTGGCAAGAGATGATGTCATTATTCGTTTATAGTTCTTTATCTGAATAGAAAGAATTTAACATAAGTGTTTTGAGAATTGCATGTAAATGAAATTGATTGACAAGAAGTACCTATGTGTCCATCAATTCTGTGACATTTCCTGACAAACTGTTTTCATCAACTCATTAACACCTGATTAACTTCTCTCAACCAGAATGTCACTCAGTCACGTGACGTCACCTAATTGCAATCTCTGCAGGTCCGCCATTACTGATGTCGTAACAGTGACGTCGATAAAGGATGCTGTGACGTTAAGTGGTGGAGGAGTGTGAGTTGTCACAAGTACGTTGGTGCATCGTTAAATATGTTTAAACCATTACTGATGCCGTAACACTGACGTTGCTAAAGGATGCTGCGGAATCAAGAAGAAGCTATCCATACGAAGTTAAACGTTGTAGTCATTTTGATGTCTCCATGATCGAAAGTTCATTACGTCTTTGCACACACATAAAGAACACCGTTAGTCTAACACTCAGACTGCAGTATTTGACTTTATATGATTTGCTTCGAGACGAGTGACAGGCTATTTGTATTTCGAAAGCGTGAGCGATGATAATCCTAATGCAATTCACTGTTGCAAATATAGTACACAAAGAACAGTTAATAACTAAAGAAGTAAAACATAAGAAATCATCATATCTTATTTCAAGAAATTTCCTTTCAATGCAAAAATGTCGCAATTGAACGTATCTACAGCTGCTCACTTACCTGCCTTTTTAGAGCATTTATCATGTAATTTGGAATATCTTTGGGGCATCGTAGCATAGCGAAAACGAAACGGATAATGTAAAAATTTAAGTACATAAGTTAACATTCAGTTTACGATCAATAGCTTTAGACCTAAGTCATATTTGTTCCTTTGCCTAAATGCAATGTAATGGTACTGATTTCGTTCTTACAAAGTTGATATGGAATATATTAAAATCGAATTGAAGAAAATCTTACTTTTACAAATATGACCCCATCTGTCTATTTAATCATGCCAAATATCTAAACTCAGTACCCGTGACAAAATGATCCCGAACTGATATAGTTTGGGAATGATTATTTTACTAATGATAATTGGTTGTCGTTTGTAGGTGCTCCTGGGGTTATTTCATGGACGTCAAAATGAAACCAAATTTATATGATATTTGCACTAAGATACACAAGCAAGTGAACAAACTTAAGGTACGCAGCTGTACATTTTCCATGTCATCACTTCATCATGATTAAGAAAACTTTTACTCCTGTGCATCGCATGCATACTAAGAACCACGATATGTTTGCTGCCATTGGTACACAAATTTAATAAATCAAGTTATGTAGTTTACAACTCATATTGATGTAGGCGAACATACATGCACATACTTTGTTATAAGTACAGTCTTTGCTACTGCTTAATTAATAATATACCACTCCAAAGTCATTCTGAACCATGTTAGCTACATCAGCATGTTGTATCATTGTTAATAGATTAAATTTTTTCGAATACAGATAAACCATTTTCAGATAATATCGATCAGCCAAATCAAGGTAAATTTTCAATTTAAACCCCTTAACATATGTATTCTCAAGCCAGATAAATAAATTGGTCTATGATAGTCCACCATTGCATGTCTATGGCATTCTGTGAAAAGGGCTTAAGGTGTTATGTAAACTTTTCTTGGTTGATGTGTGCCTTTAAAAGGAGAAAGAGTTTCTCGTTGAAAGAGCTAATGTGATAATTACAATGTTGATTTATATGAGTAAATTTGCTTCCGTAATGAATTACGTTTAACATGACCCCATACCCTACAATTTCTCCCTTGTAAGTTTTCACAAAGAGTGTCAATAAAATGACTTGTAAATCAGTCATTTTGCCTCTTGTTCATTGAAAACGCCTTCATTATACAAAGGGGATGTCCCAGATTCATTAACCGAAGAGATAAAGTAATTTGCTCATTTGACTAACTGAAAATCCCTCACACTTTAATTGAACTAATGTAATAATTGCTATGTAGCTATATGAGGTTATTGTTAGCACGTCTCGTGTCAAAAATCATCTCTTGTTTTCCCCACCCCAAATCTCAACCCCGAGGGTTTTGACCCCCTCAAATTGCCCCTTTTCTTAGGGGATAGAGAATTGCCTCAAACGATACCATCGTCTTCGAGATCTCGAATTGTCCAACGCCCCATTTTACCGTGAATACTTCAAGTCTAAGTAATAAGGGCTAAATTGGATAGTAGGGGAGATAACTGGTGAAACTGTGAATCGGATCTAGTTATTACGTCATTCTGGTCAAGGAGGAGGCACGCGTTTGATATTAGGCATGGTCAGTTGACAAAGAGATTTGGCGTGACGTCACAAAATGACCATTGATGGAGAAAACTGGACAAATTTAACACCAGTTGTTATGTTCGGAATTCGATCAGGCGTCTGATTTGAATTTTTCACAAGTTTGATTCACGCATCGTTTGTGTTGTCAAGAATTATAGAGGTCACCCAAAACCTGTGAAAAATAAATAGCATAGTGTCAAAACCAACATCTTTGTGTAAAATGTCGAACTTTTTTGATAGATTATAACCTCATTCTGTGCATATGCCCAGAACTTTTAAAATAGTTCCTTAACTTACAAACATGAATTGCTGTTTTTTCTATTTATTTACGCTAACAAACTCAATTCTAGATAATTTCACATCAATAAAGATTAGTACTTTGATAATATTTAAACAATTTCATAGATTTGGTGAAATCGAATAAAGATTAGTACACAATAATAAGAAAAGTTTTTTCCAGATCATGATTTTTTTAAACTTTCTATGTAAAGTTAGTGCACTTTGATCTTACCCTTTTTCATTTTGTTCTAATCCTGCTGTAAAACATGCAGAAATTTTATCAAGATCTTTTGTAGATCTTTAAAATATCTTCATCAAATTGTATAATATTAGCGTTTCGTATGCCTTTTAAAGAGGAACTCATTTGATATTTGTGTTTTTCGCCTTATCTGCATTCAACTGGTCTTCGGAAACAATGGGACCTAACAAATTACTTGCACATGTTCCTACCTTGTCGACTAAACAATGTTTCCTTTTCACTCAATATATTATTTAAAATAATCTATAGGATTATTTTAAGCAGGGGTATGTTTCGTTAACTAAATGTGTATATCTTAACCCACAAAGTCCACGAACAATAGGTATTCTTTAAGCGGAGTTTTGTGTTGATTCTTTCATAATCAGGTAACGTTTCACAGGTCAAATATGATAAAGAAAAAAAACTGTTTGTCCACCTTTCTGTTTGTATTTAATCACGATTGTTATTTATGTAGAGAATTATGTTTCTAATGCACTGTTTTCTTGAGGACACAATCAAATACAATTGGCAATACAAACAAATTCAAAACGACCATTGACACTTCAGAATATTTGTTATTGTAGATCATAGACAGTTTGTACACACACTTTACAGATAATACAACTTGTCCACTTGACAATGTAAAAAACATATTTTTACTTGGTCTTTTAAAAAACACCTTAAGATAAATATGATATGTGGAAATGTTTGCATGTAATCTATGTAAGGATGATATTTCATTTTATCAAGTGTGATAACAAAAAATATGCTTTTATTTGGCCTTAAAAATAGACATCATCTGTGTGAATTACAAACAAAGTCTAGTCCTTTGTTGTTGTTTTTTAATTATAGCAATGTGATATTGTATTTGCAAAGTATGAAAACACGTTTTGTCTTATCGTATGATATTTCATATCTAGAATTAATAAAATCACATTTACTTTCTTTGGATGATAAACTACAAAATGCAATCAATCGGTCTTGCAAACACCTTTCTAATCTCAACTATATGACATGTAACAATTCCTTTGATAATTTTTTATAATTTATTACAAACAAATGTGCTTTTGAAAAAGACGCCAAACTGTAGAATGTAAATACCTCACCAAAATACATTACAGATAAACATATTTGCATGTAAAAACTATAACAGTAAGAAAATAAGAATTACTTTTGGATAACCTTGATTTAGGTCAGCTATGTCTTATTTTTGGATCATATTTCAATCTTCCTGATATTTTCAATAAGTAGTTCTAATTTATATTTAAAAATAAAAAAAAGCTAAATAACTTTGTCGTGTTTGTAGTGAGAGAGAACGAGTCGCGATGAGATAACACTGATCGACATTAGTTACAAAAACGATTCTTAACCTTGACCTGTTGACGATTGCTTGTCTGATACCGGAAGTTGTGAGATATTATTTTATAACTCATAAACGAGGAAGTACCATGTCTCATATAGGTGGCAGATATGATTCATATTGCATAATTTTCGTGACGTCTTCTCACTATTTGGTAAGCAGTCATCGGTGTCTTCTTAGACGTATTACATCATGACGTCATAATAATAAATGACCTATGTATAGCACTTGGCATGTATTTAAATTTTTGGTCATCATTTTGTTTTGATTTAATAATTAAAGAATGGTTACTGATATGTTGCACTTACTTCCACACGAATTTAACATAACTTGATAAATTTGTATGAAGATAGGTTGTTAGATGAATATTGTTCTAGGGAATCCATTATCGTTGGATCCTTTACGGTAGGCTCACACTTTTGTATGCATGCATCTCATGCATTCTGTACCTCCTAATCGCATTGAAATGATTTTAAAATAAGTACTTCATGGTATATCATATGTATATTAAAAAAATATATAAATGACTTTTAAAAAAGCTTTTTGCAGCATGAAAACAAATACAAAATAGATATGAAATTTAGCACAGCCTTCCGAGTTGGTGAGTATTCTACATTTGATCGACACCGTGTTCCCTACACCAGAGGACAGGTGTCTTCGCTGTTCAACAAGGCTTAAGTGGAATAAAGAACCTGTCCAGTATTGCCCGGGACGAGTCGTGTGGCTTTGTATTAAAGATCTATAACTCGTGACATATTAATCCCTAAATCCCAGGTAGGATGATATTGCTGTTATCTCTGTATATAGATGGTGCTATGGCTTACTCCCCACTTCACACCTGTAGCCTGAAGCCAGATTGAGGGAAAGACAAGAAAATATAAGAAAGGAAGTGTAGGCGTGGCTGTATGATGTATGATGTATGATGCATGATATCGATATATGATGCATGGTAATGAGAACTTGTATGATGTATGGTAATAAGAACTTGTTATTGTCCTAGTTGCATTGTAATTTCGGAAATTAAATTTTGTGCTCTCGACAGGGAGAGTCACAGTGCAGCGCCAGTTCAAGTGATGTTTTATCCTTTTACTGTTGAGCTTAAAACAAGGAAGCAACATTTCCCATCTTTTAACATAGTTTGGTATGACGCGACCGGGAATCGAACCCCGATCTCCCGGGTGAAGAGCGGACACTCTACCATATGAATATGAATATGAATATTTATGTGAATGTGAATGTGAATGTGAATGTGAATGTGAATGTGAATATAAATATGAATATGATGTATGTTTTATAATGTATGATGTATGATGCATGATGTTTGATGTACGATATTATGTCTGATCATGATACGATATGATTATGATATCGCTCTATGATAAGTGATATATTGAAATATCTATAGATTATATTCATATTTCATGGTATATGATATAAGCACCTTCCACCACTGTGTATTTATATGATGAAAGATAGAAGTGTATAGGATGCATGCTTGCTATTTGGTTAAGTTAGATTATTACATGATAACGATTAAGAAAATATATACAGTTATACCACTAGAATTGTGATAAAGAAAGTCATCTTTTATGACATCGTTAAACATGCTATAGAGAACTGTTGATACTTATTTTATTCGATGAAGTTATTTATGTATGGTGAGTTAAATTGTCATGTAACAAAGTCATAAATTGAAAAGGTAAATAAATTCATAAAACATATAGTCAAATATATTTGATTGAAACAGTATTTTATTTCCATAAAACATGTTATACACAGCATTCAGAAAAAATATAAACAAAGGAAAAGGATAATCAATCAGGCAACAAATGTCTGTATAAATGTTTCTCCTGAAAATATATTTCAATCATACATTGCGGTTTTGTGTTTTCGAGTTCGGTTGTAAAACTGATATATCCCCTTTCAGAGGCAAATACACCAATTAGGATGAGGCATGAGACCGTACTACCGCTAGATTTTCTACATCAAATAGTTTTCCATAAAGAGAGAACACAATTAGAAACAGTAGTACTAAGATTAATTCTATACTATTTGTATGACTGATAAACATTTTACAAAAGCAATGGAAAGATGATTTCGCCGTTGAAATCGCTCACTTGTAAGTATTCTAAATCGTATCTAACTTCGCAGGTAAGGTAAATCTTGATATGAATGTACAATAAATTAACTTACACTTGATGTAGTCAGATTATTCTTTCACTTACAGTTTTTCATGACGTTGTAATGAGTTTATGACTGTTTGTCAACTTATTGCTTGTAAAAAACGTTGAGTTATAAATTCATGTATAAGGAAAGGACATATCTACATCACGCAGATTATCTGCGATTACAACGTCTTAGTTGAGTAGATGTAGTTTTGAATTGTATCACCCACCTGTAGCTATAAAATTGCAATGTTCTTGTTAACACGGCATACGACAAACATACAGGTTTTTCTTGTTCATGGCTTCATTTTTTTAATATTTTTTTTATTTAGTAATGTAAATTAAGGCATTCATTATGCTAAGGTCTAAAATAATGTTGAATAACTAACCCTGATATGTCATGTACATAGTCAAATATATATAATTTGAACGTTAAACAAAACGAATAAAAGTTGTTTCTACATCTCAGCACTTCGCTGTTCCAGGAAACAATGCTATCACAACGTTAATCCTCATTTATTTTTATGTTTAAACTGTTTTTCATCTTCAAAAAATAGGATGCTTACCCACAATATGAAACAATGAAATGTACATTTTTGAAGGTTAACATTTTCATATTGAATAGAAAAGTTTTTTGTTAGCCTTTCTGACTTTCACTAAACGGCAAGTCATTTCTACTCATAAAAGGATTATAAAAACTCTTTGTCAGTTTAAAAATGCCAAACAGACGGGCTCCAACCTAATAATTAGATGTAATCAAACCCATATTTAGTCGATGAATAGTTCTTTTCATATAACACGATCATAAAACTGTCTGTGACATTGTCAATTGTGAACTTTTGTGAATAACAATTAGGATACGTTTGCCATATGTCAAAGGCATTTGTCGCTGACACATGGGTTATGAAGTTTACCTTAAAGAGAACGGTGTTACCTTTATGCTCTAGTAGTTGTGAATTAATGTCTTTCTATCGGACATACATGTAGCAATTAAAGCAAGTCTAGCGTATCGTATATATAAAATACCCCGAGAGATATTGCTATTCAAAGAAGCATTTTTTTTAGAAATGAAAACATGGTATATGTGTCAACCTGTCAACTATAGCTGAAATGAAGCCATGTTAATCAACGACCCTTCTACGCTTTTTATAACACATATACGCTAATCCTTTTCTGTTTTAAAGGGGCAGTAGCATTAGTGGGAATATAAGGTGATGTCAGGAAAATGAAAATTTATGGTTCCAATTGAAAGACAATGCATTTAAACTAAATGAAGCAGTTATAATTCAAATATATAATGTAAAGTTTAGCCACGTGATTCCTTATTTTAGACAAAATGAATTAAATGTGTTCACACAAAATGGCCGCCCATGGATTTTAGGTGAATCTTCATACTTTGTCCTCTGACTATGGATAAGTGGCTTGTGTTATGAGATTGTTGACACTATCAAAATAATACATTTAGCATTAACGTACAATTATCAGTGAAAATTTTAAAATTTAAAATTATCGAAAAACGTGCTACTGTCCCTTTAAATTCTTTGTTTCAACCTTTACACGTACCGCAATGTGCAGCTAATTATAATGTTGGTACCGTCAGCAAAACATTTTGTTAAAAACAATGTAAAAAGTTAATCGATAAATTACATCACCCTGCTACGATTCACATTGACTAAAATGAAGAACTCTATTCATACGTACAGTCCCTTTCGATATTTTGCTCAGCGGGTTGATTTTGCTTATGTCATAGCTCTTTGATGATTTTTATTCTAATTAACGATGTGTTAATATGTCTACACTAACGAGGGTCAAGGGTGGGCGTCATGCAGTGACCACAAGTGGTCAAGAAGTAGCATCAAGATGGTCAGTCTGAATGTGAAGTAGCTTGTCTGTATACATAACATTGAACCAAGAGTTCCTTTGGCTTAGTTGGTTGTTAGTAACAAAGATAACCTATGTGGACTTAACTATTAGCTATGCTTCGCATATACCAGGCAAATGATTCAGTTTGGGATAATTGAATGTTTACGATGTTAACTTAAAGAATGTTAGTGTGTCATGAAATGATATACGTATTGTTATTTAAGCATGTAATTACGAAAAAATGAAATATTCCAACATATTGGTATCATGAATACTTGCTTATATCCAAACCTTAATTTTATGTCGGATATTGGTTCTAGACGTGCTCGTTAATCTCTTATAATGCACTGTAATGTCCTTGACATTTGATATAAGTTGCGATCACTACATCCAAAGATTTAAAGAAAAAGAAATGTAAGATATTGGTTACCAAAATAAGAAACTGCTTTGTGAACAAGGGAATCAAAGTCTTGACAATGAAGTTAAAGGACTTTAGTAAATGGGAAATAAATGCGTGTTGCTACTGATCGTGTTCATCAGGTACGAGTCTGATTTCATCTCGAATTGTTAAATAAGATATCTATATGATCACTGTTATATAGTTTACCTACATGTATAGGCAGATAAGAAGTGTCTGCATGGGAAGACATCTATGCGTCTACATTGTTAGGAGCACAATCGCTGACCATACTTAAATATAAAGAACGTATTTTCACCGAATTTGTATAGAGAAAGGTTGTATTCATAATCCCTTTGTCACAATTCTGTTTCAATGTTTATTCAGTTATTATTGTGAGCATTTTTATTTGCCAGATATTTGGTCATAAAGGTAAATCGTTTCATGTTTTCAGGCTATTAAAATGCTATCAAACCGGGAAACAGTCACATAAAGAAAAAGTCAGTCGCACGGATAACATTATTCGATGATGAAAGATGTACAATATTTCCATTAATAACATTTCTAATTTATAATAAGAAACCACTTTGTTCTAATTTTCGTTAAAATATCACATTGAAATTATATAACATATGCTTGATTTTGATTTTCCTGACGAGGGTAAAAAAGGTGACACTAATATATTACAAAATCACCACGCCTTCCCTTACGTCTTGTGTTCGTCCCATGATGCAACACGAGTTGACGGGGACGAACAGACGGAAGTGTGACATGTTGCTCCCATGCTGTCATTGTTTGATAATCACGAACGTTTGCTCTCCACATGAGTAAACATTTGATAATAAAGAATCCATTTTGTCCCAAGATACGAATTTGGCTTTGACTATTTTCTTGAATGGCTTCTCTCATGCTGGCTGTTTATAATTTAGTATCCATCGACTTTTCTGACAGAGTAAACGATTTGATAATAAATTTGACTTCGCTTTTGAAACACCTTTCTTCTTATTGACCAATGTCCAGTTATGGGTTTTCTAAATCTATGATAGATCGTTAATGAAGAGAAATGGGGTAGAAATGGCATAAGAAATCTATGTAAACCGGGTTTACACTGATTGCTTTGCTTATCTTTAATGTACATGTATATTTCTGTAAAAGTTCTATATCTTAGACTCGTAAAACTATCAATATATGGGACTTAAAGGATGTCATGGCTTTACTTGACATATTTATCTATTTTGAGAAAATGATAAGCAGCATTGGTAAGTGTAAACGCTCTGCTTTAAAACGTATTCAATCACTTTTTAAACTTATATGGCTTTTATGTTTTGATATTTGATTATTTTTTATCCCCCGCCGCGCGAAGCGGGGGATAGAGTATTCAGCTCCGTACGTCCGTCCGTCCGTACGTCCGTCCCGCTTCTTGTTAGCGCGATATCTAATGAACCGCTCAACCTAGAATCTTCAAACTTGGTACCAGTCTTCATCTGGGGAATACGCAGACTTGAAAAGTTTTCGGTGACCTTGATTTCCTTTTCAAGGTCCCAGCGAGACTTTGACCAGTTTTGAAAATGTTGTTAGCGCGATATCTAATGAACCGCTCAACCTAGCATCTTCAAACTTGGTACCAGTCTTCATCTGGGGAATACGCAGACCTGAAAAGTTTTTGGTGACCTTAACCTCAGTTTCAAGGTCACGGCGAGACTTTGACCAGTTTTGAAAATGTTGTTAGCACCATATCTCTAGTCTTATGCACAGACCCTTGAGCATATAATTCACCCCATGGAAGCAAGTCTAGATCTGGACTGCTCTGAAATCTCCATTTGTCTGAGGCTCCTTTTAAAAATTTAATAAAATAAGATTTTTACTAAAAATAATTCAGAGACTAAATATAAGTCTACCATATCTCATGAACCCATTAACCTTGAGTCTTCACGGGGGACATAGTATTCCACTCCGTACGTCCGTCCGTACGTCCGTCCCGCTTCTTGTTGTTAACATCAATTTGCGGCGGGGGATCTTATCACCTTTGTGACAAATACTTGTTTAGTTATGAAAACATTACAGATTTGTTTTCATAAGATTGTTTTTGTGACATGATAAACAAATGTTTTTTATTCTATAACGATACATAAGCTAATGGATACAATGAAAACACTAATGCCGGTATAACCTTATAAAGTTTGCATGTTTAGGATTGCATATGATTTTCTGTTATTCTCATGGACAGTATCCTTAGGATGTGACGATTTTGAAAACGAATACCCTTAACAAGTTTCGGTTAATATTCAAATTTCATTTTGTTATGAAACTTCTTTAATTTATTATACATTTTGAATAGAAGCAATTGTTGGGAAATTGTTTAACATGCGGATGTATTTAATGTAGCGTTAAGGGTTAATTTGTCCTCTTACAAAAGTATCAACGAAAGTCAAAATTTTAACAATCGGTAAAACATACCCTTTGACGTTCAAAGAAGAACATCCCACACAGATCGTTAAGTTGAGGAAGAGGTTTACATAAGCATATAAAGGCATAACTAGGAGACAAAGAGGTGTCTACCTCATGCTGACACAATCGAAAACATTATGGACAACATGCTGTGAACCGAGATACCACTTAACACTTAGCTGAGGAGTTACCCTCATATTTATTGTGATGAGTGTCAACTCTTGGTGTCATAATCATTGCAGTACAATAATTGAAGGTGACAGAACTAAATCCAGTGTATGGTTCAAAGCGATCGGATGCAAGAATACGTTGTTTAGCTTCTTCATAAATTATATTTACCAATTTTCATGATTCATTTATTTTTTCCAGTCGTGCCTTTAAAAGTGATACGCACAACAAAATAGCAAACTACATAAACAATTTATATTAAGTCCAACCATTTGTCTGAATGACTGATATATTTCTTACTTATTTATATTCCCTATTTGTATGTATGAAGATAATTGTTAAGCATTTATTTATTCCTTTATGTTTTTTCCAAATTCAAATTTAAATTTGAATCAAAGAATCCCATCATCTGTAGCTTCTTCGCCCTATCAACACCTTTCAAGGGTAACATCGAGATAACGGATTGAAGCAAAGTTGAGTCAGTTCAAGAGCTGACGCGATTCTGTTCAGCATAGACGTTATCTTGAACAGGTGATCTGACATACTGTGGAAGGTCAAGATTTGTAGCTATCAATTTATGTCGTCGTCTTTGCAATTTCGTCACTATCATAATCGCCTTAAATGCAAATATAAATCAATTTTTACCGCTCAGAGAGCCATTCGTTTATTTTTTTCCCTAACGGGTATAGATTGATAGAACAATATAAAAAATTCAAAACATCTTAATTATTAAAGTAAAACAAATGTAACCAAATGAAACGCGTCATCTTAAATATGTTATGCAAGCGAACGTACATAGTTCTGTCAAACTACCTAAAACCCGGACCACTTCCCTGAAATTAAAAGGTGTTCACGATGAAATGATCGCCAGCAGTTTTTGCTAGATACTTATTCAATAATAGGATGAGGGATGAGATGTTGGACCCTCTTATGATATTACATAACATTTTTAGCATTATATTTTAGAACATGCTAAGAAATAGACTTCTTAAAACGTGCAACTGTCCCTTTCATGTCTCATTAATTGTTGTAGTTAACTTGTCCACGATATCTCAACGAGAATACTGGATTCCTAATTTTCTTCGTAGGTTATTGTCCTGATAGACTTTTTCGCTTCTCTCTCAACGAGAATACCCTCGAAAGTGACAAATTTCATTGAAAAAATTGAACATTTTCTCTTGATTTATCACGAGGAGAAAAATGAATCACTAATTAAAGGTTTATTGACAAATATAACCAGTCCCTTGAATTGCAAGTGACCTTATCAACTTGATCTCAAAGAGAAAACACATTGACTAATTGAAGGTTTATTGACAGATGTAACCGGTCTCTTGATTTGCGGTGAGAACATTTCCACATCTTCAACTACACTGGAGGTGACAGAGTAACGTCTTGGAACAATCACTGCAATAAAAAGTAGAGTTATGAGATTAAGAGAAAGTGTAAGTTTAGGAGAGGCGTGAGAGATGAAGCGATTAAGTCGTTATCTGCTGTCCAACTCGTAAACTTCACACGGAGAGAAAGAGAAAACTGAACACAGGTACACAGCATGGAGGGAACAATTACAGGTAGAGAGTGGTTTATTAGACAAACTTTCAGGGGGAGGATCAGGCAACGCCCATCTCATGGGAGGTAATTCTCAACTGAGATACTGTCCTGGGAAAGTATAAACTTTGTACTAAAATAAATGTCAATCTTATTAGGAGACTTGAACGTGGCAGTTATTTTATAGCACAACAATTGAATGAAGAATTGTCCCTTTTTTCAGGTGGAAATGCTTCTATAGGAACCGTTTTTTATACATTTTCAATACACCCACATCACGAAATTATTCATCATTTGACATTATTAACAACATTGGCAGCAATTAATATGGTTACAGATAGCTGAAGTAACCAAACGTGAAATTATAGAATAGATATTATGAGAATGACGTCACGATGCGTGCCGTATGCAACGTCCGCCATCTTAGGGGTTACGGGCCTTGTTGCTAGGTAGACGATCCGATGACACTTCTGAGGGTTTTTCCAGATTTATCCCGATCAGTTAATCTTATTAAGGCGATTGTTCATTGTTGAGCGACCCTGTGCAGTAAATATCTGTACAAACCGATCCAAAAGGATTAGAAGTCATTTTTAGCATCCAAACTGTCTGTTTTGAACCAAGGAGATGTCACAGAAACGACGAGATCGATGGCTGTTAAACTAAATTAAACTTAGGCAGAATAATTTCAGCCCATCAAAACACTTGAGGATATGTTCTGGTCACTTCATCTCTTCATTTCTGTCATATTTTGGTTTATCACATTTTATTCTTTCACATAAGTCACCAAGAAGTGATTAACAGCGCAAAATCATTTGTATATATTTTTATATCAATCATAATTATCTCATTAGAGCGACATTACACCTTTTTCTAAGAATAAAGGTATTATGAACTTTCTAAATAATTTGCAAAAGTCACGTACCACTGTCCAAATGACCCATTGTAAATAGATAATGCGTATTTGGACAAAAGATTGCCCTTGTCTAAGCATTTGAAGCGATACAGTTTACGTCAAAATTTAATTAACGTGATATTTGAACTTCAAACATGGGTGAATATTTTTCTGAAAATTATTTCTTGTTTTATTTTTTTTTCTTATTTATAGATTTAAATTAACAAATCATTTACATAGTCTAAACATGGATTCTTCCTCATAATATATAACCTTAAATCACGTTAGCCTTTAAAATATTTTGGAAAGCAAGATTTGAACTGAATATTAAATGCTGAGGTTCCATTCATATATTAGAAGAAATAGTAGTTCAAAGAATCAATTGTCAGAGACAAAACCTCGATTCAGTCGCGAGTACGAAATTCATACAATGTAAATATGACAAAAAATGCACACAGAAATGACAGTTTGAATTGAAGAACAGTTTCAGCTCTAATGAAGAGGATAACGTATTCAAGGTAAATCATCTTATAAGAAAAAAATCATTAAACTCTAAGTCTCGAATAAATGGAGCAATAAATGAAGAGCATATTGGTACATTGAGAGAGAAGGTTATCCAATACTTAATCCTCTCTTAAATCTAAACCAATTTCGTGGCACTGTGGCAGTCTTCTCCCGAGTCGGACTAAACCCTTCTATTGAGTAAATGAACAAATAATCAGGTCTCCACCCCTCCCGTGATATAACACGTACACCTGAAGTGTCCATAAGTGTCAGAGAGCGTGACTCTCCTTGCATCGACGAGATTACGTTTAGCAATATTAGAGCATTTAACTAAACACTCTCGATACTTTCAGACTATCCTTTTGATACAGATAGTCCATTGCTTGATTTGGAAACACTGAGCTGGTGGATTTATGAGGTCAGATTAAAACTGAATTGTGGAAAAGGTGAAATCTATCCGATTTGAGGTTCATCAATTATAGTATACCGTGGTATATCAGTGGTATATACCGTGGTATATGAAGGTTTCGCCTGTATCGTCTTATATCAAATACTCATCATTAAACGATGTCCATCTAACAGACAGAATTCTCAAATTGAAAGTCACAGTGTTGTAAATTCATCTCTGGATATTCAGCCAAACAAAAAGCCAATATAGATTCCATTTCTTAACGAGACAAAAATACATAAGACACATAAGGGCTATTACGACCAGTGCAACTCAGATCAAGATATGATAAAGACATCTACATGTAGTAGCATTTACATCTTCTGTCACATACACCAGATTTTTTTTATCTAATTCATTCATTCCTTTTTCTTTGTGTATCTTGAAAACCTTATTTGAGTTCCCAGTTTGAGCAATCTAAATAAATCAACAGGTTTTATATTAGGTCATACTGAATTTAAAAAATCTTTTGATCTAAATTTATTTAGATTGCAGTTTGATGTCTATTTAGGATTTGAAGACGAGCATTTTGTGTTTAAAGAAAGGTCAAGATTATACAGTATTTACATTACTTGATTCTCTATAGACGGCCTCATACATACTTTCTACACCTGGAATTGATATTAATATTAATTGTATTCATATTTATATTACAGAATAGGAGTGTAACAAAAACAATAAAGTTTTACATAACTATTTCTATGTTAACATGATAAAGAAGCTGAACCTATTATGTAATTTCTATAACATGTTAAGGATGAAATAAATGCTTATCTATGACAGCTGCTATGCACAATGCAAATGAACATTGTTATTCGTGTGTGCATACCATTTTAAAGAAATTTTTATTAAGCCTTTTCGAGACTTGAATAACATGTCTATATTTGATAAGCAAGTTAATTTTATAATAAACTATATTTTACCATGTTAAATGAACTATAATCTACTTTGCAAACTGTACTTGGGCTTGTGCCCTTGTAGTGAATAAAGTTCATCTAAATATTGAAGTCCTCATATGAGTTTCACCATCACCATTTGCCAAATCGTCAGTACAAATAGCGGGCCCATGGAAGCTAATTATTGCTGTATATCATGAGAATGTAAAACTCCTTTGGAGATTTTCAACGACAACATCTTCAGCCATTTGCTTTTATCTACAATCTCTTCATCAAAATAAGAAGGAAATGCCTAGGGGTTTAACAATACCACAACTCAACATTTGTTAATTTTTGATAGACATTAGTGTGCAATATGAACTCATGTCAATCTCTTGATCATCCCGTTGTGTTGAACACAAACGATGAGAACTCTTCTTGTTAGAAGGTAGAAAGAGCTCTTCGCCGCCATTGTTGTAAGGTCACGTGACCAAGTTCCAAATCATGGACTGTTAAGTTTTCACAATACGATGATACCGGGACCTGCCTTTTAAATCCCCATGTCACAAAGGTCAAATCCAGGTCGCGGGTGATTATATTTAATGTACTCGGACACAAATGGTTTTGGTTGAAAAGAGAGAAATGGGATTTTGATTTAGGTGACATCTACGGTTATTACCTTTGTAGTCATACTTTTGAAATCTATCAAAATTACTTTCGAGGACTCTTGAAATGTGTTAAAGGGTCATGTAGGTTCACAGATCTAAGCTTGGAAGAGTGGAAGCTTGTTTATTATATTCTAAAATAACATGCAGCATTAATCAGGTGAAACGAAGTAGATATATTCACTATGTGAGAAAACATACAAGTCTTATCAGTAACAAAAGCTAAATCTAATGACACCATTTTGAAAAAAACAGGATGATGTTTTAAGTTGAACAAATGATGGGATTTGGAAGTTGATGAAGTGATCGTCAAATAAAGTTTCGAATTGTCAAATTTGTTCCCTTGAAGTGTGATAAATTGAAACTTTTCTTTGATAAAAAAAATATAGTTTTAATTTGTTTCTACTTCATAACGAGTAAAGCAAACAATTAAATAACTAAATACTGATGGAATTCAAAAATTTACAGTTCAGTGTATTGAAGTGACAAACTGTTGATATGAAATTCAATATTCTAAGCGTATGTGTAATCCATTAATATATTTTAAAAACAACACATTTTGGTTAAATCATAGTTCACTGTTTTAGATTTTAACGTTGAATACGATCAGTAAAACTTCAAACTGATGAGTCATTTTAATTATTTGATATCATTTAGAGTGGTTGATTAGGAATGAAATCCTGAATCCTACGAGTTCATTATTTCTTTCCACATATTGCTTCGTTTCTAAATCTTGTAGTACAAAGTTTTATCAACATTGATTTGTTCTGACGAATATTCATGCAAATCCATTTCAAAAGAGCGATAGTAAATCTTGTAGTATTGAGCTATATTACGATTATTTTGTTGAAGTTTTTACTTTATTCTGAAGAAATTTAAATTCATGTCAATGCAATCAAAAGAAAAATAAAGTACTTTGGTACTTAATAACCATAACAATTATGATAAATATAGCAGCATAGTCATGTAAAGGTGGACTTTTAGTATTATACAGATGCATATATATGCAGCGATTCGTTTGGCTCCCGATTCATCATTGTATAAATTAAAATCGAAGCTAAGGAAGTATTCTGCTCTTACGATTTACAAAAGAATGTTTTCAAACCGACGTTTTACTTTACGAAAACAACTTTTGAAGCTTATAGATCATTTGCTTACATTATTTAACATATACGACAGTCATAACCCATTAACTTATCCTTTAATCACGAGTCATCATGTTTATTAAATGTACCTTGGCGTTTCTAAAAAACCTCCCAATTACCAACATCAATATTGAGGTTACATTAAAGTACACGATTACCTTTCCCGCTCTGTAATTATTTCATATAAGTACTTAAAAGATTCACTTTACGACCCATATAAAGAACGTAAATAAATCAGTTACGTATATTTACTCTGTAATCATTACCTATAAGTGTTTTATCTACCTATCTACATCACTGAGTGCCTGAAGGGAAGCCTCTTTGAGAACCCCCACACTCACCTGTATGCTACAAACAGTCTGTATTTAACAGATTAACTGATACATTTCACACCTGACATAATAGACAGCCAGGTGAACATCAAAGGAATTCGCCGCCATTTACAGGTGTTTATAAAAGGTAACGTGCGTTAACATTGTATGTGACTGCAGGTAGCGAGGGTGGTGTTTGATAAAAGACTATTTCCGATTGGTTAGCTATTTAATTTCCTTAATTCAACTCACAATCTTGGTGATCAGTATTACGACAATAGGTTGACAAAAGATGCAGGTACGGTAATGGTTGAATGTTCGAGGGTTGTCGAAGAAAATAGAAAGGTGTGGTTTGGATAAGTTCCTATTTTGTTTTCATTGGTATTTCATTGAAATTTAATGTTTTGTGTTAATGAAAAATAAAAGTTATTTTATGGATAAAGAATGTGTTACAGTATTTATATATTATAGCAACGAGGAAATTTTCGGAAAGTGGATTTCTCTTTAGTAGGGATAATATTGAAGATCACACTGTCTTAACAATTTTACTGAAGATCATTGTCATTTTTATAACTCTTGAATAATTATTTTCTCTTTCGATACAAATAAAACTCTGATACAAATGTAACACAACCTTGCAGATAATGTCATTGGCAGAGCTGTATTATCCTCTTGGTTAAGAGACAAATTAAATAAGATCTTGTTTCCTGCACGTGTCTTCAACAAAGAGTTTCCAGAAGTCAGGATACCAATCTGGTGAATGTGCAGTGTTAATAAGGGAGTACTGACCTTCAATTCTGACCCATCTCTCTCTCTATACAACCAAAACCTTAGCCACCCTCAAGGCACCCTGACCCTTCCAAATCAAGGTGGCCCTAAACCAGCACCCTGACCCCTCCCTCTGTAAACCCAACCAACCTACTAATATCACCCCACCTCGAATAAGGAACCACTGCCCTGTCTGCAGGCATGGAGGGCACTGATCTGACCCTCTGTTCACAAAGGAACATACCAAGTCCCTAAAAAAGAGTTCTTTACTTATTTTATTGTTTTGAAATTTATTTAAAAAGAAATGAAAAGGAGCCCTGAACAATACTTAATTTCAGGCCTACAGCTGAGGCATCTTGGCTTGCCAATATTTTCTAGACTTAAAAAGGCTCCTTTAAGTTTCGTTTGCTTTAGGGTCTGGATAACAGACTGCCCTGTCTGCAGGCATGGAGGGCACTGCCCTGACCCTCTCTTCAAAAAGGACCGTATCCAGTCATATACCCACCCACAGACATGGTTATAGTCTTATGCACAGACCCTTGAGCATATAATTCACCCCATGGAAGCAAGTCTAGATCTGGACTGCTCTGAAATCTCCATTTGTCTGAGACTCCTTTTAAAAATTTAATAAAATAAGATTTTTACTAAAAAAAATTCAGAGACTAAATATAAGTCTAACATTGTTATTAAGGAGAGCAATCTGCTCCATGAGCTCTTACTATCTTTTCGAAACCCAAAGATATTCAGTTCGTCTTCAACGCAAGAATGTCGATATCTACTATCATGGTTAAAGGTGAATCGCAACTGCCTCTTCAGTGTCATTGGAGTTTCATTCATTCGAGTATATACCTAGACTTAATTTCAGTCTCTGAAATGAAAATACACAAATACACAACACAAATAACAACCTCGTAGGCGTCAGTGTTGTCTCCTAACAGGTGACGGTGGTACATACGTTGCAAGATCGTAATGTTACACTTGTACGCGACAAACCTAGCCCTGCCTTGCCAAAACTTGAGATAGGCGCATTGATACCTCTAAAGTCCTGATTTCTTATATTTGAGTTCTTGTCCAAGATCAAATGTTTTTGATATGGCTGATTATTCCGGTCTTCTGAATATCAATAACTTTACAGTTATACAGTGAATACAGTTCAGTAC
The DNA here is from genome assembly GCA_916613615.1 of Steromphala cineraria. Taxonomy (NCBI): domain Eukaryota; kingdom Metazoa; phylum Mollusca; class Gastropoda; order Trochida; family Trochidae; genus Steromphala; species Steromphala cineraria. The sequence continues at coordinate 17,644,886 of OU744735.1, read as the reverse complement.
TCAAGACCAAGCGATTCACTCGAAAAAAGTCTGTGTTCCTGAACACTTAAAGTAATCTCTCGGGACGTATTTGAAATATCATTCCAAAAGAATCTGGGTTGGCAATCTAATGACTCAATTCATAACCCTTCTGCAGTTGGGATTCATAATTAACCAATAAATTCACACTCAAAATTCCGCAAGAACCAACTTGTTCTTCTTGCACGTGGTCGGTCACGTCCAAAATAGTTCCCTTTTGTTCAAGTTAAACAAGATAATGATAAAATCTGGTTACGATATATGAAGAATTCTGGCACACGCGGATTAACTTCTAAGCCGTGCAACTAAGGATTGTACCTTTGATGTTTCCAACACCTGAAGCCAGGGTCATTAGAAATTATGCGTAAGACCAATTACGGACCTGAATCTCTGCCCAAGAGGAATTAAGGCCCGTGGGTCCCTTGACTAATCCGGGGGCTGCGGATTCCAACACACACGTTTCAACCCACCGTCTCTGGTAAAAAGGTTTGGATTGCGGTGTAGGGGTACTTAGTACTATGTCGTGACGAACATGAAGCTTATCATTGTATTTTGCGAATTAAAAGAGATATGATATAAATGAGTCACCAATACCTACTTTGACGCGATTATGATATCGTTTGATTGGTGTAAGCATCATCATTTGATATTGTTTTAAGACTCCATTTTCGAAAATATAAATAGAGCAATCATGTCGGGCTTTTCTTTCTTTTTTTTTATTTTGATGATGATAAAAATGTATTGGTAAATTCTTAGTTACAGCACTATCCCGTGTGGTTAACTTTTCCTGATTACATCACAAACTTCAACCTAGCATCAAACTTGAGCACCATTTAATGTTCTCTTTGACAATGCCAATGATTGGCAATAAAGTGGCACAGTTTTAATAAAAACACTGTCCAAAGGAATCATAACAAATAAAAAATTGTTTTTTTCGTTATTGGAAAGGGATCGTCGAATTAATGTATCCAATCAGATGATTGATTAAACGAGTCACTCATTCAGTGACAGGCCATGGTTACTCTTACTTAACATCAAAATCTGACAACAATCTCCACACACAAAAAAGATTTTTCATATCAACAATTTTAGCATTTTCTTTGATTATCTAGATCCTCCCATTCTTTAAAGATGGCGTAACTCCTGCAACATACACTGCAATATAGCCATAGAAGATCAAAAGATTTTTTTCCACATTTGCTGAACTCATATTTAAACATCATTGTCATTATACATGAAATCAATTTTATGGACTCTGCCAGTAACATCTTCCGTTACTTAATCGAGAGATCATATCTTCAAAACAATGAGAATTTAAATAGCATGGAGAGAATAATGGCTCATTATGTGGTTTCTAAGATGGCGCCGAGTAGGGGGTCACAGCCAGACGAAGTTCAAGAGTTTCGGAACGAGGTTTGACGCCAGGGGCGTTACTTCAAAGTACCGCCATTTTGGTCATGGAACCAGTAACAATTTGTATTTGAATTTCAGTCCTATGAAATTCTTCATGTCATGACTGATCTGTTTTTATAAACATTATGAATCCATTGTTTCTTCTTCTTCCTTATTATTTCATCGGGATTTGTTATTTTATCATTTTCGCCAGATTCAATTTTCGTAGGCAAAACGTTCATACCACACAAAACAGGATACCCTGTAGATTTTATGGAACTCTTGTAGAACACCCTTTCTCACATGTTTTAACACAACATATCTCTCACTATCTACAATATGTATTATACACAAAGAATCCAGGATCCCAAAAAATAATAAAATAATAAAAATGCACCATTACATAATGAATTGCATCCTATAACCGAGGAATCGCATGTTTGGTTATTGTATTAATTCCCAACTCTAAAATGAAAATTTATAAAATAACAAAATTAAATTTTAAACCTACTTCGTATTTATTTGAGTAACAGAATAATGAACCAGGAACAAATATATGTAGACTTTTAGTGTTTTAACGTGGTACACAAGCAATAGTTCATGAATGATCACTGGCTGCTGAGTGATGGTTAATTGATTCATGGGTAAATCTCTGTAAAGAAACTTCATTATTCAATGCAGAGAACTAGGCATACATATATGTATGATATGTGGTGCTCGGGCATGTGTGAATGAACAGGTGTATTTAATGCAAACAAATAATTTTACCTATATTTTATCGCTTTTATCTGTGCCATATAAGGTGTCATATCGGCCTCCTGAGGCCTGGTGTTTGTAATTCACGCTGTTATAAATGTGTATAAATGTAACACATGACACTGTAATAAATTATATTATATTATTATATTATATTCATAATGATGCACGGTAAGGTTTTTGACAAAAAAAATATATTATTAAAACCGTGATGAGTATTTATCAGCATCATTTTCCATTCACTAATGCATATTTCATTTTGTACTAAAATACATTCAACCTCACCCCAATGCATGGCAAGCGTGGGGTCATCAGCTGAAGGGGTTACTTGGGTTGAGGTTAAAGGGGTTATCATCATTCCACGTAAGCCGTATGGTGAGGTTAGCAACCTGTGCTCCAAGGTTCAGCATCAATCAGTATACCTCCACGTCATTATTATTCCTGTAAATACATTTAACTTTGCATTCAAAAAGAACGTTTTCATAGTAAAGTTTATACAAGGAGAAACTATAAACTTTAAAGTCATTATCCAAAAGAATATTTTCATAGTAAAGTCATTATTATTTCAATAATATGACACTTGACAACAAATGCCTTCACAAGAACATTTGTATTTTCAAGTCATAATCACTTAAAGTAATTGACACTTTCAAATGCCATCTGTATCGTTGTCATGGGACATTATCAATTATTTAAACAGCATGAAATGTCCTTTACGATTCGATGAGCATGATGTACATGCATGATAAGGGAAATAACCTCTGCTCTGGGTTTCTAACCTTGTAATCTTGATGAATTATTGATTGATGAATGCATTTCTTTGTCAAGTCTTAAAGGGGCAGTAGCACGTTTTTAGGGGGAATATAAGGTGATGTCAGGAAAATGAAAATAAATGGTTCCAATTGAAAGACAATGTTTTAAAACTAAATGGATCAGTAATAATTCAAATATATAATTAGAGTTTAGCCATGCGGTTCCCTTTTCTTACACAAAATGAATTAAAGGTGTTCACACAAAATGGCCGCCAATGGATTTTTTGTTAATCTTCATAGTTTGTCCTCTGACTATATATGATTGGCTTGTATAATGATATTTTTGACACTGTCAAAATAATACATTTAACATTAACTTGCAATTATCAGTGAAAATTTTAAAATATAAAATTATCAAAAAACGTGCTACTGCCCCTTTCATAGACCAATTCATGATCGGATGTTTGATAGCTTTTATCCTTGAATGTTCATCGTGTTTGTCAAAGGACTAACTTTACTGATTTCTGACTCTCTATAAACTTCTTTTGCTTGTCCTTTTTAAATTACTGTATCCCTTTCATAAATTTTGCATTTGCTTATATATCCTCATTGATTATTAGTAAATGCAAAATATATTTCGATTCAATACTTAACCCAATCATCCGTAGTCACAGAAAAATTGTCACGTATCAAATGGCAATTTTAGTGAAGACACCTTTTTTAATCATTTCAGAAAAGAAAAAAAAATCGCTTCACTGAACTTGGACGCACCTTTTAGAAATTCTTGTATTGATTTAATGTTTTAGCACGCGATATGTTACGTTGTTTTCCTTTTCGTTATTGACATAATTAGATAACGTCTTTGAATGGTCATTTGGGGGGGTTCAGATTATTGCGTGTTTGCATTATTTTTAGTACAAATGTATCCTCTAAAACACTGACGCATTTTGTGTCCATAAGCTTGTTAGATATGCTGAATAATTTGCCGAAATTGATTTCACTTAATACTGCCAGTCTGGTTTCTCAATCAAGGCTTCATTATATTGTCGTCTTAATTCGGCTTCCTAAAGGTGTTTAATAGCTTTTGATCGAGTTTGTTTTTAGATGATATTTTTACATTTTATATACATTTACGTACATGTATGCGCAAGGAATCTAAAATGACTTTAAAATAAGTGAATGACGTAAATAATTCAAACTCTTCTTTACGGAATATAACCGGGTAATATCTATGAATAATTAATCACAATCTTCTTTCAGAAAATATCAGGTTTACTAAACAATGTATGTGATCTGTACAAGACGTTTATGAAATACGAGTCAAAACCTCCACTGTAAGTGTTATCCTCTAAGCTTCATGAATAATTAATCATCATGGTGTTTAAACTATCATTTCCCTCCCATTTGCCAGTGGAATATGTTGTTCACTTGTCTTCATGCAACGGCGGTCACAATTCAACCTCTGCCCAAGGTGTCTAACCCCTGAAATGTTCTGAATAATTGATAACATTGTCGACAATGAATGTAAGCGTGGTTGGTATGTTTGATTAAGCATAGTCTTGTCGACTCGATGCTACATACATTTAAGTTTTTACTCATTCGCGAAGAATAAAACCTTTTCAACCTATGATTTTTCAATAACGTTTATTTTCGTCAAAATAATATTCTTTAGAAAAATTGTATTGTGAATATTGTCATGAAATGTGACAAAAGTTTTTAAAATACGATAACTTGTCTAAAACTCGGACCATCACAGGATGCTCAATTAAATAGCTTAGTGTTTTAGATGCATTAATCCTTTAATTCAATATTTATGAATATGTATGATGATATTCAACATCTGTCAAGGTTATCAATGGTTGATTAATAATGGATAAACGATTATCTTTTTTTAATTATATTTTATTTGAATATTTGTGTGACTCCATGATCTTTATACAATAAAACGAAATAAACAAAACTAATCAATGAAATGTAAACATGTAGAATTTGAATCAATATTTTTTAAATCCTTTTAGATATAAATAAAATGACACCCAACAGCGTAATCCCTACAATTCAAATTTACACACTTTATATTCATTTGGATGAGCGACTCAACAGATGGTTTCGTGTCCAACACTCCTCTTGTGTTCCTGATGACCTACATGGCAATTAAGCCAGGTGTGCACGCGTCCCTAACCTGAGTTACCTATACTTGTGGCACAGGTGATACTTTGATTACAGGTGAGTGGACAAATTAATGTATTCGTCAAACATCTCTGACAATTTTCTTGAATTGGATTTAGCGGCTATACTTGGAGATCGTTGATGGTTTTGCTCAGTCTGTTATCCAGACCCTAAAGCAAAAAAATTAAGGGAGTCTTCGTAAGTTCTTATATTGCGAGTCTAGATGCCTCAGCTTTAGGCTCCTTTTTATTTCTTTTAAATAAAAAAAAACTCTTTTTTTTTCAGGGACTAAATGCTAGTCTAGGTTCTGTGCAAATCACGAAAGTAAGATTGCAAAACGCAGGACACTGTTAGTCTACACCAAATGTCCATTGAAAGAATAATAAACCAATATCATTCAAACTTATAAGGGTAGTTCCAAAAATAGTTGAATCTCCAAATATCATAAACATGTTAATGATAAAACATCTTCTGCAAAATTTAATTTCTTATATACTTTTGCCTTAATAATATTATTCAAAAGATAGATCTTTGTGGAGCCACTCCACACCTTCACCCGATAACTGAAAACCTCAATGAAGAACCTGCAATTAAGCCAGGTGTGCACTCGCCTCTCACCTGACATGTCCCGATTTACCTTGATTACAGGTGAGACAGAGTCTCTCTGATTTGATACTAGGCTATGAACGCTGTTACAGTTGACCATGCTCTCTTTGAATAATGCTAGGTAACGGACGCTGTGTTTATAGCATATTGTGAGTTTGAAGTCACACCTGAGAGGTTTATGTCAACACTTGAGGAGGTTAATGACACGTTTGTACCTTATAATCTCCGCCCTAACTTCGCATAATTCTCCATGCTTGACTTAATCGTTCTATGCAATGAAATGCATGGTTTGTCAATCAGAAACGGTAAAGATAGGCTTTGAAATTGATCATTTTGATTTTCAGTTGTTATGTATATGATATTATTCAAATACAATTATTCCGTTCTTCAAAGGGTTTCAAACAGACATTTATTTTAGCCTGAAAAACATATGCATTTGTATCATTATTCAAACAATATATGTCTACGAATTGTAGTTTCCTAAAACATCCGTATGATTTCATACGTTATGGAATGATAAATATCAGTAAAATCATGAAATAACATATCTGATCTGTCATCAAATTTTCAACGTTATATCCAGTTGTAAAATGTAAAATGTAAATCATAAAAAATATGAAAAATACAAACGTGTCTATAAATTCTAGACATAAGTAAGCGAACATGCTTGAATTTATTCATATTAGAGACTGGGAAGTGTCTTTACTTTATACAAGACAATAAAAAAGTAATTCATAAATCCTTGATTCACCTGTCGTATACAAGTCATTCAATCAAAGTTGAACTTTTTACATCAAAAGTATCATGTTACCAAATAGAAATTCATTATTTCACACTCTTAAAAGACTTCATCAAGAGAATCTAAGATGTGTTTCTGTCCCAGGATGCACCTGTTGTCACGTGATCTCTTGCACGTGCTGAAGCGACCTAGACACATTGTCCTGTCGAGGACGAAGCAACCGGTCACTTGACCGTCGTCTTCAGAAACCACCTGGATTGACTGACCTTACAAACATTTTGTTTGATGTCCGGCCAGGGCAAGATGACCAGTCCACTAGAAACATGACCGGCAGGAATGAGGGATGACCCAACGAGGTCCGAGAGGGTCCGGGGTCACATTAATTATCCTCAACTGGACATCATCTTTTATTTTTACAATACAGCAACATATTACATTCACCATTCAACACTTGCTTCAATATTCAAATTAAGACAGGCTTATGGTTTAACAATACAGCAACAGATTGCTTTACATTAACAGGTGTCTGTCAAACACGAATACCAGAATGGTTTAAACAAACAAGAAACGATCATTGCATTGCAGCAATTGAATAATCTATGCTGTTGCCTTCAAATCTTCATATGATTTCTAATAGTTTAATGACATAACTAAGAAACAACATTGTGTTTATTGTAGCAATTGAACAATACATGTACATGCTTCCACAGTAGATATGTTGATAGATTATTCATATGTAACCCTTTTTATGCTGTCAAATCAGCAGAACATTGTATATATGTTGATATATTCTTCATAAGGAAACCTTTTTATGCTGAATAAATCTGTAGAACATTGTAGATACATGTATGTTGATAAATTCTTCATATGGAAACCCTTTATAATGTTCTTTTCAAGCTCTAATAAATATAGACTACACTTGGATTATGTCTTGGTTCGTCATTTGTTCTGTTACTTTGTTGTGCATTTATTTGTTTGATTATGTACTGTTGAGGGATAGACATAAGCAGAGTTTTGCTTGTTTGCCAAACCAGATAAGATATATTTAAACTACATCTATTTATACTGCAACAGATCAGTAGAACATTGTAGATAAATGTATTTTGATAAATTCTTCATATGGATTCCTTTATGCTGAAACAGATCAGATTTGAACTGATCTGAACTGATATACATGTACCAATGGATCGGCAGATCTATCTTTCTATCGATCTATCTATAATTCAGTTCTTCCGCTAAAATCTAAACATGCAGACATCATAAGAAGTGTTTACAATATATCACCATGTAGTTTTTTTATTGTAAATTGTACATTATGGGACACATGCGATATCATCGATTCGCTTAATAATATAACACCCTTTTTTGAGGTTTGATTCAATTCAATTGTTTTAAATATTTCATTAGAAATAGACATATTCATACACATTAAGCGTCTTTTTGTCTGCCTGATTACCGCTGAAGTTGTTAATTATCCATGACTCTATCGTTATTTTTTTTTAAACTGCAAAAGTTCTAAAATAATTATTTCGTCATTATCGAAAAATATCTTTTTCAAATGTTAATGACACTTTTATACCAAACAATGTTAATTATACATTCAGGCACCTCTTATGATTTTCTTTCAAATTTGACTATTTTAAAAATACATTCTTAAAGTATATTAGCATAACTAATATTATGGCACGTTTTCATAATAGACTAAGTTGAGAGGTAGGGACGCCATACTACGACCCCCTGAACAAAACTTTTTGAACCTCCCGCAACAGACAATGAAGCTCGCGTGCGATGCAACAGGTGGTTATTTATTCGGTTCACAAGCGGTTACCTCCCTTTGGCGTTCAAATTTAGTACGAAAGAAGTCTCACGCACGCGCATATCTTGTCAATTGGATAAGGACGCCGTGTTCCCTTTAACCGTTTGACCTAGATTTGGTCAAACAAAAAGAATAGGTTTGAACGTAAACGAACTTTCCGGGCAAATGTTTTGAAAAGTTTGAGTTTGATAAGTTAATGACTTCTCCGATTTTCAAAACTGAGATATCCTAGAGTTATATATTTTGATCTCTTTGATTTTTAATATCACATTTTGGAGAGGTTCTTTACCGTGTTGTTAAATATACTATATGTTTATAACAATAAGAAATAGGCAAATGGCATTGGAGTGTTCACTTTATTCTTATATCATGATCGCTCCCTATAGTATTATTTTAGCGAGTTTGAAACATTTGTTATTCTTTACTTTGAAAATACAAAAGATTTTTAATATAAATACAAACTGTGAATTTTACAAGTCAAATAATCTGTTCATTTTTTTTTCAAAATTAAAAATCAAATCAATTAACAGACCTCTTCCTTTCAAAAGGTTATCATGCATAGAAATTTCAATTTTCAACCATTGAGGAACAATTTCAATTCACAATCCCGATTTAGAAAATAGAATAAATACCAGTTAAATGTCAGTTTAGACAAATATCGTTTGGATTGGCTTCGCGTTTTTATAAAGTCATATAAGCAAATGAATGTGTCGGTTTACAGGGAGTGTTTGATTATAGAGATGTCGATCTAACTCTGTCATCGTTAGTTGGGAAAGAAATACAAAGATTCCGAAATACTCTAATGTGAAACCATATGTCACATAGTAAGTGTCATTTGAAGTCATTATGTAATGTCTTTGTTGCCTTTAAACGTCAATCATATTTGAACAGCATTATGGAACAGGGAAATCGCGCAATGTCATAACACCACAACATTGTCAAACCATATGTCACGTGTCCCTCCGCAGTTGATTCAACAATATGGCAATGAACAATGCTTGTCTCCCTGATGGAATTATGATTACAAAAATTCTTTAAAGTCCCTCATTGGCTAAAGTTTTGGTTAATTCTTTTAATCAATTGAAATATATTTTATTTGATTCAAATATTAATATACTTTTCAATGAATATTATAACGGTTTGGGCAAGTATTGGTTTCCTTAAAGATTCAATGAATCAGTTTATTTCTGCACGTAGACCATAGGCTCATATACGATAAATACATAAACAACAAAATGTACAATATATACAACATGCTTTACAATGAGTCTCTTCTTAATAAGAGAGCATGAAATACAAAATACATGATAAAGATTTATCACACATCAAATGAATCACGAGTATCCCTTAAACACAAATATCTAGTTAAGATTAAGGATCTTCTTTCAAATAAACTCTTTCTATAATAAGACAAGAACTCAATGGCTATTCTGATATTTATAACACATAACATCGTTATCCTTGAATTATCTTTGTTATCTGCTTAGAGTAGGCAACCAATTAACAGCAATCATCTGGTTATGTAACCCCAACACGTTATTAATTGATTTTACCCACTAGGGAGAAATTGGCTTAGTTATGATGTAATATTACCATGGCAACGACAGCTTCTCTCCAAGAGGAGGCTGTCAAAATTTCTTAATGACGCTACTTATTTCGACATTTGACATAAGCAATATGTCATACAATATGTCGTTTTCACAATAATGAAGGGCCGTTAGAGTCCATTTTAAACGTTCGCGCTTTTACATTTCTCGTTCCTAGTATAGCATATCAAAATAAATATTGAAAGATATGTGTTCTGCCTCAATGATTAAAGACGTTGTAGTAAAAGAAGATATTTTGACTGAAATTATCTTGCGTGAATACTGTGACTATCAACACTTGATCTTCAAAGTGTATCTCAGGGTGAAATTGTAGTAATTGATAGTCTTTAACAATAAACGTCTTTACTTCAGATATTTCATCTTCTTTCTTCCGGAAAATTGGGCGTTAAAATACGTCAAGTGTCTTGATTAAATTCCACTAAGCATTTTAAATGAAGTGGACAGAGACATCAACCTTGTCAACGCCCATATCCGGGTCTTGAAAGGACATTATGGGTAAAGTGACTGCCTACCCTTATAGAAGTGCATTGTGGGTAGATTCATCCCTTTTTGGATGACTTCTCAGAGTGTCAAACTGATCAGGGTCAGTTGGAGTCAAAATGACCCAGTTTTCAAAGAATTTGAAATCAACTAAGCTTGGTCACTGAACAATATGATTTGACAAGTAACTGTTACTACCGTAAATTAACTTCTTCACACCAAATGCGTTGCTAAGAATTGCGTTGATTATCAACGCTCTCAATAGTTGTAACTAAACAGTGAATATATGAAAGCTTTCGAGGAGAAAAAACGGGATATTTTGAACTGTCTCATATATCCTTGATTTGGTAAATGTGCCTTGGTGTCATTACAAACTCGTCAATTCTTTGTATTTCGATAAACTATTCTTAGCAATAAACTGATACTTTGTTGACAAAACATGAACAATGGTTTTATAAGATAAGTGGTAAATCCTACATCTGTAATTGTTTTATCACAATTATAGTAAACATTTATGAGATAGATAGAATTAGAAATTAAAAAAATGCAAAATAGAACACATATCTCAATTATTCTAAACAGAATTCAAATACAACAAGATACTTGCGTTGTTAATTTCACCTGCACTAGTATATGTAGAGGTCAATAACCCAAGCAACATTTCAAAAACAATAAGACTTTTATTTGCTGTAAATTTAACGTATAGGAGAAAAATAATACTTTTCCTTACCTAAAGCCGATCTCTGGTTTGTTTGACAACAGTAGAAAATAGGTCAAGCATGATTTCTCCAATTATATTCTAAGCGTCCTGAGACATTCCTCTGATATAGAAACTTTTTTACCTCTCATACCCCAAATACAGCTGTGTAGGGTGAATATTACTGGTAGGTACAGTGCGCGCACCTGTTACTTCGCACGCGTGTCTCTTTGAATGGAACAAAAGGTAGCTTCAAGATTATCTTCACTGAGGTGTAAAGGAGGATAGCCTTGTGGTATAGACTTAGATATAGTCTATCAAGTTTTCGAATAAATTGATACAGCATAGAACTCAATGCTAATTTCTACACCTTGTCCTTTAAGTTTTATTGATTAAGATATAGAATGTCGCACTATTTGAATAAAGAAGTTGTTATCCATAAATATTGTCCGTATTTGACTTTCAATTTCTAAAATGCCACTCAAAGAAGTAAGATGTAGAAGCCGATTGGAGTTGCAGAAGACGAAGAACAAAACAAGAGGAATTCGAAGAAGTATAGGATAACTGGAAGAAGAAGAACAAGATGCAGGAAAGGAATAAGAAATGAGTTAAGAATGTAAGCGTTATTCGAATTTCCTATAAAGCACTATTATAATAATAATAATGTGCATACTTATATTGCGCCTTTTCCACGTCCTAAGACATGCTCAAAGCGCTACATTAATACCCCGAAGGAGTGTACTTTCACAGCTGCTACTAAGCGCTGATCACGACCATGTAGGTTAGTACATCCAATTTTCAGGTACAAATTTTAACAGCTGGGTGGACTGAGTGCAATGTGGATGAAGTACCTTGCCCAGGGACACAACACAGGATGAATTAAAATTGCCTGGTCAAATATATCTATGAAAAACGTAGATAAGAAAGTGTATGCTTTCGGAGTAAAACACATGAAGCATATAAAGGAAACAATTCTAAAAAAGGCACCAACACCAAAGAAGAGGACATTTTACGAGGCGGTTCGCAATCCGAACCCCTACTTATCGATCTCACCACTCACACTCACCACTATGCTATCCCCCGGGGTTATGTATGAAAGATTAACATTCTTAGGTTCGTTCAGGGCTCTACACTGCCTGTCATCTGCTTCTATAAACATATGAGTATTTTGGTAGGGTGTCACTTATGATTTATGTAAAAGTTTGTGTTTTTATGATCTTGATAAATATTTTCACACGTTTTACAGTTGATACAACCTATTTGCACAATGTTGAATGGTTGATGATAATTATTTATGGTGTTTAAAGTACGCGGCGTTAAAGGCACTCTACGACTTGATAATACTTCTATTGAGCACAATTATTTCATAGTCAAAATACATTTTGAACATTTGTGAAATGCAATTGAAGTTTATTATAATTATCATTAGATTGGTCGGTTCGGTACAAAACGATCTGAAAGTAATGAAGGTAATTGGTAGTTTTTTTTGCTTTAGCAAATAATTAAAGTCCTTTATTAACATGACAAATACCAACGAATACTTTCGTTTTTCTTAATCAAATTTGCCTAATCAATTTGATGTCACCCTAATTTTGGTAAATATTAAGCAAAATGTTTGTTTTGAATACCATGAAACGACGTGTTCTTTAGAAATGTAGGATTCTCAATTTTCGTGCAACAAGATTTAATATGAAGATCTGATCGAATTTTTTAATTGTAAATGCATAAGCATAGATTAATTCATGGCTACAATGTACATTTGATCGTTTCTAATTTGTTTCAATGAAATTCTGCTTTCACTTTGTTTGGGAGACACCTGTTAATGTAAAGCAATCTGTTGCTGTATTGTCATACCATAAGCGGATGTCAATTTGAATATTGTAGCAAATGTTGAATGTTGAATCTATTCTGTTGCTGTATTGTTATGACATGAGATGATGTCCAGTTGAGGATAATTAATGTGACCCCGGACCCTCTCGGACCTCGTTGGGTCATCCCTCATTCCTGCCAGTCATGTTTCTAGTGGACTGGTCATCTTGCCCTGGCCGGACATCAAACAAAATGTTTGTAAGGTCAGTCAATCCAGGTGGTTTTTGAAGACGGCGGTCAAGTGACCAGTTGCTTCGTCCTCTAATAGACAATGTGTCCAGGTCGTTTCAGCACGTGCAAGAGATCACGTGACAACAGGTGCATCCTGGGACAGAAACACCTCTTAGATTCTCTTGATGAAGTATGTATTGCTACAATAAACACAATGTTGTTTCTTAGTTATGTCATTAAACCATTAAAAAATCATGTGAAGATTTGAAGGCAACAGCATAGATTATTCAATTGCTGCAATGCAAAGTCGATCGTTTCTTGTTTGTTTAAATGCATTCTGGTATTCGTGTTTGACAGACACCTGTTAATGTAGAGCAAACTGTTGCTGTATTGTTAAACCATAAGCCTGTCTTAATTTGAATATTGTAGCAAGTGTTGAATGTTGAATGTATTCTGTTGCTGAATTGTTATAATATAAGATGATGTCCAGTTGAGGATAATTAATGTGACCCTGGACCGTCTCGGACCTCGTTGGGTCATCCTCATTCCAGACGGTCACGTTTCTAATGGACTGGTCATCTTGCCCTGGCCGGACATCAAACAAAGGTCAGACTAACCCAAGGGTTTCTGAAGTCAACGGTCAAGTGACCAGTTGCTTCGTCCTCGATTGGACAATGGAATGACGATTTCTCCAATTGTCAAAGAGATCACGTGACAACAGGTGTATTTTTGGCCATGAAGACATTATGTCTCATTTAGTCGCATTATGAACGTCTTTAAAAGTATTCATATTCATATTTTAAAACAAACGTTTTTTCTATTAAGAAATAAGATTTAAGAAACTTCACTTTTTCAAACTGAAATTATGTCTATTTCTTTTTAATTTTGACTAAATTCCACATTTTTCTCAACAAATGATCTTGGAGATTTGAAGTAGATACAAGAAAGTTATTACCATGTAAGTACATTAAAAACATATATTTGAATATATAATTTTGGATAATATACACGTGACAGTCAGAATATCTCCAATAATCTTTATTTATATAATTTCTGATGGTGACTGAATGGCAAATTACTATAAGTTCAAATGTTATGAAGTAATCAATTATGATACAAGAATCAGAGATTGATTTGAGACAGTAAAACGATGATCTTAAATTCTAGATAAGATATAACTTGATAGAGTCATGCTCAAATCCGATAATCTAAAATGGATTCCAGTGTTTGTGAAATTTGTGAAATTGTATCGTTTCGAGCAGAAATTGTATATACTGTACAGACAACAGTCTTGTTTATTCCGTGACACCAAATTGAATGTACAAAACTTTACCATGGTAATACATATCTGAATGATCATGTACACTCTGTACAGCTTAGACCATGATCGTTTTCCTCGGTATATGTATGTATTTTTTAAACAATATAAATAAATTTAAAGTCGTTGTTTATGACTTTTTGTAAAACCCTCTTGTTAAAAAACACATATAACATGAATTAAGTCACAATTCATTTAACTACTATGCCTGTCTTCAATATTTAAAACCAGAAACCCACTGACATTATTTCCATGTGTAATACGTCACAGAAGATTACGTCAGCGTGCAAAGTATGACGAGTTTCGGTGTTGATAAACAGGGTCACAGGTGTCATACATTCCCTCCTTCCCGTGAAAACAAACTTCACAGGTATGACAACCAACACAAAACATGCTATATACACAGCGTCCATTACCTGGAAGTAAGAGTATTGTCACCTGTAACAGCATTCAAAACCTAGCATCAAGTCAGAGAGACTCTGTCCCACCTGTAATCAAGGTCTCACCTGTAATAAAGGAACATCAGGACAGGTAACTATTAAAGGTGAGGGACGCGTGCACACCTGGCTTAATTGGAGGTACCTTGTGTGGTCAGACAGACAGTCAGAGAGACAGGCGGATATATTATTCAAGTCACCTCATACGTAAAATAAAAAGATAAAGGTTAATATTTAAAAAGTGGGCCGCCCAAACATGGGTTACCGGTATGAGCAAATTAAGTAGAAATGACTGAATTTGGACATGGTATTATAAAACACATTTTCTGGACATCAGTAAAGGTAGTAGAATTTTCCTTGGCGTCATTACAATGATTAAATAAAACTGAACAGTAATCACAATATAATGTGCAGTGAAGTAAAACTTGAGCCCCATCCTTGATAGTGTCAGGACATTTCAAATATCTGTGAAATCGATGAAATTGAATAGAAGATGTCTGTGCTAGCTTTAGAGTATTTACTCCTTTATGATATATGGTTATTTTTACGATCTATGACATAATATTGTTAGATAAATAATATTGGTATATTGTTATTCATTATTTACATAGACATTTAATATGAATGTATCATGAATGGTAGAAAGTGTTCCTTTGAATTGTGACATTCGTGAGTTGAATATATACATCAACAATACTAATAAGTTTGTGATGAACCTATGTCGAACAAAGTGTCATGTATGTTTGGGGAAGGCATGGATGTGTCATCCTGTGCAGTCATTAAGTTGGTTATAAATTATGATGCAAGTGAAACCCTTTTTTAACTTTTTGTCAATTGCATAAATTTCAAAAATATTTATTCGTTTTGTTCGCCGCCTTGGACTGGATGACCCTGACAAATTCGAACTCACTTACTCGTGTTGAACATACCGAATCCTCACCAAAGCAATAGTGAATAAATATCTATATGTTTAAATAAATCGTATGGACAAAATGCCCATTACAAAATACAACACAGCATATGGACTGAGAAGTTTGTGCCTTTGCAACAACACACCGATTCCTTTGAAGTTACGCCCCCTGGCGTTTGGCCTCGTTTTGGAACTCTTGAACTCCTTCTGGTTGAGACGCCCCCCTGCTCGGCGCCATCTTGGAAAACGGATTTGAAGTCATTATTACCTTCATGCCGTTTAATTTCTACTTATTTTAAGATATGATCTAAAAATTAAATAACTAGACAGTTCAGAGAAAACTTTTGAAACATAGTCCGATTTATCTGGACGTTAAGGATCCATTTACGTCGAACCGTTGAATTTGGTGATTCGCTGACGGAGATGTTATCGTAATTGTTTCTTGTTTCCCAGATACGATAGAGTTGGGCGTGGTGTGCGAATGACAGCTTCTAACGTGCCATTAGATCTAGAAGTGACTCAATTGTTCAGGGATTTGGTATCTTTTCTGTAACACTGTGAGGTTTTGTAGCAACGAATTTTTAGGTCATATTCCTTTGTCCAGTTACATTTCAATGAAACTAAGAATCTGATTTATCTGTCTAATTCAACTTTGAATTCAAACAGGTTTTGTTATATCATAATTAAGCAGAACGCACAAACGGGAAATATTCCATCGATTCAAACAAAAAAATCAAAAAATAGGAACAAATATTGATAATAACCAATTTATCGGTCGAGGGACGTATTTTTAAGTGATGAAACATTCCGGCTTGTCACATATTATAAAACAATACATATTTACATAATGTGTCAACTATACTTGTCAACATTTACTTAAGAGGGCCCCTTTAATGCTGTCTTTGGTTTGGATAACACACTAACATTAGTGGATATGATGAAGATAGTTAGAGAGAGGGAGGCGTCAGGGTGCCGGTTTAGGACCACCTTGATTTTGAAGGGACAGGGTGCCTTGAGGGTGGGGTTGAATATAGCATGGACGGGTCAGGGTGCCTTGAGGGTGGGTGATGTTAGGGTTGAACAGAGAGGGATGGGTCAGGGTGTCAGATCGGTACCCCCTTATTAGCCCTTCACATTGACCAGAATCGAATCCTGATTTGTGGAAACGCTTTGTTGAAGGCACGTGCAGGAAACAAGATCCTAATTAATCTGTGGCTAAGCCTTGAAGATAATACAGTTCTATCCATGAGATTTTCTGCAAGGCTGATTCACATTTGTATCAGGGTTTTATTTGTATGAAAAGAGAAAAGGCTTTCTCGAAGGTTACATTTGAATCAGGGTTTTCATTATTTGATATTAACCACAACCTTTCCTTTCATAACAGGAGAAAACAGAGTGCTATGGTCCTTTGCATCGAAATTGTTTGCTTTCTATGTTCGTATGTTCTGTTTTCGATTTCGAAAGGGCATGTAAGGTAAAATTTATCATTTCATTAAAAGCGTATTAAAGGCGTTCAAGTGGACCAAATCAGCCTGCTATTACATATCATTAAATATCAGATATGACAAATGTTATTATCTTTACTCTATAACCAATTGGAGCAATGAGAAATAAGACATTGATATTTCATAAAATAATAGTGATTTTCTTTTCAAACAAAAAACATTATTAAATATTTTTTTAATGATATACATAATTAATTGATGGAAATCAATGTTTCTCTTTATGATAATAACACTAGTAGTTTTACAAATGGTAATATTAGAATATTTCTATGATGACTTCTTTGATGTGAATTTAAGTTTTTTGCTTAGTGCTTTGTTGGGTGGTGTATTTCAATTGTACAAATAAATTAAACTTTTCATCATGAATTTCAATAGAATTATATGTTACCAAGTCGTGTATGTTAAGAAGGATCCATTCGTTTCCAACTTGTCAACCAATCCTAATGAGTTTTACTTACAGCTATGTTTAGACCCAACCATTGACAATGTTATCTCATTCCTAGAGAATAATCGCAAAGTTACAACCTTTTGATTCCTTGATTTGCTTTATACAAAACAAATGTCAGTCAAATTTAAATCCGAACGCATCTATCGTGGTAATAATGCTTAACAACATTGTGAGCTAGAATGAGAAAATTAAAAAGCTAATCATTCGGAATTGCCTTTCTTCAAACAACAAGCTCGCTACCTGCAGTTATACACACTGTTAACGCACGTTACCTTTAATAAACACCTGTAAATGGCGGCGAATTCCTTTGATGTTTACCTGTCTGTCTATTATGTCAGGTGTGAAATGTATCAGTTAATCTGTTAAATACAGACTGTTTGTAGCATACAGGTGAGTGTAGGGTTCTCAAAGAGGCTACCCTTCAGGCACACAGTGATGTAGATAGGTAGATAAAACACTTATAGGTAATGATTACAGAGAAGATGAAATATATCCAGCTGGTTTATTTAAATGAAGTGTATATTCGGTAAAAGAAGACCGTATATAAGTACCTAAATGGACTAATTAAAGGGCATGTACACGAATCCTGCTATTTTGTAAAGCTTTTTTAGGAGAACCAAACAGGTCATCATAATAGGTTGATGTAATGTTGGGTAGGTAATTATCTTGCATTTGTTGCACAATGGAAATCATCAGACATGTACAAAATATGTCCAAAAAACTTTTAAATACTCGAATGTTTGTTGAAACAGAGAATTTTGTGTCTTTTAATCTGTTTGTAATGAAATATAATGAGAAAATCAAGGAAACATATATTCCGTATTGAGAAATATTTCGCTCTAGGTTCTCTTTTGTATTTCTTGTCAGAATGGATTTACTAGTTGGTCAACGAATCTTCTAAATTTACTTATTTTGATAAGCGATAGGAAAACATATTTCAATGCATTAACTTCATTACTTGAGAAATGAAGTTTCGGAGAATATGCTCAATCGTTTCAAATGGTTACCTCTTCGTGTGGCAGAAAAACATTGTTTGTTTCACCAAGCTTTAACAATGCTCGGCATCTATGGTAAATCATTGATATCTTATAAGGGGCGACGATAAAGCCTAACAAAGGAAATTACTTATAACAAATTACAAATCTTCGATTAACGACTTCTTTCCCATAGCCAAAAGACTACAAAGGATGTTTTCAATGATAACTATCAATCATTACAAATTGATATTGCTTTGGTCATTCAAATGCAAATATCAATATGTCATTTTTTAAACCTAATGAGTTTTTTAATAGCATCAAGCAGATGATGATTTGACTGATAACCTTAAATGCCCTTAAATCAAAATTCTCTTTTTATCCCTCTCTTTATTAAAAATTGTTTGTGTCGAAGGACATTAATTATAATCATCCGTGACCTGGGTTTGACCTATATGACATTCGGATTCAGCAAGGTCCAAAAATCATCTTCCTTTTGTCAAGGGGTAACGAGCCATGAATTGGAACTGAGTCACGTGACCATTTCAACAATGGCGCCCGAGAGTTCTTTTTTTGCCTTCAAACAAGAAGAGTTCTCTTGGTTTAACATCAACTAAAGACAACCTACGGGAGATTTTCATGAGTTCATATTACATTGTTATGACTGTGAGGTTTATTATATTCATCTTTACGGTTACATTTATGCTCAACAAAGTAATGGGATGGATATAAAGTTGCTTAGGGACATATTCATACACTGATTATAGGGGGACTTCGTTTACAATAGGGCCATTTGACAATAACAGTCTCTCCGATAATAATCAATGTTACACTCTTGTATGAAGTTTGGGGATGAAAGAAACACTAACAATGACGGAGGTATGTCCTAAAGTGTGAGAAACGCTGTTCTAGGACTCGCGATTCGCAGAATATTAAGACAGAAACACAAATAAAGCGTATTGGGTACTCCGTCTAATTCTTCATTTTGGAAAACAGAGAAAGGTGATACTAGACTTGATACACTTATTTGATTGACAGAACATGAATACGAAATCCACAAACCTTAAATACGATTGGAGCAAATATCATTTTGCCACTGCTACTAAGGGCCGACTGGGGACCGGCCGATGACGTTATTTTTATTGTCTGAATGACTCGCAGTTGTTTGTTGTGACAGTGATAAGAAACAATTATCTAACTGCAGTTATAAAAACGCATTTTGTCAGTCTGGGAAAACTCCTATCATGTTTAATATGACGTTGAATGAATCAAACTACAGTTGGTTCCTACAAATAGTTTAGAAATAAAAAAATATATAAATATAATGAAATTTTCTTGTGTGTGTCTTTGTCATTCGCTTATTATGATTTTTCTGAATTATGTTATTTTATGCTACTATCGGAAACCTCACCAAGTCGTAGCAGAATTTCGAGTGTCATTCTAACCATATAGGGAGGAGGACGTGGGAGACTTAAAGGGGGGCTCCAACTTCTCATTTTTAACTCCGAGAGGGTCGGAGAGCCTCGCTAATAAAACACTGGACGTTAAAAATTAGAAGTTGGAGACCCCCTTTATTTTTTTAACTTCCAGTGTTTTATTAGCGAGGCCCCGAGAGAGTCGGAGAGGGCCTCGCTAATAAAACACTGGAACATTAAACATTCCTGGTATTTTAACGTATAATCATTATATCATATTCTGACTTACCTCTGTATATACCAAGAACACAATAAGTTAGTGATTGTAGAATTTTTATAATTACCAAACAATAATTGGTTCTGAATAAATAGATATATCTATATATATTGATGATATTTAAATTTTCATATTGGCAAGAACAAGATAAGGAATTATATAGGATATGAATACATGATATTGATAAATTTATGAATTGTTAGATGTATGCCAATGTTGAAGATCAGGTTGGTATCAAAGACATTTAATTGCGTTGATACCCTTACATTTGTAATATGAAATTAATTAATTATACACTGAGATACAAACAATCTTAGTTATTAGTTATTAGATGCATTCGATTGCCGCGATCACAATAAATCATATTTACAGTAGTTTAAACGAATTTTATTGTGCCTAGTTTCTGTTTAATATCATTGTTTAATGTAGGAAAGTGTAAAACACAAAATTTACATGTGAGAAGATTAAGATCAATTTATTGATTTTAACGTAGACTATGTCTCATATGTCTATAAACAGTAGTGTGTTTTCAAAATAAATTATTGAAAATTATTTTTACTAAAAAAAATGTTTGTATAAAAATTCAAAACCCACTCAGAAGTATTCTTTGACTCATGATTGATCTCCTGTGATTGACAGTTTTTTAGGTTCCCTGACAGAAACTTTTATATTTGAAAATCATTCATATGATAAAACCAACTTAAGTGTAAAGTATCTTTTGTACCCACTTGTATAACCATTAACTGATCAAATATTACGAATAAGCTTCATCATTTATAATAATCTTAAATCACGAATGTAATTAAAATGTCATGGTAATTTTACATGCCTTAAGGAAAATAGGAAATCGGGTAATTGCTTAATTTGCGAGTATATATCCCTTGGTGAAAAAAGGAAATACGAAGAATTAAAAGAAGACGTTTGGGGGGACAGTCAAAAGATATGCTTGGGGTAATATTTGATTATTTAATCCCTCATTTGATTTAATTTGAAAACGTCTTGATTCAATTAACTAATTGATGAAGATATTGTCATGGTATTGATGAGATATGTCATATTGTTAATGTACCTGTCACCTGTATACATAATGATAATTACAGGTTTAAAGATAAGAATCATTGGTGATGTTACATCCCAAGCTGGCTACAGCGTCAACATACAATCAGTGCACGATTGCGTTGGCATACATTTCAAAATGTAGATATACATTATAATTTGTTAAATAAGACACGCAACATTAATGCTTAGGGTAATACAATCAGAACTAGTTATTCATTACTGGAATGAGTAATCACGGTATTTTATTGTATATTTCAGTTTCACTATTTTCTTTTAGAAATATTTCTTTCGCAAGAAATTGTTTTTAATGATTAATTTTGTAAATATTGAATTTCAAGTATTTCCAAAGATTAATCAAAAGCATTTATCCAAATTTCAAGTTCATTCCAAAATATCCGCATCACTCCTATTAAATGTTGACAAAAACTTTAGAAACTGCGTAACAGACAATATCAAGTATTGTAAATGGTGCTCTCAAAGGTATTGGTTATTTGGATTGCAAGTTCCTGAAAATTCTATGATCTACGATACCTAGCTTATCATTTCGTTGAAATATGATATCGTTTTAGTGAATACCTTGTCCGTAGTCATTTTATTACCGTTTGCATCTGATATTTTACACTATAACTATTTTCTGGATTGATTGTCAAACACATTCAACTTATATGTGGAAAATTTCAAGAGATAAACAATTGTTGGAATATTATCAAATGTGACCGACTCGACTCAATCAACTTTCATATGATAAGAACTCCTTTAATCTTGCCTGGGGAGATATCGGGAGCATTAAATAATTGCTTAACTGTACGTGCGTACCTCACATTGATACAAACAATAGATAAATACACGGATGAGTTGAATACTACGAGATATAGCTTTCGGCATTTTATTTTTATCCCTAATTTGATATTTGAAAATCCCTGGAAAACATTTAAGATTTAATTGAAAAGGTCCGGATTAAAAGTGTTGGTATTGTTAATGTACATGTCACCTGTTGTGTTAATTACACGTTTAGGTAAAACCATCTT
The DNA here is from genome assembly GCA_916613615.1 of Steromphala cineraria. Lineage (NCBI taxonomy): Eukaryota > Metazoa > Mollusca > Gastropoda > Trochida > Trochidae > Steromphala > Steromphala cineraria. The sequence goes on along the minus strand of OU744735.1, from coordinate 17,622,443 downwards.
TTGATAACAATTGAATATAGAAGTTTACTGAAAACAATTTGAAAAAACGGGGGTTGTGACCGTATAGATTGTTAAGCACCGTGACACCTGCAAATGAGGTAAAAATCTCCGATAACATGTTTGATTATGTATTGAAACAAATTTAATAGTGATGAAGAAATCAACGTATTCAATGTGGAAAAAAATGTGAAGATACAGACAGATAGTAAATGATAGCAGGGCCCAACATCTGGATAGGGATATGATCATGGTCATTTGTTCGAAATAGTTTGTAAAAAGATAATTAAAGTGTAGCCATTATTAAGCGAAAATGGTATCTTTCAGAAATTCAACATATGTTCAATAAAAAGTCTTTTTTCTGTCAGTGGTGCATTTTCTTTTCGCAATAATGTGTCCTTCAATATCTTTACATATACAAGTACTCGTATATACCATATTGTCGTAATTTCACGGTCAAATTCATTTGCCTTCAGGAACGATAAAAACCGAGCATTGAATAAAATTACGAGCATGCCCCGTACCGACACAAATAAAGAGATATTAACACGGGTGGTTTGACCGTTAAATGATAGAGCTTAAGGCAAGTTTTGATGATTTAATCCCTATTTTGATTTTTGAAATCACTGGAACATATTCAAGATAATTAATTAAATTGGTCGCATATGAATGGATTCAATGAATGAGCATTGTTAATGTACATGTCACCTGTCGTGTTAATTGCAGGTTTACAGGTAAAAATCTTCCCTGATTTCTATGAAAATCACTTGAAAACATTCAAGATAATTAATCAAATGGATCTTCAAGGTATTGATTAAAGGGATGAGCATTGTCAAGGTATATGTCACCCGTGGTGTTAATTGCGTTATAGGTAATTATCATCCTTGAGATTTATCATCTGATATGAAAGTATAAAAAATTAAGTGAAACTATTCAAATCAATTTAATAGGCAAAGAAATGGATTAATTGAGCGCTTTGTTAAGATATATGACACCTTCTAAGGTGAATAATGGACAAAGGTAAAATTGATATGTCAAGATGATAGAAAAAATAGATGTCCCTTGTACTTGTATGTATCAATATATATTTCTTTCGAACGTTATATAGATTTTGTGTTAATTTGGGAAAATCCTGATACTACGTTTTCATTAATTGATTTTTGTTTGCCTTTATATTTACATCTACATTATTTACATCTATATCTACATATATCCATTGGAATAGATATTATACTCGCTAATGTCATGTTGTGGGGCACGGTGGTGTAGTGGTTAACGCGCTGGCCTTTCACACCAAAGACCCGGGTTCGAATCCAGGTGGATACACCAAAGGTTTGTGACACTGTGTTGTGTCCTTGAGCAAGGTACTTCATCCACATTGCACTCAGTCCAACCAGCTGTACAATTGGGTACCTGAATATGGTAAGTACGGACCTATGTGGTCGCGCGGAGCGCTTAGTAGGGGCTTTGAAAATACAATTCCTTCAGGGTAATAATGTACAGCTCGTGAGAAGTGCTTGCACTGGATATAAGCCTTAAAAATTGTATTATTATCTTAATCAATAGCGAGATGCTTTAATGTTGTCCTAAGCTTAACACCTAGACTTTAGTTAATAATAATTTTGTATGAACGTAACCTATAGAGTCTAGATCTCGGGTCTTTAATAGCTCATGCCTCAATGAGGCTCATTTTTATATAAAAAAGAGAGTTATTTTTCAGAGACAGAATATTAGTCTACTTTCCTCCTTGTAAACTGTTTAATATCTTAAAGGTGTAACGTCTGTGACACTTATGGACCCTTTCAGTGCACTTTTTATATCACTGCATTCCAGCTTAATTTTCTCATCAACTTAATATCATGAACTTTGTCTGTCACTCTCTCACACGTCTTTGGCGTGTTTGGATGTTTCAAATGTTCACTTCCTTCAGCGTTCAGCTTTACCTTACATATATTTAGAAAAAGAAAACATTAATCTTATAGATTATCTTAGTCGTAGAAAAGGGCGTCACGTATTGAGCAAGATATGCATGCGGTCACCATAATGTAAACACTTTCAAATTGTTCATAAGAGAATGAATTTGTGTAACGTCAGCTAACATTGTAAGTTCCTCAAGGATTCCTTGTCATTATCTTAGAGATTGTCTTGTCTTATATGCTGTTGATGTTAAATGATCACCTATATTTCCCTAGAAAACGTGGAAAATGTTCTTAGAATTTCGTTGCATGTTTCTAATTCATATAATGTAACATCTCTAATGAAGATTGATTCTGGTTTCATATGAGGTCTCTTTTAACTAAAATCATGCTTTTAAACCTATTGTCATCTATAAAAGAAAATTCAAGGCACCTCCAAAAATTAAAATTTATATTGGTGAAAGATTTACTTTCCCAAGGCAGTATCCAAATTGAGAATTCCCACCCATGAGATGGGCGTTGCCTGGTCCTCCCCTGAAAGTTTGTCTAATAAACCACTCTCGACCTGTAATTGTTCCCTTCATGCTGTGTACCTGTGTTCAGTTTTCTCTTTCTCTCCGTGTGAAGTTTACGAGTTGGACAGCAGATAACGACTTAATCACTTCATCTCTCACGCCTCTCCTAAACTTACAATTTCTCTTAATCTCATAACTCTACTTTTTATTGCAGTGATTGTTCCAAGACGTTACTCTGTCACCTCCAGTGTAGTTGAAGATGTGGAAATGTTCTCACCGCAAATCAAGATACTGGTTACATTAGTCGTAAACCTTCAATTAGTCAATTGGTATCTTCTTTGAGATCAAGTTGATATGGTCGCTTGCAAATCAAGGGACTGGTTATATTTGACAATAAACCTTTAATTAGCCATTCATTATTCTCTTCGTGATGTAGTTGATAAGGTCGCTAGCAAATCAAGGAACTGTTTATATTTGTCATAAACCTTTAATCAGCCATTCATTATTCTCGTCGTGTTCGAATTGATAAGGTCGCTAGCAAATCAGGGACTGGTTACATGTGTCAATTAACCTTCAATTTGTCACTTTTGGGGAATTCTCGTTGGGATTCTCGCGAGAAAAAGTCACAACAATTATCTTAAAAGATCACAAGCCTCTCGTTGAACTAAAATTCCTCTTGATCTCCACAGATTTAAATTGTGATTGTTCTGTGCTATCTAGTTACTTTACAGTTCATTCGACCCTTTGGGAAGTGTAAATCCATCTCCTATGGTTGAAGAGAAACTTGATTTTTTGACTGATTCCCACAGAAATTCAAGTTTGTTTTTGCTTTTTGTGTAAGCATCAATTAGATCACCATACTTGCAGTATTAGTAATAATCCAAGTAAGACACAGACATGCTGTTGGCAAATGTGTACGGCAGTGAGAGGCATGCAAGCTTAAACTACCGAAATGTTCTTGTTCTGAATAAACTCACTGACAAAAAGAATTATACCAAACTTCAATGCCTCTGACAAAAGACCACAAGAAGAAGTGTCATACGTTATAAATAATCTGATTGTTCATTTGACTACAGATATTCATAACATTTACATGAACTTTATTTGACATGAGTCATATACAGCCATGCAAATAGAACAGGACGAAATCTGAATTTGCAATTTTAGGTATCTTCGTCACAAGCTTGTCACATCACTTGATCATATGTTATGGGTAACTTTCATAAATAATTCCAGTGCTATTATCGCTTGTGACCTTCATAGTATGACTGGCATCGAAATGTAATGATTCGTCTCTAATTCATTTAATATCATAATGACCTTTTTCCCTAACTTGAACATTTTGTTTAAACATTTTATCACTCTTCCCTCAACACAACGATTTCTATAATATCAAAACTGTCTATTCTATTTTCTGTATAACCAAACGCTCTTGAACACAAATCCTCTTAATCTCTACAACTGACAGTTCCCACTACTTGACTCGCGTGCTGTTATCATTGTCAGATACATAGAAGAGATGAAGGGTTTGGACCAATCTGTGTTAACCGTGTTAACAATCTCCAGATAGACAGAATTTAAGATTATCTAAAATGATATTTTTTGTTTTAAATCTTGTGAGAATATTTGGAAAATATCTGACATATTTACAAGTTATTCCCTGGTTTAGGGATTTTGTTTGGATATCATTTTTGTCATATTTTTAAATTGTACAATTATGGCTAACTCAAAGTAATCTAAGGTTGAATTGTTTATTTCACCGCAAATGAGTGGATATAACTAGGAATATAACTAAACAAACGATTCTAACAGCCTCAAACTACCTTCAAATCAAATGATCTTTTGTTCATTTGTGAATGCCAACCGAAAAGCACACTTATCTATGGTAGCGCTAGACTAAAATTTCGTCTATGGAATATCTAAAATAAGAACGATCACTTGTATTATTTTCTTTTGGTTTTTCATTTCATGTGTATTCTGTAAATCTAGACTTGTAGAATTAAGACCTAGACTATATAAAGGCTCCTTAATATTACACAGTGTTGAAGGAGGAATATGGTAGAACACTCTCATAAACGTAAATAGAAATGATAATTTGAAACAGACATGGGACTTTACATGCTTTTTCAGACTTTACATAGCAAACATTACATTTCTTTACAAAACATACGCAAATGGAATATGCGTTTCAGTGTATCATACGCTATTATGAAACATATTATGATACACTTGGAACAAGTTAATTTACCGTACACTGTTTACATTTTCTATAATGAAATATATTCAGTTTATAATAAGGAAGAAAATGACAAATAGGAAGAAATCAGTTTATAGCATGAGTAATCATGTTACTAAGTCCTGTAATTTTTTTCTTTTAATGTAATATGATGAGACTTAAATAAACTATCTGTTTGTCTATCTGTCCTACTAAAGTAATAGCAACCCTGAAGTTGATGCAAAGACGCTGTCACTCATCATACTGTTGCTGATAATTGTGTTGAGGTTGTCAGCATGAGTTGATAGTTTCTATGGAGAGAATAAACAGAGTTATCTCCCTGTATATTGTTTCAACAGGATGCCATCATTGAAGTTAAATAAACACTCACTTCCGTTAGATTTAATGTCTAAGTAGTTGCCAGTTTATGAAATAATATCAGTTACTGTGGGGTCAATAAATATATTTCAACTACAATTTTACTTATTTTTGACTATAAGACGTGAAAGGTGAATGTTGAAATCGAAATATGTAAAAAGATTAGTTGCTGTTAAGTTGATGAATATGCTCACCAATAACCATACATGTATTTATACGTGTATTTTAGATTTCTATTGTCTATTACACTGACATGTAACTTTACCGCCAATGTTTTATCCGTTTTTCTAGATAACTTGATTCATTCATAGGAGTTAATAGAAAATAAGATATGACAATCTTGATTAGGTAAATACATTTCTAAAGGTTGTTTGCCTTCATACCATGAAGAAAGTATTATTATCAAATTGTTTACTCTTTGTAATGTGCTTGTATTGGATAACCAAACATTGACGGCATGTGAACGACATGTCACACTTCCGTCTGTTCGTACCAACAATGCGCATTGCATCATGGGACGCACATAAGACGTAAGGGTAGGCGTGGGGCGTTTTATGACCACGCCAGTGTCACTTTTATGGAAAGGTTTATATATGTTGGATTCTCAATAGAATCCTCACCAGTTTACGTTTATTTGTCGGAAGGGTTATTGGAAGATGAATTTAACAGTCTTAAAGGGACAGTAGCAAGTTTTTGGAAAATTTTAAATTTTTTAAGTTTCAGTGATAATAGTTCTTTAATGCTTATGCATTATTTTGATGGTGTCAAAAATCTCATTATACAAACCAATCATCCATAGTCAGAGAACAAGTTATAAAGTTTCTTATAAAGTCTATTTGCTGTTATTATGTATTAAGAAAATGTAATCGCATGGCTAAACTTTACATTATATATTTGATTTGTTATTGCTTCGTTTTGTTTAGATACATTGTCTTTGAACTAGATCCATTTAATTTCATTTTTCTGACATCGCCTTATATTCTCCCTAAAAACGTGCTACTTTCCCTTTAAACTCTACAGCGAAAATAAACTCTTTTGTGTGTTGTTTTCAGTCATTTTTTTTATATAAGAGTTTAGAATAAATGTTTTGAATATTGTTCATAAAAACAATGTATGTTCAAAAAAACTGTTCTACAGAGAAATTATAATTTTGGTGTTTAATTCTTAAATCATATAAAACGTACGATGTTCTTTAATTTGTATTAAAATCATTAAACGGATATACTACTTTTGATATATAAAGATGACTTTGATGATTATTATTATTTCATGATATCAAAGAATGAGCGAATGTTGTCATACATGTCAGATATTCTAAACATTTGTACTTATCGATGTAACAATCGATATGATGATTTGATAAATCCATTATTGTTAAAAGTATTTTCATTGTACCCTGACTGATTCTTAAATATGAAAAGCCTTTACATAAGTATGTTCACAGGACGAACACTATAACATAATAAACTTTTTTTTCGTGATTCAAGGCATAAGTGGCATTATAAATAAAGTTTACCCAAACAATTACACCAAGAAGCATGCAGTCCTGATGAATAAGGCCATTTACATCACATTATTTTTTCCATTCATTGTTTCTTATGATTTCAGCAAAAAACATGATATTTTAGATATATCATTTGGAACTCAAGTGTATTGTGCGTCAACCTTCATGAGTTGGTTTTTGTTTCATTCAAATCCAAATTGTTTTTAGTAAGATTTGACCTTACTTAGGAGACACAAGTAACTCAGGGCCCATCTCAATCCTAAAAAGAAAAGCTACTTCACATAAATGAGGAATATCTAGATATAAAACATAGATTTTTAACTTCCGTGTCACGTGTATTCAAGTGAGTGCAACACAGTTGAATAAAGTTTTCACCATGAAGATGAGAAAAAAGGAGCTGAAGGATGTTTCTGTAATTATGATTTAATTAACTGAGAAACCCTATGATTATCCCTATATTATTACATCAATCATAACCTTTCATTGTTAGTCCTGAAACTTTGTATGCAAAGAAGTTCTCGAGTGACGTAATATTAAGAAATTATGTTGTAATAATAGATCCAGTAATACACAACCCACACAAGTAGCTCAAGAACCTAGTGCAGTACAGCTTAGAGGATGCTACTTGAAATACAGACTGACCATCTTGATGCTACTTCTTGACCACTTGTGGTCACTGCGTGATGTCCACCCTTGACCCTCGTTAGTGTAGACGTATTAAGAAGTTGTTAATTAAATAGAATTCTTCAAAGAAACATTACAGAAGGGGAATATTCCTGCTGTGTTTCTGTTTAAATACGTATTTGCATAATAAGAATTTGTTTCTTGTTATACATTACTTATCATTTTCCTTGATGATTAATTTAAGTTATTTATGAAATTCTCTGAAATTCTAGCATTTTATTGATTATACCAAAACCTTTTACTAACAATTATGGAGAAATGTTTCACAAGTGTGAAATTAGGTGAAACGAAATACATTGTATACCGCCCACTTACCATAAAATCAGCATGGGCAATTGGAGGACTTAAATGTTTTTTGGCTATCCGTGATGATTAATAAGTACAATTTGAAAGATGTACTTATGCTTAAACGGGGTAGAACTTTCAACTTATTTATTTCAAATCTGAACACGGATTGAGATATGCGAAGTTGCAATTAGAGATTAATATTTTTAAGTACGTTTCATGTTCCTCTCTTTTAGAGAATGTTTGTAATCAGTATTATTAAGCATATTTGTATTCTCCATATTTCAACCATGCTAAGCTCTAAGCTGTTGTCTACAGAGGTGTAAAGAAGTGTTAACTATCACAACTGCTAACACGTGTAACAGTAAGATATTCGGGGAACGTGTTAATCATAACAAAGGTTAACACATGTTCGTCCCAGACATTCATATGTGTTGTAATGTCCTACCTGTATTGTCACAGTTTACGGGAATCAGAGCGTCTGAAGCACTCAGGTGCTAACGATGGACAGGTGAGAACAATAGAAGACACACCTGAGAACATCAAAGGCAAAATCCGACATTAATGTTTACCTTTAGTATCTTGTATCATTATGCTTATTAAGAATAAATGTTTTGGTACTTAATATTTTCGTAAGGTAGGAAAACAGACAGATGATAATGAGAAGCAGTATAGTAGACATCTGGAGTAACTCTCCGATATCAGCGAAACATGGGGTTAATTAAGAAAATGTTAATCATGAACAATATAGCAGGCAATAACTTTTGTAAATATAATACTTTAATTAAACACTATTATATTTATTAATGGCACAACTTCAATTATTGTACTCCCAATAAGGCATTTTTTATCTGAGATGCAATATCAGCTATATGAATTATTTTCAAAAGGTAAAGCTTCTAAATGATCTTATATATTTTATGAATTATTTTTTCTTTCATAACACTCTGTGTTACAGCTCATTTACTTCCATTTGATACTGTCTTGATATGTTTAGTCCACGAAATTAATAAAATATTCATGTAGCTAGTTTTTATTTTTAAAAGTTTTGCATTTCTTATCAAACAACTTGGGGCTCGATGATTGAGGATTTAGATTTATTAAAGATTCATTTATTAATTTTACAGTCATGAGGCAAGACAACGGAACATTGGCAGCCTTATTGGCATGAAGTGCTAAGGGAAATAACTCGTGTGGATAGGTCATTTGTTGGCCCAAACGCTGACCTTAAATTCCACCTACCTACCTACCTACCTAGATGAAGTAAGAAATATCGCGAAGAAATTATAGGGGCTCTATATGAATCACAGTCTCCTAATTAAAATCAATCCGAAAAAAATATTTATGTTTGGCAAATTCAAAATGGCAATCTAGAATTTTTTTCAAGCACACGAAATAAAGTCAAATAAAGCAAAATCTTAAATCTGGTAGTCAAAAACGTATTATGCGACATGATAATCTCTAAAACCATATTTACAACAAATCTAAGACAATGTCATTCTGATAGCCTGGTCGTGTTAGATATTTATATGAATATAAATATTCAATTTTTGAATTTTTAAAAACAGTAAAATCAAGTTAGTTATGTAACAGTGTACCAAAAGTGTGGCCATTGGAATGCAAGAAAGCAACTTTCAGAATGGAATATTTTTTTGCATATATAAGTTGATGTGTTCTAATATTAGGAAAACTTATGGGCGAGCCATATGAAAGCGACATTTCCATATTATGTTGTAACGTCGTTAAACAAATGACACTGTGGACATCTTTAGAGAGAATATAGACAGTAGCTGGTTATACAGGGGAGAGCTTCAATTAATATATATATGATTGATGAAACGAAGACTGAGCAACTTCAATTGGAAGGATATGTCATGTATCATCATGATGATGTTTCTGATTGACCGCCAGGTGGATATTTCTTGTCATTTGTATTTTCAATATCTTTGATAGAATCAAGTACAATCACAATTCCTCGATGCTTTAGGGACAGAATAGCATCTTTCATTGTCTTAAAATTGGGTTATTATAAAAGATAAGGTAATGCATTTGCACCTCGTTAAGTGAAATCCCTCGGGACCATGAAAATGTCATTTCTTTTCAAACCGTTTTACTTATTTAATTTCACTTTTGTTACAACAGGGGTTTATTCTATTCATATCTTTAATTATCAATTCCTTGTGTAGCAATTAGCAAATGTGTCTTCTCGAAATGATTTTATCTTTGGTGTAGAAGTTTGTTCTAATCAATACAATGTACTTAAGCATTTTTATTTAAAAATCTATGAAAGAAATTAAAGGGAAAGATGGTACTCTTCTTGATTTACTTACCAGTACGATCCTTAAATGTATACAATATACATGGTACAAAGGGCATGCTTGACACTTAAATGAAGCAATATTGTTCTATAACTTTATGGTTATTTTAATTACATCATTAACTACTTAACCATCGACCAGTTAGTGTTTCCGATGGGTGACACTTCAATTCAAGACTACATAAAATGAGTTAATACTGTGGTAATTGCGGATTATCGGCATATAGTAAACATGGTCTCCCCATTAGAAAAGTTTACAGCACTTGATGTCAGTTTATTGCAAGCAATTAGTTCACTAACTGGCGTAAACTAATTACCACCTCATTAGAGTGTTTTGATTTCGTGTCATATTCTGAAAGAACGAATACATCAGATTCATAGCTTTTACAGACATAAAGTTTTATTGGTTTTGATTTTTCAAGATATGTGTTAACCTTTTTGGTAACTTTATGGCGATGAAAGTTTTTACATACTTTTCACATTTTATCAACATCCTATTTGAAGCAAAATCGAAAAAGTATTTTATACTAAACCACAGACTAGGTCTTCTACTGCGTTTTTATTGATGAAAAGTATCCTTCTATTTACAGGAATTGACTATTTCCACGCCACTTGGGGGCGGGATAGCGCAGTGGTTTCGGATAAGAAGATCCGTGGTTCGAATCCCGCCAGGGTCTCGACAACCTTGTCTGCAGTAGAGAACTGTTCTACACGCAGTCAGGTTTAGGTGCAATTCTACACTTAAATTTCGCACAGTACCACCCATGGAACAATTTTAGTTAGCGTTTATATGAATCCTACTTTCTGACAGAAGTATGAATGCATTCAGAATGATTTTGATGAAAGATATCCAATATAAGATTTAACAACAATAACTGATGAATATTCTATAGTCTAAGGTATATATTGAGATTTTACAATATCTTAACATTGAAACGATTTTCTTTCTAGTCCTTATAGGAAAAGAAATTTTACTTTAAAAATCTTCTTTGAAAAAGTGAATAAAGACATGATCAAACAGTTCTTGAATAAATGGTACCCGAGTTATCCCTTTTCCCACAGTTGTAGGATACCCCCTGCTGGTGCCTGCATATGTATCATCATTATTAAACTACCTCCCGTGTATAATCCCTGTCTAATCCATGATGATGATTTTCAACAGAAAACTGGAAAATACTGTTTGTCCATTATTTGGAAAAGGATGAAGAGGATTAACAGATAGATTATCCGGATTAGGTGTGAAGATGACACTATAATTACAGGGGGAGGTAAACCGGACACGCCTTTATACATAGACAAAGAGGTTAGGTCATGGGGATGCGCTTTTATTGTTAACATTAATCATAATTGGTTTTAATGACTTCAGACAGGTAAACCTAGTTTCATGGTCCATTTCCCTTTACCATAAACAAAAATTGGTAAGTTCAACTTTGTTGATGACCTTAACTGACAGTCATGAAGTTCAGAGCAATTTTACACATTTCTCTTACAAAATAAATATATAAAACAAGAATAATACTTTACAATTTGTATGTTCTACCTGACTTCAAAAACGTACCTTTACTATTAACCTGCGATCATATCTCTTATGAGTTTTATCCTTTACTATAGTGCTTTACTTGCATTATGGACAGATATTCTTACAGATATAAACAGTATGTAAAAGTATATTCATCATGAATTGTACAGCTGTTTGTAGATTTCATTTTTTTTGTCTGTTAGTTCGTTGATTGGGACATTGAAACCGTATCAATGTGACAATTGTTCAATTATCATTGAATTGTTGTTTGGCATATTTCGTATTTTACTGTTCCTACTATAATTGATTTTAAATATCTTCATTGATAAAATACCGACATCGTCTCCTTCTCTGATTCACACCAATCCAAAATCAGAATGGTTATCAACATAAACTTTCACCTAGGTATCTCAGTAAGTGTGAGATAGATATAGATAAAATGCTTAAACAGGTAAGCGAGTCCCCTCAAGGCTAAAGGTGTGAAGTGGGGAGTAAGCTATCCTCATCTATATACATAGATAACATCATATCATCCTTCCTGGGATTTAAGGATTAATATGTCACGAGTTTTGGATCTTTATCACAATGGCACACTTCGCAAACTTACCCCAAAGCACTATGAGTGTTTACAAAGTTCTTACGGGTCTTGGAGACCATCTGTCATTTATAATGTTGACATCTGATTTTTTAAAATAAAACTTTACTGATTTAAAAAAATAATTCCACTGTTTTTATTAATATAGTTTGAAATCTTTGATAGAATCTTGCACGTCACGAAAACATTTTTGTTATTACTGTTAATCATTTATCCTTATTCCCGTGCCATGCGATTGGAATGTGTTATATCAGAATTAAAGAAATTTGTCTTTTTCCTATATCATTTTAATGAAAATATGACGTTTAGGACCATGCACGGGAATGGTAACACATAATTGGATATGCATGAATAAATTTGTATAATTGTATGTGCATTAAACGTATATCAGTGAAACAGTAATCAAAATTGTGAGGATAGTCACCACAAGCAGTAAAATTTATTGAAAATGATTTATTTAAAATCTAAAAAAAAAGTTATTTATTCATCACAAAACGTCAAAACTCCATCATTTTCTTCTCATTTTCACACGAAAGGTTATCTTCTAAGAACACCTAGTTCAAGTCACGATTACCACTGTTATCATGGAGTAGATTATCACACAGAAGCAATCCTAGGTAAGGTGTTATCAGCTATAACTGTCACCTGTCACACTTGGGATATCCACTATCTTTGCTTATTAAATCATATCTCACAATTTCCGGTGTCATAACAGATGGCGTTGATGGCGCAATCATTGTTAAGTGCATAACTCAAAAAACGGGAGAAAGACAGCAGTTGGTTAAACCATTTTCAACTCATTGTTCTGCTTATTATTATACATATCTTTATGATAAACGTATTGATTTCAATTTTTCATAAAAACAGTGTGTTATATTCATGCAATGAACGCATATGAACACTGTGTTATATTCATGCAATGAGACATAACCAATTTGATAAACGTGAAGAGAAAAAATGAAATCTTTCGACGAAACGTCGTTACCAATCAGTTAAAATATTTATTTATATATATGTTCCTGATTTATACATATTTTCTACTAATGAGATAAACCTGACCTCTATTTGACAAAAAAAACGTTGCATGATTATTATCAAATGACGTCAGATGCCTATCACAACGTCATGTGATTGAAATTATTATTTGACTTGATATAATATCATTAAGATATTATCTCGAATTCATTGTGAAATTATTGTTTAATGAGATGTCACCATTCATCGCTCACAAACAATTGAAGTCTATTCATGGTCAAATTTTATCTGATAATATTTCATAAGTCTGACGTATGCAATGACTGTCTTTCAAACAAAATCATATTCGTGTAACACCAATATTTTCGAAGCTAAATTTTGAATAGGAAATACGTCACTAATTATCATTCAAATGCAATGTATCATGTCGAGTTGAAATAAGCTTTTTGGATATTTTTGGCAAATATATCATTTTTTCATGAATAAAATGTTTAATTTAAATATAGTGTCACTATGAAAAACAATAAGAAAACAAAAATAGGAAAAATAAATGTTTATTTATAATAAAATATACTCTGAACATAGAATATCATATGAGTAAAAGAGTAAGAGAATTGCCAGATTAAAGTGCCAGTAAGTGACAGTAAGTAAGTAAAGAAAAACATATGTTTTGTTTTGTGATACAAGCAACCATGAAATAATACTTTCATTTAACTTATCCCAACGCCCTCCTGAGAATCATAACAGAAAAGCAAGATTAAAGTGTCAATGATGACACTTAAGACTGCCAATAAGATGTTTTATAAACAATAAACAAAGACAATATAATAAGAAGAAGAACAGCTATAAGGATAAAGTGTCATCTGACACTATGTAAACATAAACAAACGTATTAGGTTTGATAAAACACAAAACAAAACAATGGTGTGATATGTCCACTTTACTGTGTAAATATTGAAAGATGCTTCACTGGGAAGCTTTCTGGAAATGATCATAACTATATTTTATTGTTAGAACCAGAAAAGTATCCAAGTTTTATACATAATCATAAATATCTAAATATGTTTATCAAATTTGGGCCAAGATTACTAAAATTGGAAATAAATGAAACACGGTAAACATTGATATATCTTTATATACTTCAACAATGTGTCAATCCGGTATTGAAAAGAAATTTGATTTGAATTAATTGTTTTGATTTAAATGTTTTAATGAAATGAATTATCATGCTGCAAAATGACATTTAGTAAATTGATAAAGAAATTATTGTTCAGTGATAGACCATGAACAAATTCATCTGCGATATTTATTTATCTATTAAAAGTTTCTCCATAATAATTCCAGGTTTCTTGCACTACAAACAAATAGAACCAAGATTAAAGTGCCAAGGATGACACTTCAGACTGCAAGTAAGTTGTTTTATAAACAATAAACAAAGACAATATGATAACGAGAGAAACAGCTACTGAGAGATACTGACACTGTGTCAATATCAACTAACATATTAGCATGATGAAACAGAGAGTTTAACACAAGACACTAGTGTAATATGTCTCCAGTTTACAGAGTCAATATTGAGATGTAGGTTCACACCTTTTGTATGTATACAGTTATCATCAACTGATCTTCAGACAAGGCATTCGATTGTTTAACAGCACATTGTACCGTATGTAACAATATTGTAATGGTGACTTAATACGAAATATATGTCTTTTTTGGCTTTTCCGTCGTTTAATTGCCTTTTGCTGTCTGGAAAATGTTTGTCTAAAAACATCGTTGCTGGGTTGCTAACAATCGGTTTACGTTAAGATTGATTAATTCTATGACCATTTTATAGTCATATATTTTTATCAAGTATATTGTATTCAATAGTCTCATAACCCTAAATGGGAGACTCTATATTTTGTTTTACTTGAACATACTATTGTATTATTAAAGAGACAGAGATTTAATTAACTGTCTTTTTATCTACCATGTGTCTTGTTTATGCTTGAATAATTCCTAGTTCAAAGATTTTAACATGAAAAACATATTTTTCATTGATTTGCGTCAGTCACTGTAATAACCCTTTAGTTTCTTATGTGCAATGGTTCATCATTCGAGATGAGTTGATTCCCGTCGACCAATTTGAAATTATTGTTTTCATCATGTTCAATTTGACTTTATTATACAAACTGTTATCAACTCCCAAGAAAGAACGAAAAAGTTCAAAATATCCGTGTTTTGGATTCAAATGGCTTCGATTTTTATATTTCATATAATATAAACTTTTCAGAAACAGGGATCGTGGTACATGTTTTCAAACACAAATAATGCAGTGAGTCCTGAAATCAAACTCGTTGCCTAAATGATCGTTCATTGGTTAGCATGTGAACACATATTTTTGAATAAATGAGTACTGTTGGTTTAATTATTGTGACCATTTATTTCGCAATCAATCAATTTTCAGCTGGGTGGACTAACATGGTCGTGAGACATCATGCACCAAGATTTCATCATGTCATGTGTGGATTTCACACTTCCAAATGTGGCGCCTGATTGCCTTAAAACTTTCAGTAATGTTTGATTCAAACGTGTGACAAATTCAACTTCATCGCCTGATCGAATTCCCTGCATTTCAACTGGTGTTAAATTCACGGCTGTGGTCATTTTATGACGTCATACCGGAAAGTTTTGTCAAACTGCTCTGGCCTAATATCCATCGCGTGCCTCCCACTTGACCACTGTGACGTAACAACATTAACGCCGAAAATGACAACACCATTTATCTCCCTTGGAGTGATCTAACATCCAAAACATTGTTATCATGCAATGTGGATTATTCAGGTCCAAATAGACGTCGAGTACGACTGAAAACACATAACCAGTTCTCTCCCTTTGAGCTGGGAAATAGAAGGCTACGAAAGCTCTCAGTGGATTGTTCAGGTTAAGGGCGTTTAGCTTTGGAATCTTGGAAACGATGGCATGGTATGAGGCAATACTCAACCCACTATTAAGGGGGACAATTTTAGGGGGTCAAACCCCTGGGGAGGAGATTTGGGGAGGGGAAAACAAGAGATGATTTCTGACACGAGACGCGTTAACAATGACCTTATAAAGCTACATAGCAATTATTACATTAGTTCAATTAAAGTTCGAGGGATTTTTCAGTTAGTGAAATGAGCAAATTGCTTTATTTCCTTGTTAATGAACTCGGTACATCCTCCCTTTTATATGAGTGAGAGGCACAATGAATGCCAACAAGTCATATCAGTAACATCATCTTACTTGAAAAAATACGACCAGAAAGCATATAAATTTTGAAGGAACTTTTAAAATGATAGCGACTTTGTGCAACATAAGGATTAAGTAAAGGGGGGTAGTACAAATGATATGTAATAGTAAGAGAAAAATGAACTTATTAAGTGTTTAAGTGTATCAAAGTCAAGTATATTGTGAAATCGTTTATGGTTTTGGGCGATATTAAACTTATCCCTCATCTTAAATACGCCAAAGATCTAAGGCTTCGTAATAGATGTCTGAAGAATAAAGTTTATCCTTTTGAAATACTAATATAAACTTTGGATGGTTCATAATATTTTCATCCAAGAACGGATCTTGTTTGGTAATCAAACAAAGTTTTTCTTATGTAAAATCTAAACCATTTTAAAAGTGATAAATATAAAAACAAGAACTAGAGAGAAATAGAACACCGTGAACATAACCATCACATCAAATAAGAATCTACCAATGTAGACTAAATAACATTACCACAATTATCGCTTTCTCTGACATATAAATTGGTGTAAGGACTAGAGAATATTTTGATTTTCATTGATGGTAACTTTAAATTCAGATGCCTCAGGTGATTCTATCGCAAGATGTATCCGAAGAGTATGAAAACTGTATAAGTTGATAAAGTCAAAATCAATATCAATCAATATAGTTGCAACCTCTTGTCCATCATTGCTAATAGGTGCACCAGCATATTTGTGACAACTCACACTCCTCTTCCACTTAACGTCACAGAATGATTTAGCAACGTCACTGTTACGGCATCAGTAATGGCGGACCAGCAGAGATTGCAATTAGGTGACGTCACGTGACTGAGTGACATTCTGGTAGAGGGAGTTAATCAGGTGTTAATGAGTTGATGAAAACAGTTTGTCAGGAAATGTCACAGAATTGATGGACACATTGTGACTTCTCCATTTAAACAATCAACTAATTCATTTCACATAATTCACAAAACACTTAAGTTAAATGCTTGCTTTTCAGAATACCATGAACCAAAATGACAGCTACTGTTTATCGTTATTTTCAGCAATTAACTGACTCATTTTCACGAAGGTCAAACAACACTTACTCTAAATGCTAACAATTACAATTTAGCAGTCAATTTGATAAATTACTATTCAAGATGTACCTAAAACATTATAAATGATTTTCAAGAACACCTTAAATGTTCATGATTGTTATTCAAGGTTTTGCATAAAACTTCACGATTGTATTTTTTTTTAAATTCTTTTAAAATTTGAGTTTGTCTGTAGAACAACGTCCATGAATGATTCAAGTTATCAGTACCACTGCTGTTGTTCTTTCTGTCACTGAGTGTACCATCATTTGAATTTGACCTACATATAACATGACTAGTTAATTCTCTTCAAAGCAATGGACATGTCATATTATAAAATGAGTATCTTAAGATGTTTATGTGTCAGGTACGACTCAACTAGAGTTTTATAGCCGCTATAACTGTAATTCCCAGACCGGCGTGGTTTAACTGAAACGATTATATCATTCAAATGAAGGCAACAGCTAACCTCTTTGAATCGTGTTTTTATAATTTTTATGTCTGTAACATTCTTTGAATTGCTTTTTAAAAAGGTGGTATCATATAGATAGAGTAAAGAGTATAGAAGAGTAAATCGTTCGCGAAATTTATTACAACAATCTCTTCTTCTCTCTGGATATAGAAAAGTTTTGAGCTTGCAAAATATCATCAAAATAGTAAAAATATATGTTTATATATTTGTAAAATTAAGCAAATCCACTACTTGTTTCCAACAACACCTCAATTTCCCTTATAACTTGCAAACGACCGTAACGATAACTTTACAGGTTGCTAAGTTGAGAAGCTGAACATCGTCATGAGATTGTGAAAAATTTAAATTCCATAAGATACTGGACACACAACCAGGGTTTCTCATTTAGTTGCGTCATATTCAAAGTAAATATGAAATTTCAGTGTTCCTTTAAAAACCATGACATAAAGCTACATTCTCCCGAGTTCTTGCAGGACAGACAGACAGACAGATAAATTTATTTACATCTCACTCGTGCAGGAACAGGTTTAACCATTTGCAGATGAAACATTTAATCTGATATTGATTAAACATTTAAAGGGGCAGTAGCACGTTTTTAGGGGGAATAAAAGGTGATGTCAGGAAAATGAAAATTAGTGGTTCCAAATTGAAAGACAATGTATCTAAACTAAATGGGGCATTAATAATTCAAATATATAATGTAAAGCTTAGCCATGCGATTCCTTTTTCTTACACAAAATGAATTAAAGGTGTTCACAAAAATGCCGCCAGTGGAATTTATGTGAATCTTCATACTTTGTCCTCTGACTATGGATGATTGGCTTGTTTAATGAGATTTTTGACACTGTCGAAATAATACATTTAGCATTAACTTTCCATTATAAGTGAACATTTTAAAATATGAAACTATCGAAAAACGTGCTACTGCCCCTTTAACACGTGTAAGGACACTTTATAACAAGTATGAGATTGACTTACTGTAGGAGTGCAAAAAATTATGTTTTATATGATAAACGTTCCACACATGCATCAATATTCTCAATGATTTATGTATTATATATATATTGCAACATTGCCAAGGATATTATTTACTGTATGATTATATAAATTTGTCAGGATTATATCTTATGTTTTCAAAATGTGTTCTTTTTTTAAAACTTTTTTTCACTTTTACTTTTAACTTTTCACTTCAAATGTTGTATACATAAACAATAAAAAACGTGTATACTTTAAAGTAAAGTTTTGTAAGCCAAAAGGCGATTATTATAAAAACGTTTGAACATTCTTACTTCCAATTTGTATTCATATACATGCTAAACTGGGACAGTTATATAAAATCTGTATCTACCTCTGTTGCCAGCAATATAAGTTTAAAACGACAGAGCCGCGGAAAGGGGATAGACGTCTTCTAGACGGCGCCATAGATAATGAAGTTGACATACCTATAGCTTACAGAAGCCACCTGACCTAGGTCAATCTTTGAAGTAAAATATTCTTAGTTAGGTTCTCTTTAATTTCGACTTGACATTTACTTAACTTAAGTTATAATAAACTGTTAATATGTCTGCGGTTAGTAAACGCGTACCAAGTACGTTTATCCCGATTTAAGATAAGCAAATTGAAAGAGGAAAGTGACCTTCCGAGCAATGTCACACATATCAACTTCATAGACAACACAACTTTAAAACCACGGTATCAATGTTATTCAATTATTAGAAATTATTCGTCCACCATACAATTCAATCATCAAATAACCGTTTCGAATCGGGTAGCTTTGAAGACAATCTCCCACATATTACCTTCAAACACAACTCTCAAACCACAAAATCAATGGTGTTCAATTATTACATATAATGTATGTACAATAAATTGTTGTTAAACTTGAATCACCAAATAAGCATTCCAAACTGATGACTTTGAAGGCAATGTCACGCATTTCAACTTCAAACACAATTTTCGAACCACAGAATCAATGTTGTTCAATTATTACATATTATGCATGTACAATACACATTTGTTGATCTTTAATCATTAAATAAGCATTTAGAATCCAACGACTGTGTAAGCAATGTCACACATATTAACTTCAAACATATCACAACCTTCAAACCCCATCATCAATGTTGTTCAATTATGACGTATTATGCATGTACAATACAAAGTTCTTGAATTTTATTCATTAGACAATGTCACACGTATCAACTTCAAACACAACACAACCATCGAACCCCATCATCAATGTTATTCAATTATTACATACAAATGATCAGAATATTAATTTCCGGCGATCAAAGGACTCCCAGAGGGTCTGTGTTGATTTCACAAATTCCCCATGTCGATTTCACAAATTTCTGGAGAACATCACAAACGCGTGGCTTGGATTATCTCATCCAATAATCGCTGATTAGTAGTGGTCACGTGACATCCCTACCCCCAAGGTTGACCCGTGACCCCCGGGGACGAACATCCGGGTATCTGGGTGGGGGCACGTTTCCTACGTTCCCTGTCCCGTAAGTTGTACAGGCAGTGATTAAGTAGGGAACAATATCATCTCCTTGCCTCTTCCCTCCAGAAATTCGTCATGCTAGATTATTCGTACGAATTGTTAGAGAACGGATGTGATTCAAGATGTTCATTTCAGTTTTTAATTGGCATTACCAGATTGAGTTGTATGCATTTCCTCATCATTATATGCTTTATTCCTGTATGAATAGATTGTGATTCGTGGTGTAGATTTAATTTTCTGACCAGATTTATTCAGACGTAATTTCCTAATCATTACATATTACACGTGAATAGACCAAAACGACAACCATTCTTATTTCAGGTTTAATCAAATGATCATAATGAATCATAGAAAAAATATAATTAGTTTGTCAGTATAGAGAAGGAGAAACTTTTTAAGGACATATATTTTCATCTGATCATACTACTAATATTTTATCAATATTCGGTATTTTTATAAACGTGTAAAGCAGCTATCTGTGTATGTACAAAAAAGACATTGATTTATTAAAACAATGACAGTAGTGTCCAATGACCAAATGATTCATTCAGCTTTTAACTGCGTTGACAAGAAACCACACGCCAATGCTTTCACTAGCCCTATAAACAAGGAAAGAAACTGCACACTTGTTTTTACTAGTCATATAAACTATACAAGAAACTACACAATATTGCTTTCACTAGTTATATAAACTATGCAAGAAGCTACACATCATTGCTTTCACAACTTATATAAAGCATGTAGGCATCTACACACCAATGCTTGCACTTGTCCTATATACCATACAATAAACTGCACACTTTTGCTATCACAAGTCCTATAATGATACTCTAAACGAGTTTTTAAGTCATACGATCATTACAGGCTTAACTTCTGTTTTAAAAGCATATAAAGAGGGATTGCATCTCAGTTCACGAAACAGAGTCATTTCAAGGAAAGTAAGAGTTTAATTGGCTCTCAAATGAATTCGAGAGAATACCCATAACTTTTAATTGATACCTAAAGAGGTCCTTAATGCTCGTGTCTATTGTTTAGAACTACACTGAGACCCTTCTGAAGCACTGAGGCGAAACAACAGGCCATTTATCTTCCACACAAGAACTGTGACCACTAAAACACAGTCCAGTTTAAGTAATTTACTAGCTATGTGCCTCGGGTCATGGGAACAATAGAATCTCCTTGAAATCAATTAAAAAATGACGATTTAAACGTTTAATAAGTTCCTACTTCGTTTTTCTTTTCAAAATCACATCATCGTTATTAGGTGTTTATTAGAGGTGACCACTTTAACTTCGTTGTGTTTGTGTTGTTATCAATTGTCACAGATATAAAGTTATGTTTCAGTGATATGTTTCATTTTACATATTTGATATATCGTTGCATTAATAAAATGACCATAAAATACGAAACAAAGAAGTAACATACTATAAGACATCTGTATCAATAATCTGGTTTAACTCAGAAATAAAATGGTCAATTAATATAAAATTGAAACAATTGAATAAGATTTAAAGTAGAGTGAGCTCTGAAACTCTAAAATTGAGCTTTCAAGATCTCTTATAGATTTGCTTAGGCTTTTTTCCTTTTTTAGGTGTTTTTTATATTTTTGTTCATAACTACATTCAATTTCATGAACAAGTACTCACATTACCAAACTAATTTCAATAAAGAAGTTGTCATCCAAAAAAGCATTATGTACATTTACAAAAGACACCTTTCACAGAATAACAATTAAAATTTTAGAAGGTTGTATATTTGGAGACAAATCTTTCCAATTTTACTTTATGTCATAATTTCCATGATAGGTGTTCGTGCAACGCTTTATATTGTTGTGTCGTTAAACAATTATACACGTGATGGGTAATAATTCTATAATGAGTTTCTTGTTTATGATCAGTGTCAATGATGTCCTAGGCTTCTGTCGCCACTTCATGTTTATAATGACAGGAATATTACAAGTATAAAAAGCTTAATCTTACACAAGGAAATTGATAGAGAACTTTATGACTTATTTTCTTTTCATAGATGACAAAAGGAGAATATGACAGAATATCCAGTGTATAAAATAGATTGTACACACTATTTAACCTATCCAACTTATTTGTTTCGATAGTAAGTGACTTGTTTAACTTATTGAAATGTTGTAAATGGCAAATGACATACAAGACAGGACATACAGTCAACATAACGGAGTATTAATTATGATACAATTAAGATTTAGCATTAAACGAGACAATATAAATAGCGAGTAACTTATTTAGTATTAATCGAGAATTAAGTTTACAACGAGACAATATCAAAACTATTCGAATAGTGTGTAACTTATTAAATTTTAATGAGAATTTATTAAACGAGAAAATATGTTAACTATTTCAATAGTTCTACTAAATTAATGGAGAGAAAACTGAGATTATTTGCAATAAACAGGACATTCAGGCGATAGATGTTATCATCATACTTTTTTCATTTAGAAAAAACCTTGTCAGTGTAGATCAGTATTTCTTTAAAACACATCGTAGAAATTATTAACCTTAATATTCAGACGGTTACAAATTTACAGATATAGTCAAGACTATCTGATCATGATTTTATGGATATCCAATTTCGTTATTAACAGAATAAATCTGTGAATAAAGAGGTTGGATATCCATAAAGTATTTTACTTTATTACCACGCAACTTCTAGAATGCCACCCAAACAGTTCACATCATGTATGGATTTACAATCTCTGTACAACAACCTTCGGCAAATTGTAGTCCTGTTATATCCGTAAATGAAATGATATGCACGTATATTCATGCTAATTCTTGATCAGGGATTTCTTTATGGCCAAATTCTGTCAAAGTAGTCCTGCTGAATTCAATGCACGAAATGTGAGGATAAATTATGGTCATGTTATGCCTGGATTTACAATACATTTATTATAATAAAAGGTAAGGGCTAGTCCTGTTATATTATTTTTATGAAATGTTAGAAAATATGTATATTCATGTTTTGCATGGTTTACAACTTCTTTATTGGCATATCCGGACAGGACTTACCTTGTAGATTTCTATATCATTCATGTCAGGGTCATTAATTCTATTCCGAATGTTTGCAATAGAATAAATTACCAATGGTTCACCTTCGCTGAATAATCATTAAACGTCTGTCATTCCTTAAATTGAACCCGAAATAAAAGTTCACATTTACTTCGTTTTCTTTTCAAATCTTACCATTTCTATTTTAAATCAACAGCTTAATGACATGCAGAAATTGTGTACTTCATATATATTACATATGAATACAATATGTAAGTCATTACATAAGTAATATGTCAAATCACAATATATCAAATCGGCAAAATAGTTATATCTCAGGTATCCATGACATTTACATTCTAAGATTGAATTTTTCAACATCATGTTTTTCTCTATATCTCGGTATTTCCTTTGAGTTGAGGTAATTAATCGATAATATTCAATTCTGTTAAAAAAATATAACCTTTTTATGAAATTCTCCGGTTTAATCAATTTTTTATTCGAAATAAAAGTTTAAATTTATTCATGATTTTATAATTAATTACTTCGATCGAAGTGTCCCTTTAAGAGACTCCACCACTATTGTATTCAACTCTCATCTCTCGATGTTAACACTACCAGGTCCAGGGCATACTGAAGCAAATGTGGTGAATCGCTTCAGATACCTGATACCAGTGTTACGCGTGAGTAACCCCATTGAAACCCCCTCGCCTGGGGGTATTCAGAACGCAGCTGCCGCATTGGCCGCGAGGGGGGAGCCCGGTGACGTCACAGATACGGCGGCACGTTCAAGCTAGCTATCGTACTACACACAAACCCACGAGCTGTGGTCGAGACAGGACGCAAGATTGATCCGGACGCCAAACTTTGTGTTTTGTGACGATTTTTGGAATATATCACCTTCAGGATTACACTTGTGTGTTCCCAAGTCTGACATTAACCTCGTTGACGCCAACTTTCTCTGGATACGTACATTTCCCTATTGCGGTGAGTTTATTTCCCACTTATTCTCCCTTTGTCCTGCTTCGGAGTCTGCTTGAGTGGCCGATAACGTCTCATCTCCCATCTGCCAGACCATCGCTATGGTAACGTCAGAGGTTTAAGCTTCTATCTGTCCCACATCTAATTGTGTCAACGGTGAAAAGTATATAACCAACCTTTGGCACTTTTACAATGCCTATTTTAGACTTTTTGGGAGTTTTGTTTGCAAATAACATTGAAAATAACATCGGGTTTAAGTGTAAACATTGGTGTTGACAGGTCAAATAGACGCTTCCTCTACACCGAAATTTGAATGTTCTGTAAAAGATTGTCACTTTGATTAATTATCCCTGCATTTAATTGTGTTTCTCTCTAACTGATGAGAATGCAGATTGATTATGATTGATATTGTTATATTGATGACCTGTCAACTTTGATAGATTTATCCAGCCCTTTCAAATTGGTGTTGTAAAATAATTCAAACTGAGCATATGTATGGAGACTGTTATAAAACTTTATAATAGGCATTCATATCTTAATCCAATTATTTACAACATATTTTTAACATTATTATTCATATATGTATATAATGTATATGATTTAAGTGTCTAATAAACTTTAACATTATACATTTAATTCATGTCATTTAATAACTTTAATGATAACAACCTTTCTATAAATGAAGAAGCTTTGAGAAACAAAAGTTAAAATTTTATCATTTAATGTGTCTATTGACAACACTTAAGCCATCTCTTTGATGAGAAGTGAAACAAACTATCACAAAGTAAAGCAGAAGAAAACAACCATTTGACAAGTTCAATATTTATTCCTATTGTTTTATTCTCACATTGGTGTTGATGCTGAGTTAAAGCCGAACATAGGCATGTTTTACCGACTACTATTGTCAGCTTAGCCGTTGCCCCAGGCTTGTTGAATTCTACAGTAAACAGACACGGAGAAAGATAGCGCCCTTGTCTCAGGCCTGTCTTTGTTTTACCTCACTCAGTACTCTCTCAGACCCCTGCTTGTAGATATTACGCGATTGGAGATAGAGGGTGGATACTTTAGATATCGTGACCCAATGTCAACATCTCCACATTGATTTGGTGTCACCGTCAACGAGTGTTAATCTACAGCTCAAAATAAACCTCGTTGACTAAGTTCAATCTGTCAAGATTTCTGATTTTGAGTGAAATAGCATAAGTCAATAATTCGAATAAGATAATATCGTTTATGGATTGTATTTATCTTTTTTTTCGATGTTTTAATTTCGGTTTTAATTCAGAACAAAATGAATTTAACTAGATATAAACATACTCCATTACGTAAGTTTTTCCAAAATTAAATTTGCATTTTCTTGCTGAATACTCATGGGAGTGTTAATGTTATCCCTTATTATGCGTTTTACTTATGCCTTTTACACTCAAATATCATTTCCACTCAATATACAATGCAGTAGGATTTTAGTCATTAGTGTATCTGAATAAGCTGTGATTCTATTCCCTTAGTGTTCATCAATGATATAAATGATACTTATTCCTTTTATTCACAAATATCATTTCCGCTAAAAACTAGTAGCAGTGTGATCTTAGTCATTAGTTTATCTGAATAGGCTGTGATTTTATCCCTTAGCATTCATCAATGCCAGTGACTACCAGAGTAGCGATGTTTTAACAAGCAGTCCACTCGATGTTTTGACAACTATCAGCTACCGTGCTGATTTAAACGAGAAGGCTAGCCTTCTCTGCTACTAATGGACTTTCAATTTAGCCTCATATCGTTGTATAAACATCCTGTGGATTTCATCTCAATGGCTATTTTCTTTGCAATATATGTCAGGGTTATAATGAAATTTTGACAGAAGCATAAAGCAGTCTTAATTTTGACGCGAAGAAGAAAGTTGTGGTTTTGGAATCAAGATCATGAACATTGTATAGTACAGAAACCGAAGGGTGTGGGTGTCAAGAAGTGATAGGACAAATTCTCACAAGTTTAAAAACGTAAGTGCCTTTGACAATTTATGGGGGTTCCTTTATATATACAAACGATACTGGACGTGGATATTTAGGACCAATATTATAATGACATAATTCGATTCGTGACCTTGGGAAATACACAGTTACATGTCTATGTTTTGCATCCTAAGCAAGATTTAATGACATTGGGCATGTAGCTAGGTTCTCACACAGTATACTCAGGAAATTAGTTTTAGATTGCATTTTAATCTGTCTATCCGTTACGCATGCATAGCTGAGGTCATTCTTTAACCTCAGATTTGGACTCTGGTCATTCTCTATAGTCCATTAAACATTAATCTATAGGTACGTCATTTAGTATAAATAGACATTCTATGTCCTTCTTGGGTCATCAAGCAAGTTCACTGATCCAGAGAGTGATTTTGGACTAATTCAAGACTTCTGTAACACTTTCACAGGAAGACATGCCTCAAGGAATAAAACTGTCATTTGCTATAACCAGTATAGCTCTGAATAAAAACTTATGGTTCATATATTTCTTGAATGATAAAATTTAGCTTGAATTAAACGAATAGGATTAATATATCAATTTCATCAGTGTATACCTTTATAAAATATAAACTTTGACATTGATAAGTTATGAAAATTACACCTTTTTTGTGACACTCTCCTATTGATAAACTAAATACCTTAAAATTGATGTTTATAATAAATAAATTGATAAACTGACGTAATTTTATGAAATTATATAATCTAATCAATTCTCTGTGACAAATTGTGACATTAACATATCTGTGAAATTTCTTACATCAGGAATATCATATTCCGGGCAAATCCAAGAAATAATTGAGGGACTAGTATATGTAATTGATACCTTGTTTATGAAGATCTTACAATAGTTAGTGTGTGTTTGATTAAGGGAGGGTCATAAAGATGAATATACTAACAACATTACGTCGAACGTGGACGGGAATTAATAAAGCGTAGTGTATGGTCTGCAAAACATCAAAGGCGTGCCGAGGTTCTTCCCAATGTCCCTGGTTTACACGCTCTTGCTAAAGAGGCAAGCCCAGCCTATAGATCAATGGCTGGTTAGGTGTGTAAAATGACCGTTTCGGACTTCAAAGGGATGCGGCTGTAATATACTGACTGGTCAACAGACCACAATGATGTCGGGACTTGGATCTGATAGTATAGTGCTAATACTGACCAAAAGTGACCACAATGAGACCCTCTTGTCCGCTCGTGAGCCCCTTTAAGCAACATGTGGTCAACGATTTCATATCTGACCTGGATTTTCAGGCTTGACCACTTGGACCTTTAGCTTTTAGTTTCTTGACATCATTCAAGACTTCCCATCCACGTTGCTTTAAAGATAGCATTCATATTCTGATAGGTAGACTTGCTCAAGAAGATATCTCATCTTTATGAAATGGACAGCTAATTCAGCGAAAATAATGTTAGTTGGTTTTACTGTATAGTTTGAAGACACTATTTCTAAGGTTTTATAAAGCAAATGGTGGTCACATGTATCATTAAATCTTGTACTTTAGGCTCTTGTGTGCAAAATAAAGCTAATTTTACGAAAACCTTGAATATCATTGATGTAGATAAGGCTGTCTGCTGACCAGCCCCTTTAACAACATGTGGTTGCCGAATTTTTCATTCCTAGCCTGACTGACCATCCATCTTAGCTTGACCAGAAGGGCTGACCATCATGAAAAGTGACAGGCCGCATGAGAAATGTATTACAAGCGCAGGGTAGGGTATTAACGTAGACATTGTGAGTGTTGTAGGTTTTGGAAAAGGTGATGCCAGTAATTTATGGACTGTCCCCTCTGGTAATGTCAATGTCCAATAATATATATAGTTACCTTCATCATCTTGTACGGTTGTAAACAATATGGACCCTGTGTATCCCAAGTGAGTGATGACTTCGGACATGTTTTGAGATTTAACGAAAAGCGGTCAGTCGTGGCCAGCGTGTTTTAATTATGCGACTCTTTTCTTGACCAAACTGGACAAAGGCCACGCAATTTGCTCTTTTTGGCCCCCTCTGTTATTTTATCCTTTACAATTCGTACGTATTCCTTGGCCCATTCAAAGTGCGACCACGGTCATTATCGAGCAGGATTGAAATCTTTTGATAAGGTCAGCCAATGCTGTTTTGAAATTTACTGTCAAAATATCCCTGATGATTATCTTTTTGGGAGTGTTTGGCTATTTTAAGCAGATAATTTCATGCGATGTGTGTTTTTATTGAGAAAATATTTAAATGAAGCCGAAGTTCAAAGATATTTCTTTCCACCTTTCCGAATATGGAATAAAGATGTTGATAAAGCAAATAAAAGGATGGCTGTCTTGCTGTGAAAAGCACTAAGCTATGTTAATCGTTTAATCAAGTCCAGTGCTGGTTAATTACAAGAACAAGGCTTCTCCATTGGGTGCCATAGTCGGGGTTAGCAAATAACCACGTGTCCGTAATCAGAATCAGCTGTTAGCAGAGCGAGGTGTGTGGCAAGGAATATGTATATGTCGTATTCTTTTATGTACCATGTATAAAATGTAATAAAGGTTGTTGTTTTTTAATAATGATTTATCACTGGATATTAATTGTTTTTCACATTATCACCTCTTTGAACTTCTCACTATATTGAGAAGATTCTTGAAGTAAAAGCATCGATTTTATGAGAATCATCTTAACAATTTATTTTTCTTGTCGCCGTCTCGACGCCCATTCACATAAGGTAACCATTCTAGCTTATACCAAAACACCTTCAGGCTTCGTTCTAGGAAGTATGTCTTTCACAGGTTTCTGTGTATCTAAACTTTACTTCCTACCGCATTGCTTATACAGTCAGTAGATTCAAACCAGGTGTGCCTGCTCTTTACTTCGCCTGTCAAAGTGTGATGACTTGCTTGATAAGTGTCTGTTCGCGAATACCCCACAATAAAACACAGATCTGCCGGACGGACGTTTAACACATGGCCGTGACGTATTCAGACCAGTGTGCCAGAACATTGGTTTGTAATGACCATTGGAATGTCCGACTTGTGCTTCCTGCCATTCCAGGCTTGAACCACACAAACACAGGCCGGACCAAGCGAACGGTCTCCGTGGTTGAATGATGTTAGCAGTTAGCAAAAAGGGAAAGGAATCCAACTTGGATAAATACATTCTTTCCGTTATTGGAACCAAGAAAACTGACCATGTCCATGACGGACATTTGTTTGTAGCTGCCATTTGTGTTGATGGACAGCGTCCCACCAGCTGGGCACTGGTCAATTCTCCGGCCAGTTTCCCATGTTAAAACTGTACTGCCTGACCTTATGCATGTACAAAGACCCTTTGCGTGCAGGACACTGATTCCTTGTAACACTGCTCGTGTTTCACGTTGATGCATATTTTGTGCACGCATGCATGTTCCCTACACTGAATACATAACAAATACTTCGCGTACGAAATATTGATCTTTGTATACGAAAAACATAAAGGTTAACAATGTAATTATACAAACTTGTCAAGTAAATGTATCCATTGTTCAGGTCGTGTAAAAACAATTTGCCATTTTGGTGCCAAATTTAAATTTAGTCAAAAGTATCAAAACAAACAAATAAATATCTCCCCTGCTAAATATTTATATGTTTTTGTGATTTTTCTTCAATCAAAACACACAACATCAATTTTGAGGATCAATTGCTCGCCTAGTGTTTCTAATCAAAACAGATGTATTTTTAATCAAATCATAAAGGAGGCAGACTTTCATTTTCTCGTTTATCTTTTGGCATATTTAAGGTGTTATATATCACATGACACCGTGGAATCACGGAAGAGAAAGAGGTGTCATCATTGTTATTGTGAGATTCCACCCCAGACATATTGTTGTATTTAGTCTCGGCTTTGTGACAGCCCAGCAAGAGACCCTGAATCGGCTCCAGACTGCCCACGATTGCTTTTGAGTACAGTGGATCTGAGATTTTTTCTCTCACCACAGTTTATGACAGGCAGCGAAACGAACCTCTGACCCGTATCAAATCTTCACAGGTCCAACTTGGGTGGAATTCCATTCAAAATATTGACATTCTTCTTGTTGTATTTGTGAAGCAATTCATCTGAGGCCGATGCGGCAAGGAGACCCTTTTAGTCCAAACCTGTCTCTGCTTTGTACGGACTTTATGAAAAGTTTCAGAAGTTGATTTCTTTTGAAACTCTTCTCAACGCTTTTGAATAATTCAGTTCTGAACTTAACGCTTCAGATGATATTCCAAACTCATTTGACCAGTGTGTGATAATCAAAGCATTCAAATTGTAAACCTTTAAAATGATAATTTTAAATAAAAGGACACTTTACTCATTAGTATGTTTCAGATAAATGTTTTGAAAAAGAAAGGTTGCATCTTAATTTAACAAATATACAAGGCTAGCAAATGGACCGTAATTAGACGGGAAGGCTCAGGTGTTTCATTAATTGATATTTTTCACACGGTTTGAATACGAAAGATGAGCCAAAACTAACCACCCACTAACTGTCCTCTCAAATGACCATCACTCGGTCCTGGCTTGTTTAGTACAAGTAATTGTTGCATGCGGGTTATCTTATTAAGTTAACACTAACTGTGACAATTTGCCTGATGAGTTTTCATTGAAAATGTTGTGACACAAGCAGAGGCAGGGGGATGTTTTCTCTCCCTGGCGTTCTGTCTAGGGGGTGATACTTGAGACGACGCTAACGAACGCTGGGGTGGGGGCAAATTGATGAGTGTAATCTCTTGGTTTAAATTTAAATCCTGAGGCCTCGTTCGTGGCAGCTTTTCAACCACTTTTGAAATTTCAATTAGTTAATTGTATCAATTTAATGGACACAAGGTTATTGATTTCTCATTGAAATGCTCTATGGAATCTGGGAATTTGAGCCCGTGCTTTCTTTTGAATACCATCTGGGTTGTTAAATTTGGAATTGATAAGAAACCTTCCTATTTGTAGACAGTCTGGTCGAGTGTTTTGAACTGTTTGTACTAAATCGTTGTTGAACTTCAGTATCATCAATAATATTTTGAAGATGGTGGTTCTAATTAACTCATATCACGATCTAATAACACTTAGAGATTTCAATTATTTCAAACACCCCGTCAAATTCAAACCTCCCTTCACTTCAGACTGTACTTGAAATTGATTATTGTTTAAAAATATTTTCACAAAGGTATCGTGCATAATGAAAATTGTAAAAACAAAGGAAGACCTTGCTTAGGTCAACACATGAACATTTTCAAACTTAATTAGTTGCTAATGATTCTCCTCCTATTCGTGGTAACCTTTAACCTTTCACAGTAGATAACTTTCCTGTCGATGTAGCTAATTTCACTGTCCAATTTTGCCCAATTAACTTCTCCGATAACTTAATTTCCTGAATTAGTCGAGGTGTTCTGACGTGAGAACGAATGCGCCATCTTAACCTCGTTCTGAGTTTGAATTACGTCACATGCTACTTGGAGTACGACAATTCAGTGGTCAACTGGTCAAATATTGAGGACATATCAAACACTCTAAGGCTTGTTGGTGTCATGATTGTTGACCAAGGTATTTAACAGGCTGAAGCTATTGACTGACCACGAAATATATCAAAAGGCTGGACAATGCTTATCACGTGTCAAGTAGCGGTCAAGAACATAGTTTCTAGACTTTTCTGGTTTTATACAACATTCTGTTCTTTTTAAAGTAGGTGTCAAAATGAAAGAACTTTTTATCCAAATAATTAATCTTTCATTTTTTCTTCAGTTCTTGTCTAAGGTATCAAAAGGAAAACATTAAATCCTGAGAAAAAAAATCAGACTAAGACATCTTGACACATTTAGTCAATAAAAACCTTAAACCCTGATATCCCTTAGTAACCTAGCAACGGATTTTAATGGGGCATGTCAGTGGGCTTGTTTGGGGATGTAAGTAATAGGATTAAAGGCAATAAACTTCAGATCTGTTGGTGAATTTAGATAAGAAATTTATTGGTATGTATGTGGGTCAACGCTTGGCGGGAACACAAGCTAATGAATATGTGCGATCTAATCAGGGACAGCTGAACTGAGGCCTCCTTTGTAAGGTAAGAGTATATTTTAGATGTAGAACAGACTGAATGTTAACGGTTCGATATTGTCTGAAGAAGAAGGTGGTTTTATTGTAGATAATAGTAACTGATTTGATCAAACGTTATCAAAGAGTTTTAATTTGCCCGTTTTCAAATGTGAAAAGGATGAAAAAAGTATGAAATTTACATGACGGTATCGCACATTGTTGTCAAAACATTTTAAAGATCATGTCTCACCTTTACGTGTTTACATAATGTGTAATATTACACCATTGACAAAGACCTACGAAATCAGCTGATATGTATCAGGTACCGATACGCATACCCAGTTCAATCTCAAAATATCAGTTGTTGATTCGCAACACAACCTCTGTAAAAAGAGTGTTTACATAGTGCAATTTGATGGTAATTGAGGGCTTGTCAGAAATGCTATACACACTATCCTGTTTCCCAAGTGAACGAACATTTCAGAACGCGTCGTTAACGACGACGTATACGTCCGATCACCTCGACCTTTGTTAGTTACGCACCGGTGATGTAACTCAACAGCTAGACTTGTTTGTCTTCGCGGTGAAAAAGGAAGACAAATAGAAACACTATTCAAGAGGACGAGAACCCTTGTTAAGCGTAATCAAGCGATAAGAGCCCTCAATTCTTGTCAACCCCGTAGTTCCGCCATTTTCCCGGTTAAAGTTGAATTTGCTCGTAAAAGCGTGAGGACAATTAGTGTCAAAGAACAAAAGAAGCGGAGGTAGGGGGTTACCCTGCTGGCTACCTCTACGCAAACTTCGAGTAACGACATCACCTCAGTTTAAATGATAAACTTGAGAGGTTTGGACGCTTAAGCCCTGTTTATTTCAATACCAGCTCGCGCACAGTCTTGAGCACATTGTTTTGAAGTATTTCTGAAATTAAAAAGTGTAATTGGGAATATTTAATCCCCTGTGGTGACACATTTATAGGCCTATTTATCAAGATAGGGTGTTTCCTGTATAATTATGTTTATTGCTATGACATTTGCCGGATATTTTTGTGATACTGGTAATGACATAATTATGTTAACGAATTAAAATAAGGTTCAAGTGTATTTTATTCAACATAAGGTCTCTGGAAATTACTAAGCAATTTTGTAATAATTTCATTTATTTATTTTAAGGACGCAATGATTGATAAATAATTGATGAGCATGGGTAAAGGAGGAATTTACATAATAAGTTGACAGATGTCAAGTCAATTTCACAACGTAGCCAGTTGCAGTAATTGATAAATAATTAAATTTCTTCATTATATACTCATTACCCCACACTGAAACTTAACAATAGAACACATGGACTTATTCCTGTCCCGATTGCTTAGAATAAAAATTCACCACTTTTACCATTTTATTAAATATTTTACCATTTGGCAGCATGAAATTTTACTAAGTACAGATTTAACAGATTTCTGTTTTCAAGTAGGTTTAATGTGTTATAATATCTGTAAATTAAACAAGGACAAATGTTGAAAGAGATTATGCGTATATTGAGTATTATTACATGCCTAGGGCAAAACGATGATCGACTCAAGGAATACAAAAAAGAATGGTGGCCTACAATATCCACAACAGCCAAAGGGCAATGCATTTTGCAAACACAATGCACACAAGATGAGATAAGCCTTGCTCTTTAGAGAAGGAAAAGAAACAATACAGCATTCATTATGAAGGGATAAGGGGACTGGAAATCCTTACAGCACATCAAGACGAACTAATGCTTTGATGAACGCCGCCATTTGCAACAATTTTCACTTGTTGCGGTGAAAACCGATACACCATTGTGGTGAGGTGGGGATAAGGTTGTTTGCGCTAGGGTTATCTGATACAAAACTTGAATAATCCTGGAAAAGTCTTCGTAATGGTCAGTAATGACCCAATGGCCCGTGGTCATTTCGTTAACTTTGTTTTGAAGTTATATTTACGCAGAACCGTTGCTTTATCAGGTGCTGTACAAAAGACCAGTATTCGACGTTGACCACAAGCCAGTATCAAGATCTTGGCATATTTGCAATGGTATTATTCTAACAGGAATTCCATGAACCTCAACTCCTTTCTTGATCGGAACCGACTTACAAGGAATAAAGGGATTAACAAAATATTTCTCTCAATTATCAGATTTTTCCTTGAATGAACTTTTGTTCGCGACGTCTAACAAACCGTACGACATTGAAACGATCAAAGGCAAGGTCTTTCTGATTAACCTAATATTGAGATTGGCTTCCATAATGGACTTCATTTTACTCTGTATAAAATATGTCAGGTGTTTCAAAGTACCATCTGTTTAGTAAGCGGGCGCATAGTGCAATTTGGTTGATGTTGTTGTTCAAAGGCTTGTTAAATTTGATATTGACATGTCTTTAACTAATCCCAATCACAGACCTTATTCTACAAGGTTTATTACATAACTTCAAAACGCCGATATTAGGATTTAGAGGATATGGTAGCATTTCAAAGGGGGTTAACCGTGTAGAAGATGTTTGGTTTGTTAAAATTAGTGACAACATAGCCGAGGTTCCTAATGGAAAGTTCATTTTGCAAATTGATTTAAATAATATTTTAAATAATATTTGTCTAATCAATTAATCATAAGAATCCCTAAGTCACCTACAAATAACAAACGTCCGTTAAGTTAACTAAACATAACCTATGGTCTGGATTTAGCAAAAATGGAACGTAAGAATAAGATTAGGTAATGTTAAATGGAACTGGATTTGTAAAATTTTAAGGTACACTATTTCTCACGTTTCTCTTTATTTTCCCTATCTGGACAGTGTCCACTACGGGTTTCCAAGCGAGTCAAATTGACTTGCTCTGTGAGTGACATTTCTCCGGAACACTATAAAAGGCTATACTTAACATGTTTTGTTCCTATTCATCGCTCGATTAAGCAATGATAGACAAAGTAAGTGAGGAGACTTAGAGCGAGGGAAGTGGTCAAGCGTCTTGCCGGACGTGTGAAATAGGTAGATCAATAGGTTCCCTACCGATGTACATTCAACTGGACTGGTCACTTTGAGACAGAATTGTAAGACTAATTCACAGAGATGATCAATGAATAAAAGATAGTGAAAGCGATGACCGTTGAAGATAGAGCTCAGTATAAAAGGACGTTACAAAGCTGGCCATACAGGTTCATAGTAAAAAAGTAGATAAGAGTGTCAATCTA
The DNA here is from genome assembly GCA_916613615.1 of Steromphala cineraria. Lineage (NCBI taxonomy): Eukaryota > Metazoa > Mollusca > Gastropoda > Trochida > Trochidae > Steromphala > Steromphala cineraria. Next base: position 17,586,975 of record OU744735.1, on the reverse strand, counting down.
AGTACAATTTTTGGTTAAATGTTAAGCCAGTCCTTTCAGAGAAATTGACCATAGACGCATAAGATCTTACATGGTTGAAGCAGTATGTATGTTGGCAGATCACATTGTCTAGAAATCGAAAAAAGATGGTCACCATTAAGGTTATGGATGGGCACAGCGGTGGTCAAGGCTTTCTACCCGATGGTCAACGAATGGTCAAGACTGTAGTTGCTATCACAATTGTGTTAGAATGATGGATGTCCTTCTTAGTATAACTGAATTTCTTACATGATTTAACAAGTTGACTTTCCCAAAGAATGACCCCAAATTGTTGATTTACGATGTTGTAAAAGGAATTGACGGTCTTTGGTCTTTTGTAGGATGCTTGAGTTTTAGACAAGTTCCCAAATTCCATTACAATAATTACTAGTTGTTCCACATTCGTAGTGGTTTATTCAGCAAAACCCTTCATTTTCTACATACAGAAAGGTTAACAATCCACAAAAGCCTTTATGAATATTTGTGAAAGCACGTAACAAGAGGGCAACCACTTACTCAGAACAAAACAATATAGAAGAGGTTGAAACGGTAAAGGGCGAGAGTTTTTGGTTGAGAAAGGTCCTATTCAGGTTTAGGGAAATTTGAAACCGTTTTGTTGAAGAGGCTGAGACCGCGATACTTTCCGATGAGAATTTTAGTAGGGTTTATCGGATTAGTAGTTGAGGGAGGGAGATGGGGGCGCGGGTAGAAAGCGGGTATTGTGGCGTCTTGTCCACCCCCGGGACTAATCCCTACCCTGACAAGACATTCACCTCCCACAAATCTCCTTGGCAACAGCTACAACCTCGGGGAGAGATATTTTCCCTGACCACAATAAACGATTTATGATATAAACAAGGCTTTTGATACACGGTAAGTCGGCTATCATAAGCGATTATGAAGGTAAACAAGGCTTCAAAACTGACCAGTGGCGATAATCTGTCCTATTGAAAGTTGAGAACGGATAATGATGAGGATTATCATTATTTGTAGGGAAATTTGATTTAAAGGATTTGATTTGCCATTGATGAATGCCTTGATATCCAAATCCTTTTCAATAATTTAGAAAAGTTTTAATAGTGGAAGTCTATGCTTATACAAAATATCTGCAAATAATTCTTTCTGAAAAGAAGAATCCTTTAGGCTTTCAGTTCGGAGGAACCGCAAGTATGAGCTTATGAAATAAATCGATCATAATTGCCATTCCAATAATACTGAAGATTTCTCACAGCCATTGAATTTTGGGCAAATAGAAATATTTTTTCCTAATTAAAAATTGGACCCGACTTGAGAACTGACCAGTGTCCATTTAATTGATCATGACAAGGCCGGTGGGAAAATGGCCGGAGCCTGAAGGGTCTAACAAAATGACCACTTGTGGCGTCAAACCATGTCCTCATTAGCAATGCGCGTGAATTTCACATGTCAAACTGGACATCTCTCAATGTCACGACTTTTTCAAGTGACCACGCATCCCATGGGAAGCTGGTCTCTTCTCATGCCGGACAGTGGTCACTCGTTGCTTGCCCTTGGGTAACTGGTCACTTCGGGTAGATGAGATCCAGCTGAGATTTTGGTCAGTCGAATTATCATGCAGTTTAGGTAGCTCAACGCCTTAACCCTAAATTCTACAAATCATCATCTATGATCTAAGGTGAAAGAAGATTGAATCATTTTGTGGATGTGGTTCGTATATTCATGATAATCATTTCAATTTTGTTTTATTTTTGGGATGGCACATTTAATTCGTATTCATTTAGTCAATCAATTTCTTTAATTTTTTAATTAATAATGCCACTAATATTTTTCCAAAGAAGGTAATTTCAGGTAATTCACATAGGAGCCTATATTTATCAAAGTTATCTTCAATTCTTAAATAATGATATCAATATCTTTAAGTTTCTTTATAAGCTTTATGCTTATTTTCATTTAAATTTTTCAACAGACTGGTAATGTTGGTAACTGATTATGTCATATAATCGAGGTTTAAACAAAGGGATATAACTCTTGTTGATGGTTGATAGATGTGAGAAGACGACTTTTCTGGATTCAAATGTTGTGAAGTATATTTTAAGCCATTGACAGTATTTAAAGTATAACTATAATGTCGCTTGTACTTGAAATCGTTTGGTTTTTGAATTTTTTTATTCAAATATATTGCAAAATCTGTATTAATATCGAATGACTAATGTCACGTGGCCATGTCGTCTGCTCCAAAAAAATTCAATCTGCCAAATTTACTCTGCGTAAATCTTAGTTTAATTAACACGGCATATTAGTTTGTAATTAAATGTTAATGTTAAGAGCAGGGGTCAGAATACATTAGACACGCGAGAAGAAAATTTAAGTGCAATTAGATCAACAACTCGCCTGCCCAATTAGCAGGTCAAAGTTCGACAGTGTTGGAAATTGTATTCAAGCTTGCTAAGTCACTATTCCATTAGAGTCTATGGCAACCATCCGATGTGAGAACAAAAGCAAATTTCTAAAATTTCACACCCCAGGGACGTCGGGCGTGTTCTTCGGAGCAAGAACATGTTCCTTAGACAGGTCCCCTAAACAAGAACAGATGTGAATAGTTCGATTTCAAAACATCTGTCTCCGTTTTTCGGTTGTCAGCGTTCCTTTTTGATGTCACGTCCGTATCTTTTTGATGTCAACATGTTGTGATGAGGATTTCTTTTAATTCCAGATTTCAACAGACTATGTAGTGGAAGACACTGTCAGGCTTTCCTTTGGTTATGAGAAGTGGTTACAGAAACAGCATATGGTAAGTTCTGAAATTTCTGATACCCCATTTTAAAAACAATTTATTGTCATAAATATTCCAACGAATAGCCTTTTATTAATAATAAATATTAATAAAAATTTGAATTTTGACATGCGGTTTATTTCTACTTTTTACTAAACTACTATTATTCTTAATATGGAATCAATTTATAAGATTCCCATGCATATTTTCTTTCATACAACATCAAGAGTAGAACAGCATGTGAGCATATTTTATGAGAGTATCAACTTTTGTCATCAAATGTCAGCAACTATTTATGCATTTTTCTCTCTTGGGAGTAAATATCAAAACAATGAAGGTATTATGTTCTAAAAATATCTTATGAATACAAAGTTGTAATTTCTTGATAAGAATGTAGGATATTTCTTTATACTTTCATAAATAACAACATTGTTACATTTGTGGTGCAAAATGTTATCCATGGTATGTAATAATATATTTATCCTATCCACTTTACAACTAAACAAAGGACCCTTGGAGTGAAGCATCCCATACTAATTTAGCTTAAGTACCCTAATATAAGATCAAGGGGAAGTTAAGACACCCTTTTTTACAAGTTGCCAGAATACAGATAACATCTTCAAATGGGGACAGTTCAATTCGCAATCAATCATGGCTGATACATCTAAGAAGGGGAATAGGCAGTTGAAGTAAACTGTCTTGAACTAATTCTGGTCTTATCAGATTGGCCTCTGGTAAGGAGAAAATTGGCCCCTAGTTGCTTCATTTAGCCTCCCATGGGGATTCTCCACCTGTTCTAAATTGCCCCTGAACTGAGTTCATCAATTGTGTGGTTGGTAGTAGATACATCTTGAAAGTCAAAGGTTACAGGAGTTTATTTATTGTTTAGTAAAACTCAAATTTTAGACTTTCAGGGATCAAATTTCCTAAATTCTTTGTTCTTGGGTTCCCTTTTTACTATGATCAGTCATAAATATAATTACAAAATGCTCAACTGAATTCATCCTTTTTGCATTTCGGAGTAGAAACCTCTTACATTTGATAGATAGTTTCATTACTGTTTAATAAGCACAAGTTTTGAAATAATCTGAGGGCTAAATGTACTCTTTTCTCACAATCATAAGCCATAAACTTCTAAAATACGCCTTTCAGATCATGAGTCTTACAGTGCAAACAAACTTGTTTGATTGAATCAACTTTCCAAGAATTAATAACAGGCAGTCTTTTCATACAAGCTATAAATTGTATCAAATATTGTCATTGGCTACAATCATTTTAAAGGGAAATTAATCTGTAGGGTAAACTTGTCATATTTTGACATGAGGAAATCACTGTGTGAATTTGCACACACATGTAAATTCCCAGGCTTGGAGTCTGGCATCTAAACAATGTAAAGTCAGTTGGGCAAAATTGACACTCTATTAAGAAAAGGGCCCTGACACATCCAAATTGACAGCGTTATCATACGCAAACATCACCTGTTTTCTCTCTATGAACTGCAACAAATTTCCATTATTTTACCCAACAGGGAAGAATAGTTTTGGGAGGTCTCATATCACCCGCGATCATATATTTGAATAATCAGAGTAAAGTCAACCATAGGGTCCTGAATGAGTCTATTGTTACAATGATAGTGTGCTTAGGTCGAAGGGAGCCGAGGATTATGGGAGTATTTGAGGAGAGGTCTTTCTGACCAGGGAAGCTTACGATAGTGGTCAAATATTGACCCGTGGATTTATCCTACGACACTTGTCCATCTCGATTGAGCTATAGTCGTGATATAGTTGTCCTTTGCTCTAGACCACCTTGTGGTGCATTATGGGACAGTAATGGGGTTTGGATCACACCCCCATGTGATTGAGAATGTTGTCAACCTTCACAATGTATTGACATTGTCCCGCTTACGTAATGTGTTCTTGGGTTAAGATACACCATGGCTCGAACAGCATGAATCACACCCCACCAATAATAGTCCCCACAAGCAACATCTCTCTGTGATGTAAACAAGGACCTTAACTCTGGAGCTTCAAAACCAAATTGTTCCTATCTGTTGACCTAATTTGAAAATAATAACAATATAATATTCTGGAAACATATAAGTGTTAGATATAATACTACATTGTAGCTCTCTTTCTTTATATTATCAGATCTAAATGTTTTTCAAAAAATTCTGTCTTTCATACAAATGAGAGTATACGAAAATAATCATTTCTTAATTTTAAGTTAATTTGTAGAATTATATATACCTTTTATGATCTCACCTACAAACAAAGTCAAACACACTTCCCACTCTTGTTATCCAGGGATTGTCCCTATTACATCAGAAATCATCTGTTTAATGATGTCCTTGTTTTGATTAAAATCTCTGGTACAATCTGAACCAGCTTCATTGCCTTAACATCAAAGAGCTATAGAGTAATAATAACACCTTTATTGCCCTCCTAATTACTCAACAGTACAACTGCAGAGATTTTAGCACTTTCTGCTTCTGTTGTTCAGGTACTTGACCTTTGAGAAAAGTAAGGGACAAACACATCCCCCTTGTCTTACTCCTCTCTCCATAACAATTTCTATGTAATTAAAATAACCTGAACCAACAATCAAATCTTGATCTTCTTCTATGAGGCTTTCAATTGATACTCAGGTGAAAATTTTCCAGCCAATGTTTGGTGTTCAGTTTCATGATTGTTGTCAATCTGAGATAAGCTAGTTCCATAACAAAGTCCTTATCATGCTTTGAATGCACAATCGAACCTTGATCTTACTCCATGAGCCATTTTATCGGTTCAATGGATCCTCATGTGCAAATTTTCTGGCCAATGTTAGGTATACAATTTCAAGATTGTTGTCTTTCTGTGATAAGCTGTTCTGATGATGTGCATCAAGGCACTTTGTACAAGATCAGCAACATCACTGACTGATCTGATCACACACCCTTGAACTGTCAAAATGCTGGTTAGAGTGTTATAAATGTGCCTCCACTTCCAGCCCTGTGATCATCCATGATAGAAGAGACTCCATTCATTAACCTCTTGTTTCTAAGCCCACCTGACTTTCAGGACACTTTTCATGTGTCCGCCATCTTGCTCAATGAAGAGGGTGAAATACCCTCACCTTGCCAAACTCCCCTGGACAATGGGCAGGGAACAATGGCCAGTATGGACAGTCAGGAGCACAGGCAACATCAAACAATTGTCTCTGTTCTCAACGTCCCCTACCTGCCATCTTTGTTGTTGAGTCTCATTCTGTCATAGTTCAAGCTACTGAGGTACCTGTTCACAAACTTCACATTTTACTATTTTCTTGCAACTTCTTCAAAATTCAATCAAGAATTTGCACCTGTTCATACTACCACCATGTTTGGCCCCATTTTGCTATCAGTCCACATGCTACAAAACCTCCAAATTTCACACGAAACTGTCATTTGCTGCAAGTCCAACAACTTCACCTGAAATAACACACATGGGGCTCAATTTCACATCCATTGCATGTGAAACGAACTGTAGGCTTTTATTACACATCCAATTCAAAGTATTTATTGGATATCCAATTACTTTGGTAAATAACCATTTATTGGAGGTTTAATTGTTTGACCCTGTGATATGAAGAATCTGTTACTGTGTTTCCTCAAATATAAATACAATCAAATTTTAGAGTCTTTAAAATACTTTAAACCACCATACTCAAAATAAGTGAGGCCTACTATTCACAAGCTTAGTACAACCATATCAAAATTAAGCAACATTTAGCAAATGGCTGCACCAGACTCAAACCCAGTCATAGAACAGAGAGGGGGATCAAACAGCGAGTGGTCAAGCGGAAAGGGAAGGGGTGTAAACAAGACCATAAAATTGTCCTACTAATGAGAAAGCGACTAGTCTGTTTATGTTGAGACACACCCTCACATCCTAAAACCCTGTTAGACTTGTTGCATCAGTGAATGTCTGTAATTCTGATGCACTTCAAATGAGTCCCTCTTGTTATCTAGTCTTGTCCTGTTACTTGATCCTCCATAGACCAACACTGGGTGACAGAGAGGAGTAAATCTTGACAGACAGGAGTAAATCTTACAACTAACAGCTGAGGAACAGGGACAGCCTGAAATGTTGTAAATTCTAGACAGACATTTGGCTTAAAATGCAGAGGGATAAATCATGAAGTTCAGAACTGAACATTATTTTGTCAGCTTGTGTCTGAAATAAAATATATTGTGAGTCTGCTTTCGGACATCAGGGATTCAAGATAAGAACTAACTGAAATGTTATAAATTCTGGCAGATATCGGGTTTTAAATACAGAGGGATAAATCAGGAACTAAACGCTATTTAGTCAACTAGGACCTGTTACGGCTGTTAATGAATATATGATTTCTGCTTTTGTACCATAGTGATTCAAATTCTGACATAAACTGTAATGTTGAGAATTGAAAGCAATAGTCAGTTTGAGATGTCATGTGCTGCATTAACTTAACTTAAGTTTTAGGGTCTTTTATAATGTTTATGTTATTTAAAGACTTGTCTTTTCAATTTTGTTGGTGGTCTCTGTCGTAAAGAACCTTTTGACTAATAAATTGTTGGCATGTGGGTAAAGAAAAAGAGAATTAAACGTTTCACTTAACTTAACACCCTTTTTGAAACATTTCACTAGGCTTTATTACCCTCTTGCAACATAACTCCTACCTAATGGTGATGGAGGTCATTGTTGTTTTCTGGTCATGTGGGTTACTATAGATTTCACAGGTCACCATGGAAATAAAAAAGTTGAGGGTAGAGGTGATAGATGAGATCATGTTCATTATGTTTTAGATTATGGGTTTCCTGGATTTGTGCGGAGAGAAAAGGTCACCCTGTTGTGACCCCAGCATTGTCATGATACCCATTAAAGCTTATTAAACTAACATGATTTCCTCAAACAATGGACACTTCATTTCAAAATGAATTTATATCTTTGCTTTTCACATAGAGGTGCCTTTACAAGTCCCAATAATTCAATTTGAATAATGAGTTCAAATTTTCACCTGAAAGGTTACCTTTCTACATTGAATATTTCTCTTTGGCTCTTTTATTTGAGGTCATATGTAGGTCAGATTGACCTTTAAAACTGTTTGAAATCAGATAAGTGATTGACAAAGGTTACTTTCAGCACTTGAAAGTCTCTTGTAATTTGACCATCTTAAGATATACAACACACCTATCTTCCCCAGTTTAGCTGTCAAATAAGAACAAAAGTCCTGAATAATGTACAAGATTCAGTCTGCATAACTCTTGATCTTATTATTTTACCATATTTTAAATTGCGATAGATATTGACAGTCATAGGAACATAACCTTAACCCTACATCTACCACCATATTTATTTGAATGGCCACCTAACCCGACTACAGCACATCAAGGGTTAAACCCTTTGCATTATCACCCCCTAAATGTTAGGAAGTCTAAGCTTATGGTCACTGACAAGAAAGGTGATAAATGGCTGGACTCCCAGCATGCTCCTAGCTCCTGACAGGGTTTCATCCAGGCTGCTCCTGACAGGGTATGCATCATCCAGACTGCTCCACTGATCCAGAGTGGCTTTTGGTGATAAGAGTATCAATGTCCAACTGCCTGCAATGTTGGAGATAGATGAGCTTTTAATGGCTGATAAAATGGCCCTGGAACAATAAGTCTTGCTCTTGATTGGTATCAAGAACAATGTCCAACTGCCCACTTTGGCTCAGAATAAAATGTTTATTGTCGGTATTTACACCCTCTTTTGTAGATACTGTGATAGAACCTATTGGTGTTTGATACCATTCCATGCTCTTCATTTCTCTGTCCTAGTGCTAGCAAGTAGGTGGAATGGATTTCTACTAACTGGATCAAATTTTGGATTTAACCTCACATACCGATACATAAGTGGGTAGATTTTCTGTCACTAATCTTGTATCTTGTAGAGCATATTTGCCTTATGTAATCATTAAGGGAAAACCTTATTTCAGTTCTTAAAAATGTCCGTCAAAATCTTAAAGAACTGAGTTTGAGCAGTTGGTTTTCATTCAAAACAAATATCCAGAAAGGAAATATATCCCACATGAGACTTTATTGACTGTTCTGTTTCAAACCTCAACTTTTGTTTGTTTTAATTGACACCTTTAGGGTGAAATAGTCCTGGGCTTTTAGAAATGCATTAAGTATGAATTTAATTTAAAGTTAAAAGAAGTTCAATTGGTTAATTCAGCCCTGTGGACTTGTGAAATTCTGTGAGGTCAGCCACGGGACCATGTGAATGATTCCAGCAGCAGAAAACCCAAAGTTCAAAGCACATTTGGTGACAATTTTACTTTAGCCCCAAGGTGTTGCCATCTGCTTTTGATACAGCAGGGAAGTATTCAATTGATACTTGGGGTTGAAACTTCTACCAAAGTCATCATACATTTTTGGGCTTTTCAGATTTTTTCAATTGTTTGTTAATTGATTGGCAAATAATATCTAATTGTCTTAAATATATATTTTTTTAAATACATACAGAGATACTTCCAAATATTTAAACTTACCTCTAACTTTTCTCATACAGAAATCCAATTTTGCCTTCAAAAAGATATTAGGCATAGCATGTTCTGTACATACTGAAGGTTTCTTCTGAATGATGATCTATGTTGGACTTCACTGTCTGAAGATTTGTTGAATATTACTTCACCCTGGCAAAAGTACCTAAAACACTGTCTCCACTTCAAATGAAGTTGTTGAAATGCTGTGTCTGTCCCAGTTTGATTTGCCGGTTGTACAATCACAGTGTATACTTAAAATGTAAATCTGACTGTCAGACTGACTGTATCACTTCTTACCATAGATAGTTACTTAGAAGGGGGATTGATGGATCAATTAGAAATAGTTGGAACAACATTGGAGATTGGAGGTCAATGAACTGTCTTCCTAATCAAGAGATTAAATAGATTATCCCTTATTATTACTATGAAAACACTTTGATGGACTACTTGTGATTGCTGAAACAACAAGGGAGATCATCCATGCTAAAACAACAAGGGGGATAATCCATGGGAGCTCTTGATCATGGAATATGGATTGCTGTAAAAACATAGATATTGTTTCAGAATGCTCAGATAATCTGTTGTGACAGGATTAATCAGGATTAACAAAATAAGGTGCTTGGACAAGATAATTAACAGGTCCATCTTCTAATCAACCTGGGTCCATTTGAAGAAAGCTCCATCAGTACTCAATTTTAATTAAGAGGTCAGACTTGATTACAATGGTTTGTGAACTTAAATGGTTATGTCTGGTCTTGAATATCCGACTGGTGGATCCAGAATTTGCCTTCTTCCTTTTTACGGTCTAGACCCTAGTCAGTCAGACTTTGCTAAACTGAAATTGGGAAAGAATTGTTGAAGACATCAAATAAATGTAACACAAACATCAAAGAGAATGTATTTTGAGAATCACACATTCTTATTTATTTCAAACAAGTAGAAATTAATTTTGTTTATGTAAACACAATCTTGTTGTAGTATATAAGCAGAGTTGTTGAATTTTATCCAGTAGAAACTATTCACCTCTTACATCAACATCTACCCTTGAAACTCACATCAGCACAATGAAGGACATAGCCTATGAACTAGCATGTGCAGAGGAAATGTGTGACTTTGATTGGGAAATGTGTGCGCTAGGGTATGCCCATATCTTTTGAATATATTGAGAAATATCTCAGGTATCACTGGGTATGCCAAGTCTTAAACTTTTCAGTATCTTAAACAAAACTATATGTCTCAGGAATCACTAGTTCTTTTATTTGAAAATGTTAAGTATATTTTGCCTATAAATTGTTATTTTTATAAATATTATTTTATTTATCAGACAGGGAATGGAGAACTGTATGAAACGACGTGACTTGCTGTCTGATGACAGCGACCAAGAAAACTGCATCGACCGTGGCATTATCAGCCCTTACAAGAAACTCAAGTTGAACGACTCACCGCTTGAGCTCCGAGGCGAGGAGGCCTACCCAGTACAATGTACAGCATCCACAACCCAGAAGAGGTCCCACAAAGTCCTTCAGAGTCAAGGTAATTATTGGAATAATTAAAAGATGGTGATAAAAGGTAGAAAATTAGACCTTTTTGGTGACTGCTGTTTTACATCTGGGTCAGGGTTTGAGCTACTGTACAAAGCCTTTTCAGTTAGAAATATTAAGTGAAGAGCTCATAAAATCGTATGAGCACTAAAAGAAGTGGCATAAAATCATTCATACAATTAAGCCTAACAATTATGAGCTATAATAGGTTGTATTTTTTAAAGATAATAAATAAATAATTATTTCATTACAATGATTTAAAAGATAAGAATTGTTATGCAAGTAAGACACAAATATACATACTTACCAGATAATTGACCAGAAGCTGTATGTTATCAAGATGTACTGCATGGCATCTGGTCATGTGACCTCATTAATTTCAAATCTTCAAACCCTTATCAGCAAAGTTTCTCCTGCTTGTCATTAATCACAGAGAGTTATCTCCCTTCCTTGATTACAAGTCCCCTCTTTGAGTCTCACTCCCATAGGAAAAACACTTACAAATCCATCCCTCAATATTTGTACTCCAACTGTCACTAAATGGTCGCCTCATTTCAAAACACTGATAAAGTTACATGCATAAAGACAAGGACAAACATGGACGTTATGTCATTCCTCTCTTGATAGCTACTTCACATGTTAGGGATTTCAAACCTCATTCTATTCTGAGGCATCTGCAAGGAACATGGTCAAATTTGAAGGTAAAGCTTGTAGTCCTTACCTCTATGTGACTTAGATAGATATGTTTACTGAACTGTACAGCATTTCAGCTCTGTGTGACTTAGGATAATTGATATTTTGAAATATATTGAGCTGAAAAGATTTCTGTCAAAGTGTTAAACAATAATTTAGACATTAATTACATGTTCACAAGGGGTCTAGATTAACTTTTCTGCAAATCATGTTGTGATTTGTGTCAAAAGCATATATATAGTGTAGGTTGTTAATTACATATAGTCTGTCACATACTGTCAAATTTTCACACTGAACTCAAGATGACATTTATCTTTTACTTACTGGTATACATCATGATTTACCTGTCTGTCACCCCCTGTACATTAATCACCTTACTCCCACTGATTACAATAAACGAGTTAATTACAGGTATTGTACAGGGAAATGTTCTACTAATTACAATAATGGGCATAATCTCGTTAAGACAACAACCCACTTCCTGACATGTCAGTGAAACAATGCACAGCACATGGCCTCTGATTAGGAAGCTAAATTGGGGATAGGTGTCAATTAGGGATTTACCTCGTAAAGGTATTGTCTTACCTGTGCAAGGCCATGTGCTATATGGAATATTGCACTCTTCCTGTAATTAAGGTGTGATATTACCTGTAACTCATATCGTACAAATCCAATCGGCCAATCAGAGTCAACCAATTGCTATATATATGAGAGTTAGGGTTTTGTAAGTCATTCACATTCTATGTAAGAAACTTGTAGTTCCTATTTTGTTATAAGCAACCTAGTGCTTTTGCTTCCCAGTGCTATTATTTATATTTCAATCATGGTGTACTTTTATGAAGAAACTATGGAAGGTAAGTTTATAATACTTTGATATTTGTTTATAAATGTTACATTTTGATTTAGAATTGTAAAAGGGGAATGTGAACAATATGACAAGATACTTGAAATAATGAAATGATTTTAGTTGAACTAATGTTACACTCATGACAACATAATATTTTGACTGCATGAGTAAAATTTCTTTCAGAATAATTTGGTATAATTTATTGTGAACTACAAGTAGCTATTGCTATTACATAAACTAATTACAAAACCTTTTCAAATTAGGAAAACATTTCTAGGGTAGAATATTTGTTAGGTGTTTGTCTTAATCTTAAGAACAACATTTACATAAATAAATTATTTACATTCTCAAATGTCACTCATGTACATGACAGGTACTTGTTTGTAATCTCTAACATACTTTACCTATAATGTAAGTAAACTTTTAAACAAGACACAATGCCGAAGAATAATATATAATATTGGATTCCACTGTTGTCACTCATGTCTGTGACAGCTACTTATTTGTATACTCTAACATAATTTACCTTAGAATTGTAAGCAAACCACCCAGTAGGACACAATGCCTAAAAACAATATATCACCAGTGATGATACTAGGTACACAATGCATTACCTGGCACAGGTAAATGTTATTTCACCTACTAGGTAGGCCTTGTGCCAATTAGCTAATTATCAGTGACACTAATGAGTTATTTGTTAACGAGCTACTGCAATGTCAACTTGCAACACAGCAGGATGCCTATGACAAGTTTTGTCAATATTTTTGCTTATATTTTTCAACATTGCTATGGAAATATTTATTTTGTAGGGTAGTATAATACTTATCAATTTCCAACTGCATCATTTACCTGTGAGTGTTTGAGGTATTAAGATGGTGCAGGACGAGAATTCTGGTAGGAAATCTTATTTTCTCAATTTTATCTTTTTTTTATATTCATATTTATCTGTAGCCAGTGTCTTCAAATCAGCCTTTATTCAAAATTTCAAATTATCTTTATTTTGGCTCTAGATTCAAGTCTGTGAGGGTCAAAACTAGTGTCCCCTTCATTCTCATGATAAAATATTTAGCATAAAATTAACTTTAAAATGACTATTCAAGTGTCACAATTTTTTTATTTTCCTTATAAATATTCATTTCAAATTAATGTAAAATTAAAATTAAGAATTCAAAATTAATTTAAAAAGAAAGTATTGTAGAGCCTCATGGCAGGTGCTCCTATGGTAACAGGTTATTTGAGAAAGTCTAACTGATCTTACACATAGCCAAGACGCGTGCACACCTGTTGCTCAAGCCTCATACTGCAATCTGATTGGTCGATTTACCCGGCTTGTGTCAAGACGTGTGGCAAGGCTCATGCTCGGGCGACTTCAATGTGTAGCACCTCGTACTGAACAAAAGCAAGATAACGTGCCAGGATAGAAAAAACTTGAAAGCATGTCTTGCCTCTGTTGAATACATTACTTCAGATTAGGCTTATATTCCGAGGCAGGCTACCCACTGTGGGCTATTGTGTGTTTTCCTCTCTCCTCATATCATATCCTACTAATGTGTAAACATAAGCTACTGCCCGACAGATGGGCGATGGAAATATTCACATCCTTATGTGCTTAGGATATGGCAAATGTCATAGGGAGGAAGTCGGTGTCTGTTTTCTGATGCGACCTTCTGTCAAGTTTTTTGCCTTGATGAATCAATAACTATTTCAATTCAGGTAGTCTTGACTAATAAATAATCAAATATTGGTTAATTAAAATATGTATAAAATTCAAATAAATGACATGGAAAACACATCTCAGGTATCCCGTTTTAAATTACCAATAATTAGATTATATCATGAAAACTGCAGGAAACTGTATATTATAATTATGCAAATTGAAATTGATTTACAGGAAATAGCTGTCTGTATGCAAATTTTACAACTTCAGGAAATAACTATGCATAATACCAATGTTTTACAACTATAGGAAGTAACCAATTACTTGTATAATAAATCAGTTGAAATATATGCTCACAATGTATAATTACTTTATGACAGTGGCAGTAGGCTTGTGGCTGGCAAGTGCTTGTGTGTATGCATATCTGTCTAGCAGGTGCTTGTTGAGATGACACCAGACATCCTGCTTGGTCACTGATAGAACTGTGTTTATACAACCACTGATTGCCTTAACGAGAGTAACAAATTGATCGCTACTCAACTGCTACCGGCAAATTTATTGAATCCTGTGAAAAAATGAATTTATGAAAATTTAAATTTATTATTTCTTATATGAAACATTATATCATCCATGATTTGCTTTATGCTACTAAATCCATATTGACAATATTGTTAAGAGTTTTTTTATAGAAAAAAAATTCATGATAAATTCTTTGAATTCATTTTATATGGAAATTAAGATTTATCTATAAAATAATTCTTGAAATTAAAAAATATTACGTTTGTTCATTAGGTCTTTTATCATAGCAAAATTATTCAGGAAATTTGGATTGCAACTTATTTGCAAGGCGTATTCAACTTTAAAAACTAAAATAAAAACTGAGAAGAAAAAAATCACAAAATATTACTGAAACAACACAAACCCTGAGCAATAATATTGTGCCATATGACATTGAACATTGTTATGTCAGTAGCTCTTCCTGACCCCAGTTGCCTTGCTTAGAAATAACATGTCACAGGTTAATTAGAGGTAGGTGGTTTACTTACCTGAGTTACCTGCAATTAGGGGCGCAAGCCAGGGGTGACAGGACTCCAAGTGAGGGCCACCTGTCAGATAGAACAAACACTCTGATTGGTTGATGAGCTAACCTACCTGTGCCCCTTATAAGCCTTGGACCCCTTGGGTTCTGGCATTACCTACCTAGCTTACAGTGCTCTCACATCTCTTGGATTTACCTGTTTACCTGTGATATACTTACTTTACCTACATCATGGTTTGGTCTCCTGATCAGGAAACTGACAATGTTCAGTCTAATGCTGTCATTCTCAAAGGTATTTTGTGCCCCTAGTATTGAAATTTAAATTCAAATTTGCCCCCAAAATTTAATTCTGAAGGATAATGATATTTATTGCATAACCCACATGCAAGTAATGTTGCTGTCATTTTAAAAAATTTCAATAGAAGTGAATAATTATACTATTAATAATTATATTTTTACATGTGTCTAAATTTCTTTCTTTTTATTCCAGGACAACTGAAGGTCTCTGCATACATGAACTTTGGACTTCTGACTGTTCATGGTAAGTTTTTAAATAATTTCAAATTGTTTCTTGTTTTTATTTTATTTGTTCATTAATTTCAAGTATATTTCAAATATATTTCCATCAATATTCAAAATTATAAAAAGGTGATCAAAATTATAACTATAAATTAACTATAATTATAAATTTTATTTGATTAAATAGTATTACATTCAATGTTTCATATTATTACAATGTTATTTTTTTGTTACAGTCATCCAAGCAAGAAACCTGTCCTCCAACTGGAAATCACAGTGTGACTCTTATGTCAAGGTATGTTTTTTAAAAAAAATTAAAATATTCAAAGTAAAATTTTCGAAACAAACTCAAGGTCCAAGCCCACTGACATGGCCTGCCACTCAGGTACACTGATCTCAGTGACACCTCACAATCAATTAACATCTTAATTAGTAGCTTGGCCCCTCTGACACAGTGTCATCTGTGTTTGTATACTGATTTCCAATAAACTACTTAACATTTATTTACTTAACATCTTTATAATATACTAGATAAATTTAAAAATAATTTCACCCTTCACATTTAATTATTTCAATATTAATGTTTTAATTTTGCATTTTGATATTTATTTAATATTTTTACCCTCAGATGTCGCTTGTGCCTGATGATTCACGCAGAACCCGCTGCAAGACTGCTGCTGCCCTCGACTCCAACAACCCAACCTATGATGACAAATTCTCCTTGTAAGTATCCATATATATACCAGGTTAAATCTCAAACCCAAATATCCAAATGAGAAATTTATAGGTATTAAAGTAAAAATCAACATACTAATGTTTTATTATTTCTACATATCCTCCAAACTAAACAGTAAAATGTAAATATTGCAGAAACAACTCAAGAACATCAAACTTATTTCAGAAATCCTATGTCTGACATTTTAAAAATGTCTGCCACATGATAGATGAGTTACAGTTATTGCATCCTCTTCTTCCCATTGTTTGCCCATTGCCTCTAATTAATAAGCTATTCAGTTCCAATTGTTTTCATTGTCTAATTATTTGTCTCCTGTCTCCTGTACTTGATCCTAAAGCAGACTAAACATTTTCTTTCTTCAAAGATTTTTTTCAAAATAAGAAATAATAGAAATCATTATTGATTTTTTTTTAAATAGAATTTTGTTTTTTATAAAAAATGTTAATAAATGTATTTTTGATTTCAGTGAACTCCTTGAAGAAGATCAGAACAAACGTCTTCTCATCTCTCTCTGGCACAAAGACCAAAACAGCAGGTAAGAATCTATATAAAATGAATTTAAAATCAAATAAAATTCAGTTAAATTTTTTTTTTTAAATTCAACTGTAAAAAGTAATGTCCAAGTCTCTGTGATTACAGTAATTCACTTCTAAGATGCAAGAGCTCTGATCTCATTGTTAGCCAATCGGTAGTGTTGTTACAAAACCATCTCACACCATTAGCCAATCAGCCACGTTGTTACAACAAGTAGTGAGTAGCAGGAGACAGACAGAGTGAACTAAGCCAGGGCCCAGACACTTACAACTTCAAAGCAGTTCACTCTCTGAGGAGACTCAAACAATAGAACAATATTGGTATTCTAATTGATTGCACCATTAGTAGGGGTATATTAGACCAGGGACCCATACCTCACCATTACATCTCTCTCCCTCTAAGCATCAACATGGGTCCAGTTTGCACATCTACCCCTTCCAAAGTTAACTATAAACGCACTCATACAAAACAGCATTATAAACAAGAACCTGTTGTTTCCAGCCTCAATGAATTCCTCGGATGCATGTCCTTTGGAGTGAAGCATCTCGTCAACCCCAACAAGGAAGTCAACGGCTGGTACTACCTCCTCACTGAAGAAGTCGGCCGCAAGAAGCATCTGCAAGTGTCCTCTCGACCAAAGGCCTCCACAGCTGTGCTTAAACCAAAGACCAGTAAGTATTACAGAAAATCTCCTGTAAACTGAACATAAGAAAATTATTTAATGTCTTCTGAATCTTTGTAATATACCAACTCAGTAACAGTTAACTAGCAATACTACTTCAAGTTTCACATCTTTATGTATTCTAATGATTTACCTTCCCCTCTTCAGACTACCAGAACATCCCTCAGATCAACAAGGACATCGTCGGACTCGAGCCTATCACAGTGACGATGTACAGAGGCAAGAACGGCTACGGATTCTCTGTCATCGACTCCTTCCCTGTCAAGGTCGGCCGTGTGGACGGAGCTTCACCAGCTGAGATGGGAGGCCTCAAGCAAGGAGACTGCATCATCAAGGTCAACGGCCAGAACGTCTCTAGATCAACCTGCGTCAGCGTAGCCAAACTTGTCAAGTAAGTTACTCCATCAGTTTCTCATGAAAATTTTTAAAAAAATTAAATCTCAAGTTAATGTCTTTTCAAGATAATAAAAGCTGATCTAATATTCTCAAGCTTCACATCTGCAATTAAATCCTCTTCAACAGTATATTATATTATCTGCTTCTCCTTACAGAAAGAGCAATGACAAGCTAGTCCTGGATGTCCAACGCCAGAAGGAAGTGTCCATCGAGTCTTTCGAGAAGTCCCCCTGGAAGCCCAAGGCCCCCATCTACGAGTCCATCCACAACATCTCCAGCGATGACCACGACTCCACTGATGCAGATATCGAAGAAAGCAAGGCTGACCAGTGCATCTCCGTGGATCACGCTTTCATGGAAGAACTTGACGATGACTTCATCGCTACCAGCACTCCTCTACCTCTTCTCCTTGGTGGCCGCAGTGTAAGTGTCCATACATTGTATAATTTAGTAATTCACTACATTAAACTTATATTCATTCAAATAATAAAAAATAGTTCTAAAAATCTAAAAGACTCATTATCACCTTATTAGAAATTTAATCAAATATCATTTCCTGTTTTTCTTTCACATTATTCTTATAGACATTTTCCTTTTTGCAGACTGCCTACTCTGGTCTTGGTGAAAGACGCAAGCAGGAAGCTGTCCACCGACTGATGAGCCTGGAGCTTGATTTCATCGACTTCATGCACGCCGGCATGCAGCGTTACTCCCGTCCTCTCCGTCACTGCATCCTATCCGCTCAGCAACACAAGGCTGTCTTCCAGAACATTGAAAAGGTTAGCGGGCTTGATGTGCTCTGAACTTGGCCAAACTGGCCACTAGACTATTGACCAGCATAATGTATTTTGTACTTTCAATAATTTCAAGTTTGTAAAGAATAATTATGTATTTCTTTCTTTATGAGTAATTTCAAATTAATTGTCCATCTCAATGTAATTGCCTGTAATATGTTCCTTTAATGAATAAATGATTGGATCTAAATAGCAGCGTTACTTATTTGTACTTTCTCCTCCACAGCTTGTGACCATCTCCGAGTACCACATCAAGCAGATGCAAGACAACCAGCCTTCAGCCTACTCCGACACAGACGATGACTCCCAGACCTCTGAATCTTCCTCCCCCTTCCACACGTCCATCGGTCTCATCTACCAGTCCAAGGTCCACATGCTCTGCCAGGCCTACGAGATCTACGCTTGCGGACTCTCAGAAGCCAACACAGTCCTCTCAGACCTTAAGAGGAACGAAGACTTCATCCGTTTCGTCAAGGTATGCACAGTTTCTCTTCAGACGAATAAATTCTGTAAAATCAGTAAAGTTTCTATTCAGTGTAATAAGATCACTGCTTCTGGATCTAAATCAAAGCTCTGAATTTTCACATTTTCATCAATATTTTCAAATTACTAATGATCCTCCTCCTTCTTCAGAACCCTCAGCTAGTCCATGGTCAACCCAGCATCTCTGCCTTCCTGTACCGGCCCATCCAGCACGTGAAGGAGATGTACCAGGTTCTTCAGAGCATTTTCGGCAACACCCGCAGTGACTCCATCGACCACGGCACCCTCTCACAAGTCATCGACGGCATGCAGGCCTGTGTCAACAACATCACCAACTGCTCCAGTGCTCGAGTCCAGAGCTGGTCATCCATCGGTTCTTCCCTGAAGAGCAAGTCCGGTTCCATCGACAGCATGAAGTCTGGATCTTCATCCTCCTCCTCAAACTCCTCCAGGAAGAAGAGCACTGCCTCCTCCATCCCTAGCTCCTGCTCCATGAACACTCTCCGCTCCTCTGTTGACTCCGAGGTCATGAGAATCCAGGACCGACTCCTCTTCTCCAAGAACGTCCCAGTCTTCCAGCTCTGCCAGGAGGAACGACACCTCATCTACCAGGGCAACGCCTTCAAGTGGGTCGGCCGCCAGTGGACCAAGATCCACCTCCTCATGTTCTCTGATGTCATCATCCAGGTTGAAGAAGATGCCAACTACCTCCGAGTCATTGACGAGCCTCTCTACCTCCGAGATGTCTGTGGCCTTGATGCTCAGAGAAAACAATGTAAGTTCCAGTTCCTCTGTTTCAACATCTTACATCATGCCTACATCATAATCTTTACATGCCAAGGCAAATTCATTCAAATGTAAGCAAAACCATCATAAATTAAAACTTTGAATCTTTATTTGTTTTCAAGATATCTGATTTCCACTTCAAATACTCATGATCTTCTTCTCTCTTCCAGCAAACGAATTCATCCTCCACACCTGCCCCAAGTCGCCATGCACCGGAATCCCAATCCAACAGAAGATCATCCTGTGCGCACCATCCACTGAGGAGAAATGTGTCTGGAAGTCCCTCATCGAGCAGAGAGTCCACTCCGTGGGCGGATCTCTCCACACGTTCAGCAGCAACAGCCGAATGGACGACATGTCGACCCGATCAAGCATCATCATCTAAACAGTTGTGTCCTCAGACTGATGTGAATGATAGGCAGGACTAACTCGCCTTCCAAAGACTTGTTTGGATGTTATAGTGCTCTTGTGACAAACGTGGGGATCACTCAAACTACTCATACAGACTGTTGTGTGATTACAGTGCAATCTTGTACAGTGTATTGTATATAGTTTGTGTATAGATATTGTGAATATGCAACATTTCCTCAACATACATAGAAACGACATGCATCTCATCGACACGCCAGCTTTTTCTTGTCTGTCCCTGTTGCGATTCAATGCCTCAAAGTGCTATATTATAGAATCATCTCCACAGATTGTCCACTCTCTATTTGTACATAGTCCTACGTGCTCATGATATCTATCATTCGTATTTATGTCTGTAGTGTCACAATAAATGAAAATCAAACTTATATCTGCATCTCTGTTGTATTTTACTTTCTTAGTCTCTTTAGAAGAATGATTGAAAACAAGGCCAATTTCAACATTGTCATTGTCATTTCTAAGGTTTCTTATTGAATCCTTGGAATCACTTACCAATGAATTGGTTCTTGTGACCACAAACATTATCATTAGCCAAAGTCCATTTCACTTTCTTGAAACATTTGAAAAAATTACTTTCTTTACATCCAATATCATTGCAAAGATGGAAAAGGCAACATTTACAATAACATTTACATAACAAGTCATTTGTAAGGAACTTAACATTACATTTGTATGAAAGTTTTAAAATATATCTAATACCAAGTTTCTTGATCAAACCTTTTGATATTTCCATTTATAGTTAAAAATCAATGATCATTAACAATTTTATTTTTAATTCATAATTTCTCTATTAATTCATCTCAAATAATTCGACCACATAATTTTTTACTGAGCTCACAAATTCAAATTGCTTTGGAATTTTCAACCCGAAGCTTTTGTTCCCTTGATTCAACCATTGCTTTAAACTGCAGTATTCATTTTAAAATATCAACAGTGCAATGTTGGCAGTATTTATGAAAATTACACCTTTTCTTGATATTTATCTAACATTTCAACCATAATGCCATAATAAGAAGTTGAGGTGAAAAATAGTCTGGAATAACTTGAGACATTTTCTGAAAAACATTGGAGGCGGATTAATAGAGAAATTACGGTAAATATTAAATTTGATCACTTATTAAGTTATTAGATTATGTCATCATCAAGTAATAAGCCGCCTCATCAATATCAACATGTTTTCCTATTGGATATGAGATCATCTATTTTCTATTACATTTAACAAAGAAAATCGTCGAAGGTTTTATCCTATGTTTTCTTAAAAGAAAGCCAAACATTTACAAAGTTAAAGGGGCAGTAGCACGTTATTAGGGAGGATATTAGGTGATGTCAGGAAAATGAAAATAAATTATTTCAATTGGGAGACAATGTATTTTAACTAAATAAAGCAGTAATTAATAAAAAAAATAAAAGTAAAATGTAAAATTCAGCCATGGGATTCCTTTTTTTTCACAAATTGAATTAAATGTATTCACAGAAAAATGATTGCCAATAGACTTTATGTTAATCTTTACAATTGTTCTCGTACTACGGATGATTGGTTTGCGTAATGAGATTTTTGACATTATCAAAATAATACATTTAGCATTAACGTACAATAATAAGTGAAAATTTTGAAATAAACAATTTTCACAAAAATGTGCTACTGCCCCCTTTAAAGGCAACAACATAACATAAAAAGAAAATATAGAAAATCGATGTTTAATTTCTTTCCAACAAAATATTTAAGGCTTAGTGTTCAAAAAGAGCTCTTAGACAGTTACACACTGAACCGTCGTAGAAAACAATTTTAAAAAAATAAAGAAAACATAAATAATCTATGTTTAATTTCTCATCAACAAAGAGTTTTGTTTTCCAACCCCACCAACTTCTTTTTTACAAACATGGCGCCAGAACGTTCACACAATCAAACCCAGACGGTAAAATCGCGCTAAAGAAAAAGCGCCACAGGCAAAAATGTTTTCAAGGAACAATCGTCGATCGCTCGATACCAATTGTAACTGTTCCAATTAACACATTCCTGATTGAGGTACTGTTTGTAACAACATCGATGATCGGTGAACAAAGATATCAAAAGAAAGGATTAGTAGCGATAATCGATATAGACTTTAGGGATTAAGTGTTGTGAAAACTTAGGCGAACGAAAAGTTGAACCACAAATGTAAGAACTTTTTAATTGATTGATTGTATAAGTTTTATGTTTTTATGTATTTGCTAGAGGAAGGAGAAGATATGTCTTTAGAACATGAATTTTTTTTTTCTATATTTGATCAAAAACGTTTGCATTTCAATCACTTTATTCATGGTTATAATATATTGTCCACTCCGAGATTCGAACCCTTTTGGCTCATTACAGGATCGGTTGTCTTTGTAAATGGTCGGGTTTTTTTAAAACGTTTACATGTCAATATCACGAGAGTTTTCATGCAGACACACACAAATATAGTCTACTCGAACTCAATTCGTATATAGAGAACAGGAATACATGTCTTAGGAATATACAATATATATTCAGAGAGAGGCATATTCCCATTTTAATTTTTTTTAAACAAAACTTCCTTACAATCCTAAAACTACATTTCATATATTCGGATAACTCGTCTTTTGCAAAGGATTTCAATGGAGGGAGGCATCACAGCGAATCTAAATATACTTAATGGGACTAAGTAATTGGTATTTGGATTTTTTCGGCGCTTCAAAGCAATCAGTAGTATGAATCTATATAATACTGCACGGTTCTAGTTAGGTTCATCCGAAGCAGCCAGACATAGTAAGCGGCTCACCATCCGCCAGTGTCGCCAGACTGAAGAGACCGTCACGGTATAGGGCTGGCTAGAACAAGAAGTACCGCTGATTGGGATTATACTTATAACACCACCTTTTCACTAGAATCACCTTCTGAATGTAACCAGCCACCTTAGGCTACTTCAAAGTCTATTAATGGCATAGTGAATTCATAAGGACATTTTGTATGGAATTACCGAAAATTCATTGTTTTTCGAAGTTGCCCCTTATTCATCATGAATGTGTGTTTTTGTGGAACCTGAATGTAGTTTAGCATTCTGTATTTCTTTAAATTCAATTTACAAAATGGTTTATTAAACTTTCCATTTTAAAAAATTGGTTATAATACAGCTTCTCGCATGCTGAGAATAGAAAAAGTTACAAATGTTCACCAAAAGGTTAATGAGAGACTCCCGTTACCTTTAGAGGGGCAGTAGCGTAGGGGTAATATAACGTGATGTCAGGAAAATGAAAATAAACAATTGCGATTGAAAGACAATGTTTTAAACTAAATGAAGCAGTAATAAATCTAATATATTATGTAAAGTTCAGTCATTCGATTCCACTTTCTTAAACAAAATGGATTAAAGGTGTTAACACAAAAATGACAGCCAATGGATTTAATGTGACTCGTTATAATTTGTACTGACTATGGATGATTTGTTTGTGTAATCAGATTTTTGGCACTCAAAATAATACATTTAGCATTAATGTACAATTATCAGTGAATATATGAAAATATATAATTTGATAATTGAAATACGTGCTACTGCCCCTTTTGATAATTTTATATATATTTTTCACTGATAATTGTAAGTTAATGCTAAATGTATTATTTTGACAGTGTAGAAAATCTTATTACACAAGTCAATCATCCAAAGTCAGAGGGCAAAGTATGAAGATTCTCATAAAATCCATTGGCAGCCATTTTATGTGAACACTCTTAATTCATTTTGTGTAAGAAAAAGGATTCACATGGCTAAACTTTACGTTATATATTTGAATTATTGCTGCTCCATTTAGGATATGAATTCCGATGCTTTATTATGAACAACTTTCTGTGCTTTCTGTAAGCTTCCTAAAAGCGGCAAAGTACAGATATCTATAATGCATATTATGTATTTATCTTTTTGTAACATTGCATTGCTTCTTGAGGAATTAAATAGAGGGAAATATGATCTGGAATACTTGTTTCTGGGGTTTTTTTTGCGCCAGAATCTACAGAATGCTGTATTCGTAATGCTGTTACGAAATTGTTGTTTTTCGCATTTCATTGATAATAAAAGCAAGACTTTCTAGAAACCAACTTCTTTATTATGAACAAACATACGATTCCAAATATCACCAGGTTGGTCGTTCAGGTGAACAAATCAACGTCTAATACCATTCTGAATCAACGTCGTAGTCGGAAATTAGAAATACTTAATTTTGCAACATGTCTTTCTGTTAATAGGTTAAATGGTAGGTGTGATAGACTATGTTTTAAACAATACTGAAGATTGGTAGATTCGGCAGATCCTGATTAATTAGACAGTCAATTCAATTTCTACTTTACTGATTATATAAATGTTAAGAAGACAAACGATGATGCAACAATTTAAGACCAGACTTTCTGTTGGATATGTTAAAAATTATTTCTAGTCCTTCTTATTTACTATATTGACTTAGGTTTCCTTTTTCTCAGTAATTATTTCATATTCTAAAATTATCAGTATTCTATTCATATATATATGTTAATATTCTTTGTGAATTACATGCAGTAAATAACGCATTAATATTTATATTTTTATACTGGTTATGGATAATGGACAAAAGTCCTCGTAGAGAAATCTTGCTTTTTATTTAAATTAAAAAAAAAACAGAAAACCCATTGTTTCCTAATGACGTATTGCTGTTATTTGTTTCCTGCATTTATAAATGAACCATCAGACTGGATAATTTGTTTTGGTTTGTAATGAGCACCCAAAATATTTGAAGTTTTCCGTCTTGTGAATCATTCAAAGCAAGCATTCTACATGTCTCGCTATCTCGTCAGACACTCTATCTCCAACTGAAAATGTCGCCGCTATGTACAAGTCGGAAGCTTACCTTTAGATCATAATATTACTTAAAACAGCTCGTTGATTGAGTTACATTTGCGTAGATTGACTTCGGAAAGTATAAAGGAGATAGATAAGTGGTTATAATCTTTGTCTTTTTTAAGGATTAAATGTTTAAACGATGGTTCGAATTTTGTTGTTACGACAATACGTTTGGCTAGAACCTTTTGCAAAGGGTCATTTGACGATTGGTCTAATTGCAGAAACCTATTGCAGTCAATTATAGTCCCTATGTTATTTTCGCCATCTGACAATGGGTCGTATAATACCTGTGTATGCGTTTTCAAGTGAAAGTTAGTGTACAATTTTCAAGGTGATTAATGATTGATTTCAAGGATTAATGCAAAGGTGCTTAAATATGTCGTCTGGATAAAATAGGAACATATTGTATTCAATTGCTGATAAATAAACCTCTATTACCCAAGTCTGAGAATTTTAACGTTTAAGAATGGTGTCATAACAGAAACCCCCGCTTTGTTTATTTATGTTTACCAATCCCCGGTAACAAGTATGAAAAACAATGCCCAACTTGGGTCAGCCGGTAGCGTTCAGCGTTGCAGACATACCGTGCAGTTATATACACAAGAATGGAAAACCTTTTCTTGTTTTGAAAAATGCGACTTTTAGAATTCTTGCCTTTTTGCTTTTCCATTAAGAATTGAGTTTTTTCCTGTGTTAAGCTAAATTATGAAATATGATCATGTGAATTTATCAATAAAACCTGTAAAGCACTTCAAAATGCACGTTGCATGAAATGAACAACATATTCTCAATGTTGTAACATATGAGATCATGGAGATTGTTTTTGAAATATTTTGAAAAGCACCTAACCAACAACGGGGTTAGTTCAGTGCACATTTTCTTCTCTACCTCTAAAATCGACGGTTTAAGAAAAAGCAAACACGCTTAACAAATACACAAGATGTAGAACGCCTATACACATTCTTCCAAGAGATTTCTGTCTCAAGATGTATTAAGATCACGTAGCAGCATTATACTGTCTACATCGTAAAACGTACATGAAGTAGTAATCTAACACTTAGACACGGTGAAATGAAATGGTAGATATAACTCAAATTTGAAGAAATATATGAATTGAAAAGGAGACTGAGTTTTCTTCATTACAGAACAAAATTGAGCTCTCAAATCTTCGTGTAGACTTGCTCAGGCTTGTGTTTTAATTTAGGGTCAGACTGACAGACCAATGAAGAAGCTGGAAATGTTGTCCAGTACATGCTGAATTGTGCATGGAATTTGAAAACATTCTGGGATAAACACATTTTTCAAACTATAAAGAATACTTATCTAATAGAACACGTTTTAACTTTTAGTCATCCAGAAGGATTTTACATTTATTGAGCATGTGATAGATTCCATTATAAACATATTACGTTAAACATGAGATAATATAATTATAGATATATCACATCGACATGCTTTGTCCCCTTCATCTGATATGCAAGTTTTAATAATGGCATCATGATTATTATACTACTCGGTGAAGTCATTGATGTTTCTACATCATGTATGGAGTTTAATCGAAATCAAATTCTTTTTAGAAAAATCGAAACCTGTAAAGATTTTGTTTGCTGTCGTCATCAATACCTTATACGTCCGTGATATTACAAATTCGTAAACATCATAAATTGATTTTAACACTTAACACATCGACATATTGAAGTGCCATACATGTACATGAATAACTTTTTAATTGTGGAAATTACGAAGTTTCGCAGTAATAAGAATTCCATCGTTTTGTAATACTAGTACGTGCTTAGCCATCCAATGAACAAAGCATATACTTCTAAACGTCGTAATATTCACAGAGAAAGAATAAACCAAAACAATTCGTGATTTTCACAATAAAGAAGTTATTATCCAGAAAATCTTACTGTCCACACATAGTTGAATAACAAAACTAGTACCACAATCTCTACCAAATCTTCACACTACACGCAATCGTTCCCTCACCTTACACTTCATGACTCAACTCTACCAGTTAATGATCTTAGCTTGTGCTCAAACCACGAGTTAGCCAGAAGTGTCAAATACTCGACTGATTTCAATTAATTTGTTTATCTCAGATTTGACACCCCTGGCGCGAGCGGTCATTATGAGTCGATTAATCACTCATCTCCCACCAGGCAGACCAGATGACGGCAATTCTTCACAATCACGTGACCGTGTAGATGCTTTGCATAGAAACGCGAAGTGTGGTTCGGGGGGCGTTGGCTTTTTGATTAGAGACACAGTGACTGATTTGTATAATGTGACTACCCTTGACAAGTCTTATGAAGGTATATTTTGGATTAAACTTGAACATAAGACTAAACCTAACTGTGTGTCGGCTCTATGTGTGTGCTACTTGCCCCCTGAAAGCTCGGTTAGACAGACCGATGCAGTTGAGTTCTATGACACTCTCCTCTCACAGATTTTACGCTACCAATCTCTGAACATTAAATACATATGTGGCGACTTCAATGGAAGATGTGGCGACTTACGTGACTTTATAGAGGGTGTTGATCAGTTGCCTGATAGAAACACTATTGACACATGTATTAATAGCTATGGGCGTTTATTGTGTGATTTTTTAATAAACGCTAATCTTTGTATTTTGAATGGGCGCAGAGGTGTGAATGACTTTACCTATGTTAGTTCAAGAGGTATTTCTGTCGTTGATTATTGTCTTTGTAATTATGAAATGCTTCATGACTTTATAGACTTTCAGGTCATACGTCCAAATTCACTAGTGGAGAAAGCGGGTCTAGTCGGAGTACTGGATGCAGTGGCTGTAGGTAAACTCGACCATTCAGTATTAACGTGGACACTTGCCATAGACTCATGTATTAACAGACCATACGTAGATGAGCATGATGACTATGAGAATAGCACATGGAAGTACAATACTCAAAATGTTCCCAATTCCTTCCTATCATCCCATGAAAATAACAGTTTGCTATGCGGTATTATATGTGAGCTAGAATCAACTGTCCTGCACCAATATGATATTGACAATGCTTATCAAGATTTTAAAGCAGCAATAGAGAGTGAGATGCGTAGTGTCCTTCCGGCTAGACGTGTAACTTATTCCTCAGCACGTAATGCTAGAAGACATAAAGTGAAGAAACCATGGTGGACGAACTCCCTGACAGAACTGTGGAACAACATGTGTGTGGCTGAACGTAGATGGTGTAGGTGTCGTGGGCAGCGTCGAGTCAGTCTGAGGGCAGAGTATGTGAAACATAGGGCAGTGTTTGATAGAGCTGTGAAGAAAGCTAAGCGCATCCATAAACGAGACACCCTGATAGAATTGGAGTCAATGTGTGATGGGAATAATAAGGATTTCTGGAAGAAAATCGGGAAAGTAGGTGTTTATGGTGAAAGGAAGAATGTTATTCCTATGGAAGTAGTAATGGAAGATGGCCAAATAAGCAGAGATACAGATGATGTTTTGAATAAATGGGCTAGTTCATACTCCACGCTCCTTAACTGTAATGCTGAGGGAAGTGACGTCATAACTCCAGATCTAGAAGAGAACGATACAACTCTGAATGATGAAATAACAGTGCAAGAAATCAGACACGTCCTGATACAAGCTAAAAAGGGAAAATCACCGGGGTTCGACAACATACCAGTGGAAGTCTTTAAAAACGAAAACTGTATAATGTTCTTTTATAAGTTTTTTAATCTTCTTTTTACCAAAGGCATCATTCCAAGTGACTGGTCAAAGGGAATCATAAGCCCTATTCCAAAGTCCGGCTCTGAAGATCCTCGAGACCCGATGGCCTACAGGGGAATTACGCTAACATGCTCAGCTTATAAACTCTATTGTGGTGTTTTGAACAATCGTCTGTCTGAATATGTTGAAGTCAACGAACTAATTAGTGAGGAACAGAATGGTTTTAGAAAGAAGCGGTCTACAATAGAACTTATCGCCAGTCTAACCTCTATTGTTGAAACTCTCAAAAGTACAAAGAAATCAACTTATGTGGCTTTTATAGACTTTAAAAAAGCATATGACTGTGTTGACAGAGCAAGGCTGTGGTCGAAAATTAAAGATATGGGAATTCGAGGGAGGATTATCAACGCCATAACATCGCTATATTGCTCTGTGAAATCAAGAGTTCGAATAAATAGACAATATTCATCCTGGTTTGACGTTAAAAGTGGGCTGCGACAAGGATGTATACTATCGCCACTGCTTTTTAATCTATATATTGACGACCTTATATCTACGTTGAAGGCACTGGACATTGGTATAAACATTGATGACACATGTGTGAGTTCATTCGCCTACGCCGACGACATAATTATTCTTGCTGAAAATGAAAACGACCTAAATATTCTTCTGGATTGTCTACATAATTGGTGCCTTAGAAACAAAATGACAGTGAATGCAAGCAAGTCTAAAGTCATCCATTTCCGACCCCAGTCCCAGAACCGAACCGATAAATCTTTCAAGTGTGGAGATACCAGTTTAGAAGTGACAGACTGCTATAACTATTTAGGCCTCTTACTAACGGAACACTTGGACTACAATAGAATGGGAATGGCTGTAGCGAGTTCGGCCAGTAGAGCGCTAGGTCTTCTTATATCAAAGAGCAAGATCCTAGGTGGGATACAGTACGCGACCTTCACCAAACTCTACGACACCATGGTATGGGCGACAATAGACTACGGCGCTTCCATCTGGGGGACTCACCATATACCTGCGATCAACGCTGTCCATAACCGAGCCATGCGGTACTTCATGGGAGTCAAGAAGTGTACACCAACCAATGCTGTCTACGGGGATATGGGATGGGAGCCACCGGTGAGTCGGCAGTGGCGCAGCGTAGTGAGACTCTACAAACGAATCAGTTGCATGGATCCCACAAGACTAACATCAAGAATTTTTAGATGGGCTGATAAACTAGCTGAGAAGAAAACTACAAACTGGAACCTCCGAATTCACAACAAACTGCGTAATCTTAATCTTAATCACTTCATCCCCATCGACAACAGTTTCCATATACAATTTATAGAAAGTGAAGTTGCAGTCAAAACTCAGGAACTTTTTATAGAGGCATGGGAAAGTGCAATACAACAGCCCCACAGTCGTCGAGGAAATGGTGGAAACAAACTACGACTATATCAGAAAATGAAGACGGCGTTTGGGGTCGAACCTTACGTGACAAACTATCTCCCCTGGACATACAGGAGCGCAATGGCACAGATTAGATGTGGGGTGGCGCCAATCCGATTAGAGACGGGAAGATATGAACAATTGCCCATTGAAGAACGAGTCTGTTTTAACTGCCACGTCGTCGAGGATGAAATACACTTTTTATTACACTGTCCGCTCTACGACAATATAAGGAAACCCCTGATAGAAACATGTGCTAAAAGCTGTGATACTTTTGAGCTTTTTAATGATGAAACAAAAATATGTTTTATCCTGTCCAACCCTAATATGTATTTTATTTGTGCCAAAATCTGCAAGCTTTTACTTGACCAAAGAAGAAACATTTTATACCGGTGATATTTATTTTTATGTACTTTTTACGTATACTTTTTTCCTCATATGCTTTTTATCTACATTCTTACCATGCTATAGTTGCTGTTGTACAGTGTATTTTTATGTATCTTAACTGTGTATATAACAGTCTCTCGTAACCCGCAATGGGTGGCTCGTAATTATGAGTTTTATTGTATTTTACCATGTATATATGCACGAGGTGAGACTTAAATAAACTATCTGTCTGTCTGTCTGTCTGTGAAGTGTCTTTACAATAATCTCAAAGACACTGTAACATTCTGTTCTCTTACGAGTGAGTGTGAGTCTGATGTTTGACTGAGAGAATAGTATACAGATGCGTTGTATATCGTGGTTTCTTATGAGTGCAGTAATGTATTGACAGTGTATGTGGGGTGGGGTAAGGATGGGTAATGTGGTGAAAGGTGGTGCGAAATCTGACGAATGCAAATGTATTGTTGTATTTGTTATTAATTTGTAATTGTAATTGTATGTTTGTGTCTCGTAAGCCTTATGGCTGGGTGCTGACTTTTAACAGCTTTTTATATGGTGATATATATATGTACAGCATGTGACACATTAATAAAATACTCTTCTTCTTCTTCTTCTTCTTACGAATGAAAAGCGCGAAAATTAAGACAGTCATTTTAGACACTGTGAAATATTCTCTTAGAAAAATAATAGGGTATCACCAAAGGAATAAAGTGTCAGATTAAAGTCAGTCATTTTGTCAATACAAGGAGTTTTGAGACTGAGTTTCTATCGATTTACTTCACAATCATGTAACCTCGCATATGTGAAGTGTCTTTACAATGATATTGAAAGCACTGTAGCGAGATCCATGAAATGATCTTGGTAAAATGTTGCCAATCGCAAGACAGTCCTTTTTAGTTTATACAAGGCTTAATGACAGTTTCTATCGATTTACTTCACACTTATGTAACCGTGTTTATATGCTTTATTGCAAAAGTGCGACGTTTCGGTTTATTGCCGTTATCAAGCATATGATACCAGATTCAATAAAAGTTGTAACTCCACGGCACACGTTCTCATTCATCTGAAAAATGTTAATGGCGCTAAAAGAATTGATAGAAACATTTCATTTTCCAACGTACAACATACGAAAATTCATTTTCCGCTTTCGAATTTTCACACTAAAATGCAGTTTTTTGTTTGAGTTGTAACACGTAACATTCTACATCTATGAATAATGGGTTTGAGTAATGATATGATTAACAGTTTGTAAAACTATATGTTGATATTTTGTATGTATACCTGAAAATGGAAAACAAAACAATACAAACTAAGAAAATGGTTTTAGAAAAACACGATTGTTTTGAAATCATTTATTACCATACGAAAATATCATAAAATGCCTTTTAGTGAACACAAAGATTATTAAAAACTCAAAGACTACTTTTAGTATAAAAAGTGAAACGATATATTTTATCACAAAACTAGATTCCATAGGATTTCCTTTTTTTCATTGATAACCTAATCTAAAATCGTGTACACACTCTAGATTTTAAATCATAAGAGTATTCATATATGATGTATACTCAAGCTGGGACATGGAAGGGAAATTTTGAAAAACTTCCTTTCTAATTTGTATTTTAAAATTCTTAAACAGTTGAAAATAATGTTTTATCTTATCCATTTCATTAAGTAATTCAATATCGTTGTGGAAATGTTTTTTCAAAACAATCGAACAATTTAAATAAATACGAAAAACACAAAGCAAATTGTTTATCTTTATTTAACTAAATGTTCATCTGAAAATTAAACTTCCTCTGTCTAACGCTCAATATCCTTCCTATTGGACAAGCAATTATTTGATTAAGTTTTGTTATTTTTTCACTTTTAAGGATTAGCACGTGCTCGTCATGATCTTGCATTTGTATGCATTTAATCTACACCCCATCATTATCTGTAGTCTTTTACGCCTCTGGAAAAGTAGAAAGAAGCAATTACGTCGAAAAATAATTTAGATTCTTTTTCCGTTTAATTGGACTAATGTTATAATTGGTACGTTGGAGAGTTTGTTTTATTGTTTGGTATCTCCGTGTCAAAACTCCTCTGTTGAAATTTCCCCTTTTTTTCACCTCAGGGAGTACTGAAGCCCTTAAATTGTCCCCCTTTGTGGAGTAGGATTTGAGGGGATCGTTTCAGTGCATTCAATTGTGTTCTTTCCTGTTTCGATGATCTTCCCTAAAACCTGAGTATGTTACGATAGAAAGTTTTCAATTGCTTTGATACCAAGGGAGGTAATTGCTATGGAGTTTATAAATGACACTTACGTCACAATTGAAGATCTCGGGACACGCGAAAGATATCATCCTTATCCAGCGTGGAGAGGATCTATGACGTCATCATGATGTTGTTTTTCTTTTGTTTGTTTTTTTGACAGCAGTCAAGATAAGAACTATGTTTTGTCATGTATGCGGATGACAAAAAATATATTGTATACAATGACATGTTCGTACCGGAAAGACTAAAAACGTGACATCTTCTTTAAAAAAAATACGTTATGCTTTACTTAATAGTTTTTATGCATTATTTCAATTGACATCAAGTTTTTGAATATGTTACTTCCATTGCGTTGTTATCAGGTCACTTTGAATATTTGTTGAAAATGACGTTTATACCTTTTGTAACAACATTTTGGTCCGTTGAAGAAAACATTTTAGGTCACAGCGTAATGTCACAAATCCGATGTTTAAGCATTGCAATTTGCATTTGGAAAGTGAAATTTGTGTCAAATACTAGAGAATTATATGAAAATAATCTAAAGTAATCGTCACTGTCGTTACACATGGATGAAATGATTAAAAAAACTCATAGGAACTCCTCTCCTTAAAAGGGGCAGTAGTACGTTTTAGGTGGAATATAAGGTGATGTCATGAAAATGAAAATGAATGGTTCCAATTGAAAGACAATGTATTTACACTAAACGAAGCAGTAATAAATCAAATATATAATGTGGAGTTCAGTCATGCGATTCTATTTTGTTTGAAAAATGAAGTAGAGGTGTTGGCCGCCATTGGATTTATGTGAATCTTTATAATTTGATCTCTGACTATGGATGATTTGTTTGCGTAATGAGATTTTTGACACCATCACAATACAATAAGCTTTAACACAAATTAAAATCAGTGAAAAAATGAAAATATAAATTTTAAAAAAAAACGTGCTTCTTCCCCTTTAAATACATTCAATATCATTTTCGAACTTTCAATATGTCACAATATTACATTTTCCAGTTCTACCACATCTGTTCCTCACGACTATTATTCAAAACGTTATGAAATATTTGTACGCAGTGATGACGTCAGGTAGGCACGTGTTTAGCAAGACAATTTAAACTGTTACGGAAACTTCCGATCCCACTTGTTATCGCCCTATCCTAACCATGTTTACAGAATTTAGAGACCTGGCCTCTATAAACCCCTAATGTTTATAACGCCCGAAGGTCCCACCACTTATTTACTTTGACTTAACCCTCTTGGTGTCATACTACCAGTCATGGGTTCTGCCAGTAATCCACTGCTTTCCTCTATTCTATAACCATTATGACGTTTATTGAGTTTGAAATGGTATGTTCTTTTAGCATTTCTGACTAAAATAAAGGTTTATTTCAACAACTGGCCAAAGTGCACTTAGAAATTATGCACATGTATATTTGTTATATATAAGACTTGTGATCTACCTTGAAATGATTATTAGTAAGACAAATCAAGGCACTAGATTTCCAATGTTCTCTTAATGTTCAGAAGTCAGACACGTGATCCAGTGCATTGGTTAGTTGAGCGCTATCTAAGTTCAGCAACATTGGACTCGGCCCGCCGGAATAATGGATTCCCTGGTTCATAGCTGGATAAGGTTTGATGTTGAAGGTCAGTTTCTTGCCCCATGCTCAGACACAAGTTTAAAATTTTCACCAAGCAGTACAGTTGGGCACCTGGTTTGGAATGATGTCAACTTGACAGTCAATGAGGCCATAAATCGACTTCCGGGTTGCAAAGTTCCGATTAATCTTGAAAAAGGAAACGATGTTTTCTTACACCAGGGTAAAAATGTATGTAATACTTTTTGTGTGCAGACAAGCGCAATCCTCATCATCATTTTAAATTCCATGCATAATTGACTTGTGGTTGACAAAGTACTTAGACCGCTAGGATAAGATTCCGGGAATGGTAACATAGAAATCGTGTTTAAATGTTTAACACTAAAATTTACCTCACGTTTGTTCTGATGTTTAGTGTAGAATAAAGCACCTTAACGTTTAATCCATGAGAGAAAGTACATATTTTTGTTTCAGTTCGTGACGTTGTTTCAAAGACTTTATTAATGCTTTTTTCAAAATAAAGTCATTTTGATGTTATGATGACAGAATCATTTGTAACCACCGTAACTTTTCAACCCTTAGTGTTCACTTGATCATATACGTCTGGTCTTGACTTATTGTGTAAGTTCCAACAAAGATATTAAATTACAGTTTCTAAATATCAGATTGTTATGTCGAAGTCTTACTAATAGAAACTGTTACCATTGTACTATCTAAACACATATATGTAGTTCTAGCGAAAAGCTTTTAGGCATTCGAAGAACCACCTCCCCTGATGCCAAAAGCCACATCTCTCGAGCATGGAAACAAACAACTCCCCAACGACTGTTAGTGTTTTTGTTTTTAATCCCATTTGCTGTATTTAATCTCAATGAACTTCCACTATCAGATAGGAAGGTCTTTAACGTTTGTCCATTTGTAGTTACTAATCAATGTTAACGCCCGATCGTCCCTCAATATCGTCCCTCAATTCTTCACGAAGCTATATTTTCAATACACAGGTCTTTAACCACTGACCATTTTGTAGTTCTAATCCCATGTAAACGCCCGAAGGTCTCTCAATTCCTTTTCTCTATTCTACATGAAGTTATTATTCCGAAACGCAGGTCTCTAACGAGTGGTCATGTTATCATTGATAATCCCCCTGGATTTCGCACCTGCCACTAGGTTCCCCTCAGCGTTCCTGATACCCCCCTAGCGTCCCTCCTAACCCCCGGGCTGTTGGGGGAGACAATAGTACCCATGGCCCCGGCGCGAGGCGCTAATCAGATGAAGACAGCATCTACAATAATTAAGAGGAAATCCTGCAAATAATCTCGTTTGTTTGTCCACACGTCAGCGTTCGCTCCGTTCTTCCGCCCCATTACATAGGCATAAACATGAAGACGAGGGAGAAATAAGGGTATGTGTATAAGGGGATAGAGAGAAAGAAGAGAAAAGCAAAATACCAATTACATAGGCATAAACAAGAAGATTGTGAGCAGAGGGGTATTTACACAAGGGGATAGAGAGAAGAAAAAGAAAAATCAAAATACCTATTACATAGGCATAAACAAAAAGATGAGGGAGAAATAAGGGTATGTTGATAGGGGATGGGGAGAAGAAAAGAAAAGAAAAGTACCCTTTACATACATGTAGGCATAAACAAGAAGATGATGATATTTGGGAGAAAGAAAGGTATGTTGATGAGGGGATAGAGCGAAGGAAGTGAAAGTGCAAAATACCCATTACATAGGCATTAACAAGAAGATTGTGAGCAGAGGGGTATATGTATAAGGGGATAGAGAGAAGAAAAAGAAAAAGAAAACTACCCATTACATAAGCATAAACAAGAAGATGATTATTATTGGGAGAAAGAAAGGTATATTGATGAGGGGATAGAGAGAAGGAAAAGAAAAATCAAAATACCCATTACAAAGGCATAAACAAGAAGACGATGGACAGAGGTAAAAAGAAGGATATGTTGATGAGGGGATAGAGAGAAGGAAGAGAAAAAGCAAAATACAATTTACATAGGCATAAACAACACACGGAAGCGATTGACAGAGGGAAAATGGTATGAAGAAATGAAGGGATGTAGAGAGGAAAGAGATGGAGCAAATGACAAGAAAAGGAAAGTAAACCCTATCGCAAAAACGCGAAAACAGAAAGAATTAGAAGAAGCCTTTTTAAAGATACGCCAATAGCCCTCTTGGCTTAATGGTCAAATATTTATACCTCGTTACCATTTAAGAAATCTTACAGTCGAAACACGGATCTGGACTCGAGTTTGTAACGTTCGTTTCTATTACACACATTCTTACACGAAGGGGCCTTTGGTAGTTTCATGCGATTGGTCACTCACGGTCACTGTTGGTCACTTTTAGCTACAGAGCACGAAATGTAACATGTATCGTCTTTGTTTGGTCAGATTGTGGTTCAGGATGTTTGTCGAGTTTTCTACAAGGTGATAAAGTCACAACGTCAAATATTGCTATTCAGCGTTGAGTCACGTACATGGCCGCCATCTTTGTCACGTGTCTTCCGGTACAATGCTGTTCCAAACACTTGTTGCGAATGAATTGGAGTTTTTGTTCTATGCTATTATTAAGCAAATTAATATTTTTCAATATTAACTAGTTTAAATAAAATTGAAGTATTTTAAGGAACTGTAACTGAACTCGTTAACATTTCCCTTATTTTCTTAATGCAGTTCTTCTGTATAAACTCGGATGAATTAGGAATTGAAAAATATCCTTAACATGTTTGTCCTCTTTTACTTTCAACAAAGAGTGTAACAGTCTGTTGATAAGAACCTTGCTCTTTCTATAACTCATACCCGGTAATAAATAAACACAAACAAACAAAAAGACTGACAGATTGTTTATTTAAGTCTCAACTCACATAAAATACACAGGAATAAACATTGTAGAATGACATAAAAATGAGCCACCCTTTACGGTTATGAGAGACACTATATTTTATAAAAACATAAACAACATAGGCCGTTATTACAATAATACAATATACATATGTACATACATAAGAGATGATAATGATAACAATGGTCAACTTATGATGCGCATATTTGCTACGAAGTTGTTCAAAACGCTACATATTAATACCCTTGTAATATCGGTGCCGCCGAAAGCGCAGTGAATTACGTACACCCTTAATTGCGGGTACCCATTCATACAGCATGGTTGACTGAGTGCAATGTGGATAAGTGCCTTGTCAAGGGATTCAACATAGAATGAGACCAAGGTCACAAATAAAGGTATTTACCCCCTTCCCCCCGGGATTCAAACCGGGGTCTCTGGCTTGAGAGGCCAGCACGCTAACCACTACACCACTGAGCTCTACTATATAACTCCAGGTATAACTAGCCATATAAAATAAGCCACCTTTTTTATGAAATATAAGAGAGCGGGTTGGTTCAGTCAGGTATGCTATTTACAGGTACGAACTGATTACATCTTCACCTGACAGGTAGAGGAACCCCGGTGATATAATGAGGTGATGCGGCGTTAAAATTTGACCCCAATGGTCACGTAATGATAAGCAGGGGTGACCTTTCAGATGCCGGACTGACCTTCGTAATATAAAATTGGTCATAAGGCACACACATCTATTATTACCAAGGTTATTCGTGGATTAAATTCATGCTTTTGATCTTGGAATATTTGATCTAATCCTCCTGGTTTGACCTGTATGGTCAGATAATGGTCACTAATGATGACCACTCGGGCAGCTGCTTGACCACCGAAGCTCTCAACTGGGTCTTGGTGTTGCGGCATCATGTTATTACCAGGGATTAATTTGGAGATTTTGTTTGATAAATCTTTAACTATGTTCTCCTTAATACCAAATAGGGCAAAGATGAGGTCGTCATATGATTAATTGGGATCAATTTTCATTTAACCTATAGATCTTAAGAATATTGCATTTATTCTATTTAATCAGGATTTTCATTCAGTGTAAAGGAGTAGGTTGATTCCACACTCGTGTTGAGCAATTTTGAAAGATGGACTATTGCAAATAAGCTATCAAGCTAGTGATGTAGATTGGAAGTCCACAAGTTACTCACTTTATACTTGTTTGATCAAATTGGCCTGCGACATTTAAAACGATAATGGTTGAAACATATTTGTTTAACAAGACACATATATTTTGGGGAATTGTTTTTCTTTTCTTAAGAATTGAAGCATTTACCTCCTCCATTCATCAGTGAATGTTTCAGAGGTTGTACATCTGAAATTATTTTATATATGATAATTACAATAAAATGAAAAAGTTTACTTTCGTGTTTTTATCCAAAAATAATGTTATACTAAATAACGTCGAACTCAAAGTTTGTTTAATTTTAATTCGAATCCAAGTGGATGTCTGATTTTCGAATGTTTTACATTCAGCATGAAGGAACAAACAACAAAGGTAAATATTTTCCTCCAGGATCGATCCAGTTAACTAAATACAACCATTACCATCCACAACACACACTCACCTGGTGTCAGGTATTCTGAAGGTAAATATACATGCTCTGTAAATGAGTATTGTGAGAGTAAGGTTCGGTTCTATTGGCTTCCATAAGCCTGGTGTTTTTGCATGTAGAAGTTTTGGTACCGAATTAGACTAACATATAGTCCCTATACAAAGAGCTCATGGCCATTTTTATTGTTTTAAATTTTGATTTTAAATAAAATAAAAAGGAGACCATAACAGCAATTGATTTTTTAAAAAAGGTGAGGCAACTAAACTTGCCAACATTTTCTAGACTTAAGAAGGCTCCTTTAATATTTTTGCTTTATGGTCTTGATGACAGACGAGGACAGAACCGTATTCGGCAAACTTTTTGCTTAACTAATCTAAGGAATCGCTAAATATCAAACCAAAAACTTAGCACTTGAATTTTAAAAGACATGCTTAGAAACTAAACATTGACAGGCTAGAATTAAACCATAATCCACCTATCTTGCTTTGGGCAGAGGGCAGATTTTGTGGCCTTAAAACCTGAGAAATGTACTCAATGCAAAAATAGCGTTGTCGCATCATGCCATTAAGTTTTTCACTATCGCAAACATTTGCGTAAAGTTGAATATACACTCAACCATAAGAAAGGTATGTCTCCTTAGGCATGTTCCAAATCCTTAATATTTCAACTACAACACAAAAACAACCCGTCACCCTTCTATATAAATACAATCACCACCAATCCAAAGTATCCTGTAATCAACCCCTAGAAACTTACTCATCATCTGGTGGCTATCCATAGCCATGTAGACAATCATATCTCAGCAAACCTTGACTACCACATTTAACATTCGTTTACAAAAAATATGTCATGCATACAATCATTTCACAGAATTGACAAACCTTTGGCGAGAAAAGCTCTTCCTCAAAACTTGGTTATCTTTGAAATCCTAATAAAGAGAAGGTAATATATCTTTAATTGAGATGTGCACGAAACTCGAACAAGGAGTGTACAGATACCAATCTAGGCATAGTGTAGTGTTGATGGTCTTCAATTACACCAATTATCATATCAATAACAATACTCTGTGTATCCATAAAAACTATCCGTCCAAAGTTTGCATCCCTTTGCAATGACAAGCCAGTCGCCACCAGTAGATACTGATCTTGGGATAAGTTGACTGTTAATATCTCCCATGTCACACCCATAGTAGGCCTCTCTCTGTCACTCACATGTCCTGTTTATTTTTCCCATTACAAGTATGCTTATCAATTCTTAGCAAATTCCCTTTTAAATAACAAAAAAAAATTCATCTCTGCATTTCTATTTACATTATAACCCTATATAATAAATATTTGGAAAGAGACATATTCATAAACAATAAATAAATAAGGACCTAAATAACAACCCTGTCAATACACACGAAAAGAAATATAGCATGTCACTTAAAACTAACTACCTCTATTCTCTACCCCTCAAGTTGTCCTTCTCATCGCGTGCGGAGGTAGCGTTACCCAAACTTGCCGCTCCCCCCCACACCCCGAATCCCCCCGAACCCCCTAGAATACCAGGGATACAGCGCATATCACCTGTACATCATCGTTTCCCATGGTCATCTATAACAGTAGCCCAATGTCAAGGAAGACACCCTCAAATCTGTAATTGTTGGTCAAAGAAGTCAGGACTCTTTCTTATAAGCTTACTTAGTCGTTGTGGAAAATTTGAGGGATTTGTTGGATTATCGACTGTCAAGACAACATCTTCTAGGTCATGATTATGGTCGGGAGGGATTGATATAACGAGTAGGTATTAACCTGGAGACACAAGGCTTAAAGCACGTGTGAAACTGAAGTAATGTTTCGTGTTGGTAGGCAATGAGCTTGTGGGAAATTTTTTAAAACTGTTATTTAAAATCGATTATTCTTGAAAAAAAACATCTTTTTTTTTAAGTTTTTCAGTAAAAATTTCATGAATTTGTTTTAAAGGGGCAGTAGCACGTTTTTAGGGGGGATATAAGGTAATGTCAGAAAAATGAAAATTAATGGTTCCAATTGAAAGACAATGCATTAAACCTAAATGGAGCAGTAATAATTAAAATATATAATGTAAAGTTTAGCCATGCAATTCCTTTTTCTTACACAAAATGAATTAAATGTGTTCACACAAAATGGCCGCCCATGGAATTTAGGTGAATCTTCATACTTTCCTCCCTGACTATGGATGATTGGTTTGTGTTATGAGATTTTTGACACAATCAAAATAATACATTTAGCATTAACATACAATTATCAGTGAAACATTTAAAATATAGAATTATCAAAAAAGTGCTACTACCCCTTTATGAAATGTGTAAATTACATATTGCTTACAAAAGTTCCATAATGATTCCCCATTTTTTAGAATATTTTATTTGAATATTAATAATGTTCCCAAGATGTATAAATACAGGTTCCTTAATTGTCGTATGTGACACTTACTATTATGATGAGATGTGTTATTGAACTTGAACAACCATAAAGACGACATTTGAATTCAATTGCAAATTTTACTTTCTAGTTAGTAAATACAATGTCACGATATAGCGACAACAAAAATCCACATCAGCGTCCAAAGTAGATATACGAATCATCATCGTCGTCGTCGTCGTCGTTATCATTATCATCATCATCATCATCATCATCATCATCATCTTATTCATCATCATCCATATCATCATCATAGCATCATCATTATCATCATCATCATCATCATCATCATCATCATCATCATCATATTCATCATCATCATATTCATCATATTCATCATATTCATCATATTCATCATCACACATCATAACCAACAATTGTATCATAACATATAGCATATCGTATCGTCCGAATACTGTCCTAGTTACGACGAAAGACATCACATTATAAACAGAATTTCAATGGATAGACCCACATAGCTCATAATTGCCTTTATCTTGGTAAACAACATCGCAAAACAAACACAAAACAAAATAAAAGATTACAGGGCCATTTTTAAGATTCAAATCTATCTGATACGATCAGCAAAAGAGCATTGCGACCCTCAGGGTGTTTGTAATGTCACTGTAACCTCACGCTGCTTCTCTCAGGTAAATACCTATATCACCTGTAATCATTGTGTCATCCTCACGTAAAGACAGGTATGTGACTGCCAATTACTGTATTAACGCTGCTCGCTTCAGGTAAAATTGAAGGTAACTCTGAAATTAGGGGTTTTGTTGGATTACTTAGTAGGAAGTTTTTTGTAGAACTATGATGAGGCTTTCTCTTGAAATACAGGTAATTTTGTAATTACAGATTGGATATAAGAGATTACCTACAACGTCATTTTGTCAAGAGATAAGTCCGTGTTATACCGATTGAATTAGTGAGTATTGTTGCCTGCCATGCTCTATAACGATGTAAACGTTTATCGATTAATCGATATTTCAAACAAGATATCGGATCGGAAGTTTTGCTTTGTTTGGGTATGACAATATAATGAATTTGTCCTTGCTTCTATTATATATTTACTAAAGGAATTGACAGCCTTGTTACGAAAAGAAATGACATTTCGTGTGTTTCATTTCGTCCATCGCCAAGTTATTGTAAATTTGATACGTGCAATCATCATTTGCTGAAACTCGTAAGGTTTTGCAATGGGAGATCTTTCATGTTGATACGTATGACAACTGGGTAGTCGTCCATTGATGTTTTATGATGAGGCAAGTCAAACAGAAGAAAGGGCTGAATGGATACGATCTCATCTGTCATATTGATATTGACAAGTAAAGCGACTGGGCAGTTGCCCATTTAGTTTTTATGAACAGCAAAGTCAAACAATAAGTGAATGTATACGATCTCATATTTCAATAAAACAGACATTAGCTTTTGTTAAGACATTATCGTCATGTTTTGCCAAACGCAACCATCTTCTTAGGCTTGGAAAGATTATTAAATTTTACGTTACTTTCATCGTACAATGTTACTGAAAAGTCAGCTAATATTCTTTAAAAAAACAATGTTCATCTTCACGTCTAGGAGCAAAATATCTAAAAAGCTGAATCCTTGTGTAGGGACTCCTTAGCTAATGATGATTATTATAAACAGAATTGGTGATCCTGTGATCTATTATAAGAGTCATGAAGGGGAACATGAATTTGTGATTCTGTGATTCCCATATGATAACCATGTGACCATTTTTTATAAATTAAAAACTGTCATGATGAGCTACATCAATGTCTCTATATTTGTATGTTTCTCTACGGATTCCATGTCTTGGGCAATGTGTGTATTTATTATGCTGACTAAACGAACGCCTTGTACTTGGATACATACCATTTCCACTATATATTGAAGGTAAAAATGAGAAAGTACTATTCCCACTATGTATTGAAGGTAAAGGTGAGAAAATGTGCAAATCTTTTATTGGGTTTCACATTTCTTCGATAAAATATTACGGTAGTTAAAGATGGTCGACAATTCAAATATCAGTCGTTAAATTCAGTTTTATATTTTGAACAGCAGTGAATATCTCTCTTGATATAATCTTTTTTTTCTTTGAAACTTCAAAAGTATCGATCTATTTCATTATCAGCTACGAGTACTAAAATTGACCGTGAAATATGATACTTCATTTAATACTTTCGATAAAATATTTGACTCCTTTGCCAGCTCAATCGGTTTAAGTTATAACGAAAAGGCATTTTTTCAACAATCTTTATATGTATCCCTTGGAATGTTATCGACATTTTCATTGCATTGTTTTGAGTTAAATTCACTAAAGTTATTTCATTCAATCTTGATATTAACAGAAAAAGTTTTAAAAAAACGTTATGGTTCTTCGCCTAGGTGCTAATTTGGAAGTACATTTTGTCGTTAAAATCTGAGTGGTAATTCAAATGTCACTTTATTTCCCAGGATATATGGTTGTTCTGGAGCAGTTCGTTTTTCTATGTAAATGACTATAGCCTCCAAACCGTGCTATATGAAACATCCACAGAAAACAATAATGTTAATATGAATATCGTGAAGTCCCTTTATCATTATATCAAAAAGACTAAACGCTTTGACAAATTAATACAGTTTAACCAAAAGTGTATTGATATGAAACTGCAAAGGAATAGGAATATGTTAAAAGGTATAATAAAGATTGACTACAATTACATTGTCTTAATTTGTAAATTGTTTTATTCAGTTCTTGTGCATGTATTTGTATGTATCATATTTTGTAGTTGTATGTCCTGGTGAGGCATTAAAAGGGGGGGGGGGGGGTAGAACGTTTTTAGGGGGAATATAAAGTGATGTCAGGAAAATGAAAATTAATGGTTCAAATTGAAAGAAAATGTATTTAAACTAAATGGAGAAGTAATAATGCAAACATATAATGTAAAGTTTAGCTATCCAAATCCTTTTCCTTACACAAAATGAATTAAAGGTGTTCACACAAAA
The DNA here is from genome assembly GCA_916613615.1 of Steromphala cineraria. NCBI lineage: Eukaryota > Metazoa > Mollusca > Gastropoda > Trochida > Trochidae > Steromphala > Steromphala cineraria. The sequence continues at coordinate 17,542,402 of OU744735.1, read as the reverse complement.
TGGTCGCCAATGGATTTTATGTGAATCTTCATACCTTGTCCTCTGACTATGGATGCTTGGCTTGTGTAATGAGATTTTTGACACTATCAAAATAATATATTAAGCATTAAAGTACAATTATCATTGAACCATTTTACAATATAAAATTATCAAAAAACGTGCTACTGTTCCTTTAATATAAGCAGAGTTTTGCTTGTTTGTCGAACCAGATTTCTTCGGGAAATAAAAATATGTTTAAACCATCTGGTGTCAACTTATCGAATGACAGCCGAGAACAGTTTGTCAAACCTTAAATATCACTAAAACATAATTGTATTTATTATGAATTACAATCGGTTGTATTCATTGACATGTCAGTGTATGTCAGTGATAGGAATTGTTGATTAAAAAACAAGACCAAAGATTTATATTTCTGATGTTATCTCAATTGGGCATGCAAATGTTCCCTTGGTATGCAATAAAGATAGATAGAGACGTTTATTCTTCGCTTAGTATCGCGAAGTGGTCTTCATCAAAGACAATCAATAAAACTTAAAACTGTCAACATTTTACGTTCCAAACGTTATGGTGCTAATTAAGTGTGAAATGTTATGATGAACATTTCATCCATATAAAGTCGACAATGAGGTTATCTTTTGACCTTTTTATCTTTCATTTCAGAACTCTGGATTTGTTAGACAAATAGTGTGCAAAAGGATACTAGGTGTTCATCGAAATATTGACAATAGACAATAACTCACTCATTGTAAAAACAATTGTTTTGAGAATTAAGTGAATTTAGTAATTTGTATCATAAAGAATATTTTCATGAAATTCAAATGATTCTCAGTGTATATAGTATTATACTACATCACCAAAGCCAAATCAAAGGTACGATAGCGGAACGCCATCGTCAAATATTCCAAAAGAATTTCAAGAATCTATTTTATTTTGAAAGGAAAATTATTTCAATTTATCAAAACAAATACATTGAATTTAACGTCTTAAAAATTGTCACAATACTAACAATAAATCCTTTTTGTTATTGACATAAAAAAAAAATGGATCGCCTCATCACGGCACTTTACGATCCTCTGTCTGAATATATGAGGAATACCCTCTATATAAATGTATTGGGTATACAAATGCAGAATACACAGACGTGTGGGCGCATTTAAGAAACGCTAAATTGGCAATTGTTGTCTCCTTAATGAATGAAAAGCCTTCCCAGAGCACAAAATAAGGTCATAAATCGAGCGCATGACACGGGACAGCTACAAAGGGGAGACAACCGGATTAACTGCCAAAAGATGCTTGCCACTAAAAATTGCAATAGGTCTCCTTATTTCTCGCGAGATTACGCAAATGTTGCATTGTGGGTTAGGACGAACAGACGCATGCGTGCCCAGAGTTAATCCCCACAGATTTTTCTTAGGTAATGTTACGAATTTCTTTCAGAAAAATAAACAATTACAAAATTTTCATCAATGGATTTTTCACACTTGCTTTACTTTTGAAGAAGATGCCTTTTGGTTTTCGAAGTGGTGTTTATTTATAGGGGTTGGTTTCATCTAATGAACATTAGCTTAATCCCAGACTAACTGAATGTCCAAACTTAAACACTTAGTTGTGATTTATAAACTTCCTTGTCAAGTGTCATCTATAAAGAAAAACAACAGACTTAAACGTGACCTCACATTTAGACTTGAATTTTTGTTCTCTATCCAATTGATAACACAACACGATAGCCCTAGAGAATAGTTCAAATATTCCTTTTCCATTCTTTTTATTACGTTTTTGTCTGTTTCAATTTCTTAAAAATATTTCCTCATCTCTTTCCATAAATGAATTATGAAATCAGCATGAAAGCGGAGGATAAAGGGTTCAAGTGGACTACAATATAATATGTGAAAATGCGAGGACATTTTGACTGATGTATATGTTTAAGCATACGTTTTGCCAGGGATATTATACTTCCCTGGTTTTGCGAAGGAAACCAACACTTATTTTAGGTCGAAGCTTTACCAAATTCAAATTCGTATGAAGTCAAAAACATAAAAATCTGTGTCCCCGTGTCTTAAAATTAGTAAATCTCTTATTATGTCATCTATATTAAGAAATTGGATCTCATATAGGAGCACGTTAAGCACAATAACGAGCATCAATATCTTATGACGTCACAATGCTAGTATATTAATTTTTCACGAAAAACTGTAAATGTTTTTGATTATTCAAGTAAGTATTCTTACTACAATGTATTGTTTTTTAAAAAGTTCAGAGTCTTTAATAATGGTAAATTTCATAACATATTGCATTACATTTCTACCTCAATATCAAATAACCTTACACATCTATTTTGATGTAAAGAAATTTGTAGTTCATTTAACCATACAAATCTCTTATAATTCTACAATTTCGAATATACTGACAATAATGTTGTGCATTCAAGAAATGATAGTATGAACTAATTGGTAATCCTACCAAATCGGATCCCTAACAATTCTACAATTAAATCAGCCCTACAACAATATTCATCTCTCATAATTCTACAATTTCAAATAATAGAACTACAAAGAAATCAGTGGTCAAAACTAATGATAACCTTTCCCTAAGTAGATCTCTAACAATTCTACAATTTCAAATAATCTGACTACAATGTCATGATTTCAAATAAAGTGGTCTTCTTAAGTAAAGATTACTTTAACAAAGTCAATCTCCAGCAATTCTTCCAAGTTTAACGAGCTGCTTACAATGTTACCATTTCAAAGTAATTGATGATCGAAACTATTGATTACTTTGAACAAAGTAAATCTCCATCAAATTCCACAATTTAAAGTAATCTGACTACAACGTTATGATTTCAAAGAAACTGATCGTGGAAACTAATGGCTGATAACAACAATGAAAATCTCTTACAATTCTACAAGTTCAAGTAACATGACCACAACGTTATGAATACCACTAGTTACCTATCCAATAATTCCTATTACGGTGCGGTATATTCCTGGGAAAAGCTTTTAACTGAAACATATATTTGCACGAGAGGATTAAGATATTAGCGTTTACTATAACATACGTTGTTCGGTTAGTCATTAAGAGCTTACCAACTGACAAGGCAATAAATCTAATAACGACTTAGAAAGAAAATGTAGATTTAGAATTCTTTCCCTCCTCCTCCTGTAAAACTGGACACAGATAACGGTCATTATTGGCCAGTTGCCACGCCCACCGGTGTTGTATGTAGGTATAATTGTAGGTATTTACCTGTGTGTACCTTTCCCTAAGGCTAATAAACCGTAAGGCACAACAGGGGGCTTATGGTAGCAAGTGGAACGGCGAACAGGTCCCCCAATTTCATAGAAATGCCACCAACGTTATTTCTTATAATGATCGTCTATTTGTCTCTGCGAATTGGTTAGGGCGATTGATATATTGAATTCTCGAAAACAGGTGAATCGTCATTGTACGTAAGTTAATCTAGGTATACACGTCTCTAAGATGCATGAAATGCTAAATGTTTTTGCAAATTCCTGGAATTTTTGTTTTGTCGATGTCGTAAATCAACCTGTATTGACATTTTAAAAGACACCTTAGTGAATCTAAGACTTTTGAAAACGCATTACTCCTAAATTACATATTTGGAGGTATATGAACAAACCTATGTGTTTTAGGAATGTCAGTCGTTGTGTGGTCCCATCTTAAAATGCCTTCATCTTCAAAAACAAAAATGGTGATTTGTATGTATCAGTATTCTTACTCACCTTCTCATGTAAATATACCCTTTGATTTAACATAAGATTTAAAAAGCAGGGACATAAACTTATTTTTAGTTCTATAATATGGGCTTGACAGGACGGCCTGGACTTAAGAATGTTAAACTTTAAGATCTCATAAATATATTTTTCCACTGATCAGACATCTGAAAGTTCATCTGATAACGTGTGATGCAAATGACAGATAGCGTGCTGTTTTAACTTACTATTGTTTTTTTATAAAGCGTTGACAAATATCAAAACTTTACAAGAACATGAACGTTATGTCATCAGTAATTGGAATGTGACACTTCTTTATTTCATCTATTCATTCTAAATATACCTTAAATGGTAGCGAAATATTCTTCTAATGTAGCATATGACGGATTTGGTGCGATTGAACGGATAGAAATAAGTCATGATGATTCAGTTGCAATTGACAACATAAATAATTTGGCAATTGCAAAGCATTGTGATGATTAAACTTTTTATAGGACCATACGATAAAAAACACGTGAGACATGTGGAAAAAAGAGTGAGCGAGTAAAAGAAACCTGAAAGATGATATGTTGTTTTCACAACTTAGTGTATTTCAGTAGGACGATAGTTATGAAGGCCCTGTTTTTGAATATCCATCAAATTTGGCATGTACGAAGCATGAAAAATATCAGAAATTGTGCTTATAAAGTGTTTATACATATCAATAATATCATATGACAAATAGCCAATCATAAATGGAACATCTACTATTGTGCTTTAGCCACCATTGACATTTTTAACTAATGTGCTATCGTGAAGAAATAATAATGTGACATACGTTGTTCTTATAATTCGCTATTGCATTTGGTAAGTAATTCGACAACTTGTATAGCAAATTTGCACATACACCATGACGTTTCACCGGTTTTTAAAGCGTCCAGTTAATGTGGCATATGCTGATATGACAGATATTGTTCTTATAAATTGTCTATTTCTTTTCGAAAAGAATCTATCGAAAATTAAAATTGCACATGAAACATTCACCTTCTATTGAAACGTCCATCTTATCTGCCATATGCGAAGCAAAACTAACATGACAGGTATTGTACTCTTCATAAACCTTTATGTCCATATCGTAGATCTACACTGGTCAGTCGACTGGCCAGTCAGGTGGTTGATGTGCATATCATGGTCAGTTTGAAATGGACAATGGGTCATTCCTATTCTCATCTTTAATCTACAGGTCAGGAATAGGTCAACTAACATTTTCTGCTGTGTGACCATCAAAATAATTTTAATGATTTTTGAAAAAATATCTTTAGTATTAGATTAACATTTTAGTGTTTTTAATAGAAACACTGCTTGGGATCTTGATAAATTGATTTTTATCGAAATTGGTCGTTTTAAAAATCATCCTGTGTGACAAAGCCTACTAAAGTTTATCAGAAAGTTGACCGTTAAAGGTCAATGAATCTGAAAAGAACGCAAATTGGGAGTTGAATCGAAAACAAGCACATCATCAAACCATAAGCTATTTAATCCAACGCCTGTGGTTTAAACGGTCATAAATAAAATGTCTTGAAAGTTTCACGTCAAGAAGATTTTGCTTGAATCAAATCATGATTTATGACAGCCAGTGAAATTGCGAAGAGCAATATTATTGTGGCTTGCTAAAGTGTCCATGCTTCAGAAGTCATATAGATGGATTTGGCATTGATAGAGTGATATATGATATGGGTTATCAATACAAGATAGACATGGTGTGTTATGATAAATACGACATATATGTTTATACATGCCAAATGGTTTATGCTTTTCGTTTTAAAAACTCATATGGATAAAATGATATATGATTTGTTGCCCATGCATGATGATGATTAGAATAATCAAGATATGGCTATAATATAGGGATCAAAGGAAACTTCTGAAACATATTATACCGATGAAAACATGATGATTTTATATATATATATATATATATATATATATATATGTAAGTACACAGGTTTTCTGCATGCAACTCGGAGTTTCACGCACACCTGTGTACTTACATATATGTATCTTTGCTCTACTCCACTGTATTGAGCTCTCTACATAGTGAAAGAATAACACATGTTTATATATATATATATATATATATATATATATATATATATACTGATATAGCTAAAGGAAATCTTTTTATAAAATCTAAAATGATTTTCGGACAAAATAAAATAAACTGTTTGTCTATATAATAACTTTCTATTTATGATCGGAATTCTTTCAACTTTATCCGTTAAAGAGACATATTGGAAATGTCACAGTATATATATTCGCCGGCAATTCCGATTTATTTCAAGAAAATAAAAGTTGTCATACTGTTCTTATAACTGACTACACGATTTTTTATCTTCAAAATCTTGTATTTTAGACAAATGATTATATCTTTTTCCTTCTGTATTTGCGAACATGATATGATTGATGCATTCACTGTTATATGATATAGTGAACATGATATAGTAAATATCAAACATGATTTATACATTCACTTATTTACGACATGACAATATATGTTATAAATCTTATAAACTTATACATTCACTGTTATACGATATAATGAACATGATATATGATATACCTTCTTTATACGAGTTGATATCTGATATACAGGTGAAACAGGATATATGCATCGGAGGTTCTCTTTATACGATAAACCCCTTAGGTGATATCTGATATCCTCAAAATCTATTGGTGTGAGTTTTGACATTTTCTGTAGAATATGTGCATGGTCACATCCTTAGTTATAATGACAATAATTATTGTTGATATGGTTTTTCTAATCATAATGGCAATGTTTAATGTTAAGATGATATCTTGCAAATAATTCACATTAAGCACATGTCAAAAGTGAAGATCTATTGATGAAATCAAGCTTTCCATCATTTTCAACAAAACATATTTGGCACATAGACGATATCTTTGTTAATATGCATATCAAGCAAATGTCAAGATAAATGCACGTGAGTATTCATTTGTTAATGTGTAGTTAAGGTATTTATATGGTCTTGACTGATGGATTGGAAATGTGTGTATATTGTATTTGTACCTCTCCAAAAGCAACTCCGGCAAAAAAAACGTAACCACATACATGTTCGTCTGATATTCCGAGGATTACGCTGACGTTAAGTGATGTAAATTATAGGTTACGTTGCAATTTGAGGAAAGACAATAATTATCTCATAAATACATCATTATGTGTTATTTCTTGCTAAAGAATCGATACTTATTTGTAGTCAAAATCCAAAATCTAAATACATCATTCTCGTGTTAAGGTTAGTTGTGTTTTATCCCGTCTACATTCCGAGGATTAAGCTATTTTTTTCGGTGTTAAGTGATGTAAATTATAGGTTACGTTGAAATTTGAGGAAATGCAATCATTATAATATAAATAATACAAATATATCATCTATTATTCCTTGCTTAAGAATCGATCAAAATCCAAAATCTAAATACATCATTCTCGTTTTAAGGTGAGTTGTGTTTTATCCTGTCTATAGTCCTCGGGTGTGGTTACTAATATCTTATACCTAATGATTGACTTCAGAAATGGTTACAGGTAAAACGTCACTTAGTGTTCAATGCATCAGCTCGTTGGAACATTTTGATTTGTGTTTGCACACAATTATATCTCTTAAATTTGAATTTTTAAGGGACAAAACATTATATAAAGTACTTCAAATTGTAAAGATTACGGGGTTAGATTGAATTACATTTTTATTCCTACGGGCATATATAGTTTGTCAACGTCTGGTTATCGTAATAAGATCAAACTTACTGACGTTACATCATCAATCAAGAAAGCATAACTCACGTATCTTTCCTTAGAAGTTGATAACTCTTTGTTCGAATGCAAACAATAAGGTTTTAAAGAATTCTTTCTTTCCCATTGTATAAAACTATAAGCGAATGCATATTATCGGACATGTGAAACATTTCAGAAACATAAATTATGGAATTTATATTCATATATACAGTACTGTCTTTGAATTAAACAACATGAAAAGGAAAAGAGAATTTTTGGATAAAACAGGTATTACCCGGAAATCCTATGTTTCCGTTTTGTTTTATTTATTTATTTGTGCATTTCATGTTAATCCAATACTTCTCATTATGATAATCATTTGTTTGTTTGTTTCACATGTGATCCACACCTGTCGATCAAGATCAAAGGGTTGATTACCCCCATTGCCACGTGACAACCATGCGCATTCAATGTTGCGGATGTATATCGTCATGCTTTATTTCTTACTTGACTGATCTCGATATAAACAACAACAAATCAAATTTAACTTCAAAGATGTATGACAGTTGTAAGATATTTATGTATTTCTGTTTATACCTGGTTTAACCACTCCTTTCAATGATTTCGATTGTGCCTTTGTGTAACGTGTGATTATGTTTGTCAATTTTAATGAGATTGTTTATTTCCTTATTTTAGAACCTTTGTCGAGGTGTTTATATCAATAACCTCTAGATTTATATTAGATTATCTTACATACACAAGATACGGAAAGAACATGGGGCCAGCGCATGTTCGTTTTTAAACAACGTGGGTGGCAAATGTGGCTTTGTGAAGTTTCTCTCTTTTTTATGGACATGTTTTACACGACAATAATAGCATTTTGTTCTCATCAAAGATGGGCCAAGCCTATCGGAGGAGCATAATGTAGTAGACTAAACCAAAACCAAATCATTTATCAATTCATATCTGGACAAGAAATTCTAACAAAGTTAATTACTTTCAATTAAAAGGGACATCAGATTTTTTAATACTTTATAGTTGTCTCTGATATTTTTTAGGTTTAGTATGCTTAATAATTTTATGGAATAATTATTCCATATTCTCTGTGTTAGCATAAAATCATAACAATGTTAATATATAAAACTGAAAATTGGTCTTATATAGTCTGATATCCAGACCTTAATCGAAAAGATTGATGAAGCCTTCTTAAATATATGAAAGTCTAGTTGCCTCAGCCTGAAATTGAGTATTGTTAAATAAAAAGAAACTCTTGATTTATTAAGAGACAATATGTCACTCAATAGGTTGACGCCTATGTAATTTAAGTCAAATATGAACACATTTTGCACCTCTCAAACTTAATGTATCCCTATAGTAGATAGAAATCTTGCCGTGAAGTATTGAAACATTCCTTTTGCATGGATAAGCATAACAGTTAAACATTATCTCAATAAGGAAAAGCCAGGTTAAAAGTTCAAACCATTTTGCATCAATAACGAAATAAATGATATTCATTATAAGGGGATTATTTCTTTTCATTCACTAAATTCTCTAAATCCACATCAGACGGTTGACTTCACTTTCTATATGTCTGGGCAGACCACGAGCCTACCACAATGTTTATACGATTTAACAAATTAGAGAGCACATGCTTGGGTAGAATGTCAATTTAGGATCGTGATTTAGATACTAATGCCTTTGCATGATTTCCTTATTAGGGAGCCTAAGTTATTGATGAAGATAATTATCTTATTAAATATGTTATAGAACACCACAGGGTTTGATATCTGTAAGATAAAATGACTTAGATTAGACATCGTTTGTGACATTCATATTTAGATTTCGTCATGGTCTTTATTATTGATTTCCTATTACGTATCCAGGTATATACTGTGATGTATTTTAAGAGCCGATATTCCTTCTATATGTACGGATTCCATACGTTGCGTTGTTTTAAGAGTACCCATGTTCGAGTCTTATAACTTTGTAGTGTAGGAATACAATAACCACTCATCAATCAATTCAATATAAGTATAACAAGTTGTGACAAGAAGGCAAATATTTATGCAACATCAAATAAACATGACGTTTCAACAAACATTTAGAATACTCATGAATTTAGCATATTCTCTTGTTTATAGGTTAATGACTGTTTGTATATAATGTTCTAACGAGTGTTTAATTTGAAAATGATACATTTATTTAATGTTTCAGTTTTAGATAAATTTCTGTTTAGGGTTTTCCTAACAAAGCTGTTTTGGTCGCAGTGCCCAGAAAAATCCCGTTTTTTAAAACATGCATTAAATTATGTTTTATTTTCAAAGGGGCAGTAGCACGTATTTTGATTATTTTATATATTAAATGTTTCACTGATAATTGTACGTTAAATTAACGTCCAAAATTTCATTACACAAACCGATCATCTATAGTCAGAGAACAAATTATGAAGATTCACATAAAAACCGTTGGATTCCATTTTGTGTGAACACCTTTAATTCATTTTGTGTAAGGAAAGGAATCCCAAAGCTAAACTTTACATTATATATTTGATTTATTACTGCTTTATTTAAATTAAATACATAGTCTTTCAATTGGAACCATTTTTTATTTTCATTTTCCTGACATCCCCTTATAAGGAACCAAATATTCTTGTTGCACTTTATCGACTTCTACAAATATAGATCTCATAGTTGAGTTGATGTCATAGATGTTGACGAGTAAAGTACAAACAATTTACACGTTATGATTTGTCAATGTTTTTGTAGATTTTGTGCCATACACCCAATGCTTGATATTAAATGCCTTTGCGTATCATGAGCTTTGTCATCGACCATCCTGATACATCAGCGTATTGTATACTCGGAGTTCCTCAAATACCCTCACATCTATAAGGCCCTAGTGCAGTGCAATTCGAGATCACCATGTCTGTTTTTCCTTCAAACACAGTGATAAGCAGTAGGATTCCACATCGGTAGTATTTTAACTTTAATTTAATATTTGATATAACATAAAAAGGGAGCCCTGAACAGTACTTTATTTCAGCTGTTGCATCTAGACTTTAAAAGGTACATTTAATTTTTCTTTTTTGGCTCTAATGTCTTAAAAAAGACTAGATATATCGGGATTTGATTATATACAATAAAATGCCTGAGTTAACAGTGGAATGCGTTGTAGAATTTACTTTAATGATCTGTTAAGAGAGGTTAACTGCAGGTTAATGCAGGTAAATACATACGCATGCACGTTTAATGACAATCTTTACTGAATCGTAAGTTTCTTAAGCAGTAGTTCCTGGATTAGATTCCTCATAAAAGATGTCTCAACTGCAATTTTGTCCATGTTGACTGTTCTTATTCTTTTGAATATCTTCCTGGTATGTGTGCTTGTTTGTTTTTGGATTCATTTTATGGTCAACATGGATATCTCAGATGTTCTTAAATAGTAGTTTAGGATTAGATTCCTAATAAAACGTATCCAAATAACAATACTTGCATACCTTCTTGGTAGTAAAAAGTTTCGTTCAAATATTTATGTCGTTTATGTTTGGTGGTATATTGAAACAGTGTATAAGATTTCTCGAATATTTATTTAGGGATTATCTCTCAATAAAACTACTCAAGTAACAATTTAGTGGCAAGGTATATAAAAACATACATTTAGTACGTCGTGTCCTTTTGTTGTTATGTTTATTGGTTTTGAAAAGTTCTCTTAATATTAGTACAATTGGCGTGTAATAGTCAGACGGTAACCCTAGGACTTTACTTATATAGGTATTTCTGGATTACAATCCTATAAATGTATTCAAATTAATACTTAAGTCTATGTTTTGGCTGTTTTATTCGCGAACATTTATATGTGTTTTATATTAGGATATTATTGATCGAGGATTTCATGAGAAATTCAAAGTGAAACAAATTCCAAAATTCATATTTTATTTGTTCTCATTTAACATTTAAATATTTTGGAAATTTCGCAACAATACGTTAAATCCATTCAACTTATAAATGTTTTATACAATGTATAAATAAAAATGTTCGAGTAATGAAGAACATATAACAAATAAGATAACATAACAATAGGCTACAGGTTAAAGTCAGTTTAGGTGACAATCGCATTAAAAATAATGCCAGAATGAGAAACTTTTTGACACTGACAGACTAAATACAAGTTCGACCCCTATCACGGTAAACCAAAACACGACAATAGGCTTAGAGAGACATCTCGTGACTAACCTCCTATATTCCCAAATTCCTTATCAACCGATGGATCAAATTATGATATAAAAGTTCTTTATCAAAACACCTGTCATCGAGGGCATCAGTATCAAGTTTAAGACTGAAATCCAAAGAACTCTATAATTAAAATTGATATCATATTCACAATTTCTTGACCTCTCTTCAATCATGTTAACGTTTAATGAAGAGGGTGGGGGTAACTTCAGTTATTAATGCATTACTATCAGGTGGTTAATTATAGGTAGGCGTCTAAATAAACGAAAGGGGCGTGGCGCTCGTCTACGTTGAAGAATAAAATGAAAAAGTTGATTCAAAATGACTATACCACATGATACTTGAAAACTTACTGACTCTATTAGTTTGCATGTACATTTAACTTTGCAAGTCTTTCGTACAAAGTAGGTTTTTAATAACAACGATGGGACACTAAAAGTAATGTGAATACTTAACACAAAACCGTTCTTTCAAGACAACATTACTGAAATGTTAAAAACAAGCTCTGAATAAACACTTTATCATAATTGCAATTCAAAATAATCTATGTATTAAGTTTCAAATATTTTTTCTCGCAACTTCAAGTTACTCAGTCACTGCTTCACAGTCCTATCCTGATACTTTTTTGGGGAAACGACATTTAAGAGGGCGCAGTGATGCATTCTATTCTTTGTCATTTTTTTAAATCTATAGAATAGCTTAAATGTTATCCTCACTAACATATTTGAGAGAAAGTGTGAAATAATTATGGAATAATCACATATGACAGTTAACATGAAAGTACTCTTGTATTTTGTTTCAATAAAAATAACCCAATAGGACTGTCCTTCTAATGAAAAGTTCCTCATTGGACTATCAGATATTGTATGTTCAATACCTTCAAGAAAGGTTAAACATACACGGCGAAAAACATCAACTTGAATTCAACAGGGCGATATTTTATCTCCTTTCTTATTCTGTGCTTTCGCAGATAAACAAGGACTTCCAATCAGGAACAAGTTTTGTTGAATCCGAATACGAGATAAAGTGAAACGTGAGTCGGTCCAATAATAGGGTCATACTCCTGACTCCTGCAATCTTTTTCTTAAGGTACTAATTAAATCTTTAACTGTCCCCTTCTGATCATTCCGTGAACCGATCTGTGTAATTTAATGGTTCAATAATAAGGCTGAGACGACATTTGAGTAGCCACATCGTAAGCTGGACTCAGTTTTATAGCCAGGGCTGTAAATCTTGCCTTGTTTTTAACTATAAAGATGCAAATACATCAACTTAATTAAGTACCTTTATATCATTTTATTCAAAATGGTACTCCTTAGACATCAGAATAGTATAACCTTCTTGTTTCCTGAAGTTGCATCTTTATGTTATGAAGGGAATGTGAAGAGCTTTTCATGGTTGCATATGTTTTTTAGAAAATATTATGTTACTTAAAACAAGTATAGATAAGATATATAAAACTTTTGACTTAAAAATTACTCAAAATAGAATGGGGTGAATGGTCCTAGCATTCCCTCGTCTGAGAAGACAATATATTTCCCAAAATTATTCTGTATTTCACAGCAGAATTACAGACAGAATTACTGATTTCAGTGTTATTCTATCTCTTGTTTTGTTCACGAAGAAGTCATAGAATATACACCTATCATATGATACATAATATAAAAGTTGAGATAGTAGTAATTTACCGCACATTCAATATAATAGTAACGGGAAGAATTGTTGTAGCCCATGATTAACGGTGTCAATATTTTAAAGCCACCAAGATAAAGACGTGTTTATGGACTATGAGACGCTATCTGATGATAAACTTAACAATTATGCTATCACATGTTGGGTGTTCATTTTCGTCTAGAAAATTTTGACACAGACAGCGATGCAGCTGTCAATCAAGAACAATTGGGGTTCCACAAGGCGATATTTTACCTCCTATCTTTTTCTGTACTGCAGAAGATAAACACCGACTTTCCCAGGGTTTTATTGAATCAAAATCCAAGATTAAGCGAAACACGAGCCGGTTGAATGATCGGGTCAATCTCTTGAATCTGTTAATCTCTTTCTTAAGATCTGATTTAATTGTTAAACGGTCTTCTTTTTAGAAATTTGTTTTACTGATCCAAGCAACTCGACGGTTTAAGTGTTGGATACACTGACATCTGGGTAGTTGATCGTAAACTGAGCTCAGTTTTATGGCATGGCCTGTTAAACTGACTTTAGTGTAAGATTTGTCGGAACCGTTTAATCGTGTGGGGCTGAATGTTTTTGAAAGTTATATATATTCGACTGCAAATAAAATCTTATATTGATAATCTCTTGAGTTTGAACTGGCACATTTTCGAGGGGTTGTTTTTAAATGACAAGTGTTTGGTGTAAGAAAACATCATAACATGTCTATAACTGAAATAACTTGATGTAAGCGACTACATTAAATATCGAGCAAAAGTCTTTGAAGGCTTGAGGCGACAAATAATAAAAGGGACTTTTCTTACTTCACCAAAATGTAGCGATGTTCAATACATAAAACTGTAAAAACAGAAATGTTACATTAATACAATGTAATACTTGTGTTTTAGTGTTATCCTCTATATATCGATTGAGATTATATCGGATATGAGAACCTTGTTAAATTAACCCTATGCCTTTACAAACAATTCCTTACAGAGGTGTAAACAGTCTAGGCTAGATATTCATGGGTGTTTGTTTCATATATCTTTAAAGAGGAATGTCCTTCGATTTTGTTTTTCATAGTATCACTAACATTTAACATGCCCTTTAAAAGGTTCTGTAGACAGCACAGGCTGACGTTGTTATAATCATGAATCAATAACATAACTGGATAGAAAGGAAAATACAAATCTACCAACATGAACACCATCCTTTAAAGTTGTTTTTCACAAATACCGCCAACATTACAAACTAAAACGATGTAGTCGTCATGTTGTTATAATAATGTATGAATATAATAAAGTAAAAACGGGATTGGCTCCCAAACCTTTTTTCCATAATTTTAACATTGATCCGACCCTTTAAAGGGACAGTAGCACGTTTATAGGGGGGAATATAGGGTGATGACAGGAAAATGAACATTAATGGTTCCAATTGAAAGACAATGTATTCAAACTAAATGGAGTAGTAATAATTGAAATATATATATGGTTTGTGTAATGAGATTTTTGACAGTGTCAGAATAATACATTTAGCTTTAACTTGTAGTAATCAGTGAAAAATATAAAATATAAAATTATCAAAAAACGTGCTACTGCCCCTTTAAGGGGACTGTAAAACCCTAGGCTTAACATTGGTACAGTCATGTATCAACAAAAGTCATGTATAAAGACATTCTCTCCCCACAGAGGCAGATCAAGTCAAGAAATGTTGATACAGCCTCTGTTATATTACGCCGAATTTGCGGGATAGAATGGGAGACGCCTGATAAGAGGCAATCAAAGTTAGTTGTGCAATCAGCGACGCTGTTCTTAAATCACCATGATGGCAAATTAATTGTGAATTGAACCACCCTTTCCATGCGAGAAGCATTGTCATTTGCTAAAGAAATTCAAATGGATTGTGGTGCAAATTTGTCCGCTAGGAGAAACAGCCTGAACCCAGGGATTTCGGCGTAATATAACAGAGGCTGTATCAGCATTTCCTGACTTGATCTGCCTCTGTGGGGAGAGAATGGTATAAAGACGTATTACTCAAATATCGTTTCCACAAAAACATCCAGATATAACCGTCCCTTTAAGGGGCACTGCGAACCAACCAAAGCTTAAACTGACCGACAGATGGACAGCACCGGTCAAGGAGATTATAGAGCCCGACACGTGGCTTATTTTTTATTCGCGTGCCGGCTTACCTGGGATTAGGGAAAAATGAAACTGATTAAAGGTGTGATATCCGTAACGCCCTTCTCGTTTCAAAAAATGAATTAAATAGTTGACTCCTTTGAAGTGTGAACGTGTTGTAGGTATATGAGTGCTCAAGTATTCCCTCCACTATATATTAGATAGATAATACCTATGTTACTCGTGTTCTAGTAGTTTTATTGTAATTCGTTGACAGATGTTTCAAGTCATAAATAAGATTTAATCTTTATTTATATTTGTTGAACACGTTTTATTTAACGATCGACGGTTTCTCTATCTATTGTTGACAGGTAGTTGAGGCGAAAGTTTTTGTAATCCTTTACAACACAATGTTGGGGCTTACAAATTAGATTTATAGGTATTCGTATTTGTTTATGTGTGTTTGCAATTTTTTCACAATCCATTGTAAATTCTCCTTGGTTTACCAATTCAGTACAAAACTCTGATAAGCAGTTTGCAGCTGCCATTCAGCTTTTAGTACTCCGATTCTTTCTCTTATAATGTTTATTGAGCTCATGAAATAAATCCTCTTTGTAAATCATGTAGAGGTCTCTGAAATGAAACTATAACCTAAATCAACGTTTTATTATTAAAAGAGAAACTAGCTCACTTAAGCTGTTCATTTTCAGAAACGGCAGTGCTATAATAATATTTGCATCGGTCTTTAAATATATTTTGTTTCAGGGGCTGTTAGATAGACTTTCACTCATGCAACTATCTTGGATATGCTGTTTTTCACGTTTCAGATGTTTATTCAAATTTTGTTTACATGTTTGTATATTAATCAACATATTCGTTTGAAGGTGTTATATACTGCTCCGTACCTGTCACCAACTAATATTTATTGTTGATATAGAATACCAGAATATATAGAGATAGTGGTATTATTATAAAGTGAAATTATGGATATTCAAAACAATTGTTGTTTAAATTCCGATGTGTATATTTCTCTTTTAAATAGATTTGCATATATACATTTAAGCGGTTCAGAGTAAGATTGATTTATTTTGTTGTTATTCCTAAGTAGAAAAGATCTTCATCTCTATCACCGTTGCAATGTTTGAAAGTAAAACAATAGACAGATAATGTAACATGACATGTTTTATTCGATAATTACACGAGTGCAGCTGACTAAATTTTCAGGTCATTTTTATTTTAAGGAAGTTGCCATGATTGTACTGGTAGTACGTCTCTACGCGTGTACATAATCATACTGAACACTCTAATAAAACATTAGTTATATTCCATAGTTGCTTTTTCTCTGGTCCACATTTCGTAATATTTGGTTCTTAGGAAATCGCAATAAGCCTAAGGCCCACAAGTACCTATAGGCCAAACAACAACCAATCCATAATTACTATTCATGTGTAAAAACGTTTCTTTTTCATAAAATTATCGTATTGCAAAAGATAATATTTGATATCCATAAAACTTAAATAAGAATCTGTCTCATGGCTTAAGTATTGCAATACAACAACTCATTCAATAGGGTTTCATTGGCAAGGATATGCCGATAACAGATTGAATCTAAATGATAAATTGGTTCCCATATTTTACAAAACGTCAAATCTTGCTCTAATTTGGCTTTTAAAATTCTCCAGACGTGTGAATGTTCCTTGATTTTATCAACAGCATTATCTCGCCCTTCTATCGTCTGGGGTCAGTATCCGTAATTATCATGGTTGCGTTTATCCGAATGATTGACATTCATATTGTCATGATTGAATTTCAGACCCCGACTGCGCCGCCATCTTGGACTCCATTAGCGCCACCTAAAACGAAGGGTTATCTCCCTTGACTGTCAAACACGTTTAGCCGAGTAATTTTATCAATGGTGCTATCGCACGTATTCAAATGGAAGCTCATTAACCAATCAACTAATTAGACCCAAATATTCTTTCCCGCCAGGAAGATGCGCCGTCAATATTTGCTGATCATGTCGTCTGTCTCCCAGCTTGATCGTCTGCTGGTTATAATGATCGTCTGCTCTGCAAAATGGAGACTGACCTGTTGAAATGAACTAGTTGACTGACAGAAACAGTTGTAGGGCTTGATTTGAGTGGCATTCGGGTCACTGGACTGGTGGTGTAACTAGTGAGGATTGTCAAAATCGAAAAAAAAATCCAAAAGTCACGTTTGTTTATCATTTGACCGTGGTCTCCTAGGATCAATTATGATTATTACTTTTTCATCAATAAATGGCCATTTAACATCATTATTATATGACTTCAAATGTGGAACAACTACCCTTTGCGATAATCCAATAAATGATTAAAAACGAAACCTTTATAACCGACAGCAGTTATAATATATAGATTTGAAGTAAAGTTGTCTGGACATTTCAACGCTCTGCTCCCGTTCATAATACCTGACTGACCGAGACTGCCTCTTCAGCAAAACTATGCATGGAATATTCTTCCAGTGAACATCACATTTGTTGACTCAATAAGAACATGGAACTTTTGTTTATTGTTTATTGTGTCCAACACTCAGACTGTGTTAAATAATATTTTGACATTTATATAACCTGATGAAAAAAAGTCTAGATCTGAAGTGAGCTGGAAAAGCGATTTCTCTGAGCCTCGTATATTATATTTGACGAATTCGTTTGAGAAATATTTTTCAGAGGCTGAATACTGGTCTTGTCTTTATTCAACGACTGGATATGTATTGGCAAAGTGTCATAAAACGTGATTGACATCTCCTGGGGAATAAGTTATGGGGCAAAGTTTGTTTTGGGGGGATCTCAGCAGGACAACGTCTGGTCCCTCCCTGAGGTGCGATATAGACAGATAGATGAGATGATATACACGTTGTCTGATAGGAAGTCAGCAGGGCGCATGCGCGATGCCAGTGTCAGTTCACGGGATTCTGGCTGGCATCACAGCAAAGTTATGAAGACACGTGTAGAGTGCACGCTTAATTTGATCTGATTTGAGTATTATAAGTTCCCGCTGCTTCTAAATCTTGATTATATTACACCATGTTTTGGTCAAGATTCCTTAGGATGTTTGCCTGATAACGTAATTAATTCGACAATTTCAGTTGCTCCAGTAATTCATCCGTACTAACTTTGCTCTTGGTCATTAAAGGGACACTCCTATAAGGGTATTTTTGTAGAAACGAGGATACAGTAATGCATTCTATTCTTTGTCAAATTGTTAAACCAGAAGAAATCAATTGTTGCCCTCACTAACATCAAATATATGAAAATAAGTGTGAAATAAACATGTAATAATCATATATGAGTATAATTGGGGAAGTACATTTAAATTTTGTTTCCACAAAAATATACCCATATAAGATTGTCCATTTAAATGAACTGACTGAAAAGATTTATATAATCAATTTCTTGTTTTGTTTCCTTCGTCTTAATTTTAAGAACGTGTTTCCGATATAGCTTTATATTTGTCTTAATTGTTTAAGAATGTAAAGTTTTCTTGAAAAATAACATTATCTTTAAAGCATTCATATGAACTACATGCACTGAAACTACCAGATGTTGTTCTAATTACTCAGAAAGAACAATACTAGTTCATGTCCTAGGGGTACCGCTTATTTGATACATATTATTCAAAAGTAAAGCAAGAGTTTGTGTATTAACTATTATGTTTCTATTAAAATAACTGTATTATCTGCTCGACCGAAATAGCCCATTGTACTATCATTTTATATTACCAGTGATAAACCATTCATATGACATTTTTCATAATTTGATGATAAATTGCATGTTGGCTTCATACATATAATCTACTACACAAGGTTTTAACAATGAATTGTTTTGGGGGGTTTCAGTATTTCTAAAAAACTATGCCCCTACAAAAGTGTGATGTTCAAAGCACAAATACACACAAATGTTATTTTTACTCTTTAATCAAAACTAACACGACTTCTTTAATCAACTGGATAAAGACTCAAAGAATGTCTAGATACTCTAGCAGAAGTATAAACTTATATTCGGTCTCTGAGAACAATAATTTTCCAATAAGTTTTAATTTTCCTGATATATAAAAGAGCATCAGAAAAGTGGATATTTAAGATTAACCCAAATGACAATTGAAAAATTGGTTCTTGATAATATAGGGGTTTGTTAACAGGGTTGCATATTTTGAAGAATTCAAATAAACATAACGAGTTTTAAAAACTGAAGATGTTTCGAAGCAAAATTTTAAAAGTGGACTTTCGTTTGATAATAAGGAATGTAAACTCTTTGCATAAAGTCCAAAAGTCAAACGTATGGATTTAATCACACACCTGCTTAAATTAACTCCGAAACATTGTGTTAACAAATGGGAGGGTTGAATTTCATAATATTTCGCATACCAAAACATTATTTGCCCACCCACTAACAATCACGTGTGCGAGATCAAAGATAGAAATCCTTACGCAGACAAGTTTTAATCAATTCATTTGAATTTGTATTAAATAAAGCTGATCGCACGTCGTTTTTCTTATAAAGTAATATTGCACAACAACCTGTTGTCACGGGCCGCCTATTGTTGCACGTGCAAATCGTGAACTATTTTGATTCTAGTCACGTGACCCTGCGCATCAATAGTCCCTGAGTTAATCCGTGAAAAGCAAACAGAGTTCAAGTGCAAGTCATCAGGGGAATAGTATTTCCACATAACATTTTCCACGCGACTTATTACATCAAGGAAGCTGAATAACAGACGTCTGCTTGATTAAGTTTTGGCCAAGTCTTGTGTACCATGACAAATGGATGAAATCCTTCGTTAAAATCTAGCTGTGCGTAGCTTTACAAGCGATTTTACTTTTAACGGGTTGAGAAACGTGATTTTAAAATCGGAGATAAAGATTGTTTTATGTGTCACAATGTGCCATTTATTATTCAAATTTTTGATTTTCATAAAATGTGATGAACAGAAACGTCGTTTTTTCTTACTTTGCTGTAAAGGACGAAAATATATATATTCATTGATAAATCAAGGTCTTTTTCAACAGTCGGAATCGTTATAGTAAAACAGTCGTAAATCGTTACACTTATACGGATGTTTTACTACTAAAATTGTATTAATGTAATAACTTATTCATTTAATGAAAACTATTTAATATCTTCATTCACTATGAAGGTTGATAACGTATACTTGAAATTCAAATTTATGATTCTTATATAAAGGCGTACATAAGGTCCTATTCATGTCCTTGGTTTTGTCAAATACATCTGATAATAGCGACCCTATTAACTACGTCATAAAGATAAGAAAACTAATCACGTAAGAAGTAAGGAACTAGAAAGTCTAGATTTTCATCATATTTTGTTTTCAAGATATTATGATTTTAAGTGCTCTTTAAAAGTCATTATTTAAAAAAGTTCATACCCAAACACAACGTTGATGAATTGTCATCCAAATTAATTGAAACTGTGACTCATAAATACAATAAGTAAAAGAGTAAAGCTTAACACAATAATTTCTCACGCAACTTTCCAATTTATTAAAACTTTGTAAATATCCAGAGGAAATAGTTCCGCTCTAACTGCTAGCAACACAAAGCAAAGTTCCCTCCCCATCAATATCGCCATTTTTCATTCAAACCGAAAGTCACGTGCAAAGCGAAGCAGGTGCTAAACTTCCAATCCCTTAAGCAGTTATCTCCCTTTGGTGGTTAAATAAGGCGTCATATTCAATATACGTGTAGGGCATTAATATCCACCTGTTTGATTCATATCTCATACAAAAGGTTCATAATAATACCTGTTAAAACGGTTATTATTCATATCCGTGGCGGGATGTCCTTTTTAAATATCGGGGGGAATAAATGTCACAAGTTGTACGTGTCAGTTTGCGTAGGTATATATTTTCCCTAGTCCTATGACGCGAACATCAAGATAAATCTCTTGGGAAATTTTTTTGATAATCCTTAGGCTTTGCAATATTAATATGTATTGTAGTTATTTACTCTTTGGAACAATTTCGACTCAATTATTTCATAATCGCTATATTTGTTCGTCTAGGCGTAACAAACAATTTATATCTGAAGTCAAATAGTATCTATTTTTTTTATACAAGAAGTTCAACGATGTTAAATATTCTTTTAAAGCAAATCGGAAAGTGGAAAGTGGTAAGTTCGGCGTATATATTAAAAAAATATAGTCATATAAGTCACCCCACTCAAAAACTGTGTATGCGCTAAAGTATACCAACACTCTGCAGTCGATAAATTTCGGTGATTATTCCAATATTAACGAAAATCTCCATCATCGAATTTTCCATTGTTTTACAAGAGTTTAACATCAGTGTAAAGCCGCAGTGCAGTGCAGTCATTTAGAAACAAATTACCTGTTATAAAATAGTAATTACAATTCAGGTATTTCGAACACCTGGTCTTGACAACGCACCGTTTGACATCAAAACCCATCATTAATTCTCTGATTATGTTTAATAGCTTGCCTAATACCCTCACGACAAATAAACTGGAATTTACCTGCCAATTAATACGTTCAAATCAATCAATGTTAGAAAAACTCTCGATATCAAAGTTTATTGCCTGTAAATGATATTATTTCAAACGTCATAAACACATTTTATGATTTGGGTGAGGCACACTTAGTCCGTGCATTTCATGCATCGGCTCGCTTGTTTACATTAAAAGCACGTGCCGCACGTGCCACGCACCCTGTTTTTAATCGCTTATCTCAAAATCGCGAAAAGTTTTCAAGTACTAGTATTGTCGCCGAAAATCTACTTCAAATGACAAAGGAAATCAAGTTATTATGTGTAGATGACATCACACCCATTTTATATTAGATATGAATCATGACTGAATACGAAATAATATTTTCTATGAATTTGACTTGTCAAGAATTGAATACAATATCATTTCTCTAGTCGCATCGGAATTTTGAAAATACAACAAATTGCTATACTTACCGGCAGGTGTGGACTAAATTGCTATAATTTGTCGTGTGATAAATAGCTTTTTTAATACCATATGCGGACAAAGCTCGTGACTCTAATTAACATTGTGTAGGGAGGAGCATTATGACAATTATGGCTCATTAATCATGTTCAAAACATATTTTTGATATTATCAAAAAAGTCATCTCTTTGGTCAACCAGATTTTCGTAAGGAGAATTTGTTTTCTCTTTGAATAGACTAAGCCTTTTATCTCAAAACATCTGCACTTTGGTAAATCTTTGTGATTAAAACTGACCTTAATCTAGAAAATTATGATTTTCTTTATGCTTTATTATCAAGCCAGATATGCAAAGGAAATAACTTTTTGATCTTTATATCATTATATTATTTTAAAAGCTTCTTTCTAAATCTAAACATCGTTAGCTCGATATTCTATTTAAATCAATCCTTGAACAAATGCTCAAGTGTATAGCAGTATGCCAAAACATGCCTTTAATTTGAAATATGTACCGTATTTTAGAATAGGTTCATTCAATCATATGTACGCTAAATGTCACAACTCTCCATCAGTAACTTGTATTAAAGGGGACAGTAGCACTTTTCTTTCTTTTTTTTATTTTCAATGTGTCACTGATAATTGTACAGCTTTAATGGGCTCCTTTCTCATTTTATATTAAATAATCACAATTAGATATATTTTCATTTCAGAAACTAAAATTGAGACTAATCACACCCTTAAAGGGGTAGTAGCACCTTTTTGGAAAATTATATATTTTCAATTTTACATATAATTGTACGTTAATGCTAAATGTATTATTTTGACAGTGTCAAAAAATCTCATCACAAAAACCAATCATCCTTAGTCTGAGAACAAATAATAAAGATTCACATAAAGTACATTGGCGGTCATGTTTGTGTGAACACCTTAAATCCATTTTGTGTAAGAGAAAGGAATCGCATGGCTGAACTTTACATTATATATTTGATTTATTACTGCTTTATTTAGTTTGAATACATTGTCTTTCAATTGGATTTTCCTGGCATAACCTTATCTTCCAACTAAAAACGTGCTACTGCCCCTTTAAAACTAAAAATAAGCGTCAATCGTACACTGACTATTTAGAGTATGCTGGTTTTAGATAACAATTTTAAAGAATTCGGCTATCCATGTTAGTTAATCTGAAACCAATAAAAGAGACAAATTGGCAACAATTGTTTTTCTTTCTTGTTAATTAGGTAAACAACGTCCAAATTTACAACCCAAGTGTCAATTTTAGTAGCTGGACGAACGTCATAAGGTTCTAATTGGCATGTCACAATTAGCAAGCAATTAATTAGTTTTTATTCTGTGTGCACTAACAATCAAATTGGCACAATAATGAAGGAAGTTATGTCACCCATGGGAATTGAAACTGCGCTAAGTGAAAGATTTAGGACATTTTACTTCATTATTGCTCCACAATGGAGCCATTATAAATTCCACACTTAGCTAATAACTCAACAAAGCGAGCACTTTAGTGTAACACAAGAATGATACCAATTTTAAAGGGACAGTAGCACGTTTTTCGGGGGAAAATAAGGTTATGTCAGGAAAATGAAAATTAATTGTTCCACTTAAAAGTGTATTTAAACTAAATGGAGCAGTAATAATACAAATATATATCGTAAAATTTAGCCATGCGATTCCTTTTTCTTACACAAAATGAATTAAAGGTGTTCACACAAAATGGCCGCCAATGGATTTTAGGTTAATCTTCAAACTTTATTCTCTGACTATGAAGGATTGGCTTGTGTAATGAGATTTTTGACACTATCAAAATAATACATTTAGCATTAACGTACAATTATCAGTGAAAAAGCATAAATATAAAATTATCAAAAAACGTTGCTGCCCCTTTAAAACTTCCAACATGGGTTGTAATATGAATAACGCAGTGAACGCAGTGAACTTTGAAGATGGTTTAAGATTTATATTTAACTTGGTAACGTATTGTCGTTTTGTGATATTGGGGTATCTTAATAGTTTTCTGTTAGGTTTTAATTCAGGTAAAATGTCTATGTTTTATTATAATTTTGCTGCATAGAGATAAGAGCAATGATAACCAATCTCTGGACAACAATAGACTGAGTTTTAGTCTCTGAAATCGAAGTATTGCAACTATCTAGTAAAAAAGAGAAAGAAGCCCGCTGAAGCTGTTTATTTTCCTGAAATAAGCTAAAGGTTGCAAAACTGCCCAAGCGGAGCTAAACAATAATTTACTCACTCATGGGATGTTCGATTGGCCTAACTAACCCTCAGTCTTTCATTTTTCGCATCAATAAACTGCCTTAAATTAGGTGACCTCTTTATAAAGATGACATTTTATCTTATGAAGGATACTCATTTAATGTGAGTCAGTGACTTTAAAGCTGAAACTGAAAGCTAAACTGAATATACAAGACACATTTGCCAATATTATATCAGTGTGCGGGCCAAAGCTATATTATAATGATATAAAGTATCATTATCAGTGAATAAATGGTATAAAATCACTTGGTAAATACTTTTTTGACGTATTATATAGTCCTACAATAATTTATTTTTATCACAATTGAAAAGGAGTGACCAATTTAATTAACAAAACCAAAATTCAGAGATCATGTTAAATACCACACTCGTTCCCTTTTAAACAGTCACGTTATCAAATTTCGAAGAGTGAAATTGTAAAGAGTATCAAATCCAGGCAAAATACAAAAGACACGAGCGTGGTATCTCACATTACACGAATGTTGATGTTTAATTAAGCACTTCATTAGTCTTAACAATCAGTGCTGTCATAAACCTTAACCAAGGTGGTATCTTATCTCCTTGGAGACAACGTTAGTGCCGTTGCTATGGCAACACAGGTGTCTCACCCATCCAAAAACTATCAAGACACCTCTGCCATAGGCAAACAGCTGAATGTATGTTAGATGGGCCGAATCAAGCTGACTTGCTAATCATTTGACATGATAAGATGACAGGGTGAAATTTACAACACTTATAAACCAAACAGACGCTAATTACAAGTGTTCATTACTGGTTGCTCATTAACGATGTTCCCACCGTTTAAATTTGAATGCTTGGTGAAATCACGTATCTTGTGATACGAATTCTCATAGATTTTGTTACGGAAATGCGAGATTGTATAGAAAAGCGTCCGATAACGTCATTTTATTCAAAAAGAGTAATTTTAGACTTGTAAGTGTTTTAATTAAATTTCTATATGTGACGTATCGTTTATGTATCTATTCTATCTATGTTTTTGAAGTTCAACTGTTTATGTACATTATGTATTTATCACAGTTATTCAAAAAACAACCTTATTTCCTCCCCCATATTCAATATTTAATGTATTCGTTATTTCGATATATTTACATGATATTAGAAATATTTCTCTTTCGCCAACGAAAGGCAGACTTTAAATAGTAATCGTATTTCTCACATTCAAAACGCATTTTTCCAAATAATTAATGACTGTTCATGGTAATGCTGGTAATCTATTTAACACTAATTTCTGAAAATCAATGTTCTAAAAAACTTCCTTTTTTCCATACACGTCAGGTATGTCAAAAATATTCATGTCCCAATAAATCGAATAACATGTCCTTATGCGACCAAAAGGTCTTCAAAAACTCGAATTATATCCAGAAGTGTTCTTCAAACTCTTCAGATTGCTTTAACCTGAAAATCTGAAGGGTCGGCCCGGTTATTTGACTTACCGGACACAAGCTATTGTCTGGAGAAGACATGAAATAATGTGGAGGGCGTGGCCCTATAATCATGACACATGCCTTGTCCTTAGAGTGTTAAACTTGACATGATCTTAATAAAACCACTTTGACCAATTGACTTTGACATGGGTCGAATATTTGACAAACATCTAAAGTATTATGCTCGTGAACAGACGGATTTTATTGCTATTGTTGAAGTTAAGATCGAATTCTCGAAAGTTTGGATTTCAATGGGTTTGGATTTGATGACATCGAAATGATTTGCATAACATCAGCTGAAACCGATTGACAGATGATATTAAAGGGAATTTTGAAGTTAACTCTGTATGTTTATTACAAGAAGTTATAATTATTTTTTATTTCGAGACCAACTTACTTGTGAGATATTTATGTACTTATAAATATTGCATCATGCCCTCATAAGTGAAAGACTTATGGTCTGGTTTTTTTTCTGAATCTCATATTTTGTATCGTCTATATAAAAAACTATTTATGATGAAATCCATCTTAATACATACTTAAGTCAATGAAGCTTCTAAAATGATTCATTTGTAAAACAATGGAAACAAAAAGTTGAAATTGTAAATACAAATCTCTTTCTTTCTGTACATGTTCTTAAGATAACCTTTGAAAATAAACAAAGAAGAAGAAAACAACAACAAACAAAAAATCCGAATATGGTGAAATCAACTTCTAACTTCATGCATTCATCACACAAAGACATGCATACCTTGTCATCCCTACTCTATCACGACTCGTGTTCTTGTTTTAACATTAATCATCACGTCCTCATTTCACGGCGAGGAGTCTCACCTGTCATTCTCACCTGTCTCTAATTGAACGCTACAGGTAAACACAAATGAACACCGTTTTCTTTTGAAACGACTTCAGTAAGCACCAATTGCCCATGACGAACATTTTATTTTTCAACTTGGCTAATTTACATATTAGCAACTGCAAACTCAACCTGTAAGGTGGAGCCTTGTTTGACTATTTCAAATGACAGCTATTGAGTGCTCAGTTTACACATGCTATGCAGTTGACATTTGCTATTGTCGGTAGAAAACTAGAAATGATGTCAAGGAATGACCCTGGCTTCTTGTTTGTTTCAACTGACACCTATTTGAAAGCTCTGTTTACAGCTACGTTTCTCGACATGGGCTGTTGTCCCTAATGATTTCAAAAATAGTCCATGGTCAAACCAAGCGTTGTTTGTTTCTAAAAGCTTCAATTCGCAGTGGTCATTTTACATGTCAGTCGTCTTGAGTAAAGGTGTATTTTTCACCTGCTGAGGACGATTAATCAAGGTAACGCTCTTCCAAAAACACCTGTAAGTGTCATCTGTCTTGATTAATGAGCAAATGGAAAGACAGCGGAAGAAACTCGTACTGAACAACGGGTTCTATCGGAATGCGACTATTGACCTTGAAAGCAAACTTTTTCTTATTTGAAATAACACGATTTACCATGAAACCTAACACTGACTAACGGGTGACGCCTTCTAGTGAATGTATCCAATTTTTCAGTTTTGACGTGATGAGTGGATAATACAAGGTTAGTGTTTCCGTCCCTCGTTATTTATATGAATATCTGACTGACGTTGAGAGACTTTTAGATTAAGACAAGGTGACACCCTTCACAAGTCGTTGAAATGAAAAAGGTCTGTTTAAAATTCAAGGTTTTGTGGAAGGGACAAGAAAAGTAAATCGTTTCAAGAAAGTGTTAAACTGGCCTTTCGTAAAGGAAGAGAAAATGTATTAAAAGATAAATTAGTTCCACCATCTATTATGTATTTACTTCGTATAAATAATGTAAGCAGGGTTAACGGTCTAAATCTATCAATCCGGTTGATTGACGGCCAAGTTTCGACCAGCTTTGGTCAAATACATAATCTTAAAAAAATACTTTTTGTATTTTTCACTTTCCTGGAAAACGAATGGAAATGTATCAATAAATAATATAGATATTCAGTAAATGTCGAATGTATAACATTAGAGATAAAATTTACTGTACGTCTTTCTTTTAGAAAAAATTCACCCCGTAAACAAAAAGTGAGTAACGGTTCAAAACAGAATGCAACCATGCAGTAAAGTTTTCAAATAGAATTTATTAGTAAGAATGTAAATCACTTTAAATATATCATTCGATACATTCGTTTTCAATGTACCAATTCTATTCTTGATTTATACTAACTGTAATTTATCAATCCACGTGTAAAATGTCAAATCAAATTATATGGATCAGAATGTAAAAATCGTTATTTCTTGAAGATACTTATTTATCTTTTATTCAAATCTGATTTACGTTTATTTGAGTCAGTCATTAATGATTGATGATATACAAAAAGTCTTGAAAATGTCGAGTCGAATGATGACGATTAAAGTGTAAATCACTTTGTATAATGGCTACCCTTGAAAAGGTCCTTGTTTGCCGAAGAATGACCACTGATTAAGATGCACTGATATTGAAATGGAAGATGACAGATCCTTGAAGATGACAAAAGCCAAACTTCTTCATAAAGTACAGAATCTTTTGAAGACAATTTTGATTGAATGAACCACAAGGAACATAATGACAGGTTTTGTTGACGATTAAAAACTGCTATCAACCCTTGTTAAATCGTGAAGAAACCCTCATATCGCTTCGTTTCGTCTTAAGAAAACGTCTAAATTCTCCGTGAGAATCTTGGCCGGAGTCTTTTGACCACTGGTCAGTGTAGCGTCCGGAGCAAGTGACCCGTGAAGGGTAATGAAGATGGGCCTTGAGGTCAGAGGAGTTTGCGTTTTTAACCTTTGGGGTGGCCGTTTGATTTGACCATAACTGTCATCCACTGAGAAAAACTTGAAAAATACCAGTGACAGGCGTTAGGTTCTGTTTTTAAACCTCGGCTATGTATATATACCTCAACTCATCATCATACAATTAATAAATGACACGTCTACGTTCTCAGTTCATTCCTTGCATCAGACTATATGTGACAGGAAATCTACTTTAAAACATATTTATCTTGCGATATGGTGTTATGTTTTATCTAAACATTATCCTTGGAAAGATTTTGAACCTTTTCTGGGATGTGGCCCACTCTTCTGTTCATTAAAAACGATTTCTGCAATGATTTGTTATTGATGTTGTACAAAATTACAATAAAAATAACTCATAATGACTCAGATTGTCTTTGTAAAACCATCATAAATTAAAATATGGTTCAGATAAGAAATGAAAATCCTCTTGTAATATTGAACAAAAGTTAGGGATTCTAT
This sequence comes from Steromphala cineraria, assembly GCA_916613615.1. Lineage (NCBI taxonomy): Eukaryota > Metazoa > Mollusca > Gastropoda > Trochida > Trochidae > Steromphala > Steromphala cineraria. Next base: position 17,512,918 of record OU744735.1, on the reverse strand, counting down.
CAAATAAAAGTTCCAATTCCAATCATAACCTTTTCAAGCAGTCCCTATAACAAGGTACAATATCGCCCACTGTACAAAACATTCAATTTAGTTCACAATCCTTCAAACGGTTTCACAATCCATCAAACGGTTTCAAAATCCACCAAACGGTTTCTCTAAGAAGAAACGTCGCTATTTTAATTTATCAAAACTATCAAAAAGCTCCAAATTGAATAAACGTAAATGTAAACACCCCTGTCTCCGAAAGGCATCAAACCTGTTTTCTTAACGCTAGGATCCAAAGATTTCTCTCACAGAAGAAATGTCATTTCATTAAAATTTCCTGCGGCTTACATTGTTATTAGCACTTCATGTTATTAAGCCGGTATAAGCCATTCAGGTGTCTCGTGGTTTCTCGTGGTTTCACGTGGCTTTATTAACTTCATTATAGCATGACTCGGCCTCTAGACTGCCATGTTGCTTTGACTCTTGGTGTAAGAGTACCACGATACTTTGGCTTTTGATATGATGGTGTTATTATATTTTGACAGTTCTGATCCAGTGAATGCTGGGTACCCTTGACTTAAGACCGAGGTGTATTATTATAATTCAAGTTTTCATACGAGGTGGTCTGTTAGGTTTGACTTTAACTAATTTTGTTTGACAGCTTGGCACTTTTGTAAATTCATTTTAGAGTTTTGTTCAATGAATGTACACACTACTTGTTTTGATTTGTTAAATCTTCATTAACAAAATTTGTGCTAAACGTTGAACTTTCATATACTAATTAAAGTTAAACAAATATTTGTAAGAATTATTAATTTATTCCATGAAAAGACATATTGTTATACATGTATATTCCTAAGGAATTCATTTTTCGTCAACGGTATTGAACGTTTGAACTCATCTATTACGTTTTATATTGATATGTTTCAACATCTCACAGATGTTTCAGATGAAAATTAATTGTTGGAAACGATAGGACTTTTATAATATTTTACTAATTGTTTTCATTAACGTTATTCAAATGTCTATGTCAGTCTCGTGTTAATCAGCTAACGTATACCTTTGGATAGAAACATTTATCCTACCTCATTTTTGAACCTCGATCTCTGATTAGTCTACGTGACCCTGGATAAATACTGATATCACCCTCTTGAGCGGGGTATTAAATTATTTATACCCCGCCAAAAAAAGCATTAAAACGCAGATTGAGGGTCTTGAAATGTACAATGTATGTTCCCTCGAACACATCAAGGTTACTTTGAGCAAAGAATGATAAAACGCTCACACAGTTTTTCTTACTCTATTTATTTTCATGTTATATGCGTTATGTATAAAAATTCGGTAAGATAAATTTCTTATACCATATCTTAATGATATAACTAATATTATACAGGGGAAACCCTGTTTGTTCCTCATCCTCTTCACTGAGTACATAAATGAATACTCAAACAGTTCATGTGGAAGTATCATAAACATCCCTCATTTAAACATTCGGTGGACAGTAGATTTTATATTAGACAGAAGATGATGAAGTGTTTTCAACTTTTTTTAAATTCTCAGAGGTTAACATCTAGAAATTTTTATTCTCTTTTCTCATGGTTTCATTTGCAGTCTTCATGAAGGTAATAAAAAGTAAATGTTTGTTACATTTCCGTTGTTAAAAAACAAAAGAAGAAATAATAATTGCTCAGAGTTGGCCAAGTTGGTCACGGTTAATAGAATAATGAAATTGATACTTTACGCTCAATATTTACATGCATGCTTTAGATGTTCCTGCTGTTCAGATAAGCCTTAAAGTAATATACAAGTTCTTTGTATTCATTCTTATCAAAGAGAAAGAACATAAAAACTTATCAAAAACCATTTCCAATTCAAAAACAAATAGTATCATTTTGATCCAAACTTTTATCTTACTCATCCTTTCTTGTTAATTCTTGTGTGTTTTGATGGTTTGATTGTTTATTTCTTTTCCACATGTCACCGAGTCTAAACACATTCCTTTTTAATTTATTCACATGTGCACGGGAGGATTTACAAGCAAAACTTCATCTTAAGTTCAGAAGTGTAAATCAATTGCAATATCAAATAAAACCTATAATATAACCAATTCATTCAATCCATTCGTCCTATAATCCAGTGTGCATTCCAAAACACAAAAGCAAAAATGCATATGAAAACACCAAATCCTGCTTCAGGAGTGGTACCCTACTTCATAAGTGTTATCCAAATTGTAATGTTTTAATCAAAAATAATTCTCCAATGTTTTTCTCAAGGCACTAGAACACCCGTGAGTGTTTGTCCAGTACAAGACCAGTGGTCATGAGTGGTCAAGCCACGGACTGAAGTGGACAGTGGCCAAGGCAAGACGGTATTCAACACAACACAATGTGCTTGTGAAGAGAGACACTTGTCTCTCAGCATGTCTCTCCAGAAATCCACTTAACGTCACCTGGAGTTATTAAAAATAATTGGTTACCTGCCGTGTCCCCCATCAAGGTATGGAGAACAAGCCTCTACCCCCCCCCCCACATTGTCACACCTGTAATTATTGTAATAAACGTCTCCAGGTAGCCATAGCGTCGCGTCTTAATTAATGGAAGCGTATTGTTCATATAGTACCATGTGATGAGCACAGTGTTCTGATGAGAACAGAATAATGTCACCCCTTTTCTCCCTCCTCTCCTCTCCTCTCCCATTTCATAATTTTTCTCCCTCCCAGCGAATAGATTTTCTATACTCGGCTGAATGTTTACGGCCACCATAATTATTCAAACATTATATGGATCATCATTTAAGCAACATATGGAAATAGAGATTTATCACAGTGAATATAGATTATGAAGTATAGTCAATATTATCTCATCATGCTATGGTAACGAAACTATTATGTACTAAAAATATAAATCATTTAAAGAACTTGAGGTCTTTCATTAACAAAATGCTTAGATTACTTTTGTAATTCTCAGGTAAACCTGTCTAGTCACTTGTCATGTGTATAATTGCATAATTGATATGTATTATTCATATTTTCATGTCCCACCATTTAGTGATGGAGAAAAACATTTTGTCTGTGAGAATTTCTTTCAGTTTTCAACAAATGAGAATAAAAAAAGGACATTTCGTGGGTAATCAACTTCTTTCTTTTTCACAAGTTTGATGTTTCTTCTCTTTTTAAAATAATCAAAAGCCCTTATTTTACAGACGCATTTAAACGACAGATAGTGTCTAGCAAAGAATTGTTTAATTATATTTACTTGTGTGTTTCTGCATCAATGTCAACAATTCATGCCAGTGAATTCCTACCTGTCTCATTCACTATCATATAATTTTCTTGTAGGTAAAACATTGATATATACCAGTTCAGGTTATGCAGTATGATTCTGAAGTAGATCTCAAATGTGTCAGTAAGCATCTCAGATGGTGAAGCTTCACTGAACCACGACCACCTGTTTGACAGAAACATTTTTCAAAGATGTATGATAAAACTAATCCCCTAATCTGCTACCCACCTCTTCCACGCCCTTTGCCTTCACTTCAGCACAGGTGTGAACCCATGGGGTATCTTCCCATCCAAGTCAGACAACTCCAAGTTTAACTACATATGTCATGTAAAACTATTTGGTTTAAAACATTAAAAATACTACTGAATTTCCATTCGAAAATGAATCATTATAGCCATTTCCGATTTCAAAACTGTCCATTCTATCTCATCCTTCCCTTCTTTTAATCCAGGTGATACCCCTCCCCTCCCCTCTCACCTTAAAAATTAGGTATCTCAGGTAAAGCTTACAATACTTAAATGGTTCTGTTTTTCCATTTTTGCATCACTTAAGAATTTTCGAAATGCTTATGCCATACTTGTCAATGTCAGGCGAACTAACATGACTAAAGCAAATGTTTTGCCATACCTGTCCATTTCATGCGAATGTACATCACTTCTTTCAGCCCAGGTGTAAACTTAGGTACTTCAGTCGGACTAACCCTATGTTTGAGACTTTAAAATGATACCCTATGTCCACGCGTATATGAATCATTTCAACCTTTGTCTGTTCAAAACCTGATGTTTCTTTATCATCCCTGTTTTGTCATTCCAGGTGTGACCAGGTATCGCAGGTTAAGCGATTTGATGTAATACCTCAAAAAATATATTTTATGTCCATGCGTATAAGAATAATTTCACCCTATGTCTGTTCAAAACCTGATGTTTCTTTATCATCCCTGTTTTGTCAGGTGTGACCAGGTATCGCAGGTAGAGCGATTTGGTGTAATACCTCAAAAATGATATTGTTTTGTCTATGCGTATAAGAATAAGAAGCCGATGACCATTTCATACCTGTCCATACCATACCTCTCCAAACTGCTCCAATCCAACCCCCATCCCCCTCCCCCCCCCTACCCCCTCTCTCATTTTGGCCCAGGTGTGAACGTCTCTCAATTTGGTGTGCACGTCACTCCTCCAGCCTAAAATGATACTCTAAGGTCATTGTGTATATGAATCACTTAAACCAATTCCCTTCATACCTGTCCATTTCTATCTCTCTCCTATCTGTACCATTCCAACCCCCCCCCCCCCCCCCCCCCCCCTCCCCCCCGACTTCTTTCGCCCAGGTGTAAACCTCTTTCTCTCTCATGTAAAACAATTTGTTCAGGACCTAAAACGATACTCTCCTCTAAGGTCATTGTGTATATGAATCTTTAAAGCCAATGCCCATTTCCTACCTGTCCGTTTCTATCTCTCCCCACCCCCTTCTTTCAGTCCAGGTGTGAAGCCCAGGTACAGGTACACGTGTTGGCAGGTGAGAATGACAGGTGAGTACCTGCCGGACAGATGAGGACAATATGCCGACTGTTGCAGTGTCTTCAAGTGTTTCTTCTTTAGACACCTCTTGCCGGACATTTCCGTGATACAAAACGCTTTGAGTCATTTTGATAATTACTTTTTCTGCAGCAAAGGGAATTTGGGGCTGTGAGGGCTTGTCAAAGGTTCAAGAATTTCCAAAACAGCTGTTAAGTTTCTTGCTACATTCAGGTTTTGACGATTTTGAGAATCGACACAGATTCATTTTTTTAAAGTGTCATGGCATTCGAATCAAAAAGCTTCAAGGGTGGGGTTTTTTTGTAAGAGAGATTTTTGAACATATGTGAAAAGTTCAAGATTTACATTTAGGCCTAAGGCCTACACTTCGATGAGAAGCGTTTCTTTAATGAAATTTTTTAAATATCTAATTTGCATAATAAATCTTTTGTCGCCCAAAGGAAATTGCTCATATAAAGTGAATCATCAATTTAGAATATTTTTACATTACTCATCCACAGAGTGAATAAGAGGCTTAACAAACATTGATTTTAAAATTGTTTTATACGTTTAATTTTAATTATCTATGGTACCAGATCTCGAAGAATCATGCTTTGATATTTACAGAATTTTCTTAATAATTCTAAAGTTTTGTAAGAATGAATAAGTAAATTGGAGAACTATTGCGCCACCGGATTACGAAATCCTTGATACTAGATTATATGAAATTCGGTTTCTCATAGGAACTTGTCTTGCAATAAGATATTTATAAGTACTCTATCTAATAAGGTTCTTGAAATAGGCCTACTTGACTACTTAAAGGGGCAGTAGCACGTTTTTTGAGAATTTTATATTTTTAATTGTTCACTGATAATTGTAAGTAAATGATAAATGTATTACTTTAATAGCGTCAAAAATCTCATAATACAAACCAATCATCCATAGTCAGAGAACGAAATTTAAAGATTGACATAAAGTCCATTGGCCGCCATTTTTGTGTGAACACCTTTTATTCATTTTTATAAGAAAAGGGAATCGCATGGTTTAACTTTACACTTAATATTGGATATATTAATGCGTCGTTTAGTTTGATAACTTGACCTTTCAATTGGAATCATTTATTTTCAATTTCCTGACATCAACTTCTATTCCTCCTAAAAACGTGCTACTGCCCCTTTAAAGTACTTAATATATTTAAATTGAGTTCTAACATTTACTTGAGTACTTAAAATTATAAGTACACGATTATTTAAAATAAATTTCTGACAGTTCTGACAGTTACTTGATTATTTGAGATTAGGACTACAAATAGGGAATAATTGAAAGAAAGTTTCGAATAAGCACTACTGTAGTTATTTGTATTTATCTTTGAAGATCTTTCTAGTTAACAATATTTACATCTATTGAGTTCTTAAATCGTACTTTAGTATGTGCTGCTTAAACTATATATGGTAGATGTATTTGGACATTTAAATTTACGTCAGCTATTTCGTTTTCTTAATCTCAAAACGATAATCTTTTAACATCATTTGTGGTTCTATATTGATATCAGCGAAAAGATTTTTGGCTACAATGCGTTTAAAGGGCGATAATCATACAGATATTTTACGTGCGCTTCTACAACATCGAAATTCCCTCAAGCTCAAATAGATTTTTTTTTTAGGTTTAGGTTGTCAATTGGACCAGGGATGTTATAACACCTGTATTATACTTCCCTGATTGGACCATTCTCGTATTATATTTATTTTAAATAACTTACTTACTTATTTACCTTTTTAATGAAGTAGTTTTTTTCAAACGTCAGTTCATTCATTCATATTAGTCTTATGCACAGACCCTTGAGCATATAATTCACCCCATGGAAGCAAGTCTAGATCTGGACTGCTCTGAAATCTCCATTTGACTGAGGCTCCTTTTAAAAATTTAATAAAATAAGATTTTTACTTTAAAAATTTCAGAGACTAAATATAAGTCTATCATTCATATGTGTTCTCGTGATGAAAAAGAAGATTGTGCAAAACGCTCTGCCATTATCAACAACATGGCATTATTTTAATAATTTATAGGCAGCCATTCAATTCGAGCTGCTAATGGCAAATGAAGCACTCATAAAATATTTAAAATCCCTTTGATCTCTATGCACTGTCCCTTAAGTGTGTTTTACATATATCATAGATAGTCTTTACATTAAAAGAATGGTTGAGTGTTATTATATTACAGAAGGAAATTTGATTTACGTATTGAATACTGAGACAAAACAATTCCATCGTAAAACTATATATGTAACATAAAAGGCATATGATATATGATTTAACTTTATTTCTTTTTGTTTTAAAAAAAATATCTGTTCTTCTATCTCTTTAGTTCTAGAGATATATTACCTTGAAAAAACACTCCATGAAAAATATTCGACAATTTTGTCAAGGGTTTGTTTAACCTTGCCGTGTCTGCACTGAAGAATTGGTGGTGGTGTTTATTTGTGGAAGTTATATATTGACAAAAATTCAGATTATCAAAAATGAAAAACCTTTTTATTTCTTATTCTTTTTCACGTTATGAACAACCTTTACAATTTTTGTATTCTAAGAGATCAAAAATGATAAATGTGTAAGGTTATCATTCACTTAATAAATCATAGCATATGTAGAAAATTAACGTGTTTACAATTTGCTACTCACAATTCAGCGTTTTCATTAGAGTCAGGGACATAATTAAAAACCATAACAAATTGAGATCTAACATGGCGAAAGAACAACTTCCGGTGCAAACAGGTACCGGAGCGGAAGTAGGTTCTGTTTCCGGTTCTTCTGTAAATCCGTAGTCGTAGTCACCGCAAAACCCAGGAAGAACAGGTTCGGCTGGGATACCGCGTCTGGGAATAAAAGTTGAGGGTTTAATAGTTGTCTTTTTCAGAGTAATCTCATATCAGTTTCTCCTAAGCAGAGATATTATGGTATTTGCATGCAATGGGACGCGTGTCGCTTAGAAACAGCGTTGGAGACATATTTACATATAGACACTACCCCGGCGACAAGCACTTGATGCATGGGTATTGCTCATAAAGTACATCTATATGAGCAATACCCATGCTTCAAGTGCTTGTTACACTACCCTACTGTCATTTCAACTTGGCAACAATTTAATCGGTTGTAGTGTAGGGTCTATAGCTATAAATATCTTTCAAATATGTCTTTCTTATTCTAAGCTCTACATTACCCTGCGTGTGTATGTGCACGCAAAATGATATTAAGGATGATTTTAAGTCCAATGTTTATTTCAGTTTCAGTTTTGATATGAAGTTTTAGAAATGGAACATTCAAAGTATAAAACGTATGTCAACGATTCCATTTAATTTTCTTGCCGTAATATTAAATTACAAAGACATTTCCCCTTGTATAGGGCATCGAACGAACTTATCTGGTTTAATCAAATCTTATGTTTGCGTTATTTCGGAAACAAAACGATTGCTGCGTCTATTTGTATAATCAAGTATCCCTGTCACATATCCTGCAATGTTTCTTTCAACACTAGCTAAGTTGTCGTTCTTAAATTCGTAGATTGAGCAAAACAGTAGCAACCCTTTAGTTCAACTGTACAACACAGAATAATTGAGGACATGCAGCAAGTCCAAAACTAGTTCATGATTGAAACTGGTACGTGTTATACTTTGCAGGGGTATTTTGTAGTCTTCTATCGACAACTCAGTTGAAATCTATCTCTGCTACTTAGGTACTTTTAGAAAAATTATTTAAAAAGAAATTATGTTTTTTTTAAAAGAGCGATACAATTGAAAGTAGTTTCACCACCTTAGCATACGACACCGGTGCTGGTCAAGTCGGAAGCGGGCAGTGTCCACGTCATTGACCGATGCTGGACTCCACAGGCGCTCAGCAGCAGCTGAGGCACGGGGCCTGAAATAACAAAATTTTACCAAAAGGAACTAAAGAACCGTGTTTATCGCACTTGCCCATAGTTTTTTGGGATCAACTATTTCCCTTAGAAAACAAGCTACAGTATCTGAATGTCAACATATGATCAGGCTAAGAGAGTTCTGTGCAGGGTGTCCAACTTAATCTTACCTATACATGTATTTACATAAAGTCTTTTGCTTGTCTCAGCTCATAGTAGAAGTAAGTAACATAGACAACTTATCACCAACAAGGTAATCTTTGCAACTTTAACATTAATCATTTTAATCTCGTTGGATTTCTACTTTTAGAAAAGAACTTCAATTTGGCGAGAAGTTTTGCCAACATGCCCTTAGCCCACAATAGTGGCATAATTACGGAAAAATCAACCCAAAAACTTCAGTCCCTTTAAGTAACCACATACTTAGAAGGATGAAATTTAATGTGTTAACATGGTTTGATGTCAGTACGCACCAGTATCTAGAGAGGAAGTTGGTTCCATCTACAAACTCCATCCACATACACATCTCCCCACCAAGAACCTTCTCCTTCTGTATCGAGGTACCTAAATGGTTAGATTAGTTCTTGATTTAAAGTTTGTGTTTTGAAATCATCCGAGTTGTATAAAGCATGTAAACCCATCTCCTTTGTTCTCTTCGATATCATTTCAATGTTGTTTATCGAATTCGATTTTACTAAACACATCCTGTGTAATACCATTTTTATTAATCGAGTGAAAGATATGTCTCCAACGGAGCGAAAGCAAAGTAATCGAACATGAACCCTCTTCATCTGTTAACTTCACTGGTGATCTGGATTGTCTTTTTACCCTGCAATCTAAAGTATAACCTCGCAGTCATGTTTTATCTTATATTTATTTTTGTCAACGTTTTGAATTTTGGGTTTTACACCTTACATATCAATGTATTAAGAAGTTTTCAAAAATAACTTGTTATAAAGTGTATTCATAATTACCATGGAAATCGAGTGGGTCACACTTATAATACTTGACCCAGTCCTCGCCATAACTTATATAGTTGAGGTACCAACATGATGATAACAGAACATTGTAGTCCAACTTTGTAATGTTCTGCATAAATCCACGCCAATCATTGTCGCCTCCCTTCCAGATCTGAACCAGCGAGTTCCTAGCAACCTGAAGTCGTTATGTTTTAATTACTCGTTTAAAACATCAGAAATGATTTTTGCCATTTCCTTAATCTTTATTCTTGCGATGGGATTACTTGGTACGTGATGTAGTAACGATTTGATAGTCTTTTATAAAACATTCAGAAATCTGTCTTTTCCTCTTTTATATTTTCTTGGTAAGGTATTAAAATTTGGAGTTCTTAGCAACCTTGAGTAGTAAATGTTAAAATCAGTCTGTTTTAAAAATCAATAAGAGTTTTGCCTTTTCCTCATTGTCTTTTTCGCTAAGGTTATAAAATGAGAGTTCTTAGCATCTTTAGATGTAAAGATGAATAAACTTGGTTACCTTTTACATTTTCATTTTATTTCATTAATTTATCATTTCCAGATTGGAAAAATATTATTAATATATTAGTAAAATATTATTATTTTATCATTTTAAAATTAAGCAATATTTAGAAGTTAGTTAGTTATGTTAATACAAATCAATGTGGTTATCTTTTTCATAACGTTATCTAAACATACAATTCCCATTGTCTCATGTAATAACCGTTGCTAAAATCAACCCTCAATAAAATATGAAATTGCGAGGTGCGTATAAGACATACTCGTATTCAAACAATATTATATAAGACTAGTATATAAGTTGATCATGTTGAGAAAATATATTCCCAATAAAATATTATAAGTTGTATGCTTCTCACGAGGGTAATACGGTCTGATGTACCATCTTTGTAGAAATGTTGCCCAAGTACAAATGTACATTTGACAACATGGTAATGGAACATCCTATATACCATTGGTATTGGGAAATTTATATTATCATCTCTATTCCATATACTTTAACTGTTATTTCCAATTCCTCATGAACTTCTCCAAGTCATCAATATTTTCTGATGAGAGACTGCTAAAGCAGTCATGCATTCGAGTTGTAAAACTACATAAAATCTTACACTAAAAGTACAACTGCGCACCTTAAGTTTGTTCACTTGGTATTGCATCATAGTGCAAATTTTGGTTTCGTCCAAAGTACATGATATTTGTACTAGAACACGCAGGTACATGAAAAAACTTAAGGTACATTCTTGTCAATCATCTATTCACTATCATAAAAAAATGAAAGTGTACGATTAATGAATTAAACTTTAACCATTTAAAGAAAATTATAAAATACCACTATGATATAGAAAATACATATGTGGCAAAGACGAGCTGCTTCACAACATAAATCTTTTCCCCTCTCTCTTTCTCTCTCTTACTTATTTCAACTATCCTTGTTTTCCTCATTTAGGAATATTATATGTACAGATTGAAGTCGTCACAATATTTGTCACTTACTGTCACAAATATGTAATACGATTCCCAACCAGTATTAGCATTTATTCGTATTTACTGTCAAATCGTTGTTGCTTATGTCTAATAAAAAAAAACATTTAAGGTAGGCAGGTGTAATTTTAACCAACCTTGGCACCATTGTCGAGGGGATCCTGCCAGACAATGTACCGTTTCCCAAGACCCGAGATGATGTCCAGGAGTCTGTTGTCAAAGTACTGCTCAAGCTTGTAATATTCAGTGGACTGGAAACCCATCTGGGTCATGAACTCGGATATGTTCGGGCTAGATTCCCTGTGAAGAGGAGAACTTCAAATCAGCACATGAACAAAAGATTCCTGTTTAAAATGTTTACCTTGTCGGGACACGAACTATAACCATCAAGGGTTTCTTCTCCGAGAACCCATGTAGTCGTTTCTTAATTAGACTTGATTCAACATGTGTTGTTTCTTCCTAAATTTATTGTGTACCGAAAATACTGGCAATATGACTGAAGACAAAAGCTAAAACTTTTCAAACCTAATAATTTGGATTTAATCTTTTCCCACCAACGAGTTTAGTGAACCTCGTCCATAAATGTCTTGTATTTGACCTTGACCTACCAACACATATGATGAGTTTCGTCCATTCCCATGTGAAGAAAATCATCCTTGAAAACGTCCTTCACCTCTGTAAAAAATTCGGACAGGAAGTCGTACGTTGCATTCTGGGTAGGGTCCAGGTTTTCATAATCTGCATGTTGTCCCCACTCCGCTGTACCAGGCACTCCCTTATACCAACATGGCGTCAACAATTCTGTAGTTAAAACAACATTCAATTCTAATGTTTGCTCAGCAGGGGAGACTTGACTCTTGACAAAATATAAAACACAAGGCAATGAAGACTCAAACACCTTTCTGTTAAAGGGACAGGCCTATCGGGGTATTTATAGTGGAATCAAAATTCAAGGGAACATTTCAGTTTCTGCATGGACTGCTATTCGTATAAACGGTCATAACACAACCAAGTTGAAACATGTTTCTTGGGGTAACATTTTGTTGATTTATATTTGACATCTCGATAAGGAGAGCACACAAGTGAATATCGTTTCCACAAAAAATACCCCGATAGGACTGTCCCTTTAACTTATGTACACCTCTCTTCCAACGTTGCATCAAATATACAAATTATACTAACACAGCGCTATGGTGGTGAAGCGGTCGTTTTCATAAACGGAAGACGATCAATCTTCTGTGATGTAAAAATGCCAAAAGAAGTGGGTAATCTAACTTATAAACCGATGCGGGAGTGGTTGGTGGGTTTGAAATAGATATACTACCAACTAAGTAAGTTATCGATTAAAAAGTTGTTTTGATTGTAACTTAATGGCATCAAATGATACTTACCTTCGAGTTCGCTGGTTAAGAATATTTAAATTGATGCTTGTAAATAAATTAAACATATAAATCTATTTATCTATCTTTCTAAAAAAATCCAAATTCATGAAAGTTTGTGTCAGTTGTACCTTTGAACGCACGACCCCAACCCTCTGCGTGACCGGGTGTGTCAAACTCGGGTATAACCCGGATGCCGCGCATGCGTGCATATTCAATGACATCCGCCACGTTTTCTTGGGTGTAAATATGCTTCGGGGAAAAGGCACCCTGTTGATAAAATTTTCACTGGTTATGAAGTAAACCAATAAACTTATATTTGTGTATGCAACTTACGTAAATGGTAAATATGATGATATTATTTCATAATTGTTATGTTGATGTCACATAATATGTCCAATTGACCAATAAATTCATCCTTTATGTGTTAATGTAGATGGTTTTGGGAGGAATGAAGTAAACAGTGTTGGTCTTGAATATGACATTCTATCATTCTGCCATTTTTACAATTTATCTTTGTTGAAATAATTCCCCTGAAGCTGCCAATGCTTTTCCAGCCAGTATTACCTCTGTTACGAGTAGGCGATATTTCTCATATCTTTCAGACAAAACTGGGAGTGATGACATCAAACTAAATTTATGTCACACCTAAAACTGACTTCTCTCTTCTCGCACTGGCGATTACTTTAACTAATCTTAACTGACAAGAAGTCAGTTTGATTGAATCAGGAATCAGCATTTGTTTTGTTCTAACCAAGGAAACGCTCTACTTGTAAAATAGGTTGCTAAGGGAGAAATGAGTGGGTCGAGACAAGGTTATAATACTCTTGCTTTGAGCACACGTCCCCCATCCTACATCTTCATATACTTAACATCATAGAATTAAAAGAACACGAAACAATTTTTATTGTAACAAACAAATATGTCCTCACCATTTTAGAGAGTTGAGGGAATGTTGTGCTGACGTATGGGAAGCTCTGGTCGTCAATGATGTGCCAATGAAACACGTTCAGTTTGTTGTAGCTCATTGCGTCCTGTAGGTAGAAAAAGCCATTATCATACGATGCACCATTCATTCCCCACAGAGGCAGATCAAGCCATACTATGTTGATCGCGAGCCTCTGCTTTTATAAGACCAAACCTGTGGATTGCGGCAGTTTCCCCTTGCGGAATAAATTTGCAACACAATCCATTTGAATTTTTCTAGCAAATGACAACGCTTATCGCAAAGGAGAGTGGTTCATATCACAATACCTTTGCAATGATTCAGTAACCAAAATGTTGATTTTAGAACAGCGTCGCTGATTGCACAACTAACTTTGATTGCATCGATCCCTGTACACTTAAGATTTTGAAAAGAAAGACCCAGTATGAAAGACATTTTGTCTTCGCTTTTTATCGTTTTAATGAAAGACCCATACATTCAATATTTGTTAAAGAACTTTTACTGTATCCACTTTTTGATTCGCGGTTTATCAAGTACGTTGCCATAGTCTTACCAAGAACTGTCTCTCGCCGCTAATGGCTGCAATACTAAGAGGAGCTAAACAATAACTCACTCACTCACCAAGAACTGTCTAACATTCACGAAATCTTTTGCTCATTAACGATTTTTAAATGCATAAAACTAAAGATATGGACCGAGTACGGCCATGTCAGCTGTGAAAATTTAGATAAATTTTGACCTTGATTATGATGGAGGTCATGCTAGCAATTTGTTGAGTCCTAAAACGTTGTCAATATAAATATTCTTTAGGAAGATAAAAAATAAGAAATAAAATAAAAGACATAAAAACAATCCTCTTTGCAACCTTACATATTTATGCATCAAATCGATGTTTTCCGCATATGACTCACAATTTGTTTGTATATGATAGGTAGAGGTAGGTAGTGTCGAGCTGTGTCGAACATGCTGCCTCGGTGCTTGAACCGTGGAGAGTCCTCAATGTACGTCTCTCGAATCTTGTACTGAAGGGGAAAATCCTATTTCTTTACTTTACAACCGTTTTGAGGGGTTTATTTATTAGATGATGATACCTGCCTTACTGAAATGTCAGTCTTGCTGCAGACCCCTGAATTTTCAGTGCTGATGTCAGCGCCCCTACAGGCGATTGTTAGCAACCTCTCATTGAACTATTGATTCTCTCACAGTAAGCTAGATAGTCTGTTCAACAGCCCCTGAAACAAAATATCTTTAAAGACCCACACAAGTCTTTATTATTATAGCAAGTCTAGCTCACTGCAGTTTCAGAAAATGAACAGCTTCGGTGGGCTCCTTTCAATTTTAATAGTAGAAATTGCATTTAATATGTATATTCATTCCAGACACTGAAATTCAGTCTATAAGCTAGAGAGCAAGCACAGAAAATTCAAGGGTCTGCAGCAAGGCATTATATGACAGTTCGGACACTGTAGTTTACGGCTAAGCGTAGGAACATGGCCTTGTGTAGATTACAGTTATTAACTATCAGTGATGATGAAGACGTCACATTTCTATGACGTCACTGTGATCAGAACGCAAAGGCAATATAGAAGTTATGTATTGATATGTTCATCCAGTACCTTTAACTTTTGAAGAATGGTCGAGATTAGAATGAAAATATGTTATGCATGCCATCTGTGACTGTTGTTGATATATTTGAAATCGGACACTTTGTTAAGATTCTAAATAAAATTTGTTTGCGCTACATCAATAAATATAAAGAACGTTACATGCCGGTGATAGCTTTGTGTATTGAATTCTTGTTGTCCTTGGTTTTCAATAGGAGAGTCGAACACGATAAAAATATTGTTAAGGGGTTTATCCAGCTTCAATTACGTAAAAAGATAAATTTTAAATTTACATTATTGTAAAACATTTGAAAATAAAGCATTTTAATCTCTTTGCGTTAGGTATAAGGATCAATTTCAATATTTAGCACATAGATTTCTTCCTTAAAGTGGAACTGTTCCTTTTACTTGTCAAGGTAAGGTCATATTGTTCTATATACATGTTATTTCTTCACTTGTGGGCTCCCTAGAAATACAGCGATTTGATTAAGGAGTGTACTCTATACATAGATTCAACTGGGAATCGGGATAGGTTTGTTTGGACTTTGTAATGAAAATATAAAAAATTTATTTACGGGTTAAATTATTTTTTATAAGTGTCATGATAAGAAATATAATATATATTTTTTGATGATTGCTTTATTCATGATTATGTAGAGCTTCAGTTAAAAATATTTCAGTCATTTCTTTTGTTTTAGGAGGATTTGAAAAAAGAAATTGATACTGATCATCAAGTAATGCAAATAATGTTTCAAACTTCTTTATTCGTATTAGCATGAAAATGAGGATATGATTATGCAATGTCAAAGTGTCGAAAAGGAAAACATCGCCGTGCGTCAGATTAAAACGATTATTGACAAAGTTTGCCGTGCTATATAATAGACCAAATTTTTCATTATAATCAAAAGCATTTTTAATAACTATAATAGCATTAATAAAATTAAATAATAAAGTTAACTGTGCTCTATAAATTGATATAAGAAAAGTTTGTCATGAATTTTCACTTGAAGTAAACATTAATGCAAATATTCAAGAATTATTCATCAATAGAACATATTGCTGTTTTATATGTGTTTTATAATATCATTGTCCCATCATCGCATGCTACATGCTCGCTTTTGCTCGATGGATACCCTTTCTTTCACAAAGTATGTTATACAATGGATGTTAACTGATAAAAGAATTTACCGTATCTTGCTCTGTATAGATTAGTTGACTCAGTGTCTCCAATCCTGCATCAAAACAATTTGCTTATCAACAAAGATATGATTTACATATTCTTAAAAAAACACAATTTTCACATCAAGAATGATAAAACTTAAGGAATTAATGTAGGCTACAGATGATTATGTCAGATTCGCGAAACAATTGATGAAGAGAATATAGTAGTCTACAAAAACAAAATGAAATCGGGATATGAACGAACTAAATTCTAAAAGTAAACAGTTATGATACTGTTTTAAAACTTAAAGGGGCAGTAGCACGTTTTTAGAGGGAATATAAGGTGATGTCAAGAGTTAAAAATAAATTATTCCAATTGAAATACAATGTCTTTAAATTAAATGGAGCAGTAATAATTCAAATAGTTAACGTAAAGTTTAGCCATGCAATTGCTTTTTCTTACACAAAATGAATTAAAGGTGTTCACACAAAATGGCCGCCAATGGATTTTATGTGAATCTTCATACTTTGTACTCTGACTATGGATGATTGGCTTGTGTAATGAGATTTTTGACACTGTCAAAATAATACATTTAGCATTAACTTACAATTATCAGAGAAATTTTTTAAATATGAAATTATCAAAAAACGTGCTACTGCCCCTTTAAAAACTTTTCTTGGAGATTTGAAAGAAACTGACGCAATTTCATTATCATCCAATGTTACAAGTGGGACGTTTTGAAAGGTATCTTTCAATTTCATTATAGTGGTGAAAATTTCTAACAAAAATGCGATTTATATTAAATCAGATATCGATCAACTCGGTCTTATAAAACATGTGCGCATCGCACATGTCAAGTTAAACTAACATATTGAAAACTGTATGGGGACATTCAAATGCTCTGTTTTAAAATAACTTGTTTTGCAGGCAATCAGCATTCGGAATTCTACCAAAGACTGATATAATGAGATTTTGAGCTTCAAACAGTTGAGTTTTACCTCGGAGAACTCCCCACACCGTGTTTGCTTCGATGACTGCTGGTGACGTCACATTCAGTACGTCTGAAATTTTGTAAATTTCTTTTAATCAAGCAATAAACATTTTTTTGCTGTAAAAAAATAATAAATAAGGATACCATGCATTAACCATATACCTAAAGCTTACACAATTTACACAATTTACACAATTTACACAATTTACACAATTTACACAATAGGCTTTAATGAGTTTAATGGTTTATGAATGATTATAACAAGAGATGTGTCTTCTTAGGTCTCTGCAACTAAATTAACTGCTACACATCTGTGAAACTCACAAGATTCATCCATTCCAAAACTTGGGTATTTTGGACAGTCATGACCTTTGACTTTGATTTCCAGACCGTGAACTTTGTCCGTCCCAGAACCCTTCAATTGTGTTTGGAAAAATAGCTTCCGGTACCGCTTAAGACCTTCTGCGACGATGTCACATTGCTCGAAATCTGATGTCATGGGGAAAGCTGATTGGTCAATACTGAACACGTGATCTGTTTCACGCATGCTCTCTGGTTGAGGCCAAGGACTTCCGGGTTTTGCCCGCTCTCCCTGTTTTGATTTAGAATGAAAATCACTTAATGTAATATGAACGTAACATAAATATGTTGTGTATTATTTCAAGAGTGTTTCTAATTATATTGAGCAGTTTTGTACTGACGGTTAAAGTAAGAGATGGTCTAACGCCACATCAAGTTCCCTTCCCCCGCCCTTCAGTACCCTTATGGCTTTTAAGCATTATATCAATTAGTTCGACTGTAATAGTTCCGATCTAAACCCGATCGAGCACGACTGGGATGCGAGTGATCTTTCAAATGCATTTTTCTCCGTAAAATAGTGATATCGACTTAGCGACGTTAAGCGACGTGAAGAAGTGGTTCATGCCCATTGCGCCAAAGTCAGTTTCTTGAGACATTAAGAATGATTTTCAGTTATGGTTGTTCTACGTAAGAGAGAAAACAAAATGTATTTTGCAATGTCCTGACCTACCTGTATATAAATGTGCATAATCTCTTACAAGCGGGTTTTTGTTAATAACAGTTCTTCCTAAAGGAATTATTTAGCCTTGAAGCTTGTCAAAATTTCATTCATCAAGGCATGTACTTACATATCAGTTTAGACAACCGCCGCGTTATATGTACATAACATGCATCTGGAAGTTTGAAGAGCAAATACTTATATTCAGAAACTAAATACATTTTGCAACTTGATCGTCATTTCATAAATATTTTTTACGTATTTACCTGTAAGGGAAGACGAGCTGCAATGTAGGTAATGTATCCATGCACATGACACACCTGTGCAATCAGCGCTAACGCTACAGGTATATACATCAGGTGAGCTTATAATATCAAGACTGTTAGTAAAAGAAGAAAACGTAAGGTGATCAAGGCCCAAGTAACTCCGTAAAGAGCTCAGATAAGTACAGGAAATCGTCGGTAAACAGTACTATCATTATATACACAAACTACAGGTAGAAACATCAGGTGAGATAATCAGATCAAGGCTGTTAGTAAAAGACGAAGTTCTAAGGTCATCAAGGCCCGGCTAACCCAGTAAAGAGTACGTTCAGTTAATCGTCTGTAAACAGTACATTTAACACCCATACTCTGACATTAACACTTATGTTTTAGGTACATATATATGTACATGAACATAATTTCATGTGATATAAGATAAGTCACAGAAAACATTCTATGTCCTGACAAAGCGACGAGGAAGGAGATCTATCTGTATATCAACATACAAGATAATTTAAAGGCATATCACTTATATATGCATATTACATAATGGTAAATATAGAATATGAAAAATGCACCTTATTAACATTCTTATCACTTCTTTAATTAATAATTGCATACCAATACCTTGTCATAAGAATCGCAACACTCATTTAAACATTAAAACTAGAAAAAAAAGGCTTTTAAGTGTTGACATTACAAGTGCCTAGCGAATATACCACATCATATGTAAACATGACATCACAAATACCTTGAACACGAGCTGCACGTGCATGTATGCTTTGGGCATGCTTATCTTAGGTTTCCGTTTGTCAAACACAATATGCACATAGTCACTTGTTGTATGTATGTATGCAGACATAGCTATCATATTATTGTAGAAGTTTTTAACCAAACAACGAAATGTCCAAGCGTCCAGTGAAGGTCAATGTTTGGTATGCACCAGACTTACATGTCATGCCGTGATATTGGAGCACAACTGAACATTAATCACATTGTTATCAGCAGGCCAATACGCAAACATGCAACTACTGGTAGTTGTACGCCAAGCCAGACGAAACCCATTGTCAACCTGTATACAGCTGTGACATGGATGGCATCCACACAACAGTGTCCGTCAGCACAAACAGACGATGGCTAAAGTTTGCAGGGCGAGAGCTAGGCGACCACTCTTGACAGATCAGAACCGTCATGCCCGTTTTAGCCTGTTGGAATCTTAGCAAAATAATCGGGTTTTACTGCATCATACAGACGGGAGGGTACAGATTTGAGAGGCACGGTATATCGTCAATGGAACATTCAAGCTAAGGTCTCATTCATGGCGTGGGGGTGTTCCTATGGTTGAAAGCTTGACCTTGTTACATTTTCAAGTGCACTGAATAAACATGGCGGTACTGTAATCCCTGATTTCGACAACCACGCTCCCGCCATACGTACAAGCTTCATGGACGAAAATGCAAGACCACTTCGTGCACAAGTTCTTATGCAGCATCTCCAAAAACAATGCCGTTGAGACACTACCATGGACAGTCAGAAGGCACGATATTAATCCCATTGAGCACTTGTGGGACATTTTGGGACGTAGAATAAGAGCAAGAGTTCAAACCTAGGCTAATGGTTAGCATGAGACGGCGTGTGAAAATATTACCCGAGTGCGAGATATTAAGTTAATCAGTCCCCATGGTTCCTGTAAGTGTGTGTAAAATTTCTGTGATTAATTTTTTTCTTGTTTTTAGTTTTTTTTATAACTAGCTCAGTTACCATACTTATTCATCCTATTGTTCCATTGATGTTAGTGGACTTTCGTTTGCTTCAACTAAACCTTCAATTATTGCCCAAAATCTTTAGTTTTCCGTCACATGAGGCCATCTAAACAGTTTTTAATGTTTACCACGGTACCAATTGTTTTAGGTTGAAGATCCAGTTTTACTAACTAATCAAAAGTGGTTGGTGCGATATTTATGACGAAATTATTATCAATTTCCTGTGGAGTCGAAGTTGGTTGCATTCAGACTTTGTGTAGGGGAAGCCCTCTGGTAGAACACGTTGATTCCCGGCACGTCAGACAGGCCTCTCACACCAACACTCTGCTTCCGATCCTGGTGAAGACACAAATGTGACCTCTGTCTAATACTGTGTTGTATCATTTCTTCAACAATTTAAGACGACCATCTTGAATTTTTAGCATTACGAGACTACAAATATGCCGTGTTATTGCTATTTATATATTTATAACATTATATATATGCTCGTGTGGCACCTAGGGCGGGATAGCGCAGTGGTTAGCGCGTTCGGCTTCGGATCAGGAGAATCCCGCTAGGGGCTCGGCAACTTTGTCTGCAGTAGAGAACTGTTCTACACGCAGTAAGGTTTGGGTGCAATGCTACACTGAATTTCAGCGCAGTACCACCAATGGTTCGCTAGTTCCAGCCGATGCTCGCAGGTTTCACCGCAATATATAGCCACAAAGGTGTTGCGGGCTTTCTCCCTGCATTAATACTAGCAGCCCCCATATAAGTGAAATACTCTTAAAAGCGGCGATAAACCCCATATCACCTCACCTCGTGTGCCACCTACGTTGTTTTATGAGAATAAATGATCGATTGATTGATTGTTATGCTATTTTTTAAGTTAAGATATAACTAATTTGTTTGTAGACTATTTACAAATATTTTATAATAAAATTGTCAGTTTTGACATTGTTATACCATAGTTCACCGGCTTCACAATGTTTTTCTGTGATTGATGAGCTCTACTCTTTGATAAATCTGTAAAAATCTAAAATGTTAACATATCTGACTAACATATTTGAAACTAAGTGTGAAATAAGCATGTTATAAGCCCATATATGTATAAACAGGAAATTCCTTTTGAATTTTATTTCCGCCAAAATATAGGGAGAACCATTTGTGTATCCTTTGAAATCATTTTTGTACATATTAAATTTTATCATTTTTTGAAGCGTACTTTAAATATTACATTTTAGCTACGAATATATTATCTGAATCAGTTGATAATACCTTGACATCGGTATGAGTATAGTCTATATGTAAAAATATGTACATAGAAATATTGTAAATTTCAATATCGTTATCAATGTTGTTGTCTATGAACTTTCGAAAAAGTAAATCCTTTAAACGAGATACGGTGGTTAATTTACCATAATTAATCATATGGACCAATAATTCGAAGCGTACATAAAATACATGATTTCAGACGGTTTTTCGAACCAGAGACAGAACTTTGAGAAAGTAAGCTTTTCTGAAATAATTTTTTAACTCCTGAAATACTTGTTCAATGTCCACAATTTCACTATAGATTTCCAGTTCTATATATTCTAAGAATGTGTTGGTTTCCCTATGTCAATCGTTCATTTTTCACATAATGCATAATCAGTAGGGCTCAAAAGAGGTTATATAAGACGATATTTCTCACGTGATTTCGGTTGCAAGGGTGCCAAAAATCTCGGTTGCTGCTAAACCCCCCGGCGGTAAAAGGATGCTTATAGATGCCGTCTTATTTCTTTCAAAATAAAAATATTAATCCTAATCTTAATATTTGCGAGTGTCTACTGTTTTCTTACAAAGATGTGCGAACCACACAGGAGAACGATTTCTAGTCCTCTTTACCGATTGTCAAGTTATAAACAACGTCGCTGATTGCACAGAAGTTCTTTGGTTGCAGTCTCAAAGTCAATATTGCTTTGTTAATATTACAGTAGATAATAAGTTGCTAATTTCGTATTCCTTACAATTCTTAGTTTTTGGTTTGGCCATTTACTTGCCAAACAAGCGAAAATTTTATTCATATACAGTTTAACACCTCAACGTATTCAAAAACTTTAGAAATATATGGCTTGTTACGTTTACCATTAATTTACTTGACTGAAATGAGTTAATCTACCAGATTTATTTCTCAAATATTATTCAACAATAATGTTATTTGATGGTGGAATTGTCAGGATTGGTAAAGACAAAAATAGCAACCTGCAATAGTTTACAGTATGCTAAGAGATGATTTTCACGTGCGTTACCATAGCGACTGTCAACTTGACGACAAAATCAAGAATGAACTTGTCAAAAATTCTCCATGTTTATATAAGCTTTATGATCGAAATATTGTTAGTTATGAATACATTTTCCATTTGCCGTATTCGGATATCATCTCATTTGCATTTGAAACATATTTGCCTTACACATCCGTTTTAGATTTTTGTTTTATTTAATTTTGTAAAACGTTTTAATTCTTTGAAAAAAGCTTAACGACAAACAGCTTAAAATCAACGTTTGACAAATCAACAATACACACGGTTGTTATTTTTTGTTCAAATGATTTAGTCAGATTTCTAAAAAGCGTTAGATAAATTGGGGACATACATAAGTACAGATATGTTTGGATTTTGGTTCAAGCAGGAAACATGAAAACGTGTTAAGATTTCAGGCAAAGCCAAGTTTGCTATGAAAAACGGTATAAAACAATTAAGTACTATTCATACAATATAGTGTCAATATGCCTGACAACTTTTTTTCATTTCGAACGTGTCGATTGTAACGTTTTGCGGAAAATTTTCTTTCAAAGGGGCAAAGTGGATCTGATCTATTAATTTTACACTGACCAGTTCTTGGTTGAGAAACTTAGTAAATATTGGCATTGCAGAAACCCGAAAAAAAATTTAGATGCAAAGGAAAATTCGGTCAAAGACATGTGATATCAAAAGGAGAGTCACACTTTATATATGCAAGTAAGTATGGTCATTTACAAATGGAAGTTGTTTTGTTGTTTTTTTATCACAAACATTCTATGTATTCTAAACTATTTTGGTGAAAAGTCTTAGCTCTTTTTTCAACCAAAAATTGTCTAATGCAACGAGTCGTGAGCAAAATATCTCAAAATCCAAACATCCTCACGTCCGGGTACTGCGAAAATTGCTCAAGCCGCGTCATTTCATAGGCTGGTTATTCATTGTCATAAGAGGCCTTTGTTGTAATAGATGTAAGGGTATTGTAGGAGCTTCGCCGATGTTGATATAAAATATTGCTCATATTATTTCGGCATGCGAATGGAACAAGTTCATATTATATTTGCTATATCGATAAAATTGACATGATTTTAGATTCAGAGATGCAATATTGGCAAAAGGTGAACACTCGGCTATCAATGGATGGGGCACATCTGGCCAATTACTAAATTATAACTAGGATATTTTTATCAAAATTTCATCTTTCGAGAGGTTATTAAGATAAACGATTCATAAAAATTTTGATATTTTGAATTTTGACAAAATCGTCAAGTGAAATATAAAATGCGGAAGATCTGAAATTCCATTGTTGCCCAACGATCTTCCTATATACAACGATATGCTGGCGACCAATGGTTTAGTACTTCGGCAGATCTCACAGCCCTATTTGGAGTTTGACAACAAAGTAAGAACGGTTTCGCCTGGAGAGATAAATCACAGCTGACGCCGTAGGTTCTATTACACAGCTAATTACCCAGGCTTTGTGGGCCTTCCCCCTGCGGTGTAGTGATGACACAGTTTCATCCAAATCGTCAATAACTTGATTTCTTCAAAGAATTTGAAACTTTACTGTAGAGACGTGAGTTGAATGACAATTATTGTCAGTTAACCAGACCATGTAACAAATTGTTAAGTTAAGGTTTTTATTCCCCTAAAACGAGAAACATTTTAAAATAAAATTTAAATTTGGGACGTTTGAACAAATAAATCATAAAAACAAGCCTGCTTTAGTGTCTTTAGAAACTTTTAGTATCGATACTTATCAATTATATTAAATTTTATTCAGTGTTACTTTTCAATGACATTTCGATGGATATCAAAATGTGTTAATGATAGATGATATCCTCATTTATTTTACATACACTTTTATGTTATTTTATCGAAACCTTTGAAGTCAAGTTTTGACGTTGATGTCATTGCAACACTGATTAGAAATATATCTTGTTAAAGGACTTTGAGTAGATGCTTTTTTGTGCATTTATGGTTTTCTCTTTCATAACGCAAAATTAGACGGTCATTATCGCCAACATTTGCTAATTTTGTCTCTTTATGTAGCATTATTTCTTCTTGTAATGTTCCATTTTTAAAAAGGTTGCTTTTTAGAAAGATCAAAAGAGTTGAAATGTCACATCGTTATTAAATATCAATTTGAATCTAGAACCTTGTTTTGACGTTTTAACAAATATTTCAGAACAACAAATGGCGTTCTTCGAACTCATCTGATTCTAACGAGGTTTAATCGTTGATCATAACAATTTGATACCTTATACTGAAACATTTATAAACGTTAAGTATCAAGTCCGTGTAAATAAACAACATTAATTATGTACTAAAGATTTTTTTTATTATACTTGATGTGCTTAAATTTAACAAGAGACCATTAAGATCTTAAAATATCTCAGACCAAGAAACATTTCGCATTTTTTGCTTCACTTAAAAAAATAGTTACAACAAGCTGTGAATATCGTTCATGGCAGATCATTACAGCTTTTAAAACTAAATGGAGCTATTTTATTTGTTTATTCATCATTCATTTTATTTTAACAACCATCTGTAGTGCCTTCGTTGAGAGTATTCTTGGCGATTAGTACATTATATAGAGTTGGATGCTAACTTTAATTGTGCATTTAATAATATCATCAAATTGTGTTCAAAACATATACCCACAATACCAATTGTCCCCTTATGTCATTCATTGTTTCACCTCTATACAACAAAAAAGTAGAAATTAATAACTGATCATCGAATGATTACGAGAATAGTCCCTTGGTGGTTCTAACAGGCATGCAAGCGACATTATTCAAGGTGTGTTCCCCTTACATTCAGCGGTTTAACTGGGTACCTGGTTGGTAATGACAATAATTTGTCAGAAAGCCTTAAAGCTATGTGATATTCTATACTTTCAAGCGAGGTAATAACGAAATGGACAACGTTGATCAGGGTTTAAAGGGGCAGTAGCACATTTTTTGAAAACAAATATTTTTAATTTTTTACTGATAATTGTACATTAATGCTAAATGTATTATTTTGATAGTGTCAAAAATCTCATTACACAAACCAATCATTACATCCATAGTCAGAGAACGAATTTTAAAGTTTCACATAAAGTCCATTGGCGGCCATTTTTGTGTGAAACCTTTAAATTCATTTTGCGTTGGAAAAAGGAATCGCATGGCCGAACTTTACATTATATACTTGATTTATTACTGCCTTATTTGGTTTAAATACGTTGTCTTTTAATCGGAACCATTTATTCTTATTTTTCATTACCTTATATTACCCCTAAAAACGTGCTACTGTCCCTTTAATGTGTGTTTCGCTTCGAGCTGGCCTGATACAGTTTGAGCATTAAACCATAGTATCAAATGATCTCAATACGATTATAATTAAAGGGGCAGTAGCACGTTTTTTGATAATTTTATATTTTGAATTTTTCACTGATAATTGTAAGTTAATGCTAAATGTATTATTTTGACAGTGTCAAAAACTTCATTACACAAGTCGATCATCCATAGTCAGAGGACAAAGTATGAAGATTCACATTAAATCCATTGGCTGCCATTTTGTGTGAACACCTTTTATTCATTTTGTGTAAGAAAAAGGAATCGCATAGCCAAACTTTACGTTATATATTTGAATTATTAGTTTAAATAAATTGTCATTCAAATGAAACTATTAATTTTCATTTTCCTGACATCACCTTATATACCCCCTAAAAACGTGCTACTGCCCCTTTAAAGTCTATTACTTGATTTTGCAGCAGACTCATATGAGCGAAAATGTAATTAGTTGAAACCTTTTTGGCGTATTCGTTGTAAAAAGTATATACTTCAGAACAACAAGAAATCTGTTTTTCTGTATAACATTATACACACTGTACAGAATATAACACAATTGACAACAAAATGATTTTTTTTTTTCAACTGTTCAAAAGGAAATGTATTATGTATTCTTTGACTCACGGATAAAATATTTATCATAGAAATTCTAATATAACCTACTTATCTATTGTGTCCAGGTTAAGTGTTATAGTAGCTCAACTGTCCAAGTTTTGATGCAATACATATAGCCCAATTGAAGTAATTATATGTGCGAAACGTTTTCAAGACGATGTATTATATATATCAGTGATCCGCTCCATTCAATGAATCATACAATTGTAATTTTATTCAAATGATCTGGTGTGAGTTGTTTAAGTATGCCTTTCACACAGTAGGCCTATCACACATTTCTATTCATCTGAACAAACGACAAATATATTTAACCTGTTATTCGAGAAAACCACCCCAATGTATATTTCCCGCGGAAAATCAGATATATTCAGTACACGCACACAAGAGTAACAAAGGTGGTATATAAGTTGAGCCAGTGTGAAGGATGTGTTGACGACATCCTTGACCCTGATTTCTGTGTTACGACTGGCTTCGTCTTAACGCTTCATTGCGCTCTGTGGGGACCGTATACTAATTTATTTTGCGTTTTTCTTTCGTAGATAAGATTAACGTTGACCGTTCAATAAGTGTATTGTTCCTTGGATTATATAAATTTGATAACTGTTATGATTATAACCTAAATCACGCATTCTTGGCTTACATCAACTTTTTTAAACACATGTATTAGAAGAGTGTTAGACATTGATTGACGAAATCTTCACAACGAAAACTTTTAGATAGACCCTTCTTTTACAAAGCTTTAAAATGACCGTTGTACATAAATATAACTTTAGTATCATGTTAAACAATTGGATTTTGAGGTTTAAATTATTAATATGAATAATTAAATCACTGAATACATTCTGAATATGCTTACTTTCAATTCTTAATGTTTCTATTTTCTTGTCACGTTTTCAAAGTACATAAATATGTCATCAACATGTCAAAATTAGTTTCCATATATAAATTGTCTTGTTCTTTTGTTTGTGGTTTCTATATTCAAAGATGAAGATGTTTGTCCTTCCAAAATGACTAAAATAGGTTGAAACTAACAGGAAAATCGATAGAAAATAAATCGTATGTTTTTTTCAAACCATCTTTCAATTAACAAAATCTCCCTATTAATAGTTATTTTCTTCTGACGTGGAACACATACCGTAAATCCTTTGGTAAAATATCCCGTCGCTGAGTTAAGTTGAACACATGCAAACAAATGAGAATGACCCCCTTTCTTTGGCATGTGTACACGGCATGGCAATAATGCATTTTATGTATACTCACAGTGAAACAATAAGAGGATGATGTTATTGGGGTTTTTTTAGATTAGAAAGTTGTATGTACATACTGGGTACTTATAATCGCTAGGTCTTATCGATGTTTATCAATTAACCATAGTCATGTTATGCTAACGAACTGAAACAAAGGGTTGCCTAGGTGTAAATAACAACCCGAAGCCAAGCGGTTATGGCAACTAAACTCGCGCGGTCGTAGCCCGAGCAGATTTCATTGCCATAGCACGATAATCGGGTTATTTTGGGGGTTTAGAAATTATACTCCTACGACTCCTGCTATGTTTTCAAACTAAACATTTTACGATTGATTCATATACATATCATCCATACACCTTAAAGGGGCAGTGGCACGTTTAAGGGGGAATATACGGTGATGTCAGGAAAATGAAAATAAATGATTCCAATTGAAAGACAATGTATTTAAACTAAACGAAGCAATAACTAATCAAATATATAATGTAAAGTTGATACCCGATTTAACTTTTCTTACACAAGATGTAACCCGAACATAGCCGCCAATGGACTTATGTGAATCTTTATATTTTTTAATTTGTTCTCTGACTATTGATGATTTGTTTGTGTAATGAGATTTTTAACACTATCAAATTAATACATTTAGCATTAACGTACACTTATCAGTGAACAAAAACGTGCTACTGCCCCTTTCAATGTCTGATTAGACTAAATTTAAATCTCTGAAACGAAAATATATCTAATTTTTACTGTTTGATATAAAATGAGAAAGGAGCCCATTGAAGCTGTTCATTTTCAGAAACATCAGACTTGGTTAAATAATGTAGACTTACGTGGCTCTTTAAACATGTTTTGTTTCAGGGACTGTTAGACAGAATTGTGAATGGTTTTTACATCATCTGGCATAGATTTCGGTAGCTCAAATGGTAAAGGCGTTTTTTGACGACAAAGAGGCTCCGAGTTCGAATTCCATTCTCCTGTTTGTATATCTTATATTTCAAATATCTTAAAATTTCAAAATCTTAAAATTCCTTTTATTGGCGTTGGCTAACATCAGTAATTACGACGTTGATAAAGAGGTAACCAATGATGGTGGATACGATAAATGACCTTCAATGTTAACAAAGGAAAAACTGCCCTTGGGGGTGTAAGGAATTGATAAACGTCGGGCGATTATTAACAGTTATACGGTATCTTACTCGGAATATATATTTTGGCTTCTTGTTCTGCGTCAGCGCCAGGCAATGTTGATTTAACGCCGCTTAAAATATACTTTCCAGCTAAATTTAGTTTTACTTAGAGACGTGAAAGTCCATTGCCGTATCACACATTATCTTCTGCCTTCGAAAGATTAAGTTGTTTATTTCCGACTTGAGTTGAACTGCAAAAAAAGGTGACATGGTCAAAACATGCATAAAATTGTTTGACAAGTTGTTAGTAAATCCCGCTGAGGTTGCACGAAATTCATGTAAAATTGGTGAATACCATATAATAAAAGAGCCATGTATCTGCACGGACTTGCACGTGCTGTCTCATGTTAACGTTGTACCTTTCATATTTGTAACTGCACGAGATTCACATGCAAATTTCGTCTTCCAGATGTGACTGCATTTCACTTTTAAAGTCATTTGAGTTTTTGCAATTCCACGAGCTGATTTCCAAGATATATTTCGAACATCTTTTTCTCAATATATGTTTGATAATGGCGTTCAGCCCAGACATTTCACCTTATTCACAAACAATTTGTAAGAATGTATCGAACAGGAAACGTCTTTCGGGCAACGTTCATTACATATTTGAGTAAGAGGTCCACAGATTTGTCTCAAATTCCATGAAAGAACATTTCAAAACCTTCGTTCAAAGAACATTAAAGTATTACAAGATATATATTTACCAATGCCAATGAACGATACATTTGACTTTAATATCAAGAGTAAAATGGGCATTAGAGATATATTTGCGTCAAGTATATCTAGGTTGAAATAAGAATAGCACAAATTCAAAGAAGACGTCATATTATTCGATAAAAGAAAGTACAATAAGTTAGTTTATCCTTTGATCTAAACAATTTGATCAATAGGCAACGGGTATATTTCAAATCAAATCACAATTCGTATTGAAAAATGTTTATAAATACACTAAAGGAAGACTTTAATTTCAACAGAAAAAAAGTAATAAGTGGATGGACTCACGTTTCAAAGTTCCTTATGTTTGGAGAATAAATTATATCTACGGTATTGAAGCCTATGTTTTCACGCGAAGGAGAGATCACATTAAAAATTCAATATTATATTAAAAGGTTGAAAACGAGGTTTCAAGGTTATTCCGTTTTAGTCAATAAGACTGATATTGGACTTGCTCTTCTGCTCTCGGGTTTCCGCGCATCTTTCCATTTCATGATTGATGTCAATGCTGACAGACGTCCTGCAACTTTCTCTCTCTTTATACCAGTGGAACCTGCGGGAGCCTACTAGCTGTTACTTATTAAATGGTTGATGGGGTAATATAATTCGTAATGAATGACTACAGAAGCAGTATCGCATTTTTTTCTTAACAAAATAAAATGAGCAACAATTGCAACTACCGAACCCTTGAATCGGGTCTGGCTACGACCTTTTACTAGGAAGCCTTGACAACTCTTCGAGAGAAACAGTGCCTTTAAAGACTGATCCAATAATTCTCAATAACTCAGAGTAAATGTTCCAAATTCTTTCCATCGATTTGTGGAGAATTATTTAACGTTTACCAAGGGGAATGTCAATGAATGTGAATTATTTTATTGTCAAAAGGCAATAAGCGGGAGTGTAGAGTTAATTCAACAAGCAGCGGGTGTCGTACGAATGAATTTATGAATTTTGCATTGAAACTCTCAAATCAAAATATCTATCTTTGATCAAGTGCTTGTTTTATAAAGTGGTCAGCATGACTATCATGCAAAAGGATATCGTAATGTCACTGTCACTGCGTGTATAGGAAAGGCCCTTTGTCAGAGAGTTATTTCCTAAACGTGTCATTGTGTGGCAACTAACGTGTTATAACTGAAAATTAGGAATTAAACATTACACCAGATCATAATTTTTTTTTTCAAAATATTTTTTAAAAAGACATATGTTTTTTTTTATTAGGATTGGTATCGTTATTAATTTCTGTATTGCAATATATTCCGATACACGAAAGCGTATTGCAATACGTTTTGCAATATAATGGTACTTTTCAAATTCAAGTTTTCGCATGCTATCTTGTCTACATATGAGCTTCAACAACGATCATCATTGCTCAGCTATGAGCCGTTTTGGAAAGGTATATTTTTCTATCACTGTTTATTATCTGTATACATATTCGAGCTAATTTAACAACACAACGATACACTTTGTTTCGAACTTTCCGTAAATCATGTTTATTTGGTTGTATTTTTGGGCAATTTTAGATAGAAAATGGTCATTTTAAAACAATCAATATATTGGATAATTTCAGACGTGTGTACCGATTCGTATCATGTTGTTCCTGTATTGCAATATACCGATAAGACCGCGCATCCTTAGTTTTTCTGTCCATTGTTGCCAAATTCCGATTTTAAAGAGTATACTTCCTCGTGAGTAATTACATTATATATTCCAGCTCATGACTCTAATTCTATAATTGAGAGCCTTTGATACAGTCTAGGTCCTCAATCTTGTCGAAATAATTACTAACACAGTATTTAAGTTTCCACCATGACATAAATGAATCACCGGTGTGCAATATCCTCATCTTAGATATACAAAATTGTGATATCTCCCTTGAATATATATATCATTGTCATCTGAAACCGACACAAGAATATTAACTCCCTGGCGGCCAAGAGATACTCAGTGGTCATTGCAGAGTAAAAATTAACCCCCTTTCTGTCATTTAGTGTTATTCGGTCCACGTCGACACACGCTGTCATCAAAGGTAATTAGAAAGCATGCATGCTATTTCTCATTCAGAGTCCATTAATACGATTGAAACGCCATCAATCTATGTAGTAGATTTTACCTGATGGAAGACTTATGCGTTGTCTACAGCCGTGCGTAGATTCAATTGTAACCTATTCAATACAAAGCCTATCTTATCTGAAGGGATATAAAAGTGATAACAGAAGTCGCTGTTTGAAATAGTTGTTCAACACGAACACAGACACAATTCTCGCTATCGTGAGACTTATCACATTCAACGAATTTTAGACAAGATTGAGTAATGAAGCTAAATTGTCTCTAGCTAGAAATAGACGGGGGATTCGGCTTTCGCTAAAGGCGAAGCGTTTGTCTCTCTCCTTATTGATGAGAGCGTCTCACAACTGAATCATCCTCAAAACACTCAATATTCCCTGACTCGACAGCGCTACAACCGTACGATTCCACACTCAGCGAGGGTTTTAGGTGTCAAGCGCGCCAAACTGTCACAGCATAAACCGCAGACTTCTTCAAAGCGGTGCCACTGTCTGAGAGGACCAATCAAAACGCGTAAAGCTTGCACGTACGGTGCCAGCGCACGAGCATTGTGGGGTCAGAGGGCAACGAATCACGTGACAAAAGGGGTACGGAAGTGTTTGAATGGTGGTGGATGCTTTGCAAACTTTCGATGTTTTCTGCAGACGGAGTTCTTCCCTTAGTTTAACTCCAATCATTGATCCAACGTGCACTTGGAATAGCCTTGATTGACGAGTAATTTCCCGAGTTCGTTACGGAAGATTAGTTTCCATACAGCGGATTTGTAGGGAGTATCGGAGGTAGACTGCCAGTGGTACTAACTACTCGTCTCGCAGCGAGAGGAACGTTCTTCAAGAGGTGTATGCAACCGATTCTTCAAGGACGAAGTTACCAAGCAGTGATTCCTTGAGTTCTGATTCCGAGTAAGGATTACCAACCTCGGAGGACAGTTATACGACCCCTGAATTAGGGAAATTTGAGGGAGCATGTCAAATATTGTACTCCCTTTAGAGGATAAGTTTGAAATTCGCCAGGAAGGATATCAAATTTCACACGGAAGCACAAATCCAACAGCAGAGGAATAAGGATGTGCTGTGATTTCTCCCTATACTTGTCAATGCGGACTTAACGAGTGTCGAATCAAAGGTCGGCAGTTGTGACAAGGGACACTGTTTACACCATGCCGTCCAAGAAACAGTATGATCTTGTCTCCGATGATGGTTATGACAGTCGTATCCCCCTTCACAACGACGATGCTTTCGAGCATGGAATATCATTCACAGCTAAGGTAAGTGCTTAGCGTTTTCTATTACATATTTGGCAGGCTACCCTGTTTATTTTGCCTCCGTGATGCATGGACGGTCGGGAATGCTTCGCCTCTAGGGCCCGTCTCAAAACCAACGGAGATGTTTATAGCAGACAGCTGCAGTTGATATCTGTACAGTACAGGGGGTCTTCTTTACCTTTCCTGTCTATTTGTCAAGATGTGCTGACTCCGGAATTCTTTGACTTACCTGGAAACTGAATAATCATTACAAATGGAATAATTTAGTTATCAAGTTTTTTCTTTAAACACAAAAATCTGGATTATAACTTGATTCTTTATACTTTCACATTAATTTAGAACAGAGAAACACCACAGATTGAAAATTTTGATCACTTTTAAGATATTGAACAATCTAGACATGCATTTTAGATGCATATTTGAAAAAGGGTTATAGAATGTATCTATTCTACTTGTTGCAAAGTCATGCATTCGGCACACACAGGGTTAAGGACCTTGAGACAGTCATGAAAGTGCTTTGTTTTTGTACTTTCTATTACCTGTTAAAGGTATCTGAGTACTTTGCTATGTAACAATAACCTATTGCAACATAAAGATTTTCAAAAATGAAAATAATTCTTTGAGATACACAAAATATAAATGTATACATTTACATGAAAATAACCATTCTAAGCAGAGTGATTTATCATAAACCCTATTTTTGTTTGTTTCATTTATTGTTCTTGTTTTAAAAAAAACCTGACATCGTAAGTTGATAAATGTTAGATAAAAACTGTTTTCATGGAAAAAATATATATAAGACTGTAGTTTCCACAACACTCCTTATTGTGTTTTATAATCGGTCAATTGATGTTTTGTTTTCATTGTAATTTGATAAAAGACAAACACTGCGAGATTAGTTTCATGGAAAAGATATATTTTATCTAAATCAGTTAAGATTTTCAAATACTTGTTGGCTATAAGTTAAAATGTATACGGCATCATCAATATTGATCATCTTAACGCTCATACAATTAAATGCCATAGAAATCTTAAAAATCAGAAAATGGAAAACTTGAAAAAGAAGGTTAGATGTTTACAGTACATATACAGAGTCATTGATAGGAAATGTGAAAACACCATGCATGTACAATACTAAAGGCCATGTATATAATAATTAACTGAGAACATATGCTTAGATTGGTAAATTCCTTTTGGAGATTTTGCAATTACTTTTATTTTTTTTAAAAGGTTTGAGATAGACAAAATATATATGAAATGTAATGAAACAAATAGATTGTGATTCAATGACTAGGTATAATACATAGAAACAGGTTGTATATATATATTTGATGAATGATTAAGAATTCAAAGCTCTTCTTAAGGACTTTTAACCACTCCACATATGGCTGAAATTTTGCCCAAACATTTATAAAAGGTAACTACCCCCTCATTAAATCTTATTTTTAGAAAACAAAAAATTGAAATCTATTTTTGAAAAGAAAGAAGCACTTGTATGACAGGTTTAAAACTTGTGAAATTCATGAGAAACATCATATTATTCAAACATTGATTCATGTTTGAAATAAGGTATTATATTTTGGTAAAAAAAAATGCCAGAGGTGATAAATAATAACTGAAATAGAGCCAGAATTGATAAGAGGAAAAACAGATAGCTAATGTCATTTTGACAGGTGTTAAATCATGTTAAAACCAAATTGAATTCTACAAAAATTCAACTAAGTAAAAAATATGCCTCATTGCATGTAGAATAACATCTGGCAAATTGATTTATAAGATTCACGAAACAGTGGAAAATATCTTTCAATTTAACATTTGGAATTAAGGTCAAGAAATTGTGAAGAAACTTATGATTTTAATTTGTAATTTTTTTTTTCTAATTAAAATTAAAACAAAATCATTTGATTAGTCATTGAAATGTAAATGAAGGTCTTTCACTCAATTTTTTACTCACATGTGTGACAAACAGTCAAATATATAAACACAATATTTCTTGACATCTTTTTGACACTTGTCTTAAATTTTCATTGATGATTTAGCATAATTTTTTTTGTTATGAGATTATCATTATAACATAATTCTAACATACATCTCACTATACAATAACTATGTTTATTTTCATGAAAATTAAATTAAATTATATCAAACATCTTAAACACAAATTAAATTCATTAAAGCATACACATATTAAAAAAATGACAACGAAACATTTATAAATCCTTATTTGTATACATTATTTCATGTTCTAGAAAAACAACTCTACAACCCTGTAAGGAGTTTGCCCACTGATTTATGCTGAGGGGGCAATGCTAGCCCTGCCAAGAGTTGAGCACTGGAGCTCGTTACCCTGATTAGGGGTATAAATTAATTAGGTTATCCTAGTTACAAGCTGGCGCAAGTCTCATCAAGAAGGGGCTGCATACATCTTGAACAAATGAAGACTACTGCGAAAAGTTATTGATTATATTATCCCAAATTAGCAGGAGTTGATAACCGGAATATTGCTTATTAGATCAAAATATGGTAATTGTTGTTTACTAAGAGTCGCCTGTTAGTATTCTGTTTACTGATTTGAACTTTGTGAACAGTTTAGCTTATATGAGAGATTTATCGGAATATTTTTGGTAGTCAAAATATAGAATAGTATATGGAAATTACTGTTTGTAAATGAATTATTCTGAATAGAAAGATAAATTACCTTTTTTGAGGAATTGTTAGGTATCATTGACAAATAAATGATTTGTTTTTGCTAATGGATAGGGGTTAAACTTTTCATTAAAATCACCCTTTAAATACTCACTTTAAAATAATATTCTGTTAAGAAAAAAATATCAATACTTCAAACATTAAGACCTTGTGTCTTGTTAGGTGTATCTTGAATTAATTCAACTCAATTGTTATATGATTTTAGAAAATAAAAATTTATGAATTAGATAGTTTTTTCATAAATAGCATTTTTCAAACTTTAACACGTTTAAAAACTCTTTATTGAGTTATTTACATTATAAATAACTATCACACAACAAAGTTCTTAACCAACCAATAACAACTGATAATATTATGGCTGTGAATCTGACAGAAACTGACGCTACACAAACTGAGAAAATTGGTACTAAGTCCTGAAATCATGGTTCCTTCAAGAAAATCGGACGACTTTTGCTGGAACAAATTACCGAAAGCCATCGCAATCTGTTTGAGTCCGTATTCAACTGATCGAACTAGACGCTGAAAGAGACTAATTTTACGACAGTGACATTCGTTCTTTGATGTGCAATTGGAGGTACAATATGTTTCATTACACACAAATATTGTCTATCGTAGTTGTCATGTATTTAACGAAAAAATCAAGCCAAATTATTTTGTCACGTTTCTTTGAATGAAATATTTTTTAGTACATTTTGGTTTAAATTTGGATTGTTGCTTTCCATGAAAATAAAAAAATTTATTGAAGATTTAACTAGGGTTTTCAGCAAGATACAAATTAATGGTTGTTATGGTTATTATTATTATGGTTTGTGTTAAGTAAAAGATTTGATTAAATCTAGTCAATTTAGGTTCAAGTGTTTAAAGTTATTGTTATAAAGAGGCATTACAAAATTTAATATATCAGGATAAAAAGTTTTAAGATGATCCACTTCTTTATTGTAGACAATACCAATGTCTCCAACAAAGAAGTTGATCATCCATAAAATACATGTCTTCATAATGATATGTTAAACAATAAAAAGCTATCACAATCAAACTACCGGTAATCAAAATTAAATAGTAAATTTGAACTTATTGGTTTTTTAGTTTTGATGATATGAAAAAGATCTTAATGTCATTTTGAATGAATTTCAAGTACATTTAATGAAAGTGTTTAAAAAAATATGGTGTGATATGAATTATGTCATACAATGAAATGATAAGGTTCTTCTTCTTCTCTATTTACTGTATTCAGTCAAATCATAATCTCTTGATATGTGATAGAAATGAAGGAC
Organism: Steromphala cineraria; assembly: GCA_916613615.1. Classification (NCBI taxonomy): domain Eukaryota; kingdom Metazoa; phylum Mollusca; class Gastropoda; order Trochida; family Trochidae; genus Steromphala; species Steromphala cineraria. The sequence continues at coordinate 17,475,962 of OU744735.1, read as the reverse complement.
GATTATTTATTCCATTAAACAATAAATTCAAGTTAAACCACATAGGCAATGAAACACAAACCGTACATGATTCTCTCATTGTGGAATGGTGAGAAATTGTATAACCCCGCTATCACGTCGCATTTAACGAAATAAACTGACAATGTCGGCTGGCAGACCGACAAAATGAGATAATTTGTATTCATTGAGTAGCGTATGTGAAAGGTTTTGAATGTTTTGTTATATCGGAGAAAACATTGGGCGCTCAAGTGTTAGGATCCATCATGGTCGATGTTTGTAAAAGCGACGTCAAGCTTTACACAAATCTCGTTGAAGATCCTACAGGCATCAAACACAGCAGACTAGAATATCCGAGAAATTTTGTCTATTCCGCAGGGGTTTGATCGTCTGTAAGCTATAAGATCATATTTGGTGAAAATCTGATTATCGGTGATCATATATTTGAAGTAGTGCATTCTCGCAAATGTGCATATATGTGTGCATATATATATATACCAGTATTTGTATATGGCCTGAAGATGCTCCTAAATTGAGCTGAAAGTACTAGCCAGTAAAAGAATTCATTCAAGTTCTGACTTATCTTTTCAATATTTAATACCTGAGAGCTGAACAACAATCTCAAGAGTGTAAACTTTTTGTATATACCAGTATATACATATCCGTTATATGTGTATGGCCTGAAGATGCTCTTAAATTGAGCTGAAAGTACTAGCCAGTAAAATGGATTCATTCTACATCTGACTTAATATCTTTTCAATATATATACATACCATTGTAAAATGAGCAAAACAACACTCTATCATGATGTTTATAAAGACCTTGATTTGTTTAGAAAAAACATCTTGGCACAAAAATCTGATTTCCTATGGCATGTTATAAATCATTGTTTTTTTTTAAATTTCTGTTTTTATTCCAGTGACAGTTGTTCATTTTTTTGAAAATAATGTTTTTAAAATGCAAAAAGCTCCTTCAAATTTTGCTGAAATAATATGTTTTTATGAAATAAATCTTATTGCCAACAAGTATTTACATTTTTAAGATCCATCATTCATTTTACAAAAGTGCAACCATTACAAGATTTATGAAAAAAACATGATATTTTTTTCTGTCTGAATTTTGATGTTTGACACGAAATACAAATGACAATAACTTTTCATACTTGTTTGGAAATTATTTTTCAAAATGAACAATAGTGAATCATATATTAATCACAATTACAAACAGACGTCTTTTACCCCTGCCATTACGGATAATGCTTTCCTAACAACCGGCCTAATCTGCTTTGCGTTCATGAAGCATTAATTAGGGCTCTTTGTTGATTTGATATTCAACATATTGAGTCAATATAGTCTGATATCTCTTCATATTCACGCTACCCATGGATAATTATGGTGTATTGTATGTGATAATTAACTAAACGGTAGTCTATAGTTCAACAGTTGGTTCATAGATTGTGATGGTTCTAAATAAAGATGAATTTTCAATGGCTTAGTAATTGTATTTCTGTAGGTATTCATCAGTCAATTTGTAGGTAGGATATATATAGTAAAATTCTTTAGGGACATTTCTTTGTTGTTGACTTTAACAAAAAAAGGAACTCCTTTTGAGGTAACCTTATTTTCAACAAAGAAAACTTTTGATGTAATGCATAATATTTGGTTACGTTTGGGATTGACAGTGTTATTAATTTATTGTAAGTTTCATCTTGAAGCATTATCAATTATGGTGTAGCATATCTCCAAGATAAATATTAAATCATGATTGGCATTTAATAAAATATCTGGATATGATGTTGACAGTATTTATTCAAGGTTTTTTTTTTATAACAGATAAACTATGTATATATCTATAACTATGTGTACATTGTACTGTAATAATTTGAATGGTATTCAAAGTGATGCCTATACACCTTGTAGTTTAATTGGTATTGGCTCTTTTTGTATAATAAATGAAATGAAAAAGGAGGCTTAAGCAAATTCTACATAACGTAGATAAATTTTCCTATTATCCATCAAAAATGAGACTGAAATACAGTCTGGCTACACTTGTGATAACTTGATTAGATTAACTCCCATTGAGTGAAATTGGCTAGCTCATGTTGGATGCATTTGCCTGTCGAATCTCGCTACAGCTAATAGATAAGTAATGTACATGGAAGACAAGCGTCTACCGTGGCCTACGATTGGGAAATGTAACGAGTGCAAGAGTTAATTAACTTGACAACAACATATTTTTGGGTGAAGAGAAAGAAGAGTAATTCACTTGATAAGTGCAGATGTTGCCAGAGTTTCTTTCACTCTTGGGAAATGAAGAATAGATCAGATGTATATATCAATTCTTGTTAACTTAATGCGCACAATGAATTCATATTACATGCAAGTTGCTGTGGTGTCAGAACTAAGTTTTATCTGCCGAGGTCTAATGGATGAGTTAGTAAGCTATTGGTGTTGTCAGTGCTTTTGTGTTGATTGACCCTGAAGGTGTGGCTTTGAACCCCAAAACTATTTTGAACCTGAGACAAGAGAAATTTAACCATTACAGATAGTGCGTTCCAAAATAAAACAGCAAAACTGATAGATTTAGTTCTTAGCTTTAGAAAATGAGTTTCCATTGTAAATTGAGTACTCGAGTTCGAGTCGGGTCGAGGACTCAAAAAGGTGAGGTCACTGCATGTGCCTATACTGTTATTTTAGTCTGTTTGTCTGTGATGAAAGAATTTAGTGATCAGCTTGACCAATTCTAGACATCGGAAATAAAGTTTTCTGTATATGAGTATATGTACGTCAACAAATATGTGGATAATATCTGGGTTGACTCTGACCCGTTGGACCAATGAAATCCTAGAAAGGAAGAAACAAATACTACTGCTTGTGGTTTAAAAGAACTTGAAGAAAAAATCTAGTTACGTAGACATAAAATACCTTTTACGGTTTAGACAAAAAATTTACTTTGATTCACAATGTGCCTGACTGAAATAAAATACCGTATTTCCTCTTATAAGCCCTGGGTCTCTAATAACCGCTGGGGTCGAGGGTAGGTGAGGAGAAAAGCCCAAAGTCTCTAGTAAGTGTCGGGTCTAAACCATTAAACTAATACTCCCTCAGTTAACATTTTACATATATTTATTGTGAAATATTTACGGCTTAAAACAAACTAATTTTCGATCCAAGAAATAAGCGCCGGGCCTCTTATGAAGCTGGGGGTCAATGGGTGCTGAAAAGATAAGCGCCTAGGGGGTTGTTAGAGGAAATATGGTACTGTTTGCACCGTTTCACCCCTTTCTTGTTTACCATAAATTTTAAAGTGTTAAATACAGACTTTCCAGGTACTTGTTTATCGTTTTTTAAACAGCATCTTTAATTTCGAAAAAGAAATTTGAAACAAAGTTTCCTAGTTCTTGTTTATCGTTTTTACGACTTCATCATCTTCTGAAACTACAGGTGAGAGCCACAAGGTGTCTACCTGAGACCCCCCACATTGTTCTCACCTGTCCAGCAAGGTTAGACCTCCTTCTAGAATCCAGAGATTCCTTGGTACAAAGGGTCTGGCATTTGACGCTTTGTTGTTGGCAGATGGTAGCTCTCCTGAAAAGAAGGCGAAAATCCTCACCTTATGATAAACCATATTTCCGATAATAAGCGCTGGGTCTCAAATGAGCGCTTGGACTCTTATATAAGCAAAGTGTCTAAAGCATTCAATTAATCCTCCTTCAGAAAACATATTTTTAACCTTGACGAAGGCTATACGATTTTCTGATAAAAGAAATAAGCGCTATAGATAATGGGGTGCTGAAAATATATGGTTTGTGATCCAGTGAATAAAAAGTTTTAATCAATAAACAGTTGTCATTATCAAGATTTCTTATCATCTGATAAATAAGAAAACAGTGATTGCCTTGAAGGTTTTTTTAATACAAGATGATTATCTGCCTGCCAATCAAATCCTGAACATTTTTTCCAAAAACATCCTTAAAAAAACTTGCCTAATTCTAAATTGAGTGACAAAAATGAATATCAAAGAGCAATCGCTTTTCATTGTCAGCCATTTTGTCAATCACGTTTCAAGCGATTTCTCTCAGATATAAAATTATTCTTTCACAAGTTTCATCCTTTTTATCACGAAAGTGAAAAACTTTTGAAACAAGAGACTAATCAGACTGTATCAAAGCCCATCTCAATATTCATCAGGTAAAAAGGCATCTCATTCTTCGTAAAATCGTTATCGTTTGAAATTAACGTCACTGTTAACATTACACTTGATCAGTGGAAGTAATCGATTGATTTTTCGTCTCCCTGACGTCTTTGTAAAACCAAAGATCGTCGAATGAAATAGAAAACCTCAAAGTTTTCACGGCACTTTGATCTGAAGACCAATGGTGAAACAATTGATTCATGATAAAGTAAAGACTTGTCAATTTCGCGTCGGAACCACGTGTTATCTAAATGGATAGTTCTGAACTTCTCATCAAGGGAGGTAACTAGCATAATCTATCCTTGTCACATTGAGAAAGTGATACGCTACTGTAGAATGGGCTGTCTTTCTTTAGGCTTTGCAAGCGGCTGGATCAATTAAGATTGATTATAAGATCAATAAAATTGTTCATCGTAGACAGTCCTGAGATAGCTTCATTTTCGGTTTTAAATTCTGCGGAGTATTTGTTGCGTTTTTTAGTTAAGTTGGATTGTTGATTTGAAGAAAAAGTTAGTATTCAGTTGAAGCTGCTTAAAAAGTCGCTATGTTTTGTTTTTGCCAAATTTGATTGAATTCCTGATTAATTAACTATAGAATATTGTTATTCACCTGGAATTATTTATCAATTTTTGATACATTTCAATGCTTTCATGTTATTTTCTTCAGCGTTTACATAATGATTTATTAAAAACCTTAAAATGTTATATATAAGTTAGCACTGCAAGTGCATTCAAAACCAAATCTACCATTCTGAATGACAAAGTAACAGCTATTATAACTCCTTTTTAATCTAAGAGACATCTTATATGATTAACTTTACATTATCAAAAAATGTCTCTTGAAATTTCTTTACATTTTCCATTCTTAGAAGAAATTGATATGTTTTACACCAAAATGGCGGAATCGTTTAGAATCCACGCCAACTCTTCTTTCAGGGCTGTACCAACATCGTTTTCATCTGAAGGCTACGCACTTGGCACAGTTCCAGTAACTAGTGCTCAGGAAAACGTTATCTTACCTGGGGTGCAGAAGATTGCACAAGATAGCTCCAGTAGATGTGCATACCTTCTATCTCAAAACCTTGCATCAAATTTCATTTGTCTATTTGTTTTTAAAGCTTATAATACAAATGTTTGCAAATTTCTGTGCAGGATGCCATAAAGCAGAAATATTACAGAAGAGCCTGAAGCAGGATTTGAAAGCAGAAAAGTGTATTAAGTAGCCCTGTGCAAGTCTATGTTACTGTAGCAAGTCTAGATCAACGCAGTTTCAGAAAATGAACAGATTCAGTGGGCTCCTTTCAATTTTGATAGTAGATAGACTGTTTTTATAGGTTATAATACAAATGTTGAAAGTTTTTGTGCAGCATGCCATAAAGCAGAAATATTACAGAAATGCATGTAGCAGGATTTGAAAGCAATTGTGTATCAAGCATTGTCTGTCCTACAGCCCCTAAAACAAAATATCTTTATAGCTCCATGCAAGGCTATATTATTGTAGCAAGTCTCGATCACTACAGTTTCAGAAAATGAACAGCTTCAGTGGGCTCCTTTCCATTTTAATAATAGATAGCTGTATTTAACATGTATTTTCATTTTGGAGATTAATATTTAGTCTATATCAAGTGGGTTCACATATTTGAAGATAATGGTTCATCCTAAGGGTTCCCCGTAGTTAATGGCGATTTTGTTTTTAAAAATTGAAAAGGGGGTAACTAACCCCCTATACCTCTTCAGATCCGCGAGTGCAAGAATCTCTGATCTACTTTCATTATACTCCTCTATAGATATAAACTTAATAAGCAAAATATTATTACATTATTAAAAAGTTATCTTATCAAAGTGCTTTCACATTTACCAATTTGTGCTGCTAGCGCCGTAGGATGGGTGAGTGACAAGCAAAAGGAGACTAAAAATCTTCCATATATAATTTAAACTTTCTATGAAGACATTTTATTAAAAACAGGATTTTGATGCTTTGATTAGCCATGAATACTTATTTGGACAGAAATACATTTATGTTCAAGATGTTTTGTAAAAAAATAATTTAATACAGATGTTTTACATGTGTGTATTTCATTTCATGAGAATATCCAGGTAAATCTTTTTTCTCTTGGTTTTAATTAATTAAGACGTAATAATTATGTTAAAAATTATGATATTTTAATTAGATTAAAAATATCCAAATTCAAAAGTTAGACAAGAATATACAAAGTCTCTAAGTTTAAGGATGATTGTTTGTTCTTATCAAACCTGATGAGAAGTAATAAACCATTTACCAGTAAAAGCTATTTTTTGGGCAAAAACCCTTATTTTCAAAAGACTTTATCAACAAATTATATTGAAATGTAAGACATATTTGTACATTACATTAAAAAAAAAAATATTTTCAGGTTACAAATATTCTGATTGACAATTAGCTTGCCTTAATTAAGACATACCATTTCTGTTTTAAAAACTGAATTAATTAGTCACAATTATCAAAACAATAAAATATCAAAAATTTTACAAATGGGATTGCCTCCTACAAAATTATTTCTGATTGTTAACACCTAGCTAAATTTACATTACAATTTAAAAATTTGTAATAAGACATTTAATCTGACAAATACTTATCTTTCCAAAAATGTTATAAAAAAGGTTTGACATGTGTATAAACATTGATAAATACGTCCAGGTGAGTTGCACTCTGATAAGCTCACATCTGCTTTTAATTAGAGAAACTGTTTCTGAAAATGAATCAATCAGTAATTTTAATAACTTAGATAACATATATTTTAAGGTTAGATGGTACTCTACACATTTTTGAGGTGCGGTTCGAAATATTTTCATCTTATATACTTACATTAATTACCTGTAAAAAAAAATTGACAAAAAATTGAAATGTTTTACATCTGTGTACAATCACTGTATAACATCACCAGGTGAGCTTGATTGTGATTTGTTAACACCTGGCTATGATTAAAATATAAGACACACCAACTCTGACAATTAAGAGAGAAAGAAAAAGTACAAACTGTATATTGATAATTTGGCTGGTCATTCATTAACTATAGGTTGTTGAATATTTTTCGACAATGATATTGATGTTATAAGTAAGTGCTTTCCAAAATATGGTTTGACATGTGTTCAAACTACAAACCTTGTACAAATTTTCCAAGTGAACTATTTTGTAATTGGCTAACACCTGTCAAGGTATAATGAAGTTAATTAGCTCGCCCAAGTTGGGTGTTAATTGTAGCAAGGTGAATCTGTCATAATAGTTTGACACATCTATATACGTTTCCATAGCAACTCACCTGTACAAATAGTTTACATTCTCATAGAAGACTGTGCAATGTTTAGAAACCATCTTGAAATAGTCCAGATCCATTTGTTTGTCTTTTATGTAATTGTTTGTATAATCCCCAGCTGGGTCCAAAACAAATAATGGTATCTCCCAAAATGTTTTTTGAATGATTTTACTGAAAGGTATCTGCCTTTTTCTAAATATGGAAGATGAAATAACGTTTTGGGTTTGTACATAAAATGATTCACAGTAAAGGTTCAGAATATGTATTTTGGATGACACATGCAACAGAATAACTCTCAAACTTGCTTCGATTCACCAGTCTAATCAGTTGATTGAAAACGCACTCTAACATATTCGTAACCATTTGTAAGTCATTGAATGTGGTATGGAAAATAGTATTCAAGATGTATTTTGATTGAAGTCTGCCTTGCTATGGCTCTTTAACAAACTAGGAACCTTGTGTCTACAAACTAGTACACCATGATTGATTGAATGTTCTTTTGTACGATTTGGTAACCATTGATGTCATTTTGAGGTCAGATGATTTAATGTGGCATGGAAAATAGTATTTATTGTATGCTCTCTGTTGCCTGCTTCGCCATAGCTCTGTCTTGAAAATAAGATTGTTGGTGTACAAACAAATAAAATTGATTCAGGATACTTCTAAGTTTTGATTAATTTATCATGAGGACATATTATTAATAGTGGTATGGAAAACAGTATTTACAATATCGCATAATGTCTGTCTTTGCTGTGACATTATTTTATGAAAAAAAAAACCCTTGCAGACTCTGATCCATAGTACCTAGGATGTACCAAGGACACACACTGAGATTTTGAAACCGTTGATAAAACTGTTTGTAAGGTCATTGAATGTGGTATTGAAAATAGTTTCTACGTTATAATATCCTAGTGGTAGTGTATTGTTCATAGAAAAAGTCCTTTTGTCTACAAACCAGTAATTGATCAAGGATGGAACTTGGAAGTTTCCGTGACATTAGATGTAATAATGAGATCCTTTAAAGATGCTATATCAGAGTTCAATATTTTTAAAAATAATTTTACTGTTTTCCTTGTATTGTTTGCAAAATTTAGCGACCAACCTTGGGAAAATCGGACCAAAATTCATTAAATAGGAGACAATTTACCAAAAAACTCCGAAACGGCAGTCGACATAAGGGTGAATCAAGTGTGGCCATTTCACAACTTCCGGTTTCTAAATATACGCTTGAAAACCGCGTCTTTGTCGCGCTCAATTAGATTTTATTTTATTTTTCTCCGATTAGGTATTCGTTGCTGTCAAAGTTGATACCAATCGAACGCAATTACGGTAGTTGAGACACTGTGTAAATCCTACACACATAATGATTACGTCGCCGAAAGCGGGTTCGTTAAATGCTGTGCCCTTTCGACGAGGGATACTGTGCTTTGGGCGTCGAAATAAGTATGTTATTGTCGATTAAACAATCTAAATGTGATATCAAAATTTCGACGAAAGATATTTCTACAAAGTGATGTATTTCTTTTCTCAATAGCTAAATTTCATCCTGAACCGCTTGCAAGTATGATACAGCAACTTTAAGTTATTTTATTTAAGGTATTGTATTTTTTCCTATGAAACCTTTGCTTTGTTTAAAAAAAATCCTTGTCTATAAACACTGTATCGATCAAAGACGAAAGTTGCAAACTCCGTGACCAGCAATGTAATCGTGAGGTCAGGTCATTAAGAGTGGTACGGAATATAGTATTTACGATATTGTATCGTAGCTGTCGCCTACCGCGCCTTTGCTCTAATTATTATCATCAGTGAAGATCCGGTTGGCAGCAAGAAACGCGAACATCATCCGCTGCCTACCATCAATTTACCGCAATTACGGTTATTATTTGAAGAGGGAAGTCAGCTTGTTAATGGATCCACTTCTAAATGGACCCAAGTTGGAATATCTCTTTGAAAGATAGTAACAAAAGGTATATTGATCTTTCTGAGGATCGAAAATCTGGGTTAGGACGGTTGAAGATATTTTGTGTTTGAAAAAATTGTAATACTTGTATTTGCAGGCAGCAACAATGTCCCTTGTTACATGATTAAAAAAAAAAATTTTGGAAACTGTGATAAAAGTTGAGAAATTAAGGGATCAGGTCTTTATAAAGATGTGAAAAGATTTTGCAAGAGGTGCAAACTGATGTTTTTACTGCAACATTTCAAAACGTACCGAAAGAATAGAAAAATTAACTGTGAAACATTAAATAAAATGTTTTGACAATTTCAAAATTATACGTTTAGAATTCTTTGCTGCAATGAATCAACCTCCTTTCAGTAGTAACTTTTACTTGATTGACAAAACAGTTTGTCCCTTTTTTTGCCTCTGGATTGCGCTCATCTTGATTTTAGGAATTACGTCTGCTTTGTTAGGTCATCTTTTCAGGGAGTTATTGATCAAGCAAGATTTGAAGCTTATGACGCTCTGTCGGACAAGATCACAGATCTCGTAGAAAGTTCAGCATTGAATGGTCATCAAGGTTGTAATGATGTGGAGTAAATTGCAGAGGTTGCGTTCTACGTGATTTGCGTTCTTCATGTTAGACACGTAGTGAGTTGTGAAGTGGTAACTTGGCCATTTTCTTTTGTGAACTTGTCATGTAGACCTTGACTCTTCAGGGTTGAAGATGTTGCTAAGAGGAACCATTGTGATTGTCTCAGACAAAACAGCCAGTGTCATTTGACATTTTGATTTGTGGCGCCATTTGCTTTAGTTAAAATGTTATGGAGGGAGTTTGCAAGTTTCTGTGAAGAAATATGTTGATTCATACCATGTATTGATAGGTTTATAGGTTGATTGGTTACGGTATTTGGAAATTATACAGACAAAATTGTTGAGGTTATAAAATATTTTCAATTGTGGCAGTTATTTGATTTTTTTAGGTATTTTTGACTGTATATAGGTAGGAGATTTATTTGTGGAACAATTTTGTTAATTTGATGAAATGTATTCGTGGAGGACAGTGGTTAGCATGCTTGGCTCTCACGCCAGAGACCTGGGTTCAAATCCTGGTGGAGACACCAAAGGTTTGTAACCTGGGTCTCATGATGCGTTGTGTCCTTGGCCAAGACACTTCATCCACATTGCACTCAGTCCACCCAGCTGTTCGAATGGGTACCTGAATATTGGAAGTAAGAAATCAAACCCTAACTGCTAAAACTACAAGTCCTTCAGGGTAATAATTCTGAGTAGCGCCTTGAGCACGCCTTGCGTGGAACAGTGCAGGATATAAATATCTACATTATTATTATCATTAGACACATTAAGAAGATTTGTCTGTATGTTATTGCAATGTTACAATCTTTTAATATCATTTGACTTTTTTTTTTTTGGCCGCGTTAATTTTGGTTTAGATATTATATTTGTAAGCCGTAATGGAAGTAAGAAAGGGATAATAATTGTAATATGTACAAGAGGTAAGATATTAGTTGTTTTATTTATTACTTTGATAAGAATTGCAGTTACAGACCACAGAGGCCATTGAATGTGATATATCAAAATCAGGATTTGAATATTCGTCTCTAAAACAATTATTGAAAAAATAATAAATTCCTCACTTAAAATATATGCAATAAAATAACCAATTATTCTTTTTCAAGGTGAACTTGAAATTATATCAATTTCTTCAACAAACCTTCCCATTGGCAAAAAATTATATTTTCACATTAATTCACATTTTTGCAACAACAAGAAATTTGAAATTCAAGCAGAATCATTAATTCAATTACTAAATTTGAGGACATATCCACAAAATCCAGACACTTGAATTCACATTTAACACAAAATTGAGGGTTTTCCGTCCCCTTAAGATTTCTTCATTTCAACATGATATGAAGTTTGGCATCAGCAGCCAAAATTAAGGAGGCGGCTTTGAGATTATGTCTGCTTATGCAATTCTCTTCCATGTTTAAAATCAATATTTCTTTGTTGAATTTCAACAATTTTAATCACCATCAAGTTGAAGGGTTTAGGGCCTGAATAAACGCCCTTGAAATCTGTCATTTTTTGTGCAGAAAAACTCCCTTTGTCTTTTAATGATAAAGCGAAGACCTTGACCTCAATTTTAAAACATAGGGCATCTGGCATGATTTGATTGATTTTAAATATTTCATTTGGATTTTTAAATTATTATTTTTTTTATAGAAAACAGTTTGGACACATGGCATCTGCACATTAAAGCATGTTAGAATTTTTCTAGTAATTCAGAAATATGAATTCTAATTTTTTATTTTTTTTCAAAAACTCAAGTTAAGCAATATTATCCGGCTGCACTTTAACCATTTTGTAAAATAGAATTGATTAAAAACAATTTAATTAGAAATCATATTCAAATCTTTTATGTATAAACATGTTATTAGTGAACAAAATCAATATGATTAACAATTAAAATGAAAATCCTCCCAATTGATAACCTTTGTCAAGCATTAGTCATACTCTTAAATTTGTTTTTATATTTCGGAACACTTTGTTTTAGATGTATGATTTAAAATCATGTTTTAATAAGATATATGTCATATTTTTAAAAAAATTCAATGATCATATAAAGGCCAAGTGTCGAATACATATGCACACAAAAATTTCAGCAAGGTACGTGATTTACCTCAGAGTTAGTGGGATATATATAAGGGTATGTCACCTGGTGATCATTCAAAGATTTATGGCACTACGCTAACTGTTGCATGAACAGACACAACTTGAATAAAGTCCCTTTTCAAGTGTGGAACCACAACTCTTTTGACTTATGTAAAATGTCCGAGCAGGGAATGTACCTTCATAAACCATACACTATCAAGCCATGAGATGGGTCACCCATTCGCTGATCAGCCGTGATAATTGTTGCTGAACTTTCTAGACAGCTCCACATCGAACCAAGACCAAAGCTGCAAGTTAAGTATGAAGGTTTGAATGAATCCCATAGACCATTACCAAAAAAACAAAATAGGAGACTATGGATTATTCTTTCTATCTGTCTCAAATGAAGAATGATTATGTCTCTGTGTCTCTGTTCAGAGTCTCAGCTGGGAAGAAACCTTCCTGAGCCTAAGGCAGGATTTCTTTCTTCAACTCACAAGAACCAGATTCCTCCGTAATTGGTCATTAAGAGTCGTAATTCCCTCACACATTGGCCATCTGATTGGTCAGTTAAGTTGCCAGTAACAGCCTGACTAGACGTAGTGACCGACAGCTAACGGGATATCAGTGTTTTGTCATAGCTAAGCTGGACTTGACTGACCATTCAAATATTACATTGATCAGTGTAGTAGTAATTTCTTTCAGTTCCTTGGATTCCGGAATAAAAGAACACTTTGGGTATATTGATGTTTGTTATAGCATATCTGGACATGATTGTCTGTTCAAATATTGAACTTGGCATTGTTGGTAAGAATTTCTGTGCATTGAGGGAATTTTGGTGGTTAATGCTTGACTTGGACTTGACAGACAATTAAGATTTTGCATTGACTAGTGTTGCTTAGAATTTGTTTCAGTTATCTTGGCTTTTGATGTGTTACAGGCACCTTGGAATATTGATGTTCATAATATATAGCTTAGGTTTGACTCACAATTTAAATATTGCATTTGTCAGTGCTGGTAAGAATGTCTTTCAGTTGCTGAGCTTGTGGAATGAAACATGTCAATAAGGGAATTTTGATGTTCTTTATACCTATACTTGGCTTGACAGACAATTCAAATGACCATTTGACAGATGTTGGCAAGAATTTCTTGAGTTTCTTTGCTTTTTGAATTAAAGACTGTCACTATGTGGACAATGATGCTGGTTATAGCTTGGACAGATTTGATTGACCACTCTCATATTAGTTTGGTCAGAAGTGGCTAAAGTGTCTTTGTTTCAAATATCAAGGGGGACTGTAAGATTGGCTTCTGTAAGGGGATATCGGTGTTGATTGTAGCTAAGCAGGACTTGACTGACCGTTCTAATAGTGCATTATTAACATTTGGCTAGAATGTACTCCTGTCAGTTTCATGGATTCTGGAATGTGCGATTTCAGGAAGGATAATTTGTTTCTGGTTATAGTACAGCTGACTTCACTGCACCATCAATGTATGAATTGGTTGTGTTGGTAAGAATATATTTCAGTTTTTTGGATTAAGGTATATCAAACCGGTGCACCATCGAGAATTTGATTTTGCTTAGATGGACTTGATTGACCACTCACATATTATGTTGGCAAGTGGCTAAAGCGTCCTTGTTTCAAATATCAAGGGGACTGTAAGATTGGCAACTGTAAGGGGATATCGGTGTTGATTGTAGCTTAGCTGGACTTGACTGACCATTCTAATAGTGCATTATTAACATTTGAAGAGAATGTTCTTCTGTCAGTTTCATGGATTCTGGGAGACCACAGGAAAGATATATATAGTTTGATGTTGGGTGCAATAAAGCTGACTTCACTGCTCAATCAAATTATGAATTGGTGGTGTTGTTAAAAATACATTGCAGTTGTTTTGATTGAGGAATATCAAATTTGCACCATGAAGATTTGCGCCTATATCGAGCAGAGGAGGCGAAACTACAGCAATTTTAAGACTTAAGATCCCACCTTTTCTCTTTAGGGTCAAACTTTCTGGAACTTCATTAAGATGATACATCAAAAGTCACTTTATATACGACCTATCTGACCTTACCATACTCCAATAATGAGGTGTTCAGTGACAAATTGTTCCTATTTCTGTGATAAGCTGGATTTAACTTTCTATAAATAGAGCTGTCCTTGTTAATTAGGCTGATGACTTTTCCCTTGTGATCCTATAAGCAGTACAATAAAGACAATGTGTAGCCAAGTCCCTGGCAGCCAAGTGATATCATATTGAGGATATCAGATTGGCGTCCATGACAAAACTAACTTTACGACCTGAGTGACTAAATATCAGTATTTCTGGAGCAAGAGCAAAGGTTGTAATAATATTAGGCACGAGTGTTAAAATAAACATAGTATGTCAAGGACACGGATATATATTATTGTGTATAGTAATAATAACTCTTTATTGTCCTATAGTTACATTGTAATTTCAGAAATTTATTTTGTTCTCTTGCATGGTGCCATCATTCACAGTGCAGCGCCAGTTCAAGCGATGTTCTAGCTGCTAGCTATCCTTTTATTTCTAAGTGTCAAGCAAGGAAGCAACAGCGCCCAACTTTTAACGTCTTTTGGTATGACACAGCCGGAATCGAACCCAGACCTCCCTGTATTACTGTATTTCAAATTTAAAGAGGTGACAAGCTGTCGGCTTTAGATCTTATAGACAAACCGTTTGAAAAATTCATTCAAAAGCATTGTTATATATGATATGATAGCAGAAGAAAAACAAACATTTCTTTATGGATGCACAACTTCTTTGTTTTCACAATAGTTAAAAAATATTCTTTAACCCTTACGATGCGGGTATATATTTTTGCTCTACAAGCCCACGTGGCGGAATTGTTTTGTCCGGTGCCAGCCACCCTTATATCCTGATTGACCGTTTCTGTGTTTTTGTGTGCGCATATACATATGATACATGGAAATAAAGACAATTCTTTCTTCTACACGATGATGTAAAAATTATAGAATTATCTCTAATGGTTCGTGAGATATATGAATGCCGCAAGGTGGGTACCCTCAATCATTTTTGAGAAAAGGTTTGATATTTTATATCCGGGAGCAGCCAAGACTGCTTGCAGTCAATTATCTAAGCCTTATCCTGAAAGTTACGGATTTCGCCAAGAGGGCTTACATGCCATTTTATATTTGGCCCGTAAATATCACGCGCCCCGCATCGTAAGGGTTAAAAGCTATCTAAAGTGTTTTCAAGCATATGAGATTATTTGATGCTATTTTCCTTTAGTGCATTGTATGAAGGGTTTATTGATACATCCATTCTTTTAATGTGGTTCAGTAACAACTGGCACGGCTTACCTGTTGGATGACCCACTTTATGCCTTAATAATCAAACAGTTTGAAGGGAGATTCCTTGACCAACACTGAGACAGAACTTTTAAGACACTTGGTGTCACCTTAAAAGTGACTTATAAAAATTTGCCTTACATCCAGCAGTACAATTGGGTACCTGGTAAATGTTATTTTAGTGACAACTTTGAGCATTGTAAATAGAAACTTGGATAAGAACCAAGGTAGTAATGTGAGTATCAAACATGTATGTAAAAAATTGTTTTCATCGTTCTTGATTATCGTTATTTGAATAAATTATTAAATAAAAATGCATTTTTCGTGCCCTACTTCAAAACAGATTTTGTGGACTTTAGATTCTACTTTATTCGTTAAAACGGTTAAAACATTTAGAAAATTTATTTCATGGCATTTTTTTTTCATATTATTTAATATAGTATGACCAAATTTTGTCCTTATGTAGTTGATATCGTTTTTTCAAACTGAACCTGAGGCAGTTATATAAATCTATACCAAATGATTGAAAGTAATTGTGGGGGAAATTATACATCTGAAACATACATCCTCTGGGAAGTTGTAAATTGTATGCCAGTGATCGTAAATTGTACGTAGGTTTTGCTCAATTTTGTGCCCACAATCAAGTGTCCACTCTCGTCAGTAGGCGAATGATTTCTCTCGATCCCCTTTTGTCCTCGTGAGAGTGTTAATTCGAAAGTCCGACATATTGAGTCCTTGAGAAATAATGAAGAGCGGTGTTTGTCGTTATTGAGTGATTCCTTCGCAATAATTGTCCCGACTTGACCACACAAGTGACCTGTTGAGAGGTCGTCTGACACGTGCTTCATTACCTTCACAAACAGAAGAGTTCACAACATGCTGTTAACTTCCTGTGATTGCTGTGATGTGATTGGCAGATGGATTTGCGATCCTGCAGATCGTTAATCAAACTTTGACATGGCAAGCCTCTCTCTGGTAATTTGAGCCTTGATTGAAACGCTAGGAGGTAGCTATTATGTCATAATTAAGAAGTCTTGAATAATTGTGTGATATTTTCGGAAAGGTCTTATCCATTCTGATAATTATGTATTTTCGAAATGACAGGAAGTGAAAAACAAGCGTGCAATAATAAATCTTATTCAGGATATTCTTTAGCAAATGTTTCCTGATTTAGACAGAAACAAATGAGAAAACATGGAAAAATAACAAATATCGATTGTTGTGTTTAAATTAGAAACAAATGAATTCAGAATTGTTAGAAGGTATTAAAACATTCAATTAAATCCATGTCTTTCTGAAATGAAAACATTGTCTTATAAAATTTGATGAGGAAAAAGGAATTATTTGTTATCTAAATTATTTGATTAAAAAATATGTAATAAAACCTCGGAAAATTTAGATTTCAAGATATTTCTTTGTAATATATATTATATTTCTAATAATGTATAAAAAGGAAAAACCTTTTAAATTTTGAATTTGTTAAATTATTACTAAAGTGATATTTCATGTAAATCAAAGAGTGAGTAAACTTTAAAGCTTCAACCTTAGAGGGAGAGTTCTTAATTCAAGGAATTAATTGTCAATCATTTTCGGTCATAGATAAAGAGATCTACGGTACTAAAGTTTATCCATTATGCTATATATCTTGCCCCAAGACTGTTCTTCTCTGCTATGCTGTACAGGAAATATACAGACATAAAATGAAAAGGATCTTTGAAAATATCCAACTTGAAAATATAATGTCAATGTCAGTATCAAAATAGAAATGAAGGGAGCCAACTTTACATCCAAAATTCCAAGCTCCCAGGCTTTTTTCAGACATTGGACAAAAACACAAGCTGGACGCCTTATATCAGACAGTAATTACGAACACATAATATACACTCAGCTTGGGCTATATTGAACCATGTCTGAAACATACAACATTTACATCAGATAAAAGGGGTAATTATCTCCCTTTGCTTGAGTCCAAGGTACGAACTAACGCGTGGCAGTCAAGTCGTTTATTGCGTTACAAATCCCTTTAGATCTTCTTAATTGTTTCTCCACACCTGAAAACCCCCACCTTTCTTTAACGATCTCTCGGTTCATAAAAATTGTGTTACAAGATGAGTTTGTCTGCGGTACCATGTGTGATTCTTAGAGTTTGTTCGTGTTGAGAATTAAGAATCTGTCTAATTGTATTTCCTTCAGACCTTTAGAATTGAACTTGTAGACAGTTGCTAAGGGGATGTCTTAACACGATTTTCAAGAGTGACACGACTAGACTTCCATCAAATCCTTCCTACGTAAATATATTATAGTAACCTTATTAATTTATATAGCTTGTACCCTAACCCTTTATCTGCCGTAGTAGAATGTAGCCTTGATATCAACATTTATTTGCAGGTTGAAAATGGCTGAAATTTTACCTAAGCAGCGATAGGAATACCTCACTCATTCATTTACCTTTGGTTGAGTAAGAATTCAAGAATGCACCTATTTCTACACGTTCTATCAAACACTTGCAGATTTCACAGGAATTTGAAGGGAGGTTGGAAAGCTATCTGAAATGGGTATGGGTAGTCCAGCTTCAGGACTGTAAATAAAAAGGAGCCTTTAATACAGTCTAGGTTCTCCTTCAGCAAGTCTAGGCTACAGCAATTTACACTATGAAATAAGACCAAGAAAGAAATAAAAATGTTGAAAAGCATGTAATTATTTCAAAAATAATATATTTCATAGACTAAATTTTAGTCTAGGGTATGGGGTTTGTTTGGTTATACCCACAAAGTCCATCTATCTCAAATTGTGCAATTTTTATGAACCTTTTAGTCAAAAGGAGGGTAAGGTACAGAAGCCCCATAACCCCTTCCTCTCCCAATTCCCAATCCCCTCCATCACCCTCTTCTCCCTTCCGCCCCTCTCCTTCACCCCATCCCCCCCTTCTCCCCCTATTTCTTTCCTCTTTTCCCTTCTTGGTGTCTACAATAATATTAGTTCCTGTGTTGTAAGGGAAATTTTTTGAAAGCAAAGTTAAATCACTCATCACCTTATTTCGAGTCAGACATGAAAGCGACAAGCTGGCATGTGTATTAATATTCCAGACTGCAAATGAAGGGAAGATCTTTGAGATTGATGCATGATACATCTATCTTTTGTTTATCTAATCAAACCAGCCGCCAGACATGCCAATATCAAAAAGCAGAAAGAATTAAAGGAATAGGATTTTAAGGCAGACAATGCACACCACAGACGTGAACATTCATATTCCAGATTGCAAATGGCGGAAAGAAGTTTGACAGTGATGCATGAGCTGCGGAGAGACTACATACTCTTTACAGTGTTTGAATAAGTAGCAAAAAGATTTTATAGAATGTATATCACTAATCTTGCTTTGACAAAGTCTGGAGTATATTGTATGTCCACATGGTGGCTCATGTGCATTGTAAGTTGAGGATTATCTCTGAAGATCAGCATCAATCAGTATGGAATGGCTCAGATGGGTTACCCATTCTACCAACTGAGAAGGGATAAGCTGTGTTCAACAATAAGACTTTTGCTGCTGTTCCTGACTTAGTCAATATTGTTTGAATAAGTGAAGCAATTCTTGCAACGAATTCAAAGTTTAAAGAGAATGTATATTCTTAACTTGTATTTCTACAACAAGGTTACAATTATATATATGATATGATAAATAGTTCTTAACTGAAGTCTGTATGTTCAGCTCAAAATTGGGGTAACTCTTCCATTATGCATATTTTTTTAAAGAAGGTGTTCCTGGATTGGTAATTATAGTAAATATTGGTTGGCTATCCCAGATTTTGTAAAACCAGCAAGTAAAGGGTATCTTGGTTTTCTGGTACATCGTTATGACCAATTACTAATTCCATAAGATGTCCTTAACAAGTTATGATCTGTTCCTTTTGTTTAAAATCTAGTCTTCCCTTAATTAATTCAGCAGATAAAAAGTTAAGATATGTGCCCCAGGTATGACTTGCTCAGTTGGTTTACTTCAAAATGGCTGAAAGAAGTTTGACATTGATGCATTAGACTCTGAATGGAAGCAAAAGCTTTAACATGGTTAGAATAAGAAACAATTCTTGTAACTAGGTGCAACATTGATTAAAATGTATAGTTGTTGAAGGCCTAAGGTATAACTTGACGTGAGTTCTTGACAAGATTTCTCCTGGGGTTCGTTTCATTGTATTTGGTCTGTTGGCGCCGTCGGCTTTGGCGTTGCACACTATTTAAACAGTTCTTGCACCATTATGCTTGTGTTTGTTATTGTTGGGGGAATTATTTTGGAAATTACAAGGTATGAAGACTTTCTTTGAGTCTCTGATAAAGTTATTTTCAAAATTCTTCATATTGAGCCATTCTGTTTAAAATTATCTATGTATGATATGTGTAAGAAACTTGCTTTAATAAATATGAATTTTCCTCCTTGACACATTTAGACTCTTCAACTATGTGAAAATACTGATTCAGCAGACAGATATTTGAAAGACTCTTAAACATCTATAACACCAGTGCACATATGATAATATTACATGGGTTATTGATACTAATATCTCTAAACAACTCTTACACTAGTATTTGTTGTTTCTAGGTGAAAGAGTATCAGAAATAGCAAGTTAGCATGTTATGGATTGCAAAGAAGCCCTAGACAACGCATTTACATAACGTTATACACAGCCCAACATTGCCAAACATTGCCAAACATTGCCACCCACTGATGGAGTAGAAGAACAGATGGACGAGGGGAGTTCTTAAACGTTTGGCCATTTCTCAAGAATTCCTTTGAAAATAGCCTGTCTCTAGTCTCCAAAATAATTATCAGTCAATCTAAATTAAGAATATGCTAGTTTGCTAGGTACTGCCATCCAAAGATAAATCAAATACTGTAACTTAACTTTAGTAATCACCTACCCTCTGAAAAAGTATTGCAATTGTTAAGAGACATTTGGCTGAATTTCAAGAATTCTGTTGAAAGGAAGATTTAAACTGTGTATCCAAAATCGGTTAAATACAGGTTTAGGGGAAACAGGAAAACATGATAAGAAACGGTATTCATAAATTAACAGTGCTAGGCTGTTTCCGCCATCCTGAAAGAGATTTCAAAAGTAAATAAATGTTTTTGTAAAATTTTGAGCCTTTCTCTGATAATAGATAGTAGCCTCACGTTCCCCAAACTTAAGTAAACTAAAACAAGGTGTTATAACAGTATGAACAGTAAGAGACTTTTGGCACCAATATGTTATACAAGACTATCTGGTTCATGTTTCTGTAGGCAAGTTTGACTATTGGCATAGCCTCAAAAACATGTAACCCCCCTGAAAATATAAAGTCTCATAGAAAACATATTGCATACTTGTTTATTTAGACTCTCTCACTCTCTGGAATTTGTTTGTTGTTGATTTTACTCAAGAGAATGCATCTTCATTACTGCCAGCACAACTTGCTTTATCTAACTTATAAACCTAAAAAAAAAAGAGAGATAAAAGTAGGCATTGACTTCAATTGAGGCATTTTACCAGTATGATCAGACATTGATAATATTTGAGCTCTTGCAACTCCTCAAATTGTAGATAGAATTGGAAAATTTTAGTTCATGTTTATGGATCCATTATTCATTTATTTCTCAACTGTGTACAGCAAATGTCTCTTAGGTTAACTTAACATAGCATTATCTTTATTTAATTCAAATACGCAGTTCTTTTATGCATTGTAGACATATGCACAAAAAGTGCACTATTTGCCGTTTCTCTTGGCACCACCAGACATTCCTAATGCCAGGATTTTAACCTTCTGTATAATCACACCTTCTGTTCTTGTACTGCCAAAATTCTTCCTCTCTGGATTTACTCTTCTATCCTTGTATCACACAATGATCTGGTATATCCTTTGTTGGAATGATATCTTCCTGGATATCATTTATTAAAATTGATCTTTTCTTGGTATGTCCTGTATTGGAACTGATATCTTCCTGGTATGTCATTGATGAACTTGATATCTTCCTGGTATATCATTAAACAAATTGATATCTTCCTGGTATATCATTGATGAAATTGATATCTCCTTGGTATGTCATTGATGACATTGATATCTTCCTGGTATGTCATTGATGAAGTTGATCTCTTCCTGGTATATCATTGATCAATTGATATCTTCCTGGTATATCATTGATCAAATTGATATCTTCCTGGTATGTCATTGAATGAACTTGATATCTTCCTGATATATCATTGATCAAATTGATATCTTCCTGGTATATCATTGATGATATTGATATCTTCCTGGTATATCCTTTATTGGAACTGATATTTTCCTGGTATTCTCTTTATTAGAACATATATGTCATTTTGGTATATCTTTTATTGGAACTATTTACTTCATTTGTATATCCTTTATTTGAACTGATACCTTCCTGTCATATTCTTTATTGGAACTGTGTGGATCTTTGTGGTATATTATTCAGTCTTTTATTTGAGTTGATAATTTTTGGTATCCTGGCAAAACATGCATCCATTTCCTAGAAAATTACTGTGAAAAATATTGAAACCAAAAAAGTTTCAAAATCTTCAGTTTGATCTCGTCCTAATTAGCAGCCCCGTCTATTAAAGCTATCAGTTTTTGTGAAGTTTCCATCGCCGCCGCCGCCGCCGCCTCACTCGTACTACTAGCTATAACTTTTTTCCCCTAAGCTTTCCAGAACTCTTATTCATACCTTACTACTCATACCTCGGGGGAACGATTTTGACACGTTCACTTTCAAGGTCAAAGGTTTTTGTGCTATGAAGCTCTAACTTGGTATATATCATCCTTGGAAAAGTAAAAAATTTTGAAAAGGTTTTGGCTACAATCCGTCAAAGGTCAAGGTCACAGCAAGGTCATGACGTAAGCATGTTTTAGCGAAAATGCTTTATTTTAACTATGAACACTTTTAATCAATACATGATTGTTATACTCAATAAAAAGTGTTCAATGATTGTGTGACCTTGAAGGTCAAAGGTCAAGGTCATGAGATATGAGTTATTACAAAATGCACTAAATTGGGGTATAACTTTATCCCATTTAGCTTTTCAGAACTCATGAGCATGTCTTAATGTTAATACTTCCAGGGAATCATTATGACATGTTCACTTTCAAGTTCAAAGGTCAAGGTCACGAGTTATAAAATCACCACAAAATTCTTTGTAAACACGGTAACTTGAAAAGTTTTTGTGCTATGAAGCTCTAACTTGATATATATCATCCTTGGAAAAGTAAAAAAATTTGAAAAGGGTTCGGCTACAATCTGTCAAAGGTCAAGGTCACAGCAAGGTCATGACTCAAGCACTGTTTAGCGAAAATGCTTAATTTTAACTATGATCACTTTTAATCAATACATGATTGTTATACTCAATAAAAAGTGTTCAATTATTGTGTGACCTTGAAGGTCAAAGGTCAAGGTCATGAGATATGAGTTATTGCAATTCCTTGTAAACACAATAACTTGAAAAGTTTTTGTGCTATGAAGTTTAGATTTTGTATATATTATCTCTTGAGAAGTACAACATTTTCAAAAAGTTTTGGGTACTAAGTTAGTCTAACTGTCGAAGGTCAAGGTCACAGCAAGGTCAACATATATGGAGAAAATGGATTAATTTAATTTTTAACACTTTATTTCATTACAATAATGTTATACCCAATGAAATGTGTTCATTGATTGTGTGACCTTGAGTGTCAAAGGTCAAGGTCACGAGAAAATTCCCAATTTGGTGAGGCCTGTAAAAGGCGGAACAGCTAGGGTAAGGCGAAACCCAAATTCCGGGGCTGCTCTGCTTTTGCGGTATCCCGCAAACGCTAATCTAGTGTTAATAGCAGGGATGGCAATTTTCAGCTGATCAGCTGAATTCAGCTGTTTTTGACATTGTCCCTACTGTAGTTTTATTCATAAATGACCATACAAGAGCATAGATTCCATGCATTCCAGCTGTTTTTCAAAAATACCATTGCCATCCCTGTGATAGAAGTGCTTTTTCTTTCATTGTAAGACAGAACATGTATAGTATTCTACCTTTGCATACACTGGCAGATCCTGTTATATTCTTCCACATTTGCCACACATATTTGTTTAACCACAGATTGGCAAGTGCTAATCTTGTATGTATACATTGATTTTCCCTCATAAATAAGCTAAACAATCTCTCAAATGAATGCAGTTACACAATAACTAACCATAGATTGCTTTAGGTAGATATTTAGTTGTGGCATCATTGAAGTGAACTAAGGTATTTGGTCAAATATGTTTCTATCTGACATCTAGTCTGTCCATATTGATGCTTATTGTAAAAGCTATATTCACTGAATAACCTACATCAAGAACTTTGCCCACAACAAAAAGCATATAGATTTCCTATGATGTACCGTTTTGCTACAAAGGACTGTTGTTGTACATAAAAAACTGCCATCAATGCAAAAAATGGTCTTTGCACTGATTGATGGTTGATTGTAATGACTACAATGTAATTACATCAATGGACTCAAATTCAGACTCTTCATCCAAGTACACGTTTTACGATCGATAATCGGAACTTGATGACTGTGGATGTTTTGTTATCTGTTTTGATTTTATCATTTGTGCTGCGGTCTATACTATGTAATATCAACCTGGTCACCTTCATCATAGACAAAGCTTGCATCAAAATATGGCTTTGTATAATGCATCCCTGAAAAATTCAATAGAACAATCTGGTGCAAAAAAGGTTGGAGTGGCCAAGTACATTACAATTAAGTAAAACCACAAAAAGTTAATGTAAAATTTCAGGGATTTGAATTTTATGGATCAAAGTTACATTTTCAATTGATTGACCAAGATATTTAGCTTACTGCTAATTAGACCATTTTGATGGCACCACCTTAGCATCTTGGAGGAAGAACATGCCATATAGGGAGAACATGCCATGCATATGATATATGATTTTACAGATAGTGTCTAATTTAATTGAACTATAAGATGGAAGCATGTTTTTTCACGATTGATGGATATTTACAAGTTTCATTGTGATGAAAGTGTTGAAATTATTGAAAAGATATGATTGATGACCTATATGTTCTTACCATTTTCAATTTGGTATAGACTTTCCAACTTTTGTGTTTTTAAGTGCATAAACTTCTGTTTCTTTTTATGGTACGCTTCTCCTACTTCAGTAAAAAATGAATCTAAATATATATGTCAGTCAAGCAGTGATTGTTGAGTAATTGATCGGGATACCACAGTGAACTCTTCTACATCAATTTATGGGATCGTACTTACATGACTGACAACTTATAATGAGACTCTTGACTCAAACGTACGTGTTAACGAAGTAACAAACATCAGTATTTCCAGAACTAAATCAATAAATAAGGATATTTTTGCACTTTCATGAACCAAAAATCCTGAGAACCGATCAACTCAAATCTGAACTTTCAGACTGGACTGTTTCAAGTACTTAGCCTTATGTCGACTGGGGGTTGAACAGAGTCAATAAATATATATGGCTTTATCACCTTTGAGAGTATACATAACTTGGTACATAAAAGTAATATGATGTGCATGTGTAATGTTTCATCATTTGATGTTTTGAAAGTAGTAAAAGGATAAAAATGGATGGCTTTCACACATTACAAACATCAATATATTCAACACATAATTTATTCATGAAATATATAATTTAACAAAAATATACATTTTAACTCTTTTACCTTTACAATTAGGGTAAAATCTATGATTTTATATCTCTCAGGTCTTTGACCCTATTTTGACAGTTTATGTAAAATATTTTACTTTGTAGACAAAAATTGTAAATATTATTGATAAAATATTTCTAGACATGTATCAATTCAAATTTAATTTTTAACAATGTATCCCTAGTGTTACTTTATTGTAAATTAGTTATTTGCAAATTGGATTTTAGATTTGTGTTTGTTACCTTTGAATCAATATTACCTAACGGCTAACGCTCTTGTTGCGTTTAACAAAAAACTTTATTGTTAGATGAAATGTAATGGTTCAATGGTAATATTGATGTAATTGACGATCGACACATCTTGATCAATGATATTCTATTATGTTTTTTTATCTTTATGCTTTGATTATTTGTGAAACTCAGGATCAATATTTGTGGAATATTTTATTTATGCTGCTAAAACACGCACATTGTATTTCTGTGACACAAAATCGCTTATTGATATATTGATTGTGCATGTTTCTATTATATTTTGTTTGTATAATATGATCTAAAAGTTTAATGTAAACCTTTTCATTAATTTTTTATGTGAGAATATTTACGTGGATTATCTATCCTATTGTCCTATATTCTATCAAACTTCTTAGAATTTCTCTCTGCTATCATAGTTATAGGTATTTTTTTCTCTTCAACCATATGAACACAAAATCTGTCAAATTGTTTTGTTGCTGATTGCAGTCATTGTTCAAATACAAAACTTGACACACCGTGTTATTAAATCATAACCTTTTACGTAATTTCAACTCATATGCACTCATCTAATATAAAATTCTGTCATTTTAAATTTCTGTCATATCATAACATCACTGAATAGTAGATTTTGTCAAGAGCATATCTCCCAAACAGTACATACCCCAAGCATACTATTTGACCTCTTGTCAACCCTGCCAATGGATATATGGTCAATTTTAACTTCTTCTGCTGGAGCCTTTCAAGGTATAGTCTGTCATCCAGACCCTAAAGCAAAAATATTTAATTGATGACCAACCCAGTCTAGAAAAGCATAGCTCAGCTATAGTTAAAAATTAGCTTAAGTTAAAGTATCATCTTGGCTCCAGTTTGTTATAATACATGATTTGTTTAAAAAATATTATCAATATTGAAAAAAATACTTCTGAGACAAAATGTTAGTCTACTTTCAAGGCTATAAATCTAAGGGTAGACAACTCTGTAACCAGTCTTTTTCTAGTCTGTCATCAAGACCCTAGAATAAGATAATAACCTTAGCAAGTATGAATTTAGGGAGCTTCTTTATTCAAAAAGAATCTTCTTTTGGTCATTTTATGTTTAAAGAAATTCAAATTTTACATATATTGGCAACTTTTCGATTCAAATTTGTTTATATAGTCTTGTCTCTGCCTCACCTCGAAGCCCATCAGACCAAGAGGATATAAATGCTGAAGGTAAGAGGTCTGTATAAGGAGGATGAATAGGACTACAGAGCCATGATAATTAATACTCAGCCAGTCTGTCATGGCTACTGCACTAATTGATAAAACAGCCTGTATACATCCGTCACAGCAGTCGATCATGTTGGCATCGGGTCAATCAATAAGGTCTCCAGACTCGAACCCAGTCGGCTGTGTTGACATGCACTGCACCCATTGGCCTTCTGTCAGAGTGATGGAATGTGACTGGTCTTCGGGTTCACATGATAAAAGGAATGGGAATTTGGTGTGGAATTGTCCATTTCTTGCCGATTTCGGAATAGTTTTTTTATTTAATCAATGTGAGGAGTTTTATACTTCAGGAATCTACCTCTGATTTTTCGGATTCAGCTTTTGAGGCAATATGTGATCATTGGTGATATGTTCTATTGGATTTTGGAATGACATTTTTGTGTTGATTGGTCACGTTCCTGACAGAACACTTTGTTGTCCAATACTAGAAGACTGTTGAGCAGCTAGGCACTTTTTGTATTTTTGTATCTAAAGGAATCTACCTTTGGTTTTTTGGTCCCATATTTCAAAGCAGAATTTTAGTTGTTGAATGATAATTTTATATTGATTGCATGGTCAAGTTCTTGCTATTTCAGAACACTTTGTCATCCAATACCAGAAGAGTTTTAAACAGCAGGGCTCTTTTTGTATCTAAAAGAATCTATACCTTGGATTTTGGCCCCATATATCCTAGAAATATTTGATAATTGAGTTCTTGCTGATTCCAGGTAATTTTCAAGACTCTAGGAATATAGAATTGGTTTGTGGTTCCATTACTCTTTAGCAAAAATTGTGATTTGAATATTGCTCAATTTGAGTTGGTGTCATTTGAGTCTTATTACAAAAGTTGGCAAATACCACCAGTAGAACAGTCATCTGTGATGAAATACATTACCCATGTACCCGTTAGCCTTCTGCGTGATGGATATGCTACAAACTCATATGATTCAGGGTTATCAGACAACAGATTGAGTTTTTGATGCAAAATGTAATCTATTCAGGCCAGCAAATTACAAGCCATGATCTTTGCACCCACTGCCATAAAAAAAAATGGTTCCATTTTCTCAGCAGTGTATTAAAAAAGGGCTATTATGTTTTTCCAGTTTCTTAATTTGACCAAAATGTACAAAATCGTACTTTAAGCTGCCAAGTTTTCAAGTTTATTTCATATGCTACTGTAAAACAATGTCATCACACCTGATGAAGGAGAAAGTTTATTCCCCCCAAAAAAAGAAGTTGTTATCAAGAAAAACTTTCTGTTTTAATGTATGCCATGTCTAGGTGCTCTTCCAAGACCAAGCACTGTCCCCTGAATCTTACCCAGTGACATCCCATTGTGGCCCTCAATGCAATAACTTTGATAAGGCTAATAGAGTAGTTAATAACTTTATTAACCCCCATGCCTCCTACATTTACTCATTACTTCTCCGGTCCAGCCATTAGTATGGTCCTCCTTAGATAGATGAATGCAAATGAAAATGGCCGCCATGGGCAAATTTTGATCCTTGGTGACCAATAGGCTGTTAGTGAATTAACCTTCTCTTGTATTAGCTAAATGCAAATGGCTTTCATAATCAAATTGTAAATGAGTGTCATGGCCATGTCCTAAACAAAGTTATAATAACCAAAAATGCAAATGGCTGCCATATCAACCAGAACTTAATAGTGGTGATTGCAAAAATTTAACATGATAGATGTCATGGTTGCTCAAAACATAAATGGATTATGGTCAGCGTCTGATATGATTTAATGTAATGTTTTATCTTTTATAAATCTCAATGTGTTTTGAACCCCTTCACAACAGATATATTTAGATAAACAAAAAATGTTATTTTCTTGCTAAAAACAGAACTGGGTTGCAAGGATTTTTCATAACTACTTAATTCATAAGATAAGAGCTAGTTGAATACTCTTCATGGAAAATATATCCACATAAATTGTGAAAATTTTCTTTTGATTTTGAATAGATCAGGCAATTCACTTAATCATTATGCCATAATATGTGACAATATCAAATGTCATTGTCACAGCTGAAACAATCTCAAATGGTTTTAGTGTTGAAACAGGTTGTCCAAAGATACCTTATTGAAAATTGCAAATGGCCGCTGCAAGTATTCTGAAAAACAACCTTGAAGCCTCAGTTTGATGTGACCTTGTCAACTCATGGCCTTGAGGTGTCACCACTCACGCCTACAAATGTCAAGAAGTCATTCGTGATTCTAATTTCATCAATCACTGACCAGCCCTCTGCATGTAAATATTAGATATCTTAACAGCTCTACATGCCAGAGAAAGCTAAATTCATAGAGTCGGCTAACTATAATTTAACCTTAGAGATATGCTCACTATGCTTTCAAGAGTAATACCATAGTCTGTTCGGAGTGAATGATATGCATTATGAGGACACTCTTGGGTATATTTATTGATAATGATAAGGAGAGTGATTGTATATTATTCCAGACGGACATATCATCTTGGATTTGAATATTCTGAGTTCTGCAACTTCTGACATTTAGAGACATATGCTTTGTAAATTGGCTTGCTAATCACTTTTCTATAAGTATATTGAAATTGAAAATTTCAATATATCTTTGACATGTCGTACATATCGCTAATGACAAACCACTAACCCCTAAAACTATGCAGCTTTTGTGTTTCAGAAAGGATGTTAGCATTTTTGGCCCAGCAAAAAAGTTAAAAACAAATTTCCTTAAAGTTTAGTAGATTCCTATGTGGATTTTAAAGCATTTGAATTATATCTTGATATGACATGACAATGTAGAGTGTTAAGCACGTCATCCTTATACAACATGTCATTAGTGATAAGGAAAACAGTGTAATGATGATACTTGTCAGACAAGTAGTATCCTGTTTGTTTTCCCCACCTGTTTCCTTGCACTTTAAGAGTTCCTCTGTTCAGGATGTGATAAGTTGTGAAGACAATGTCACATAATATATACAGCTTAGTGTTGCCAATATCAGCATTTGTTTTTCAGGAATTGTGATATAGTCATTATCTCAATTTTGCAGGGGAAATGAGTACAATGAAAGTTATACCATTCATATATGGTTTTCCTTGAGTATTTGCAACAATTATTCAAATTTTGGCACTGAACCCTCAATATTGAATTTCTAACTGTTTCTCCCCTCCTTTTGTCATCAGTTATTATGTCCCCCGAAATTTTTCGGGAGGCATAATGTTTTCACCTCCGTCCGTGATTCCGTGATTCCGTGATTCCGTGATTCCGTCATTCCGAAATGCTTTCTTTTCCGGGCCATATCTCCAAAACCGTTCAATATTTTTTCACGAAACTTGGTATGTGCTTAAACCTAGTACTGGAGTGGTGCCTTTTGCTATTTTGGTTATTCTGAATTTTTTATTTTTTCTGGTTTCCATGGAAACATTTTGAACTTAGTGCATATTGGGGGATGCCTTCGTTTCCGGTCCATATCTCCAAAACCGTTCAATATTTTGTTACGAAACTTGGTATGTGGTTAGATCTAGTGATGGAATGGTGCCTTTTGTAATTTTCCTGGTTTCCATGGAAACAGTTTGTACTTAGTGCATATTTGGGTAGGGACTGTTTCCCGGCCATATCTCAAAAAGTATTCAATATTTTTTATACGAAAGTTGGTATGTGGTTAGATCTAGTGGTGGAGTGGTGCCTTTTGCTATTTAGGTCATTCTGAATTATATAATTTTTCCTGGTTTCCATGGCAACAGTTTCAACTTAGAACATATGGAGGGAGGACCATTCCCGGGCCATTTCGCAAAAACTATTTAATATGATTTTACGAAACTTGGTATGTGGTTAGACCTAGTGGTGGAGTGGTGCCTTTTTCTATTTTAGTTATTCTGAATTATTTTTCTGGTTTCTATAGAAACAAGTTGAACTAGGTGTATATGGAGGGTAAGGTCTGTTTCCATACTTGAGCTTAAAAACTATTCAAAATAATTTGATTTGATATGTGGTTAGAACTACTGGGGGAGTGGTGCCTTTTGCTACTTTGGTTATTCTGAATTGTTATTTTGCTGGTTTCCATGGAAACAATTTGAAAATTGTACATAATGGGGGTAGGGTCACTTTAAATTCGGATTAAATGTTAGCGGGGGACATCACAGTGCATCACATGCACATATTTCTAGTTATCATTGGCAAAATGTAATTAAAATAGCTTATGCTAATCTTTTTCGACACAGAAAGCAAATAAAAAGAAGGCAGTCTCATTGAGAGATGCATATGTCATAAGTATCAGTGATGCAATAACTATAGTTTCAATATTACATACTCGCAATGTGACAGAGAAGGATGTACTTGATTTGAATGCTGTGTGAGCCTTTTCAAAATAAAGAATCAAAGTCTGTTGCCCTGATTGTTTCATTTCACATGGAAAGGGTCAAAGATTTGTTCCAAGCCTATATGAACTCTTCAATCAAAGAGACCGTAAGCTTCATTAAAGTCATTGATGCTGAAAAGTGGGCTTAGTAAACGTCAAAGAAGACCCAAATATCTACAGCACCATAGCGGCCCGATCTTCAGTCTTCTGTGTTATGTTTGCGCTAAGGAGATTTTTCTCAATCCAGGCGAATAAATCTGGATAAAACTGGATCAATCAAATCACAATTGCTTTACATGAGCTAATTATGCTTCAAAGAGATAATCGCTTCACTTCCTGAGCTCCAAACAGTGTCAGTGCTCACAACACTGTAAGGAGCTTGTGTTTTACACCAATTTGCCTTGATATGATTAGTCCTTTGAAGGGCGGCCATCTTTAAAAATTATGTTTATAAGTTGTCTGATTGTTTGATGGCATGTGATAGATAAAAATTGTATTTGGAAAAACAATCTGCCATGTTGAATTCAGCATTAATAATTTGTTCTTGAACTCATTTTGAAATATCATTTCTTCTTGAAATACATTTCTATTTTGATAGATAATTGGAGCTGAAAGCTGAAATAATTCCTAATTGGTATCTGCAACTAATCAATTGACCAGAAAAGTGGAAAACATTTATCCATGTGTAAAAATTTATGTTTGATAAGGTATTTATTAAAAGCATTTTCGTGTTGGAATATATGTTTATCTTTCAAGTTGATTCTTTG
The DNA here is from genome assembly GCA_916613615.1 of Steromphala cineraria. NCBI lineage: Eukaryota > Metazoa > Mollusca > Gastropoda > Trochida > Trochidae > Steromphala > Steromphala cineraria. The sequence continues at coordinate 17,444,236 of OU744735.1, read as the reverse complement.
AACCTTTAATTACTTCTAGTCTGTTGGAAACATCGATTTTGCATTCAACATATTGGCTCATCCAAACGATTGATTATAATGAAGAAATAATCTTGTTTTGAAGTTTTCAACAATTTTGATGAGATTAAAATTGATTGGAACAAATATTGTTTTATGACTTTATTAATGCTGTTATTAGATTGAGAAGTTGTTCATTCATTAGATATGCTTGTTTTCCTTTATTGCCAATTACTTCCTTCAAACAATTAAGCGTTTGATGAAGCAACGTTATATTTCTTTATGATATATGACTTTCAGTGAAATGTATTGGAGCTATTTGTTTCATTTCTTGTTATACAAATGTGAGCTCTTTAGTTCCTTTGAATGTCTGCACTATCACAAATATGTATAGTCCAAACAGGGAATCTTGCTTTTAAGATCATAATGCAATCATGGACTTAAGGGTTGACAAAGAAATAATTCAGACAAATGTTAGCTCCAAAGGTTTTTTAATCGAATGTCCAAAATTTTTTTTTTATAAAATGAATATATGTGATGTTTGGAAGGAGAACAAACAGTTGTAACAGAAAGGATGAGGTCCTTTGTTGACAAATCTAAAGTCATACTTGCGTAGACATTTGCATCCTCTTACAAGGTGCTTTTTACCATTTCAGGATAGTGTTATAATATTAACTGTTGGATATATCAATCTTAAGAGAGCATAAAAGATCAAGTCCAATTTTGCACCTCAAATTTCTAAGATCATGTTTGCAAAGATATTAAAATGCACTCTCTTACAAGTTAATGTTTTTAGAAGTCACTGTGTCCACAAATCCTCATAGCAAAGATATTGTCACAATAATAACTGTAAAGCCTGATCAAGATAATCTAGCTCAATGGTAAATAACCGTTGACGTTTCAGAATTGTTGTTATTGGAAATTTAGTTACTCTGCATCTATTATATCTCTAGGAGAAATGAGCAATAGCAAAAGATATGACACCATTGAAGAAACAAAGATTATGCAAAAATAATAATAAAATAGTATGAATTTTGCTCAAGGCAGGTGGTTGATATGTAAGGACAAAAATGCAACAGCAGAGATCTAGAGCAGACACCATCTTGAAATGAAAGAAGAAAATGGACTCAGAAAAAACAAAGATGGCTGCCTTAGGGGTAGAGCAAGGGCTGTTGGTATTCTTTTGTGGTAGGAATGACGCAAGGAAAATCTTGCATTTTTTATCAGCTGGATAGAACATCAAAGAACATATGGCCTGGAGTTCTCTCTTTGACTAACGTAGAGTTATTTTGTACTGAGGAAAGCTTTTGGCAATTGTGTTTTTTTCTGTTTATCTGAAAGTCATTTAAGGTTCCCCAATGTTTTTTAAGGAAAACTTTTGATTGACGCAAGCTTCTAAAACACTTAAAATTGACAAATTTGATCTTCATGAAGGAAAACATTCATCAAGAGTAGAAAGCATTCATGAATATAAGTTTTGGTAAAGGAATGTGTAAATAAGTATTCCTGAATTCAGTGTATAAAATAGATTGGAAACCCAGCCTGTCCTGAAAATTAATAAATGAAAAAATTGAAAAGTTACCAGTCCTGACCAAAAAGTAACCACTCCTGGCAAAAAGTTGCCAGTTTAAGGACTGGCGGATGGGCTATATTCTAAACACTGCTGAATTAAGGTTTTCACGGGCTAGTATTTCTGAATGAACATTTTCATGGGCCAGTATTCCTGAAGGAAGCACAAGAAAATTATTTAAATGAAGGAAAGCATTCATTAAAGTAAGTTTTCTTGAAGGAAACACTAATAATTCAAAGAAAATACCTTGTAAAGAAATCAATTTAAGAATGAAAGTATTCCTGAAAATAAAGTATTCATGAAGAAAACGTGTTCAGAAAGGAGTTAAACTATACAGAAAGGAAAGTATATACAAAGGAAAGTATTCACAAAGGAAAGTATACACAAAGGAAAGTATACAGAAAGGATAGTATTCACAAAGGAAAGTATACAGAAAGGAAAGTATTCACAAAGGAAAGTATACACAAAGGAAAGTATACACAAAAAGGAAAGTATACACAAAGGAAAGTATTAAAAAGAGAAAGATTTCAAGACAGAAAGTACTCAAGGAAGAAAGTATTGACATCACTCTTGAGACTCCAATGAGAGGTCAAAAGTCAATAATTCTTGAACAAACAAGCTTAGTTAGGGAAAAGGAAAATCAACGGTGACCCGAACAACGGAACAGGGTAAAGAAATGGGCATCATTCGTGAATGTGTTTGACAAATCAATCTTTGACAGTAGTGGACATTGGACGAAAGAAAAATCTTTGGCTCTAGAAATTGATTCAACGAGCTTATTTTGCGAAAATGTGATTATCTTGGCTGCGAATTGGAACTTTTGATGTTCTTGAATCGGTTTACCTCAGATAAAATGGAAAAAGCAGAGTTTACTGCGATCTTTATTAGATTTGAGACCAAACAACCATGGTTTGATGTTGTAAATTGGCTATCTGACAAAAACGGAAATCGTTGACTCCTCTTCCAAGATAACTCCTTGGCTTTTTTATTCTTTGTATGAAACTGTTATTCATCTTCATGTGTGATGGAACTATTGAACTAGATTTTATTAAGTACAATTTGTGTATGAGGTAAAAAATATTTCAAAGAATTTAATAATTTGTTTGTACTATTTCTGTTAGGGTCTATAAAAACAGTTACATTTATTGTATGAGAGCAATTTTGTTTACTCTTGCAAATAATTGTAATTTTGATATTGCAATGAAATAAAGTTTTGTGTACTATATTTTTCTAATAGGATAAATAAAAGCAAAAAAAAATATTTTATGAGAGTAATTTTGCAAGAAATGTTCATTCAAATTTTGAAATGAACACTGTACCTTGACATTGTTCCATTCGTTATTAAACCAAGAACCGATAATGAATGTATTATAATTTTACCTTTTTGATGTCAGTAGACTTATAATTCAATTTAAGAAATCTTTTTAATATGCAAGTAATTCAATTTGAAATGTTGAAAGACAGAATAGAGATGAAGGACAGATTAGGCAATTTGATTAAACTGATATCTATTGGTGTTTATTTTAGTAGTATCAAAGAGAGTTATGTCAAATATATGTAGTTGTATTAAAGAAATTGAAACCAAATCAAAGGATTAAGCTTAATCACATTAAATCTGATATCTTTTGATGAATGTAGAAAGGTAAAAGAAAAATTGTTCTAAATCTTGTAAAAAACAAGATATGTGCATATTTTGAAAAATTCATTAACAGTCATTCTGCACTCTTTTAGATTGATATTATTTATGAAGCCTTTAGCAATAATCAATGTTTTTATCAGATAATTTGTATCAAATATGAAGTTTTTCAACAGAATATTGTATCACATTAAATTGTCCGCTTTTATGTCTATCCACCATCTTTTGATCAAATATAATTTTTAAAAATCTTCTAGCGCATTTATCATTGAGAGTATACAGTCTGTCATTGACGATATTATCGTCTCCAAATACCTCTCCATTGATTTGTTATTCAAGTTCTTTCCCATCTTTCTCATCCCCCTTCATTCAACTTGTCACCCCATGTGACCACAGAGTTCAGCCAATCCTAATTGTTTTTGGCCTTTGGTGCAGGACTTAATTTTCTGCGGACATCTTTGCCATCAACATGTTAATTTTGGCGCCATCGTAGAAGGGGATTGCCTTTGGATGAAAAAGTTAGGAAGCAATTGCCTGATATGTCACTTGGTCATTCCCTTCATCAATTTTTCCCTTCAGAAAATGACGTCTGCTCACTTAAGATGACCGGGCGGCCATCTTGATTTGGTGGAATCAGTGGACTGTTTCTTCAAATCAAATCCTTATTAAACTCGTTAAATCTTAGTAATTGATTGAACATTGTAACTCCATTAGGAAGTTGAGATTATGGCTGAGATTAATTGCGGTCTCACTTAGTCTTTTGCTCCGCTGGACATGATTGTAGTTCCAATTTGTGGGTTGCCCAGGTCAATCTTGCTATGCAAATATTTTCATCATCTCAATGTCATTATCAGAACTAAATATCCACCAAGCTATAAGGGCTTTACTCATGTGCAGGATAAACGCAATTATCAACCAAGTGTGATATCATGGCAAATTTCATTAATACCGTGTATGTGATATGGTTGCCAAGTTAGAAAAACAATAGAGAAAGATGATTGGCCATTTAATGAAGCTTCGATTGCAAGCAAGGCAATTCAACCTTAAGTCTCCCTTCGGGCAATTTGATGATTATTAACTCACAACATATGTTACTGAGTGAACCAATAGTTCGATTAAATGAATAAGATAAGGGTTTTTCTGTTTTTGCTTTTATTCACATATATATGGTATTAAGCATGTGAACAAATCAAATTCATATTCTGTGCAAATAATTTTTTCCCAACTGTTTGATACAAAATATAACCCTGTTTCTGAAATTGAAATTTTGAACATTTGATTGAGAACTTTGATTAGAAAATGCCAAACATTTGTGAGTAGCCAATTATCTGGCATCAAGACACTTTAGTAAAGAAAAATTTTCAACTGCACTGTTAAAGAATATTTCAGATTCTGGAAAATGCAAAAAAAATCCTCCAATTGAAAGAAATATTAAACTCTTTGATGAACACAGCATCTACATTTTGGAGAAATGTTGACTTCAGGGTTAATTTTGATGTGCATTTTGTATTTGACATCTAGATATTCCCTTCAAAAACTTGAAACTCTTTTATGGTTTTTAAAGAGTTTTCAACTATTCTGAATATGTATTGCCAACAAATGCTGAGAGTGAAATTTGTCAATCCAAAATTTCCAATTTTCATTGACAAGGAACAACCTCACTGAGACATTGAAACACATAATGAAGATAAACAAGTGTTATTTGCAATATCTTAACTGGAAATATTCTAGTCTAAGCAACGTCCCTTTCCTGTCTGGCAGGATGATAATAGAAATGCCAAGCCAAAATTCTTTCATTCTCACGGGCAAACTAAGAAAGGGTTGTCAAGAACCAAAACCAAAGTTAGGTAAGTTTTGCAGAAAAATTATTACCAGTGGGTTGACTTTATAATAGATACACTGTATTGTTTAAAATTACATTGAAAATCTCTCAAAGTAGTGACAGTGGTCCAGAAATATATTTGATAATTGAAATTGTTAATGGACATTATTATTTTGAATGGTATTTTATGTCATGGTGCACCATTCAGAGCACCTTGCCGTGATTCCATCATCGAATGCTCTGAATTTTCACTGAACTGTTGATGATAGTTGTGCTCTGAATGGTAATTTCAGTGAATGTTTGATGATAGTTGTGCTCTGAATGGTAATTTCAGTGAATGTTTGATGATAATTGTGCTCTGAATGGTATTTTTCAGTGAATATTTGATATTGTGGTCTGAATGGTAATTTGAGGATATCAATATACAGTAGAACTCGGATATAACAAACTCCAAGGGACCAAAGAATTTAGTTCGCTATATCTGGTGTTCACTATACGCATATAATTTTAATGATATTATATAGGGACGGGACTTGAAAATTTGTTAGCTATATCCTAGTGTTCGCTATATCCGTGTTCGCAATATCCGTGTTCTACTGTAGTCTGAAAAATCTCCTTTATCCTATATATCTTTGCTGATTATCTGTTTTGATGGTCTCATGCCATGGTTATCAAGTAGGTTATCTATTTGATAGTGTGATAGCAGTCTTGTATGTAAGCTCTGGGGTTATTCAAATTGATGACAACATTACCGGTAATATAATGTCACAGTGACCTTTATATAAATCTAGACCAAGAAGCAGGAAAGAGATATCTGATTTGACTGTTTGTGGTTTGCATCAGAATCATACGATCACGATCAATGCAAAAACCTGTCTTCTTGGTTCACAATGGCCATGAGTAGACCAGTGGATACTCAGAAACCAATATACAGTCATCTGTAGGAACATGGAACTTCAGTTGGTGTTTTTTGCCAAATTTCTGCACTAAGGCCAAGAGCGACCAATGTCTCTTATGAATCCTGATTCTATGGATTTCATACTTACACATTTAAAGGGCTTTATGTTTCTTTATTCCCTTGAGACAATGTCTTGAAGTTTCCAAGAGTAGCTAAATGTGACCATATTCTGTTTTGAATCAAATCATTCTTGACTTTTTAGAAAAGGACATTTAACCATTTGTTATTTTGTGAATATCTGCATGAGCAAATTTAAAGGTAAAATATCTTTTCTGTTTCCCAACTGAACTGTGCTTCTTAAGTTTTATCATCTTGATCTCAAGTACTCAAACTTTTTTTCTTCTTGACCATTTCTTGAATTCCCTGAAGGCACATGGACATCTCAAGACCTGGTCCATGGGTCCAATGGACCAAACTCCCTTGAGACAGACGCCTCTGTTGCTGTTTATACAAGTTAAATGCCAGATCACTCTAGAAGAGATCCTGTTAACAAATCTGTGTGAAGCCGCACCACGTAGTAATTCGCCTGATGATAAAGTCCCATGTGGGGATGGAGCCATGTAATGGAATTGGCAGTTTGGCCGATATGGTGCAAATTCCTTTCAGACACCAGTGATTTGATGCCTCCACCTTTAACCATTGCCTCATCATGATAGTCTGACCGTTAGCCATCGGCACATAGCCATGAAATGCATCTTGTGTCGTTTGGCATGTGATGTATCTAAGCGGCTAGAAGTCATGTTTGTGAAGTTTTGATTTCAATGATATGACATCTTGTCAAAAAGGACACCATCTTTTGTCTTTATTATCTAAATTTTGAAAATATCACGTCAGGTTTTACTGATTGCAACTCTTTTGTCAACGTCAATGTCATGATGTTGATCACATGAAAGCAGACGTCACATATATGCATGGTATATGACCCTTAAGAAGTTTAACAATGCTTACATTTCGCTGAATTATTTTCTGACGTACTGCATGTGTCGACATCTCAACTTTAGATATTTTTTGGACATATCATCTAACTCAAGATTAAATAATGTTGATTAAATAGCTAATTGGAATTGACAGTAAATATTTTTGTTCAGAAGTCCTTGGAAAAGAACAACCAGTTTGAAGAATAAACATTTAGCATATCAAGCTGCCATAAACATGTTATATTTGAATTGCGCTAGTGAAATTCTTCAAGAAAAGAGGAAAGTGACATTTTCAATTGCTCCAAATATATAATTGAGTCTGCTTTATTGCAGAAGTTTTCATTGAAAGAACCAAAGACAAGCGAAGCAGATGTCAATTAAGATAACCGACACGTGGCTTCATTAATTGTCTTCTGTCTGTATGATATGTCAGATAGCTCAGAGCAGTGTGAAAAGTCAGCGACCCCTGACCCTATCCTTTAAATCTTGATTGATTCTCTCTCCCTCTGATTGGCTGAACATTAAAATGCTATTACCCTGGCAACACATCTGCTTTGGAATCAGTACTTGAATCTTCAGTTGAAATAGAAATCTGAGGGCATTGAAGTTGAAGCAAATGCATTATTTCCAGATAATATTGATATTCAACTGGTATCTATTTAAGGCTTTGACCATTGGTTGAATGCAAATGGTTGAACATCGAAATGCTTTCTCCTCACATCACATGGTTTATCAGAAATTAATGCAATATTGGAAATATACAATGCATTTATCTATGACCTGTAAGATGTTAAACCATATCATTTTTGGGGGCCGTTTGGCTTTGGATTGTGGTTTGAATCTCGCCAGGGGCTCAGCAACTTTGTCTGCAGTAGACATGTATATATATATAATTAAATGCTATCAGTTACTAAATAATTAACATTCTTAGCATGAAACTAATCTCCTTGTAGTGTTGAAATGGCGAGGACAAAATATAATTGACGGGTAAAATTCTAAATGATGAATAAAAATTAGCTCTTTTTCCAAATTATTTTACTGGCATATCAAACAGATTGTTTAATATTTGTATATCAGATGGATTATGAATACAACCTTTAGTTACCAATCAATTTTTTCCTTTTTTCATTGAATAAAGTATGTATATCCAATTAAGGTTTATCTGTATATGTCAATGGTAATAATATATTGACACAATTACAATACAGAATCAGATCACAAATCTAAATATTTTACTGCTTAAGAAATTTCATATTGCAGTACCATTAGGGAATATAAAAACTTCATAGAAAATGAATTGTTAAACATAATTGAAATAACAATTTCCTTAACCGGTTTTAAAACTAGATTTAGTTTTCAGTTACATTACTTGGTAACAAATGCACTATGCAAAAGGAATTGTATACAGCAGTTAACAATGAGCTATTAACAGTTATCCAACATTTACTTAACCTCAGGCGGTAATATCACCTCGTAACTATACCATAGTTTCACTTTCATAGGCATGCACAGGCTTTATTGAAAACACTTTTTATTCATTTCAATTTCCAACAAACGTCAAAAGAATTCTCATTTCCACTGAAAAGGAAATTGTCCGAACGGTATTACACATCAACGTCTGAACATACATCCTTCAACAATAGCATTCCCTGGCAGTAATATTCCCATTATAAAGCTGAATAAGGAAATACACTCGTAAACGGTTTTCATAGCCTTTTTGTCCCGCGAGACAACTGTAATGCGTAAAATTTCCGGAAAGAGAAACATTTATCGTCATTTTCCCAAATTCTCAGACCAATAGCTTTTTACATTGATTACGATGGATACAATGTAATGTTTTTGTGATATAATACGTAAAAATGTTCCCATAAGTCGAATTTCGTTAAGCTTTTATTTGTTCAATGTAATAAGAATATCTGCTGCTACCTATAGAAATGATCTTTTATCTCAATACCATGCATCAATTTGTCAATTTCTTCCAATTGATTTGTCTTTATATGCAATATTATGTGTCTAGACAAAAAATTGCGAAAGGAAAAACTATTTGGAGCTTTGAGCTTGCTTCCAATCTTAACACTACTGGTATTTTTGCCCGATAAGTCTTCAAATCAATCCTCAGAGAAGATTTTGTTTAGATTCCTCGAAAGAAATAAAAGTATAAGAAAATGTATTGGTAGGTTCCTATTTGCACTTTCCTGAATTTTAATGGAGGCCCCGTCAAGTAGTCTATTTATTTGATATTGAGGTTTGCAAGAATTTCTTGTGTTATAAGTTAGCCTTATTAATTGTCAACTTTTAACTTTCAAATTTTTTCAAATCTTTAGGCCGCAAATCAAATGGTGATAGAATCAAACCAAATTTCAATAAATACAAATATTATAGAAACCATTTTTATCAATCTATTACAAATGAATCCCTGTAAAGTTTGATAATTACCAAACCAATTAGAAAAACGCTTTGGTATTTTGTAATTTTTTTATTTTGGCAAATAATGTCAGTTTTCACTAGAATTTCCTCTCAAACAGGATTCTGTCTCAAAACACTCTCTTTTCATTCCATCAAAATGTTTTTCTGCACATCCGACTCAATAGCTTTCGTGATTCTATCCACGCAGATACAAACAATCACATTTTCGCTTCTTTTTGCACGTTTTTGTTGAATCACAATCGACACAAGTCTTTCGTTGTCCAATTTCAGTCCCAAAACTCTTCATCCTGCTCAAAGCGATGACAAAGATCTGTTGCCTTGAATAAAGCTCAGGGATTACAGTTTACTCAAAATGGCCGCCAGTGTGTATGTTGAATGAGGTTAAAAGGTCCGTCATTGCGCCCTGATTGCAAATTAAAGGGTCAGCTTTAAGGGATTTAGTTCCCAGGAAGTCTTAGAGACACATTTGGTGCCAATTCTCAACTTGGCTCAACAGGGACAAGTCTAAATCCTGATTGATGGCTTGGTTGCATTTAAACTAATTCCGCCATTTTACTGAGATGAAACAGCAACACTAATTTAACTTTATCGATCAAATTTTCATCCTTTTTTAAATGGTTTGAAATTGTTATTGAGGATAAAGATTAGCAGTTTGACATGTTGGTTTAATTGACAATCTTTTATCATTAGCAGAAATGTATATCATTTCCTCTCAAGACAATAATAAATTGAAATGTAAAAATAAAATGAGTTGTTGATTTTTTTTCAGCCTAACTTTTCTTTTGAAATAGTTTTTAAAATGAAATTTTATCATATTGATGTACTGTTAACTCTGTGATTCTATTCATTTCAAAATAAGGTAATAAAATAGGCTTTTATTCAAATGTTCCATACCAGATATGACCAGTTATCTAAATGAATTGTGGCATCAAGGGACTTTTCCAATAAACTTTTATACTTTCTTGGAAGAATATTCAATTATTTTGTTTCATAAAGTGACAACATAAAACCAAAGATTGCACAGTGCTATCATACATAATAAGTTTTTGGAATGCACTGTTCTAAAAGCTTGTCATCAGGGGAATAGTATCAATATACCAGTTCAGTGTTCCTGTCACAATTCATCATTTTGCAGATAGTTCCAGCATAAGTCCGGGACTTCATTAGAAGAAAAGATGATTTAGGCCAGGGCTGACAGGCTCTGTATAGAAATGGGTACTTTTGGAAGGAATTTTCCATTTATCAACTCTGACATGTTGCTTTCGACTGCATGCTTCCGAAATAAAGTGAAGGAGGAAATTGTCAGATAGTGATAGTGACTCCTTTTCCTTCTTGGTGAAGTCCATTTACTTGACAATGTCATCCTCACAACTGCTTATCTCTCCCAGTTTATGTGGAAGAACCCTCCAGGGACTTTTGTCATTTGCTGAATTCTTAAAGGGTTGGTTATTTTGGCTGGGGTAGTTAAAGTTTTATTTTAGGAGATGTCTGAAACAATTTGATGATAATGAAACGATAACGAGATCCTTCATATTGTGCATACCGTATACCGGGAAATTTTCGTGGTTGGTAATTTTCGTGGTTTTCGTGGGTAGAGCTTGAATCACGAAATTTTCCATACCACGAAAATTTCCCTATGAATTTCTTTAAACATATCTTCACCACTCTCTGTGCGACCCATCTAGCTATTTTCTGATTAGTGCATGGACAGAACCATTGGAATGGGAAACCACGAAAATAAAAATCCACGAAAGGTCTTTGAGTCCTCAAGCACGAAAATTTCCAACCACGAAAATTTCCCGGTATACGGTAGTTAAGATCTAGACTTGCAGAATTAGGACCTAGGCTGTATTAAGGCTTCTGTATAAATGCTAATTCCTGTAATATCATACCCAGTCGTGAATGAGCTTGGACTCTCCCCATTATGTGTGAAAAATTTATGTCAAGAAAAAAACAAATTTCCTATGTAATATTTTATCTATCTATTTGTCATTTCCTCCAGCATTGCCTTACATTTACGTTGAATTTGGCTCCAGTATGAGTCCTTGACCTCGGTAATAATATGATGTCATGAGTGTGTCATTATGTTGGAGGATTCTCCAATGAAAAGAGAATATTTTTGTGATCAGCCAAATGGGACTGCTTAACAAATTTCATTGTTATTTTTCACAAGTGACTGAAAATATGGTTTATATATATATAATTATTGAAAGATCATATTGTTAAATTGTTAATTAATGTTATAATAAATGGTAACATAACACTGTATGCAGGCTTTAAATTTGTAAATTTGAGAAATAAACATCAAGACAGAAGTTTTCTCTTTAATTTGTCTGATTTCAAAATTTTAAAATCTGTTAAAAAAACAATTTCGTGAACAAAAAGAGCACAAAGTGAAGACTCTTTCTGGTGCCAACGTTACGACTAGCAATGTATTGACGTAAACAGTTCGCTAATGGACAGGGCAATGTATGGGACAGCCCAATGGAACTTGATCCCTTTATTACCCACATTGAGATAATATTATTGCACTTATCGAACAATCCCTAATCTAGTTTTGTATCTCTATCAGAGCCAACACAAACCCAATTTGACAGTTAAATATTTCGTTTCGGAAATACGAAATTCGTCCTCGAAACGACAGAACAAGTTGTTAATCCTCGTTATTGGCTAGAGTTTCTAATGTACAGAGACTGTATGTTTATGCGAAGTGACAGATCGACTTGTTCGTAATTGGATTAATTTCTGTCTCCTTTTTGATATACTGTAAATTAAACAAAATTGCCCGTCTTGAATCAACATCCGTTGTAATCCCTCATTTAAGTTAGGCATTGTCTACCATCAATGATCTATAATGATGGTTTGTCAAGTCATGATAGTTTGAATTAAAAACTTTCTTAATCTCTTCATGCAACCAAATATTGTATGCAGTCTAACACTTATAGACTTGAAATGAAATGATCAAGAAATATAAAATTTGAAAACAAACAAAAAATATGAGTTTCTTGCCATGGGTCTTCTTATAGACTTGCTTAGGTTTTTATCTTATTTAAGGGACTGACTGACAGACATCCCATATTTATTTCCTAACATACTTTGTGAATCCAAAACTGCAGGTACTTTATAATTTACATTGCTAGCTCTCTGCGGAATAGCAAACCTATCAGTGATAATCTTGCATACATAAAAGTTATTTATCAATGCTTGAAAATCTATTATAAATTTGTTACCACTATGCTTAAAAATGGTACGGTAAAATAATCTTTACTAAAATTTCCCTACTGTGATGATAAAGAAGCATCAAGAAATAAGGGAGATTTCTAAAGATTTTTCAACTTCTTTATCACGAGAGTATGACGTTTCGGTGTAGATACTAACACTGTTTTCAAGCAACCGTGTTAGCATCTACACTGAAACATTGCACTCTTGTAATAAATCCAAAGAATTCTTCCTTATTCATCCTACAACTTCTAAATGCCGCTCAAAGAAGTGATAAAGAAGTTGTTCATCCAAAGAATTTCCTTTACCTTCATTGTTTTGCCATTTTGATAAATATTTATATATATTCATAACAAAAAACACTGAATGTACGCTACACCTCTTCTGTGAAGGTAATTTAAGTTTTATGTTTATTTTAAAAAAGACAGTCTATTCAATCTCATGTTTAAATTCAAACAAATATTTTAAATCCCGAAGGAACTCCAAAGACCAGACAGAACTAGATTGCCGAAGGCACAGCCTGGCAGAAAAATTTGGAACTCTTTTGTGTTGGAGGTTTGATCTTGCGACCTTTTTCTCAGCGCATAACAATAACCATGTTTGGCTCATTAGGCAAACAATAATATCACACGTATGGAACAATGGTTTCTTCAAGACTGTGGTTTCATTTGATCAGAGCTATTTTATTCATAAATTAGCCAAGTTATTGAATAGACATTGTGTCTCAAACAAAATCAGTAAAAATGAAAAAATATGACGGATTGATGGAGAAGGTACTGGAGCATGTTTCTCAAACTGATCTCGCCAAAACAAATACAAATGGCTGGTTTCGCAAGACAGTCTTTTAAACAACAAAAGATTTTCTTAAAAGAACATATTTAATGCAGTCGAGCCATGCTTATATTTATTTCCTTGACAACAGCTATTAGAAAGGTGTTCCCACCTAAATGGCTGCTTGCACATTTCGCTTTGTACGTGACATCTTTTTCTCTTGCTATGGTTATGGGATGTGTCCTGTACAATGGGTATTAGTGAAATAACTTTAAAAACTTTAAAAAGACAGAAACAATTAAAAGGGCTTATATTCATCATGAGTTCTAATTGACTGTTCTATTGACTATTCTGACTGATACCGGTAGATGTATGAGGGTTTGCAGGGGTGCACCTTGTCAACCATAAAAATAAATTTATCAGCCCCTTCTTTATCTGATACCCCTATAACAACATCTGTGCTATATATATCTAGATATACAATTTACTGCTATATATAGCTAGATAATGTTGTAAGAGCAAATTAGGTTTTGATATATACAAATTGTTTTGTCTGGAAAAATTACTTTTTTGTCAAATCAAATCTCTTGTGACAGTTATAAAATTACTTGGCAAACATAATAGCTAAGGGAAAATAAATGAGACATTACCATTTTATTATCAAGTTTCAAGTGGTTTTGTTTGACATTTATTTATCCTATTGATTAAGTAAAGGATATACATTTAGATATTTATGTTTGTCTTGAATTATTCATTATATAAAAGAGGTTTATTGGCAAGTATATGTCATTCAGAGAATTTGTAGAATGTAGTCATTGCATTGCCCAAGTGATAAATGAAATTCAAATTATATTTAATATATTATATTATAATATATTAAATCACTGAGCATGGAAGCACATGTATTTGCATGTTTTGTTGTCATTTTGGAATCTAGGAATTCTTTCTACTTTGAGTTTGTTTTCATCTCGGGGTCCTTTCCAAAGCAATCTTAGACGAGGTTAATCTTATAATTACACTTATATGACCTTAGCAATCTTTCTCCTCGGTGCCTTTTGAACAAGAAGTCATAGTCTTTATGTATTGGATACTAGATCCCCTAGAAGCATTGATCTAACTAAATCGGATCCCTTTAACAGAAAACTCTGAGCATGGTCCTTGGTCAATCTCTCAAAAAGGAAATGAACGAAATGTTCTGCTAAATTCACTCTACGAACTTTGATTCCAAACGTCTGAAGAGCCCCTATCAGCCTCTTTCTGGCGACAGGACTGATCACAATCCGTCTTCAGTCTGTGACATGCGATTAAAGGCGTCTAATTGATTCGCTTCACCACAGGACGCTAAATGAAGATATTGCATCAACGTCGGAGTCGAAACCTTGCAACCTGCTCGTTTAGATGTATCAGGTTCTGATTCAATCGAGGGAGTCGCTCTCAAGATGTAGACTTAGTTTGAGCGATTACGTATTGTAGCATTCGACACGCGGGCTGTTGGAACTTAATAACGGGTCTGTCAGCTGTCACCTGATTCGACCCTGTTCACCAGAATGGCAGACGGAGATTACATTCGCACAATGGCCGGCCTTTCTGGCGTAATGTTGGGTGTTAGGCGCGTGATGTCTGAATGTTTTATTTTTAGGATGTGAGAGATTCTGGTGGGTTACATTAATGAGTTAACCCATGATCTGCTGTTATGAAATCTTTCTTGTCGAAACTCCAGGAATTTTATATCCTATTTTAGCGTAAATGCTTTGATGTAAAAAATTTGAAAAAATGTTATTGTTTTGGTAATTGTTTAAATTGCAAAATTAATGCTTTAAATGTTGTATTAAATATTGATATCATTGTGACAAAAGTTTAGGGATCACAACTCATTAATAGATGTTATAGACTTGAAAGATCCACTTGGAAAAGTTAATGAGGCTATATTACCGGTATATATTCTATAATTTCAAGGATATTAGTTTGGGCTTATTTATTCAACAGCAAAAGTGTTGACTGCATTTTGATAAAAATCTGATCTTAAACTAATGGGTCTTTAACTTTTTCATAAACATGTATTACTGAAATTTTTTTTATCCTTAATCTTGAAATATCACATAATAATGTAATCTAATTATATTTTCCGATAAAGTCATCTTGCCAAAAAGAACCAATGATAAAACTATGATTTAACAGTTTTTAGCTGTCATTCAGTTGTCAAAGAAATTGAGCAATTTTAAATTCAAGTGATTAGAAAATAAACTTTTGCAATCATGAGGTTAAAAAAATTCATTTTTAAATGGTAACAACATTTTGATAACTATGTTATATAATTTTCTAATTTAGATAAAAATAGTCATACTGTTTTTCATACAACTTGTTGCAATCAAAGTTTGTCTAAACTCCACACACTGTCAGCATTGACAGTGATGAAGGAGAGTTTAGCCCTGTCAAGAGGAAAGGGTTTGCATTTGAGTTCTTACAACAAACTTTGAGCGCAGTTGATACGACGTTCATCCTGCGATGACATGACCCAATCAAGCACTTGAGGACAAAATCAATGATGAGTGGCAAAAATGCCATGTTTGAGCATTTCCTCATTTCTTATTGGCTTCCATACATTGATTGAATGTGATTCCTCGAGGCGAAAACGTTTGCTGACAATATACCATCGGAAAAATCACGGGGAAAAGAATTGCTCCTAATCATGATGGATGTTGAAAGATTCGTTCGAACATCGAACGTAATTTGTAATAATCATTTTGCAATAGTGTAGACTAATGATAACGTCTCGCCAGAGATTTATTCCATCTCTTTAGCTTTTGCTCTGATAGTCCGGAACTAAACTTGATCGTTAGGAAAACAGTCTTGATTTGTGCAGGCAATAAACATCCTTACGAGTCTCTGATAGCATTGACATAGGTTTAGTCTTAGCTTGGCTACGAATCATGTCCAGTCGAGAAGATTGATTTTGATTGGTTGACAGGTCATTTATGAGTGTACGTTAGTAACATCGGTTTAGTCTTTGCTGTAGCTTTATATTAGCTTAATTCAGTCTGAAAGCTGGATTTTGATTGGCTGATTGATAAATCTTGTTGTCTTCTTGGGATAGCAAGAGCAATGGAGATTTGAGTCATTGATTCAGAGCCAGATTAATATCTGACTTCTGAACATGATAAACGGCTTGTTGGAATTGGAGCTTCTTCATTTTCTGTAAATACATAAATCTTCCGTCGGTGAATTTTGGAACTGATAGTTCTTGTGATTGATTCCTTGATAACCTATTCTGATGTGATCAGATACTTAAGCAATGTATACAATTGTAATTTGTTTGTTCGGATTTGTTTTTTACATAGGTTATTTTTGTTAACTTGTGTTTTAGTCTCTAGATAATGTCTGAGTTTCCGACATTGATTGATTGCAAGTCAGAAGTGATTATGGGCTATCTATCTGAAATCTCTGTAAATAACTAAATCAGCCTTTGATTTGGTCTTCAGATTTCCTTGATTTATAGAAAACAATCCAATTATTGATAAACAATGTTTTTAAGATATATAGTGTTTATTTTTCAATTTGTAATTAATCTGAGATCAGTTGTATCAAAGTATTTTTTGTGCAGATGAAAAACATCTTAAATATCAATATTGAGCGATGATTGTAAAACAACAAAAAGAAACAAAGAATAATATCAGAAGAATGTCATTGATTTTTAAGAAATGAATTTAATCAAACTTCCTACACAATTGTTTTTAATAAACAGTTTTTATTGCGTTTTCTCCTTATGAAGTCTTAGATATCTTTTATTTCAAATGAACTGAAACATGTGATGGATATCTCAAAATATTTTTGATATGAATTATGTATATTTTTATAGATCGTTAACTTTAACTTCCTCTTAGCTAAATTTTCATCTTTTGAACAATGGTTAAAATATTTATGAAAATGAATAAGGGATGATATTTTGGGAACATCAAATATCGTTTTATTTTATGTTGATTAAATTTAGATTAAGTTACTTGTCAATTATTCTTGTAATATTATGACAATGAGGACTGATATAAACCTTCAAAGTTTTAAGCTTTCGCTGCTGGATAATATTTATTGAAAAATATCAATTTGTGTTTTTGAAAGATTTGATTATCATTATTGTAGTTTATGGGTTGTTATAGCAGTTTTATGAGATTTATTGATGTTTGATTAATCTTTTTGACAGTCATGATATTGAAAACATTTTCCCAAACTTTTTCCGAAAATGTCAGACTGAAGAGTTTGACATTCACGATGAATCAAGAAGGATTATTGCTAAAAAGTTCCCAAGGGCTAGGAAAACATCGCCATTAATTTGAACTATTTCCACTTCTTCATTGATTTTTCATTTATTTTAATCATAACACACTTGAACAACCCTGAGAAAGTGTTATATTGCTGCTTAAGGCATTGATTGTTGCTTAAGATTAATCAATGTTTTTGACATCTTTTACGACAATTAATTTCAATATTTACTTAAACCTTTGCACCTAGTTCCCCAGAAAAGACCTTAAATTCTAATGCGTTTGATTGCTATTTCCGGATGCAAGGCTTTTACTTCCAGGCCGATTGCCATTAAAAAGCCAATCATTAACCCTTTACTTGCAGGACTATAAAAATGACACAACCTTAACCCTCTCACTGCCTATGCAGCAGACCTGGCGTAACTGATATCTATACACCGAAACATCTCCTACATTGCAATATATGAAATTGACTATCCATCAAAATTTTTAGCCACTGGTCCCTAATAGGTTAATCTTAGCCTTTTTTCCCTTCAACCTTTTAATTATTGATATTCATTACACTTGGTTTTTAATGACCCCAACATTTTTTCTAATGTGCCTTTAAGAATATCATATACATGTTATACATATTTTTTTAATGTACTTGATTCTTATTTACCGACAGAGCAAAGATAAAAAGATGATATTTTCCTTAGACCTATATGTGTTCCAGAAAACATATTTCAATATGCTGATGTGATGTCATGAACATTAAAGGGGCAGTAGCACGTTTTTTGACAATTTTATATTTTCAATTTTTCACTGATAACTATAAGTTAATGCTAAATGTATTACTTTGATAGTATCATAAATCTCATAACACAAACCAATCATCCATAGTCAGAGAACAAAGAATGAGGATTTACATAAAATCCATTGGCAGCCATTTTTGTGTGAACACCTTTAATTCATTTTGTGTAAGAAAAGGAATCGCATGGCTTAACTTTATATTGTATGATTTATTACTGCTCCATTTAGTTTTTATACATTGTCTAAAGATTGGAACCATTTATTTTCGTTTTCCTGACATCACCTTATATTCCCCCTAAAAACGTGCTACTGCCCCTTTAATATGACGTACATCATGATATTGGTTGTTAAGATAAGCCGTTCTTTGTTTGAGAACAGTTTTTGATGTAATGGATTCCAATCATCATCTTTTATGAAATGTAAAACTATTCATTCAATATTGTATGTCATAACAAATCTCCATGAAACCATTGTCTAGATATACAAAAAAGTATCACACAATTACCTCATGAACATAGTATAAAATGGGCTTTCATATACCAGTAAGTGTTATCCAAGAAAATTGTCCAACATGAACAGGTGTGTTTCTTTCTATCTACAGTATATTGGCACGTTGGATGTACCTCGACCCAGTAGCCGAGTGGAGATTGTGGCGGCCATGCGGCGAATCAGGGTGAGTTTGAATCTTATTTCACCCTTTATTTCAGAGGTCTGCACACAGGAACATGGGGTTATCTACTTGAAACATATGATAATGAAATATTAGACAAATTTATACTTCAATATATATATATACATATTTAATGGTTCTTGTGAACATACAATAATCTGGTCAAACTATATCTGCATGCACAATTTCATCAAGGACAATCTTCTTTGATGACCATAACGATAATAAGATCTTTTTCAAACTGGAATTTTGGAGGATTTGGGATATAGGTTTGAGGTCTGCTCCCGTGTCTGTGTCCGTGTCTGTGTTCGAGTCCATACATCTGTCTATCTGAAGACAGCTTTTCTCAGAAACTATTTGAGATAGAAGAGCCAAATTTGCTATGTTTCTGAAAAGTATCAAAGCCTTGGTAGAGTTCAAAAATCAAAAGCATGCAATTAGTTTTTACAGATTTATGGCCCTCGTTTGTTAATTTCGACTGTGATTTAGGAAAATGCATGGTGAGAGCTTGATAAAAACCATTTTGGCTGGGAATGCTGATTGTTGCTGAACTTCTTAAAAGTAGATTATCATATCACATGCAGGTTTCAAGGAAATTTTACAACCTAAGAAATTTTGTAATAAATTACCATGAGGTAATTTCTTAACATCATCTGTTAATTAACTAACTCTTTGAATTCATACATATTCTTGTACACAAACCAACATTTGATCTTTAAATTTTACATTTTAAAGTGACACAGAGTATCTTTCTTAAAATTTCATTTGGTTTTGATAAGCTACAAAATATCTAATATGCTGATTGAAGTACATATCTCATCACTGGACTTGCAAATATATCCATTTATGCATAATATCTCTAAAATGCTTGATTTTATGGAACAATCAAGAAAACATCTCAAATACGTTTAAAATTCGAAATTATACCTATTAGTCACAATACCTAATAAACACTATCGAATCGAATATATTTTCCTGTCAGCTTATGACAAGGTTTCAAAATTACGTTTGGCGAATTTGTGCGCGCCACTCGTGCCACATTGTCCGGTTTTCGATCAAAATCCCAATGACCGTATTTTCGCTCTAATGTACTGATTGACCTTTAACTTGTTATTTTCAGGAACAGTTAGTGGTTCCCGATGTAATGACATCGATTTCAAAATTTGACATATGTGATCCTATCAACATACTGTGTGTCTCTTTAAGATGATTTAGTTATTGTTTTATTGTTCTGTTTCAACATTTTATGCAATATGTTATTCATCACACTTCTTTGAAATCTTTGTACGGCTCTTTGAAATATTATTTTTACTTCCATAAAAGCATGAAACGGACATTCAATTATTGATTTAGCGGATATCATTTGTAAAACAAATTAGAATTTATTTCGAAAAACGCTGTATTGTAAGGTTATCCATGGTTTGAAATATTTAATACTAAAGTGAAAAACTTAACTGAATTTTGATCCTTTGATGTGGTTTTTGACTATTTGTTTATAAAACGTAATATCAGTTTACAAATGATTTAGCTCATTCATTACTCTTTGAAATCCTTGATATTTCAGAAATTCGCACAATCTCTCAAAAAATACAGAATTTAAACAAAAATAATTCAGTTACAAAGGTCAACGTGACATGAGCTCACTTAAAACAAGCACGATATTCGTGATAAACGCAAATTTGCAATCAATAGTTTTGATTGGAGGCCTCATCTGATATTTCTTCGCAAATCTTCATTCATTTCCAACAGGTTGCGTAACATTAGCGCCACCACTATCACCCGACACAACCATGAATGCCCGTCTTTCAGTACTCTTTCATCCTTGCATGTTCTCAAGATTTTATTGTCAAACAGGAACACGAATCGTGATGTAAAGTAACAAATACGTCTTGAAGCGTTTGTCCGATATTGACACAAGAAAGGATGTTTTTACGAGATATAGTATCTTCAGGCTTATCAATTTCTCATACGCACAACAATAAACGTGGTCGATCAGTTTGAACCTTGCCTCAATAATAAGCGTATCTTGCATCTGCTCATTGCACGCTCCGAGCCAAACAAGAAATGGAAATTTTATCTAATACGATTAGAAGATTAAACGGAAATCAATCTAAGGAATTGCATAATCTGATAATTCTATTGCATGATCAGATAGCCCTTGTTATAACGCTGTCCTCGTCATAAGGCTATTTTGGTATCAAAATATCTTCATTGAAAATTACAAACATTATTTTGAGTAACGTTTTTATTTTTAGCTCATCTGGCCTGTAAGGCCCGATGGGCTTATGGCATGGCATGGTGTCCGGCGTCCGTCCGTCCATCCGTCCGTCCGTCCGTAAACTTTGTGGAATTTCGACTTCTTCTCCAGAACCATTAGGCCTAGAAATCTAGAACTTTGTGTACAGACTCCTTGACTAGTGAGGATTAAAAATTGTAGCTTTGGTGGCCCTGTGACCCCTAATAAGGGCCACAGGGGCCATGCCCTAAAAACCTATTTTCATCTTCTCCAGAACCATGAGGCCTAGAAATCTTAAACTTTGTGTACAGACCCCTTGACTAGTGAGGATTATAAATTTTAGCTTTGGTGGCCCTGTGACCCCTAATAAGGACTACAGGGGCCACGCCCTAAAAACCTATTTTCATCTTCTTCTCCAGAACCATGAGGCCTAGAAATCTAAAACTTTGTGTACAGACTCCTTGACTAGTGAGGATTATAAATTGTAGCTTTGGTGGCCCTTTGGTGGCTTCCCTAGAACCATGAGGCCTAGAAAGCTGAAACTTTGTGTACAGACTCCTTGACTATTAAGGATTATAAATTGTAGCTTTGGTGGCCCTGTGACCCCTAACAGGGGCAACTCCCTAAAAACTTATTTTGATCTTCATCCCCAGAACCATGAGGCCTAGAAATCTTAAACTTTGTGTACAATCTCATTGACTAGTGAGGATTATAAATTGTAGCTTTGGTGGCCCTGTGACCCTTAATAAGGGCCACAGGGGCCACGTCCTAAAAACCTTTTTCATCTTCTTCTCCAGAACCATGAGGCCTAGAAAGCTGAAACTTTGTGTACAGACTCCTTGACTAGTGAGGATTATAAATTGTAGCTTTGGTGGCCCTGTGACCCCTAATAAGGACTACAGGGGCCACGCCCTGAAAACCTATTTTCATCTTCTTCTCCAGAACCATGAGGCCTAGAAATCTAAAACTTTGTGTACAGACTCCTTGACTAGTGAGGATTGTAAATTGTAGCTTTGGTGGCCCTGTGACCCCTAATAAGGGCCACAGGGGCCACGCCCTAAAAACCTATTTTGATCTTCTTCCCTAGAACCATGAGGCCTAGAAAGCTGAAACTTTGTGTACAGACTCCTTGACTAGTGAGGATTATAAATTGTAGCTTTGGTGGCCCTGTGACCCTTAATAAGGGCCACAGGGGCCACGTCCCTAAAAACCTTTTTCATCTTCTTCTCCAGAACCATGAGGCCTAGAAAGCTGAAACTTTGTGTACAGACTCCTTGACTAGTGAGGATTATAAATTGTAGCTTTGGTGGCCCTGTGACCCCTAATAAGGGTCACAGGGGCCACGCCCTAAAAAGCTATTTTCATCTTCTTCTCTAGAACAATGAGGCCTAGAAAGCTGAAACTTTGTGTACAGACTCCTTCACTGTTGAGGATTACGAATTGTAGCTTTGGTGGTCCTGTGACCCCTAATATATATAAAACATAATTGATAATGAAGCCTGATGAGCTACAGAGCCAATGGCATCTCCCCATAAAAGACTTATTCTTAGTATAATGATTTGTAGTTTGTCTCAATTTAAAAAATTCTCATATTATATAATTCAATGACTACCTGAGAAAAAAAAAACATTCAAAGCTTTATAATCATAACAATAGTCTGTTGAATTAAACTCATTGACTGCTGAATTCTCATCACTAAAATAATTCTATTTCTTGATTTTGTTTATAACATTTCTACGTTACATTTATAGAGCTTAGGAAAGTGTATTAGAAAACTTTTGGTTTATGGGGTTCGGTTCGTACATGTTTAGCGTCCCTTTGTGGTATCTGCCACTGTGGATTCATATGCAAATGTAATCATTGATGAAAATGCAGGCACATCACCGAAGATAATTACAGCACCTAAAAAGCATCAATTTATACAGTGTTGTGAAACTCGGTATTATAACGATTAGGATATTTCACCAAGCGAGCATTGATAAAGATGGAAAGTTGGCGATAAAAAAATGTTCTGTAGGATACAATTCGCTTTATTCAATTAAACAGGGATCCCAATCATGAAAGGTGATTATTCCAACCTGGGAAAAGAAAAGAAAGTGTCATTTTTTTCATATTTACATTTTGCTTTATTATTTTCGAAATATACTTATTTTCCTAAATGAGATTCTACTAAAGGAGCCCTAAATTTCATCCGCAAAAGTACTGAAATTTATTTAATAATTCAAATTATAAAATGATAAAAGGATGAAATGACCTTGGGCAAGAAATGTATCCAATGTTTCAAAGAATCTTTGTTGATAAAAATTAGAATAGGATGAATAATTCAAATATTCAAAAATGAAAAAAGATTTTTCTTTCGGCCCTGTAGCTTATTAGATGAAAGTAGTTCGTTCAGGTTCAGATTCATTGGTTATTATTCAAAAGACTTTTTACAATCAATACCATAAAAATGCTGAAATTGGATTGAGATTTCAAATTATTTGAAAGTTAAAATTATAATGAATTATCAATCTATAAGTTTTAGAATGTAGATTCATAAGGTAGATCGAGCTCTAAATTAAGTTTCTATGAGTTTATTGCAACACTTAGTTGCAGGCCTTCCTCTTGCGGTATATTTCAATGATACATTGTTGTTCAATGCAGCAAACAGCAATAAACTTACCAAATGAAAGGTTTAACTTCAATCGCTGGCCACATGGTTTTGTAGGTTTTCTGTTAAAATTTGAATGTTTTTTCTTTGTATTCAATGACACTAGCTATCATCTCTTTTATCAATTAAATGAAAAAAAATAAACCTTCCAATAATGGCCGGCTACCTCTGAGGAAGATCAAGAATCTCTTTTGCCAGTTGGATGACATTAAGGTCGTGTTGATACTGAAAAGAAGGTCAGAGGTCGTGCTTATTTTCCAAGATGGCCTTTCAAGGTTCTGACACTGTTTTCTGACAACACATGCTGGTTACTTGATACAAGTGATGATCTTCTAGTCAATTATCTTGGTAACAGTATAAGGAAAGAGATGTATTTGACTTAGGATTAGGACTGCCTTCATGTAAACAAATTTATGAAAATGGGAAAAATATATCATAACGATGCTCTGATAGAATGGTTGACCATTAACAATAAAAGGAAAGAGTTGAATTAGTCTGTTATCCAGACCCTAAAGCAAACAATAAAATAAAGGAGCCTTCTTAAGTCTAGAAAATAGTGACAAGTCTAGATGCCTCAGCTGAAATTAAGTATTGTTCATGTCTCCTTTTTATCTCTTTTTTAATAAAAAATCAAAATAATGAAATTAGTAAAGATCTCTTTTTTTCAGAGACAGAATGTTAGTCTAGAGTTGAATGGAAAAGGGTTTTTATGTTGCGAAAGAAATCTTATGGTTAATAATTTTGTTGCTTTAAAGGGGCAGTAGCACGTTTTTAGGGAGAATATAAGGTGATGTCAAGAAAATGAAAATTAATCGTTCCAATTGAGAGACAATGTATTCAAACCAAATGGAGCAGTAATAATTCAAATAAATAATGTAAAGTTTAACCATGCGATTCCTTTTTCTCACACAAAATGAATTAAAGGTGTTTACATAAAATGGCCGCCAATGGATTTTATGTGAATCTTCATACTTTGTCCTCTGACTATGGATGATTGGCTTGTGTATTGAGATTTTTGACACTGTCAAAATAATACATTTAGCATTAGCATACAATTATCAGTGAAAATTTTAAAATATAAAATTATAAAAAAACGTGCTACTGCCCCTTTAAAGTATATTGGTAAGTAATTTACTCTAGATCTAGAGGGTACTGGGTGGACTAGGACTCCAGCATCATTGCTTGCAAAAAAGAATTGTTTGATTACCTGTAAAGTTATGATGCTATTTAACATTCATTCAATGTAATCTCTCACTAGTTGTGACTAAAGCTTACAAGTTTCACTGCAATGCATAGCCGAGCTTCTCCCTTCAATTGTTGCTATGATTAAATGAAAATGTCTAGTTCTCAGAAATATTTCCTTCATAAGATGTGTATACTCCTCGAACCCCTCCACCAAAAAAATTATTAAATTAGAATTGTCATTATCACTTTATATGTTTTACAAAAGTTTGACAACGAAATAACCTAAGGCATAAAAAATGCTTATGATATTGCGACAAGTAAAAAAAAATTATTCACAAAAACCTTTGATATTACAGTTGAAATTGCACATCAGCAAATAACTTGTAATCCAACAGGCTAAGGAGCATGGATAAAAAATCATATTTAAGCTCATTTTATTGACAGGAACTTCATTTTTTTCACAAAATGATCAGCAAATATGAAAGCTGTTCTTTTACCCTGAACATGTTAAAAATTGCTCTTAGGGATTGCCGGACAGTCTAATGAGACTATAAAATCAAAATGACAGCTGAATTCCTATTTTGTCTTAAAAATATTAATTCCTTCAACACGATCTGTCAGATCAAATTAGGTTTTCAAATTGAAAAGATTTTAGATTGAAACTTTAAGAAAGAAGCCTTGAAATGCTTTTTTACTTATGAAAGCAATGAAAAATGTATTAAAAAAAAGATGACAGTCACCTATATATGTTTACATTTTGTATACTCAAAATGTTTCAAACTTGATACTACAAATTTACATGGCATCATCTGAAAACTCAGAATATTTTAGCAAGGTAAATAGCATATATGAATCTAAAAAATTGGGGTAAAAAATATATTCAACATTACCCTTAAAAAAATTATGCTATGATAATGTTACCACCTTAGTATAAGGGAGCTCTTAGCAAAGACATTTTTTTAATTATAAATCTCCTAACATGAAGAGTGAAAATATCAAAGTCTTGAACAAATTTCTGATATCAGAGAATTGTATCACAAGGTAAAATAGCAATTTCCGAAGATCAAAAAGGGCATTAAGATAAAGGTAAACAATTTCAATGTTTGCAATGACAAGATGAAAGAAAGTGGTTTGTTTGTTTTTCTCACCTTTAGCAGTTTTGGATTGTTTTCAAGCCTGGTAGATAAATAAAACATGGAAATGGGAGTGACTTTTCTTTTCCCACCTGCAGAGTAGCAGGAGTTGCTGATTGATCATCAAAGCTTCCTCTTTCTGTTAAACCTGATGGATTTGGAATTAGAACTTAAAAGATCGGAGAACTGATTTAGAACGAAGTTAAGCTTTCTTAAACCTGTACAAAACAATCTTCATCAATCAAGCATCATGATTGTCTTTTGTTGAATTTAATGTCACAAGAAGTTCATCTTTCACACTTTTAGGGTTCACTTAACTCTTACAATTTTGCGGTTCACTGCTAAATCATTCCTTAGTGACACACTTCCTGCAATAGTCCAAATTATTGGACCTTGGATGGAGTACCTAGTAGGCAGCTCTGACACTACCAACACCTTAAAAACTCAAATTCAAATTCATTTATTCTCAAAAACGCCACCAACGTTGGTACATGAGCATAGAAATATATAACAAAGAAAAATTACTCAGCCAATATATTCTCTATATAGTCCTCAACATATAATTCCCAATCTAAATGGCATGCATTTCTAGATCAATTGGCCAAAAGATTTAAATTTATTTATTATATGGCGAGCAGTGAAATACTGGGATTTATCAGTGAAATAAACTGTCTATCAAGCTACAGTGAAAATAACTTATATTTTCACTGCGAACGGTGACTGATATAATTTGATGTCATAAAACAATGGTTTCACGCGGCGAATTGGCTTATGACATCACAGTGTTACTGTGGTGACGGCTGTTCCTAGCGGCCGCTCGGCGTGAAAATGACCCTTTTCGGACGTAATTACAATGGTAAAATCATATAATAAATAGAATATCCGTCAATTCTTGACAAATACCATGTTTATCTCATCTCGTGAGGTAGAAAAGTTATATATTTTCACTCGTGGCTGCGCCACTCGTGAAAAATAACCTTTCTACTTCACTCGATGAGATAACATTGTACTAGTCAAGTAAATAAAGGATACTAAACGACCTTCCATTTAATACTATTTTTATTAAACGAGTTAATGATTTTGTATAAAACGAGCGAACGCGAGTTTGATACCAAATCATTCACGAGTTTAATAAAAATAGTATTAAATGGAAGGAAGTTTAGTATTCTGTTTATTACTTGCCCTAAAAATCACGCACGAACTTGCCGAAAATGTGCTGAAACTAACAGTTCCGCGACTCGGCACCCATTGTGACGAAGCGCTTACATTGTGACGTCACAACAGCTCCCTTCTGTGACGTCATACTTGCATTGTGATATTACACTAGTTTAATATTGCCGTATAAATATTACACTGCGGTATCTTACACGGGTGTGTAATAAAGACAGATATCCTCTATATATTAAAAAGAAATCATGATTAAAAAATGGTTTCATGATTTACAATATGTCAAAACCATTTTGTCATTAATCCAGCTAATCATATATGATCAAAACTAGAGGAAAGATTGGATTAAGACTGTAACAATGTCATTTTCCCAGGTGAAATCAATTTACTTCATTAGCACTTTGCAAAATTGAATTACCTGTTGTGGTAGATCTAATTAACTAATTTCATGAAATTGCCTACTAAAAACAGCTATTGTTTTATGTTTTTTTGTAAGAAAATTAAGTTTTAGTGATTAAGCCCTCGCAAATGGCAAATCTAATCAAATTATAAAATCTGCTTGTCAAAACCACTCATCATCAGGATTTTCATTCAATATGGTGGTTTCCAAGCAGAAGAATTGGTTGCTAGGGAAATATGGGAGCAGACAGTTTTATTGGCAAGACCCTCATGCTGGACTGTCTATAAGTATAATTAGTTTTGAACTATGATCGTATTATGAGAACCTTTTTCTAAAAAAGAATTGTAGCAAGTCTCATTTTACAAAATTGGAAGCTTGAGATCCTACAAAACAAATTTTAAAAAAAATATCCAATTTGATAAATTTTTGCATAAATGGGCAGAAAATGTTTTCATATTTGAATGTGATTTTCAAAGTAAAATATATGATATGGCAATATGATTATTTTTCACATTCAAAATTGGTGATGATGATGGTGGTGATGATGATGATGATGATGATGATGATGATGATGATGATGGCGACAAAGACGATGATGATGATGACGATGATGATGATTATGATGGCGACAAAGATGACAATAATGACGATGATGGTGGTGGTGATGATGATGATGATGATGACGATGATGATGATGATGATGATGATGATGATGACGATGATGATGATGATGGCGACAAAGATGATGATGAAGATGATGATGATGACGGAGATGATGATGATGATAATGATGGCGACGATGATGATGATTATGATGATGATGTTGGCGACAAAGATGATGATGATTATGATTATGATGATGATGATGACGGTGGCGTCAAAGATGATGATTATGATGAAGATGATGATAATAATGATATTCGTCCTTGCTCTAGCTAAACCAAGGTTTGTGAGCTCTCCACTTGTTCCTCAAGTTTCCCATTTTTGCACAGCTTTATACTTTCTTTTAGGTTTTGATTAAGCAATCATATTTTCTGACAGAAATTCTGATTTAGTTTTCAACCCCTGGCAGCTTTTCATTATTCTCAAAAATTAATTTTCGTGAATGGATTAGTTTATGACAGGAAGGCCTTCTCTATTAATGTTCAAATTTTCAAAATAGAAAAGATAGTATTTTTTCGTGAATATATTCTATCAAAATTTTATGCAAGGTTTTTGTGTCAATTTTAGTTCATTAGTTTATAATGAAGATTACAAAACTAAAAGTAAAGTAAGAAATTTCCTAAAATTCCATTAAGTTTTTGAAACCCTCAGTCTTTAATCAATGTAAATCATTGGCATTTACCTGCACTAAGAGAAATTTCTTTACAAAACCTTTATCAGATCATAAAGCAGTGGGAAAAACAGAAACATTCTTGATTGATAGATTTGTACCATTGAAATGGTGAGCTATGTAAATCTTTGCTTAACTATGATAATTGCTAAAATTCAAGTTTAGGCCTTCTGAATTTATATGCAAACATTTTCCAATTGATACATACAAATGTAGACTTTCTGTGTACTTTTTAAAATTATTACCGGATAGTACCAAAATGTTTTTAGCTGTAAACTTCTGAGATTATGATGTGCAGGAAATTATTTTTACATTTTCAAAGCATTGCTTTCTTATATGTTTTAGCACCAGCAGAAAATGTGGTAAATTGCAAGAGAAAGACAGTACAACGTTCATATAATCAGCATGATTTGCACAGATTTCCCACGTTGAACAGCATGACCTTGGTTGTCAGATAAAATAAATTTCAAAATTAAGTCCAGACAAAGTTAATTCATATAAACAGCATGATTTATGTTAAAATATGAATGAATTCAGAAGTTCATGGTTGATATGAACAGCACAACTTAGATTTTAATATTATTTGAATTTCAGTAGCAGGGCATGACAAGGTTCCCATGTACAACATGGCTTGTTGATCCGATTGCCAATTAACCCTCGTAAACGCATGAGTTCTTACAACTGTGAGCAATTACCCGATTATACAAACATCCTGAGATATATCGGTATTCATGTTACACAAGCTGACCTTGCATCTTCCTTCCTCGTTAGTGGTATGCATTTAAAGATCAGCTGTTATCTCCCCTGTTTCACTCATGATTTAATTTACATTTTAGGATTATGGGAATTGTGTACCTGGGTATTGATAGAATAATCTATCTGCAAACTTTTTATCTTTGTCAGTGGTATGCAAGACCCGATGACGGGAATTGCGTACCTAGGTATAGGTATTGTTAGAATAATCTACTGATGTCAGACTTGTCATCTTTGTTGGTGGTATGCAGTCAAAGATCAGTCATGACTCAGAATTCCAACATTGTGGGAATTGAATACCTAGACATAAATTGTTAGATTGGCATTTTTGTAATGTGAGTGAGTGAGTAACTTTGGAGTTTGATGCATTATTTCAGTCGTGATCAGCAAGAATTCTAATAAAAGATGTTTGTCATTTTTGACTGGACTATCATCCATCTTCCATGATTTTTAATCATCAAGAATGATAACTTTCTGGTTTATGAATATGTCTGCCAGTAATGAACGTACAAACATTGGTATTGTATTGGTATTGAACTAGGATATAACGAACTCCAAGGGACCAAAGAATTAATACAAGCCTGTCGAAAGCTTCTCAAACTATTTATCTACAACATTCCTATGTATATTGGCAACTTCAGAGCAAATGTCTGTGCTAAGTGGACACTTAGCATGGAATTGAATACCTTGTTCCCCCAACTTAGTGTATCTGTTCCTGAAACTGATGAGAATGAAACTTTATCATGGTTTACCTTGAGGTATGCTGTTAGTTTCATTATATTGATAACCTTTGTAAACTGTAATATTTCATACCACTAGAGTAAGAGAAGGTCGTAGCTTTATTAACAGCAAAAGTGAAGAAATCCATCTTGCATGCAAATATGAGCAATTTTCATCAAATTTTAATTTATTTTAAGGTATCTTACGGTATTTTACAAAATTACTCTAAATCACCTACAGATCTACTGTAAAGCAAGCATCAGAAAACATTCTAACAAAACAAATTATTTTTTATTTTGAAATGATAATTAGGTGTTTAATTTGACAATAATTGTAAAAATTTACGATGATGCAAATTTTTGGCAGATTGGCATTATTACACAAAAAAAACATTCATAACATGAAATCGACCACAATATTAGTTTCAATAATGTAGTTTTTCATAAAATAATCTAAAATTTAGTTAACAAGGGGGCTCATGTCAAAATCAGAAGAAAAATAAATTATCAGTTCAAAACCTATTTCCTTGACGTCCGAAAAATGGCAAGCAAAAAATTCTTCCAACGACCCTTTCATCAGAAATAATAAGAGGCCTCTTCCCCTTCAACAAGTTCCATACGTTACACTGTTATTAACTGCACGTCTCAGGACACTTCATAGGAAGACAGTATCAAAGTTCTGTTGTCACAAGGTTCCCTCAAACTAATCGACATTCTGGGCATGCTTTTCTCTGTTTACTCATCGTCTCATATGATGGAACTTCCGTACTGAAGTCAGGTCAATATTATGGCAAAGATATCGTTCTTTGAACAACAATTGGTACAGGAAGTTATCTCCTGAACTGCAGCCTCCATGATGCCAATCTCCTTGAACTCTGATTGGCTGTCTTTTTTAACTCTCTTGTATTGGAGGCCAACAAATCTAACATTGTTTTGAACTTTAGATGCAGTTGACAACCTAAATGGAAAGTGATTGACAGTTTTGTTGAACTTTTATGTATTCAAGACCAAAATAAAAAATTTTCAACTTGGGCTAATCCTTTTTGCTCTTTGTTTGAATTCTTTCCTGGTGAAGTAAAAATTAGATAGACTTCAAAATGAGGGGTCATTAATGCTAGTATAAATATGGTGAAATGGGTAAACACTTTATACTTTCAAAGTCATCCTCTTGAAATCTGATTGGCTGTCTTGTTGAACTCTCTTGTATTGGAGGCCAAAAGATCTAAAATATTTTTGAACTTGAAATGCAGTTGACAATCTTATTCAAAAGTGATTGACAGTTTTGTTGAACTCTTTTTTTTTGGAGGCCAGCAAATATTTAATTTTCAACTTGCCAATGTTTTTGGTTCTGCGTTTGAACCTTTTCTTGTGAAGACAAATAAAAATGACGTAAGGGCACAATAATGTTAACCTCTTTATACATCAAAAGTCATCCATTGAACCAAAGCCGCCATGATCTTAATCTTCTTGAACTCTGATTGCCTCGCTTGTTAAACTCTTTTGCATTAGAGACAAAAAAATATTTAATTGTTTTGAACTTGAGATGCATGATGACGCCAATAGGATTCAATAGTTATTGAATTTCTGTTGAACTTTTCAGTATGAGAGATCAGCATATGACAAGTTTGGTATTTGAACCAATCCTTTTGGCTTTGTTTAAACTTTTTTCTTATGGAGATGTAAAGATATAAATGATTTTAAGTAAGGCACAATATTGCAAATATTTGGTAAAATGGGTTACCCTCTTTATATTTAGTAAATAATATTCTGAACTGATGTCATCATGATGCCAATCTCCATGAACTCTGATTGGCTTTTTGTATTGAAATGGAAATAGTTTTGAACTTTAAATGCATGATGTCAATCTTGAACTTTTATATATTTGAGATCTTACAAATCAAACATTCGGATCCTGAGAAAATCTTTATCACTTGGTTGTTGATCTGACTTGAAATATGAAAAAAGGAATAAAAATGACTAAAAAGTATGACACAAAAACACAAATTTAAGGATAAGTTGAGCCGTTTTTCATCATGATTTGAAAAATCAATTCAATTTTG
The DNA here is from genome assembly GCA_916613615.1 of Steromphala cineraria. Classification (NCBI taxonomy): domain Eukaryota; kingdom Metazoa; phylum Mollusca; class Gastropoda; order Trochida; family Trochidae; genus Steromphala; species Steromphala cineraria. The sequence continues at coordinate 17,411,568 of OU744735.1, read as the reverse complement.
AATTTCTTTGCTGCATTAATGCCAATCTTTAGATGACGTACTTGTTGAACTCTTCTGTCCTGAAAACCAAAAAGTCAAGTAAAGGCCTGAAGTACTGTGCTATAATCTCATCTTTGGATCAAGTGTATCGTTGAACTTCTTCTCTGCTTTGGACCTCGGTTAATAGAATTTTGAACTTATGACGCCAAGGTTACAATGAATTGGCTTATCAGTGGAACTCTCCTTGAATGGAGACAAGAAAATAAGCCACTAAGGCGGTTATGGTAATCTTGTAGTAATCTGATTGGCTGCCAGTTTAAATAAAGTGACAAGCTAAGATCTGACATTCTATCAACTATATTTTATCACAGATATTCTTTCACCAAACATTTGTGACACATTCATATATCAACTGCATAATTTTAGAGGTGAAATTTTACAATTTTATTCATTACAAAATAAGGCATTGAGACTTTCTCTTTCAATATGCAAGTTCATTCAAAATGTTGTCATCACTGTGTTTCAAATTGAGTCTGTCTAGGAACATTAAAAAATCCTGATAGATTTAGCCTAGAACTGGAACACAAGGCCTTGGAAGGTTTTGTCACAGCGATGTTTTCAGTTGACCAATCATGCCCAGAAGTCTGAAATTGTTTAAGCAAACTTTATCATGCAAGAGGAAACTTAGGCCAGAATTAGTGCTAGCCTGTTAACCTGGTTCGCAAGAAAGATCAGAGTTTGACAGCTTGAATTAAGAGATTTACAGTTCATTTGAAAAGATATTAATTCCTCAGTTGCTTGAATTTGAATTGGAATGAACACCAAGTTTAAAATGATCAATCAAAAACTTAGGCAGTAGATTTCACTCAATTTATATGTAAGTGGAGTGCATGTTTTCAATAACTTTTTGTTTTCGAAATTGTTTTTTGATATTACATAATTTTATATGATAATGATGATGATAATGATCGATAAAAATAACTTTATGATGTACTTATGACATATTATCCCTGGTCAACAAGTACAGAATACTCCCTGAGGAGAATACAACTGGCCTGTCAGGCACTCAAGGTTCAAATTCAGATTACCATCGTATCATACCAGGTACCCAATTATACTGCTGCTGGGTCAACAAAGGCTCACTCACCAAGTTACTTACCAAGAGTGACACCAACAGTTCCTGAACACATGTATCAGTGAATGGCAGGGAATTAACCCTTAAAACTCCCAGATATCCAAGAATGCCTGTTACCCACCCATCCTTGAGCTGTGCCAGTTGTTGCTGAACTACTCTGATGGTGGTCAACTGAGCTATGCGCAGGACCATCTACCACATCTTAATTTATACAGAAATGCTCATATATTTTTGGGAAATGAGTTCCAACCTAATTGACAAAACACAATTTCAGTTCCCTGTTTGAAAATAACAGTGAATTAAGTTTTTCCTAATTGAATGTTATATCATTTAATTTTACCAGCAATAATGAAGAGTCATATTTTGTAAAGGGACTTCAAATTTATATACAAAAAAAGGTATCCTTTGTATAGGTGTATGAATTAGGGTCATTTGAAATTCATATGCAAATATATGCATTCTCACCAAGAGGTTCAAAATTTAAAATGACTATGTAACTCAATAAACATAACTAAAAACTGTTAACCTTTCATGATTTTATGTACGGTAATAATACAAATTCAAATAAAATTTTACACTCAAACCCTCAGTTTTAATTTTATCATTGTCCCAAAAAGTGACATCCGAAAAGCTTTGATTTGATTTACAGATTTCCCAACATTACAAAATCCATTTCAAATGCTAAGCTTGGGTAATCAAAGCAAAAGGCTGTAACATGGCTGTTCTACTTTCAGTTGATTGGTTATATTTCCTGAAGCATATGATCCGCCATTTTGGATATGGCCTCTCTTTCATTACCTTGTCTTTTATGCGCGTTTCTAAAACTGTATGTCTATTTCAATGATTGATTTTACACTTCTTGAGTGGCATACATTGACACTAAAGAGAATGACAAGTTTAGGAAAACTTTTGATTCTCTTTTACTGTAAAATTCACAATCGATTCCTTAGGATGACTGGTTATATATGGGTCAAATAAAGATGTATAAAGTTTGATGGATCATACTGCAAGAAAAACAACTGACAGAGAAAAATCACACAAAAAGTTTGTTTTTGAGGATTGTTTGCATGTTTTCATATTAAATGATCAAATCAAAGACTCACTTTTCGAAGAGCACATGTGCGCAAATTGAAAATATGACATGACCTGATATCTGTTATGGGCATCCATCCATAACTGTGTTTGATAACAGTGTAGGCAAAATGAAGTATAGGTGAAATGATGACAGGCCGACCTGATTGAATTAAATTGTATTCATATTATGTAATGTAAGTAAAAATGTTCAATATGCAATTTTTAATGAGACACATAAGTTGACATAACATAATATTATCGTCCCACAGGTAGGTTATAACCGGATATATATATTACAGGGGGGGAGTACCGTCAAAACACAGGAGTGACACTCCTGTAGGTTCAAAATTTTTATTGTGACGTTTCGGGGGTCGTTTGCCTTCATCAGATATATATATATAGTCATCAGCCAGTTTGTCCGTCTGTAATAATGTTTTTCCGGAGCATCTCTCTAAAACTATCAGACCTAACTCATTGAAACTTGGTTAGTGGATCAATCAGCATGTGTAGATGTTCCTTTTGGCATTTTCAACTTTTTAGAAATTTTATTTTTGGCAGTCTCCATTGAATCATAACTTAGAATTTCAATAGATGACCTTTTCTCTCATTTATCATATATAATTTGAAGATAGATATTCTGACTTATTTGGGAGTGGAAGGATATATTTCTCTTCTGATGACCCTTGTCAAATGGATTGGATCAAATCCTGACTTTCAGATTAAATTTCTGAGTACTTCTAAAACATTTCTTGGATTGATAACATTGGTCAAATATTTCCTGATGTGTTATGACAAAATATTTGGTTTTATTGACAGATATATTTGAACAAAAAGATTACAAAATTGCTTATTGATGTTTGCATGCTGATATTTTTGCAACATTTTCAATATTGTTCATGAAAACATCTAATTCCAAGAAAATTCTTAATCAAGATATTTGTCGCCATGGTGATGTTTGTAAATATTTTTGTAAATAATATTTCATCGAATTGTTGGCAGTGTTTTTCCAAATCAATCTCAACCATAAGGGCATGTTACATTGAATCAAAATGAAAGATGAAAAGAAACAGATTTTCAACAATGCAAATAAATTGGTTTAATATATGACGTCTTCAGCATTGGAAAGAAAATAAATCAAATTTAAAATGAGATTGTAGGTTTCAAATTATGATTTATTATACGCCTACAACAATCAGGCATCGGAAGAGTTATAATTAGATTGGAAGATTTATGGGATTGGAGGATCACGATGTTGGCATTTAAATTCTCGATTGTTGTGTGATTTCAGTTTTATTCTTTGACTTTTGATATTTTCAAAATCACGAAGAAACTTCAGCAATTCTTAAAAGTTTGTTGAACTAATGTCTTTTATAAAAACAATTAGTATTTAGATACTTCGAAAGAATACTAGCCAATTTGATGAAATGTTTGAAATGTCATTTTGAAAGTATATCTTTGTTTTCATCATTTTATAATTTTGTTGGTGATATCTTGAAGTCTTTTATATTCATCTCTTGGCTGTTTATTGTTATCAATCTGTATTTTTCCCATTGAGACAAATTGGAAGAAAACAGAAATAAGTAAAGTTTCAAATGTAATTCTCAAAATTGAAAACCTTTGTGAAAATGTCATTGAATGAGAAACAAGAAGATATATGTTATCATAGTGAACCTTGTAAAATAAGTTTAATTTAACAATTTGGAGGCGGGATAGCGCAGTGGTTAGCGCGTTCGGCTTGTGATCAGGAGGTCCATGGTTCGAATCCTGCCAGGGCTTGGCAACTTTTTCTGCAGTAGAGAACTGTTCTACACGCAGTAAGGTTTGAGTGCAATGCTACACTAAATTTCAGCACAGTAAAACCCTTGGTTCCCTAGCTCAAGCCAATGCTCGCAGGTTTCACCGCAATGCATAGCCACAATGGTGTTTCAGGCTTTCTCCCTGCAATAATTCTAGCAGCCACGATATAAGTGAAATAATCTTGAAATTTTACAATTTACTTTTGAATGTATCAATTATAATATTGTTTATGTTCTTAATTGAAACTATTGACTGTATCATTCAGTCATCTAAGTTTAAAGTAAAGCTCTAATAAGCCTACTCGATTCACCATTATCATCATAACCATAAGTGATAAAATACCAATCCATCAACATACTCACAATAATCAATTTTAACCTAAAATGATATCTTCCAAAAAACTGCTTTCACTTCAAGAAGTTTCTCCCGAACAAGCCAAGTCAAAAAGTTTCTTGACAGGGTCAGAAGTTTGTAGATCTTTGGATGCCATTGGAGATAACGTCAAACCAAGATGATTTTTTGTGAGATGAAATTCAATATGAGGACATGACATAGGTTAGAGGGATGAACCCTAGCACTCCATCAGTCTGTCAGACAGGGATTGGTTCTAGGTCCTGATACACATCTACACTCAACCTATTTTACTGGTATCAAGTACTCTGACTTGGAACCTTCTTATTGGAATTTTGACATAAGTATGTAGTGAAAAAGTAGATGTTTGATCTGTGGGGAAGGTATCTTAAAAAGTTACAGGATTGAAGAGATTATAAAATATTCTCCACCTCTTCATGGGGGGGAGGGGGGGGAGAGAATTTGGCAACATTTTTTCTTCACATTTGTTTTAATTATTATTTTATTTTAGGCGAGACCAAATTAATTAGTTGATTTACGGATCCGCTGACTACGATTTTGGCAAATTCCTAAAATAAAAAATGTTTATTTGAACCCCGCTCAATAAAAAATGTTGCATTGCCGCTGGAAAAAAAATCTAAACTATTACGAAAATACGAACAGTAAAAGAGAGACTGCCAAAAGTACTCGCTCGAGAAAGTGTGTCACCCATTATCATTGTTTAATGTTACAAATTTCCTGCCCTTCTTCGTAATTTATCAAAGTTTAAACACATCGTCGTCAAAGATACAATCTCGAAAGTACGTTGTTTTCCTCAAACCGGTGTTTCAGAAATTAGTTACTCGTTTGTTTTCATTCCAAATTATGAAGGTAAATTTTGATTAAATAAAATTATATGCGTAACGAAATATAAATATTCAAATACGATGGACTTAAATAGAACCAAAGAAAGGCTACCATAATTCAAAATATCAATTATATCGCAAAAGATCAAAGAATATGCAATGAATTTGTCAACTTTATCTGACAGCAGTTACGAAAGGAAACACCGTTTGAAATTACAATCGTATTTTCTTGACGACATATAGACATTATAAATATTATTTCGAGCTAAGTATAACATTTTTGATCGTTTTTTCTTCAAGTAATATGTAAATTAGAAAAATGAATTCATTGCATCTTTGTTGTATAATAAATCATCAGAAAATTTCATCCAAAAACTTGTTTTATTTAGACATTTAATATCTTATCGGTAATGTGTTGTCATGAAAATGTTACGACCGCATGTTATTCTGAACATGGCCATTTGACTTTGGCACTTCGTGGTTTTGTTTTCTTGCATCCTTTTGAAAAACGATTTAAACTTACGCTTTTAGACAGCAAGTTCACAAACTACGGATAATTCTACGATTATATGATACAGTTTTAATAAGACTATTTACAAATTCGTCAAAATTTAAGTGCATGAAAATTGCTAGCAATGTTGATAATCGGCGTTCGCAAGTCGTCAACAGACTCGTTATTTTTCAAGTGGTATAAGGTAAACATTTTTATCTGATTGTTGCAGAAATAGTCACAAACAAGGTTTTATTTATAGAATTAGAAATGAGTCCATCTCGAGATTGATTAATATAAACGATCTTTATTTATTTAATGAATTATTGATTTTGTTGTAAGTGTGATTTTCTTAATAATTTTTATCAGAATACTTCTTATTATATATTCAATCAAATTTATTTTGCAATCAGATTAAAAAACTATAATATTAAGATTGATCAGGGCAAAAGATAAAAACAATTTGTTTTGCATGATAGATTTTCAGAATGAGTTATATTATTTTAAATGATAGACTTATAATTTTAAATGTCCCATTATTAAGTTTTTTTTAGACAAAATATATCTATTGATAAAAAAAATCCTTTTACACAGATAGTACTTACTTCTGCATGCATGATACAATAAAACAAAATCTGTGTAATGAAAAAACAAAACATTAATAAAAATTTAAGATATATATCAGTGTTTTCGCCTATCTCGTGTTAATAAGTTTTCAGGCAAATCTTTGTCGACACTACACCAAAAAGCTTTTTTTTTTTTTTTTTTTTTCCCTCCTGCCTTTAGCCATTTTGACCTCCAGAAATCTGTAAATCAAGTAATTAATTTTGTGTGGCCTTATTATCATTTTTATTCATAATTGTTTTCAAAATACCCGGTAGGTCAAAATCATGTAATGAGCTTCTCCAGATCACAATATATAATTTTTGGGCCGTACAAAATGTTCACCAGCTGCAGTAGGTTATGATTTGTTTCATATGAAACATATTTAATTTCTTTTCATTGTTAAACTATAGATAATGAATCATGAAATCATACCAAAGACTCTTATACCATTCACTTAACATGTTCCCTACACGATCAACATCCCACCCCACCTCAGCAAGGCAAACTCGGCCATACCAAGTGTTTCTATATCCAGTGTTAAAATATAGCCCGTCCACCAGTCCTTAAACTGGCTAATTTTTGCCAGGACTGGTTACCTTTTGCTCAGAACTGGAGACTTTTCAGGTTTCCAATCGATCTTTTTTATACACTGCTATATCCTAAACAAGTGACCATACCTCTCCTTAAGATTCAACCTCATAGTATTTTAGAAGATTAGAAGAACGGATGGAAATGACTCTTTAATCAACAGAAATGGGACCAAATCTTTTACTGAAATACCAAGTACGTTGACCAACAATAAAACTAATCAACTGGTATTACAGAAAGGACAAAAGAAGATGTTAAGGTTATTCAAATGACTCTCTAAGAGATAAGGAATAGTACTTTATTGACAAGTTCAATAGTAGACTTAAACTCCAAAGATTCTAAATTGTTACTTTGCCATTTAAAGGTTCTACAGCACAATTTTGTATTTTGCAATTTTCTCCATTAAATCTCAATCATCCTAAAGATTTTCATTACTTAACCGAAATTTCTGTTGTTGCAGAATAAATCATATCCACAAAAACTCCATGCTGTTGTATTTATGTTAACATATTTTAATGATAATAATAATTTAATAAATAGTTTGGGAACTTAATTTAGAACATTTGTATAAGAAATCTTTAAAAAAAAAAAAATTTTTTTTTATTCCTCAAACCCTGTAACAATCAAAAACTCAAGAAATCTTTGTATTGTTTGATTTAAAAAAAAAAAAGTTAACTTTTTTCTCCTTTTTAGCGAGATCCCTTTTATCCTGAATATTTTCTACAGTGCCGACCTTTAATTGTATTGTTTGCAGGCCTATTGTAGCCAGACAAATAGTAATTGTAACCAAATACTTCTCCGACTCTCATCTGCTCATTGTAGTATTGCAGACAAATAACTATTTGCTTAACTTAATGATTTGTCTTTGTTATCATAATGTGAAATTAACGATCGTGTTGACATTCATCCAATACCAATAGTATGTAAATAGAATAATCATGAGGTGTAATCAATTTTTATACACGGTAGAAGTTTAAACATTGTAATATGTTATCTGTTCATATATCTACCGGTGTATAAATATATGTAATATATGAGGTGTAATCATTTTTTATACACAGTAGAAGTTTAAACATTGTAATGTTATCTGTTCATATATTTATATACAATCAACATGATTGTTATTTGTATGACTCGATCTGAAGGTATTCTGGTTAATTATCTGATATTTCTTATTATACAAGAACTTTTCTGAAAATTGGATCACAAGAATCCCCATATTAGGTACCTGATTTAAACTATGAATTTGTATCTTTATTCAATAAAGCTAGATATATATTGCTTTTTAAGCTAAAGAGACAATCAAAGTATGTGGCACCAATTTAGACTTACTATAATAATTATTTGACATCAGAATCTTTAAATTTGAAAATCATGAAATGATATGATGAGCCTTTCTTTCCACCTGGTACTAAATGCAATATCATATGACATGTATACCTTTGCCTGATGTCCCTACTACTTAACTGGTAATGATGGTTTTAGATAATAATATTTTTCTATTGTTGATACAATTACATTTCTTGTTTGCAGTTTGAGATTTGTATTGGTGTCCCATTAACCTACTTAGAATTTGTTATTTCAATGTTTCTCGTCATAATTGAGTATTGTGTAAAGCTTTGGATTTTCACAAGTTTCTGGAATAATTGCCCAATTTGGCCTTCAGATTTTGACATGATGGGAACCAAATTTTGATAAAGATCATGATGAAGTGACGTTTGACATGTCAAAAATGATTCCAAGAAGCTATTAGGAAGATTTTTATCATATCTCGATCTGCCAGTGTAAAATACTTAAATCTGCAATCAAATGATCAATATGCTGAATAACATTATCCTTATTCCTATTGGTAAATAAAACATTTAATTGCTTACAAAAACAAGCATCCATTTCCGTGTATGTATGTTTTGACCATTTATGCCCTTCTTATTGGAATAATCTTTGATACAGTAAAATCCCACCCCCACCAATCCAAACCCTAACCTAAACCCCATATTCCAACCCCCAAAACATGCAACTCACAAACATCATAGAGCTATTAAGCTCTAAGATTATTTAACAAAACCAAATGAAAGTGTTCCATTAAACTAAAATTTCATTTCAGAAGGCTTTTTTTCCCATATTAACAATGTTTTTAAACAATTCTGTTTTATAAGAAAAGGAGCCCAGAAGAAACTTTAACTTCCTGGAACTGGGAAATCTAGACTTGCTATACTTTAATTAAAGACTGGGTTCGTTGTCAATTGAATATTTTTGCTTTAGGGTCTGGATGACAGACCAGTGTTCCAATGAATCCAATGATCCTTACATTCATGTTAAAGGAACTTTCAATAGGCCAAATACAGGTTATGATTCCTGTACAATGGCAACTCAGAACGGTTCAGCAGCTAACTGTTGTTTAAGTGTATCAATCATTGCATGAATTAATTATTTGTGGAAATAATCTGATAAATCTTTTTGTATTGAGTTTGCACCATCTGACCTTAATTGATTAGGATTTTCATTGCTGTTGAGATCAAAGTTTTTTTGATTCTCTGAGATTGAGGTTGTTTTATTGTGATTTGATCACACATTTCTTTGATTAGATGCTTTGTGGTTCATGTCTTAACAGATATTCTGTTAAAACAGGTGATTCAAACAATATATTGAACCAAAACAAACATTCTATAAATTTTTTAATTAAAAGCAATTAATTAATAACATTTTTTTTAAAATTCTTAATCAATTCATTTGATTTTATCCGCTTGCAATTGATTTCATCTTCAATCAATACACTTAATTTTATTTTGATTGATTTCATCCCTTTTCAACTGGTTTCATCCTTGTAGCTAACTTTATCATTATCAATTCATTCTTAAACTATAGCATTTAAAAACAAGAAACAATCAATAAATTATTTCAGATAAAATCTCTCACAATTATCTTATATAATTTTAGTCAGAGGCTGACAATAAGACTTATCAACAACATCTTTAAAGTTCCTTAGAAATTCTAAATTGCCTCAATAGTCCAAGAGGATGAACAGGATTAGCATTCAGACGGTTCCTGCAAAAAGGTTCTCTTGGAGATTTTTCCCAAGGCCAGCCATACATATCCCCCATACTTACCTCAGCACTACGTTCTGAGGTATTTTTGGCTGTAGATAAGTAGGAGATGGTTTCATCTTTTCAGTAAGCTTACTGTTCCATGGGCTGCTAATAATTTCCACTTGGGTTCGCAAAAGGAAAATAGCATAAAAGGCTTGTACATCTTTATTTCACTGAATGTCATTCTGACGAGATTAAGAGTCTGGACTAACATGAAAAGATTATGAATAAAAAAATAACTATTTCCTTCTTTTCATGGGCCATATGGTTTTCTGTTGATTTCACATTTATTTAAATTTTAATATTGTTTCTATTTCTATTTAAACAAGTTATTTGGATTACTTCCAGAGCAAAACTTGAAAGTAGGTCATCAATATCCAAGGTACAGTTGTAAGGCCCTCATCCAGCAAGTCTACATTTGACTTGATACATGAATTCAAAGCTCAAAATAAAATAACATGGATAAAGTTTAAGTAGTTATTTCAAAATGTTATTGATAAGTTCAAGTCTACTTTCTAAGGTTTTTTCATATTTTCGAGTCTGAATGACAGTCTGTGTAGTTTCCCATATCTATCCCACATTCAACCATTACTGCCATGTTCTGGTCAGTTGAAGGTCCTACTAAACATGGCGGACAGACACGATGCCAGGAATCTGGAAACCTTGGCGGCAGTACCTGTCTGGAATTTGTACCTACTGCCAGTTGTCTGCTAATGGTGGAACATATGTTCAGACGGCAATAAAAGTAACTGCTAACTGCTGACATGTGGTTGAAGTAAATGGGAGATATGGAGAAGATCTTTCTGCGTGATAGGCATCCACTTTCTTGAGAAACTGGTGCAGCATAAGTCACAGTGATCAGGTTTTGGTACCTGCTTATCCAGAGCAAGAAGCAAGGGCAAGAAGTATTGCCCCGAAACCTCGTGAGAAATCAATTAAGAAATTATTATCCATACTTTTCTCGATCGTATTATCACATCAAATTCTAAATGCCTTTAAAGAATTTCAGGACCAATAGTACATTGGAAACAATTATGTATCAGTCCATATGCATCTTATTTGTCAAAGCTTGAAGTATCCACAAATCGAAATGCCTTTTGAAGAATTTCAGGAGCAAATTTGTATCGCATTGGAAACAAAGTCTAAATACACATATGCAAATTTGTCAAAGCTTAAAGTATCCACAAATCTAAATGCCTTTGAAGAATTTCAGGAAAAAATTTGATTGCATTGGAAACAAAGTCTAAGTTCACATATGCATCAAATTTGTCTAAGCTTGAAGTATCCACAAATCATGAACAAATCTTATCATCTACATATTCATTGTAAGCCTGTGTAAATTGCATCTGGAACCATGTCACCTTAAAACCCATTGTTACTTTGACAAGAATAACATCTCAGCAGATACGTATCTCACCAAGTAAAATCACTTACTTTTTTCACTAAGGTCATAGGATGCCAAAAATCAATTCTATAAATTACTCAACACAACCAATCATTGTCCATATCTTTACAATTCCTTCTTTTAGTATTCACCTGATCAGGAAGCCAGGTGGCGGCCATTATCAGCATGTAATGTCCTTACGAAAGGTTAAATTACGCTTGTAAGATTTGCTAACTCCCCTTGACAGCCATATTGACTGTAACAGTAGAGCGGAGATAAGAGGGTATTAGTGAAACGAGCTTCCGCAATTTTCTCTAAGCAGCGTAAGCCTTAAAGTCTTGTATATAGACATGCTGATTATTGTAAGCCGATTTTCCTATCTGGTGCAGCATTGTTGCGCTGAGCTGGAAACCAATCTTGAAATGAAAGTTCAAGATCGAAACATCCAATTTTGTTTGGAAGGTGATATGGGAATGACACAGATTTAAACCCTTACAAGCTGTTCAAAACTATTTCTTGGTTCCAAATAATACTTATTCTTCTGAATCAGTCAATGCTATAGGAGTATCTATTGTAAAGGAACCAGCTCAATAATATTGTATAATATTGGATATTTATAAGGCGCACATTTCCATCCACTAGTGCATGCACAAGGCGCTAGCAATATATCATGAACCTGGTCTAACCCAAGCTGACATATCTGTCGCTAGAAGGTCACCACCAACACAACTCTTTACCAGGTACCCATTTCTTGCTGGGTGAACGGAGGCACATTTTGAATAAAGTATCTTGCCCAAGGTGAAACCATTAATCATTCAACTTGTGTCTCAGTATGGGGCAGGGAATCAACCCTTCAAACTCTCAGTTTATTAAGCAATGAGTGGCCCATGGGTAACCCACTTACCCACTTACCCAGCAAACTGCGCCCATTGTTGCTGAACTACACTGATAGCAATCGACTGAGCATTGCCAACATTAATCCAGGGTTAACCATTGGCTTATGATATTATGATATTGGAATTATATTACCATATTTCCTCAAAATGTGTCTAGATGTCAAACAGAGGCCTCAAGGAAAGGAAAAGCAATAGACGACTGGCTCTACAAAGCTGAAGGTGTAAACAGGTCGACTCCTTCCTCAAAGGGGTTTTATATAAATTGTGGATTTCTTTTACTCTGACAGGCTCCCTTATGAACTTGAATGCATGGTTTTGGCAAAAGAGTAACTTAGACACAACAAAGAAACTTATTCTTTGTAGCATTTCAGGTTTTCTTTAAATTGTTAATCCAAATTTCAAAATTCAAATTATGCTGAAAAATGTGAGCTGAATTGATAAGTGATTGTAATTCTAGGTCAGAAATGTAATACAAACTCGGTCCTTTCCTCTCTAAAACACCCATATTCAAGAAGTAAAGGATAGAAGAATTTCCAGTTATTAATGCGGAATCTTTTCCTTTCCTGAAGAAGGGTTAAAGAGAGACAAAGAGATTTTGCAAATATTAGCTAATCTCCATAATCTTGGCGTCTTTCAAAGCGTAGGGGCCAAACGTGTCACAGATTCTTTGATGTACGAAGAAAGTCAATCCCCAAGGAGAAATATTGATGTTCCCGTCTCCTGCTATGAATTGATAATAATTGCTAGAAATTCAATTTTCCATGAAGAATACAAATGGAGGCAAAGTTCTGTTTTGTGTCCCTAAAGATTTGAAGCTTATCTATATTCATTGACGGGAACAGACAATTCTGTATATGAGCATTATCGTGAACTTTTGGGATTTGGTTGTCAATTTTTGTGAAGGGTTTTTGTGAGGTTGCGTTTTCTTTTGACTTTCTAAACGTCTATGACTGATTCAAGATATTTGATTTAATTATGTTTTATGTTAAAATTTTTAATTTAAGAAATACCAATGTTTACCTCAAAAGTGCCACCCAATCTTGAAGGTATATATGACGTATGTGCAGACCAAACTACTCACATCACTCTTTGTCTGTGATAAAAACTTTTATAACAAATAACACAACACAAATAACAACCTTCAAGAAAAAAGTGATACAGGTATAGTCATATACAGGAAGTCATGCTACACAATCGTTGCTGGGCAAATATGTACACATGTGCCTATATTGAAAGTATGTCATATCTTTTTTTTAACCAGATGGGAAATAATTAATGATAGTGGTGGTGTTGGAAGGATGATGATGAGGATGATGATGAGGATGATGATGAAGATGATGATGAGAATAATGTACACTTTGATCAGATCCTTTGTCTTTGATGAAAATGATTTACGATCCAGATAGAGAATCACTAGCAGATCTTGGTTTGATCTGAGAAAGCCCCAGAAATGGCAGTAATAATGTGATATGATGATGATGATAACAGGGTCAATAATGATGATGATGATGATAATACAGTCAATAATGGGGATGTTAAAACATTGAATAAAGATGAAGATTATGATGATAATGTTGATAATAATGATGCTGACAAAACCTACAATGATGGTAAACCTAATAAATGCAGAAACCTCTCTCACATTATTCCATTATACCGCGGCGCCTTCATGCTTTGATATAAGTATGATGTAGACATTGATTTACTTACATCACGCCTTTGTCTTTGATGAAAGTGCTTTTATGAAGCAGACAAAGAAGCACTTGCAGGTGGCAGGAATAGTCCTCGGTCGAGACGGAACCTTTCGGGAAATCTCCTAGGAATGCAGTCTATTTGATGATTCTTTTATATCTTAGTCTAAGTTTAACACAAGGATCCCAGTGTTTGAAGAAGGTCCTCTGTTATTCAAAAGCACAGTCCCCCATGTGGTGATAGAAGATCATATAGAGACACGAGGCACTTGACAGTTGATTAGATTCTTATTAAGGTATCAATGTGCTTTGCTTTGAGCAACCTTCTGTAGACATCTGTACGTGAAGTGTCTTAGAGGGATCATTTCCCTTGAATATCGAGGATCATTCACATATGTTGAAGCATTTCAATTGAATTAGAAGGTGTGTGCACTTTAACATGAACATTTACTTGGTACTTGACATGATGGTCATTCACTTTAAATTAAAGGATCATTCAAATATGTTGGTGCATTTCACTTGAATATGCAGGTGATAACACTTTAATATGGACATTAATTTCACTTGATACTTGACATAAAGGATCATTCACTTAAAAATGCAGGATCATTCACTTTAAGATAAAGGATCATATACTTTAAAATAATCCAGGATCATATACTTTAAAATAATCCAGGATCATATACTTTAAAATAAAGGATCATATATATACATTTGGACTTTAAAACAAAGGATCATGATGCGCTCACTTTGAAAGAAAGAATCATTTACCTTGAAATAATGGATAATTTAATTTGAAAGAAAGGATCATTGACTGGAACATCAGGGATCATTTACTTGAATAAAAATTAAGATCCATTCATTTGAATGTCAAGGATCATTTCACTTTGATACAAGCATTATACTTTTGAATATGAAGGATAATTTACTTGAACATAAGATCATCTTACTTGGACATGATTGAATTACCATTTCACTTGAAAGAAAGGATCATTTCATTTGAAATAACGGATCATTTAACTTGAAAGAATGGATCAATTAACTTTCTAGGATCATTTTATTTGAATAAAAAATAATTTCACTGGAATATGTAGAATAATTTCACTGGAATATGATGAAAAAATCCACATAAACAGTCATCTTGCTCTAAAAATGATCTGAATATGAATGACTAATTGCAAAAATATGAATTATTATTTGACAAGAATATGAATGATAATTTTTAGCTTCACAAAATGTAAAGCACATTCACTTGTTTATTAGCAGCCCCGTCTAAGGACGCACTCGTACTACTAGCTATAACTTTTTTCCACTAAGCTTTCCAGAACTCTTATTCATACCTTACTACTCATACCTCGGGGGAACGATTTTGACACGTTCACTTTCAAGGTCAAAGGTCAAGGTCACGAGATATGTATTCACTCTAAGAATTCCTTGTAAACGCGATAACTTGAAAAGTTTTTGTGCTATGAAGCTCTAACTTGGTATATATCATCCTTGGAAAAGTAAAAAACTTTGAAAAGGTTTTGGCTACAATCCGTCAAAGGTCAAGGTCACAGCAAGGTCATGACGTAAGCATGTTTTAGCAAAAATGCTTAATTTTAACTATGATCACTTTTAATCAATACATGATTGTTATCCTCAATAAAAAGTGTTCAATGATTGTGTGACCTTGAAGGTCAAAGGTCAAGGTCATGAGATATGAGTTATTACAAAATGCACTAAATTTGGGTATAACTTTATCCCATTTAGCTTTTCAAAACTCATGAACATGTCTAAATGGTAATACTTCCAGGGAATCATTATGACATGTTCACTTTCAAGTTCAAAGGTCAAGGTCACGAGTTATAAAATCACCGCAAAATTCCTTGTAAACGCGATAACTTGAAAAGTTTTTGTGCTATGAAGCTCTAACTTGGTATATATCATCCTTGGAAAAGTAAAAAACTTTGAAAAGGTTTTGGCTACAATCCGTCAAAGGTCAAGGTCACAGCAAGGTCATGACGTAAGCATGTTTTAGCAAAAATGCTTAATTTTAACTATGATCACTTTTAATCAATACATGATTGTTATCCTCAATAAAAAGTGTTCAATGATTGTGTGACCTTGAAGGTCAAAGGTCAAGGTCATGAGATATGAGTTATTACAAAATGCACTAAATTTGGGTATAACTTTATCCCATTTAGCTTTTCAAAACTCATGAACATGTCTAAATGGTAATACTTCCAGGGAATCATTATGACATGTTCACTTTCAAGTTCAAAGGTCAAGGTCACGAGTTATAAAATCACCGCAAAATTCCTTGTAAACGCGATAACTTGAAAAGTTTTTGTGCTATGAAGCTCTAACTTGGTATATATCATCCTTGGAAAAGTAAAAAAATTTGAAAAGGTTTCGGCTACAATCCGTCAAAGGTCAAGGTCACAGCAAGGTCATGACTTAAGCATGGTTTAGCGAAAATGCTTAATTTTAACTATGATCACTTTTAATCAATACATGATTGTTATCCTCAATAAAAAGTGTTCAATTATTGTGTGACCTTGAAGTTCAAAGGTCAAGGTCATGAGATATGAGTTATTGCAGTACCTTGTAAACACAATAACTTGAAAAGATTTTGTGCTATGAAGTTTTGATTTTGTTTATATTATCTCTTGAGAAGTACAACAATTTAAAAAAGTTTTGGGTACGAACTGTCGAAGGTCAAGGTCACAGCAAGGTCAACATATATGGAGAAAATGGATTAATTTAATTGTTAACACTTTATTTCATTACAATAATGTTATACTCAATGAAATGTGTTCATTGATTGTGTGACCTTGAGTGTCAAAGGTCAAGGTCACGAGAAAATTCCCAATTTGGTGAGGCCTGTAAAAAGCGGAACAGGGGAAGGCGAAACCCTAAGTTCCGGGGCTGCTCTGCTTTTGCGGTATCCCGCAAACGCTAATCTAGTTTCAGATCAGGAAATGACATGTTAAATTCTTTCGTTTTTTTATTGAAAATGTCAAATAATTCATTTGCATCCACTAAAACAGTATAGTTCAAAATCAGAAAATTTTAGCCCTATTGCTTCCATTAGGTCTGTTGATGTTGTTTGTTTATTTTAGGTTTGTTTTACCAGCTGAAGTAACACTACAATGACAGATTATTTGAAAACATTACTGATAGAGTATTTTCTCTCTGTGGAGAATAGCTGTTACACTTTTAGTGGAGAAAATGTCATTTTTTTACGGCATTGATATATCAACTGTAAATTTAATCCCTGGGGAAGATACTTTTTACGAGACAGCTAAATCTTGTTGAAAGGTGACGTGGGCAGAAAAATGTGATTTTCTTTAATTTAATTCCTTCAAGGAAAAGTTTGAAAAGTTTGATATCAGATTTTTGAAATATTAACTATGAAAATTGAAAATTCATATTCCAATCATAATTTGTACCGATACGTTAATTGCCTTGAATGCGTAATTCAATGTTTTTATTTGAAATAAATTTGTTTAAGCAATTTGAAAAAAATAGATAAATTTAGAATTTCAAAAGCATTTAATTAAGAATTTAGAATTAATATATATATGTATAACTCTTGAATGAAATATGGCTATTATCATAAATCAAATTCAGTAATTCGAACTATTTTGATGAAACAAAAAACAAAAAAAACTTTAGCTTCTGTAGTTTTTAAATTTCATTATTTGCGAAAATCTGTAATGATCCAAGTTCAAGGTTCTAGATTTTCCAAATTCTTGCATTTAGATAGTCATAAACCAATAATGATATATGCTGCTAATGAACCATTTAGCACTCGGAGAGATTAAAAACTATAGAACCTCTTCTTTAAGAGCCAAGTTTCACTGCTCCTATGTGAGATCAATATTAAATGTCTGCACAGGAAAAGTTAATATTTGATGTTGAGGCACTTAAAGAGGTAAAATTAACTCTCTCTACATATGTGTGATAGCTTTTGTAGAGTGGTCAGACCCAGTGTCAATGTTGAACCTTACGAGTAGGTACTTTTCTCTCCTTGTGTCACATTCCCCTCCTAAAACTTTGATTTGGCAGAAAATGGGCAACTCAAGATTTTTCGTATTAGATTGAGTGAATTTTTACCTAATCTGGTATAAAAGGCCCGATTGGCTTACTGGCATGGCATGGTGTCCCACATCTGTCCGTCCATAAACTTTGTGCACTTTCGACTTCTTCTCAAGGAGCATAAGGCCCAGAAAGCTGAATCCTTGTGTACATACTCTTTAGGTAATGAGGATTCAATATTGTACATTTGGTGACCCTATGGCCCCTGGGGGGAACCCACTTGCCATATCCTAAAGCAAAATTGATATGAAGCCTGATGAGCTACAGAGCCACTGGCTCTATTCTTTTATCATACCATACCATTTCTAAAGTCAAACTCATCAGAAAGTTACTGATGGGTACAACAATAAGTTGTAGGATTTGGTGTTGTATATTTTGGAATAAAGACCAAAATCAATTTCACATTTTCATTTATTTGAATATGAAATTTCTGTTTGATTTGTTCAATCTTGAATTTGATAATTCCCCCCAGCCAAATAAAATACATTTTAAACAACAAGTGACTAATAGCAACAAGAAATTATGCAGGTTTTTAGTGATTCCAGATTTGCAATAATTAAGGTCAAGATCAAAGCGTTTTCAGCTAAAAAAACATTGACCAAATTTGCAATCATCAAATTAGGATTTTAACACATTACAAAGTATGTTTTAGAAATAATTTCATTTGACGCCTCGTAACAAAATTAGCCCTAATTGCAAACTCCTTTGAAAGTTGGTAGTACAAACGTTTTGGCAGCATTAGAAAGACATCTGCAACATCTGATTTCTTTTCATTGTCAATAATCACATCCTGGGTGCTAAATCTGCTAGATTTGGTGTGCAGTGTCTGAAATATTGCCCTAATTTGATAAAAATGTGCGGAATTGGTCATGAAAAAGAAACATTTCTGAGAGAAATGGAAATAGAAACAGATGTAGATTGCTAAAGAGGTTTTTATAGGATTTGTAACTTGCTAATGGATGCCTTTGTCTGCCAAATGCTTATATGAATCTACTAGTGTGATTACGTCGATTCGCAATCGACATGAATATATTTCAGATCTATACTTACTTAACTCAGTTTACAAAACAATGTCCTAATATAAATCAATATCCAGTCATGGGTAAATATCCTTCATCAGCGTTTATCTTAGATAAATTCCGCCTCTCAGGTGACTTTTCATACCTGCAAGCATTTCATAAAACTCGAAATAAATTTCGAGAAATATGTCGCCGCAAGAAAGAAGAATATACTATATCAGTGACTAATTCTATAATATCAGACTTTTCTAACACCAAACGAGTCAAATCATTTTGGTCCTATGTGAGACATTTTAGTGGCGCTTCATGTAAATCTCTGCCAAAAATTGACTGTGTATCATGGGTTGAATATTTTAAGAGTGTTTTGAATGTCGAAGATATCCATATTGATGAAGATTTTTTGTCTTTCACAAGAGATTATGTCAATAATCATGAGGTGCAAGAGGCTCTCTGTGGAGTTTGTAATGATGATGATATAAATAATATTGTGAACAGGGAAATAAGTATTGAGGAGGTGGATAATGCTCTTTCTAGTTTACGTTCTAATAAAAGTCCTGGTCAAGATGGTATTCCACCTGAGATGCTTAAAGGCAGTAAGATTATTTTACAGTCATATCTTTGTATTTTATTCAATAGTATTTTTAGATCGGGGAAGTTTCCAGATCAATGGTCATTGAGCATTATATTTCCATTGCAAAAAAAAGGTAGCATTCATCAAGTAAATAATTACCGTGGTATCTCTCTTATGGATATATGTGGAAAGGTTTTTACTTCTATTCTAAATAGTCGTTTAAAAAAGGTGGTAGAGTTTTTAGATCTGTACCCTGAGTGTCAAGGTGGTTTCCGTCAGGGTTACTGTACTGTTGATAATATATTTACTCTTCAGAGTGTCGTTCAGAAGTATTTGTCTAAAAAAGGTGGTAGATTTTATTGTTTATTTGTTGATTTTCGCAAAGCTTTCGATTCAGTAAATAGAGATCTTCTTTGGTTTGTTCTTTTATCTCATAATATTCATGGTTCTATGTTCAATATCATTAAAGATATGTATTCGAAAACTAAAGCTGGTGTTAAAATAAATAATTTAAATGTTACTGAATATTTTGATTTCATGAGTGGAGTTAGACAAGGTTGTATATTAAGTCCATTGTTGTTTGCATTGTTTGTTAATCAGTTGAATAGTGAAATAACCACTTGTGAAGATAGGGGTGTATTCATTGACTCGGAGTTCATGGAACTGTATTTGCTTTTGTATGCAGATGATTTGTGTTTGTTTGGAGATTCTGTTGTTAGCCTTCAGAAAAAGATCAATATCTTATTTGAGTTTTGTAAAAAATGGGGGTTGTCTGTAAATTTCGAGAAAACGGAGGTATTGGTATTCAGAAATGGTGGTAAGCTAAGGCAGTATGAGTCATGGTATTTTGGTGATCATAAATTAAAAATTGCAACATATTATAATTATCTTGGTTTGTTGTTCTCAAATAGACTCTCTTGGTCTAAATCTGTTCAAAATCTAACTAATAAGGCTAATAATGCACTTTCTTTAGTTAAAGTTTTTGCTAGAAGATTTAAAAATATTCCTCCAGCAGTTTTGTTTAAAATTTTTGATGTACAGATAAAACCTATCATTTTGTATGCCTCAGAAATTTGGGGTTTTCAGCAATGGCACATTGTCGAACAGTTTCATATTAGATTTTGCAAATATGTCCTGGGTGTAAGCTATAAGTGCTCAAATGTTGCTGTCCTGGCGGAATGTGGTAGAAATTATATTTTTGTTGATACCTTAGTACGTGGTATAAAGTATTGGTTCAAAGTTTTACATTACCCAAGGAATAGATATCTTAAGCAGTGTTATGTTATGCTATATAATCTTGATAAAGTTGGTAGGAAAACTTGGTTATATTTTGTTCGAACTATTTTATTCAATTATGGTTTTGGTTTCGTTTGGGAGGCTCAAGGTGTTGGTAATGAGGAACAGTTTTTGAAAGACTTTTATTTAAGAGTTAGTGATTGTCATAAACAATTGTTATTTTCTGAAATTTCCAAGTGTTCATCACTAGATGTTTATTCATGTATCAAAACTGTATTTTGCAGCGAACCATATCTTATTTTTTTGAAATCTAAAGAAGCAAGGCGTAGAATTACATTGTTACGAATTGGTGCACTACCTATATATAAAAACACTGGTAGATTTGACGGACTTCCTAGGAACCAACGTCTTTGTCATATTTGTAGCAATAATTATGTTGAAAATGAATTTCACTTTTTATTTGAATGCAAAATTTATCATGATTTACGCAGCAAATACTTTAAACATTTGCCACATTATATTACTCAACAATACTTTTTGAACATGTTGATGTGCACTGATCATTCAATTACACTGGCCTGTTCCAACTATATTAAGGATTCATTATCGCTACGCTCTCTTTATACTTGATTGTCCATCTTCCACTACCATAAATTATACATTGTTTTTGTTATTTTGTATTGTACGTGGGCCCAAGGCCTTATACGAAATAAACTTGATTTGATATCCTAGTAAGTAACGTTTTTCATTTTCAAAATGATAGAATGAAATTTTTCAAGCTTCCTTAATATGCAAATGATGTCAAATTGTTTTTTTGTCCCTTGTAAAATACATGACATTTCAAAATTTCTAAAGGTATCAAATTTTGCCTTCCATGTAATTCATGTCAGTTATCGTTAAAGTGAATCAATGTCATACTTTACCATTGATTATATCCAAGATCATAAGATTAGAAAACTATTCTTTAAAAAAAATACACTTAATTTCATATCTATTATTTTTTCTTATCAATTTAAAGTCAATCAGATATATTTCCTAACAGTGTAAGAAAAGGAAATTCATGTCATGACGTAATAAATGCCCTGTCCCTATAAGCGCCCCCCTAACGGTGCTTTTAACTAAAAAAACTGTAGGCGCCACCTCTCTAGGCATACCTTACATGACAAACCCATGAAATTTTACATAAAAATTGGTTTGAAGACTTGATTCCGGTCCTCTTCTTTAATCACGGTAATTGGATTTGTAACTTCGCTAATAAAAATATGCAAATCCAAAATATACAAACATTTTTATCTTTCGACTGAATGATTAACACTTCAATAAGCGCCCCTCTTTCCAAATTTTTAACTGCCCAGGGCGCTTAATAGGTCGAATACAGTAATCTAATTCTCTCATTCTATTCTTCAAGTTACAAATATCATTTAACATGTATTTTACTCGGGCATGATCCTGTTACCATAATATTGTATTATCAATTCCCCATGAACTCTTTTATTCAAAGGCAGCCAAGTCTCTAGCATGATGTTTATTTTAGTCTGTGGGCCGATAATGCTGGATCTATTCAAAGGGATGTGTTGGAATTTGTACAGCAGACATTTCGGTTGTCAATATTCCGAGCCATTCCGCTTTGAGGAGTTCTTGTTCATCGATGCAGCAACAAAGAGTCTTTGAGTCGAAGGATCATTCTTGTTGCAGGATATTGCAACGTTAATGACGCTTTGCAACAATCGTCTTGGATAGATGAACACTTCGCTTGTCATTTCTTTGTGTCGGAATGAAGGAATTTCTCAATAAGCTTTTTAGTTGTCGTTTCTTGGTGTTAGATCGAGTGAAAGTATTTCACAATAAGGGTTTTAATTGTCATTACTTTTTGTCTGAATGAAGGAATTTCACTATAAGCGTTTTTAGTTGTCGTTTCTTGGTGTTTGAGTGAAAGTATTTCACAATAAGGGTTTTAATTGTCATTTCTTTGTGTCGGAATGAAGGAATTTCACAATAAGCTTTTTAGTTGTCGTTTCTTGGTGTTAGATCGAGTGAAAGTAAATTCACAATAAGGGTTTTAATTGTCATTACTTTTTGTCTGAATGAAGGAATTTCACTTTAAGCGTTTTTAGTTGTCGTTTCTTGGTGTTTGAGTGAAAGTATTTCACAATAAGGGTTTTAATTGTCATTTCTTGGTGTCTGAATGAAG